>OZ020542.1:4470751-5107248 GCA_963971435.1 Lasius platythorax | reverse complement strand
AAGGAGAATGAAGGGAGTTTGCAGCGACGTATCTGCCAACGGGCGCCGCCCTTCGCTCAAATACGACCGCGCGCGACCAGTTAAGAATATTTTATCGAAGAATATTCGCGCGCGTGCGGAGAGATCGGTAGGACATCGTGCTCCTTTGCAGGAATTCTCCTGACATAGCGGAATTCGCGAGGATCCGCCCGTGTCGGCTGCGTGAGCATTTTTCTTTCTTATCTCTCGGCCTCTCTTCGTCACACTTCTGCATGCCAAGTGAAATAAAGGAATAAAAATTCGTAATGATCCACGAGAAGGATTAAGCTTATGCATTAAAACAATACGAAGAGAAACGAAGCTTCTAAAAGTATCGCGAGTAAAACATCGACATTTATCGTCATTCTATAAGAATTATTAATTAATCGGTTAACTTGTGTATTTAGAAATACATTTTATACATCCTCTTGTAAATAACAACAAACAAGCGTATCAAAATTACAAGAATCACTTGTAAATAACATGGTATTAAGTCTTCCAATTTTGGTTTATATAATAGCATACTCGAATATTCCAAGAGCCATTGAAATGCGAAAACAGGTCAAACAGAGCAATCCTAAGAGTGCATTCATTAGCGGCCAATTATTTTCATACAGTTCATTGGAAAATCTGATATGCTACTAATAATTCCATTAAAAGAGTACTTCTATAATATTATATGATCGTGTGTTCTAGATTTAATATATATACTCTGTATGCTTACATAAGCATTTTTCAAAATGTCATAATCAATTTCTTGAGAAAAAGCTGTTTTTAGATCTATCTTGTTTCTGATATGTTTGAAAATTTCAAAACTTTAAATCGAGAACAAACGATATATAAAGCACAAATCAAAATCGATTTTTACACTTATAGAATGTCTAAGAATAAAAAAAGATTGATAAAACTTGGACAAGTGAATATCAATGTTTCACATTACCCGACCAACAACTGCTATCCACTTCAAAAGTCTTGAGCTGCGATCTATACTTGGCCATCGATCTTGCTCTAATAGATGAGCAAGGACGGAAAGTCGATTTGTTCGGTCGAGTAGCGGCGTGTTTTATTTGTCGCGGCGAGACGTCGTTGGACCGGGAAATGTAGAGTTATTACATCCCGACGGAGGAAGCGGACCGTTTTCAAGCCAGGTGACGAAGACCGGACGAAAAATGGAGCGAGCGGAAGAGACGACTGACGAATGCGATCCGCCGCGGGAAGTGACGCACTCGTTTTCGGAAAAGTTATATCGCTAACTATACAATTCCTCTAGAGAGACCATCGTCCTGTCTCTTGCAATGCAACGTACTACATTGGAATTGATATTTTCTGTCCTCGACCCTATATACATATGTAAATTACGAGACCGATGGATAAATGTGATAACGTAGCATAAAAAATTGTAAAAAAATAGAATGTGTCTTATTTTTAGAATCACATTATATACATTCATACATACATACATACACACACACATATATATATATATATATATATATATATACAAAATGAAAAATGTGATTCTCGTGAAGCGCCAATGCATCCATTGAATTTATTTCACTTTTCAGTGCTGCACTACTTTTCTGCTTTTTTCTTCATTTCTATTTCACGAAGTATTGCGGTTTAAGATAAAGATGGCTCCGTTTTGAAGCTTCACATTTATCATTTCCTATTTTCGTTTGCTATTTTCCTGTCAGACATAGTGTGTGAAATATAGATGCTATTATTTGTTGAATTATTTGTTATTTAAGTATTTTCTATAAATATTTTTTAAATATTATTTCCATTAATGTTTCTTTCTGACATATTTTTTATTTTGTTTGTCCAATCTTTTATCATTTACATCTTACTAAAATATTATACCTTATTCTCTGAAAGAAAATTTTAAAAAATGCAAAGAAATTATACTTATACATTGCACGTCATTACATAATTATATCGCTGTACATTTCTAAAAATACGTTGTATCTTTGTTAGTGACATATTAATATTCAGTAGATTAAGCCATATACAAAATTATAAAGTCACTCAACGCGCGAACAGCGCGCCACTTTTTTTCATTTTTACAAGCTTAGTATAAAACCCTGCGCAGATATATTTCAGCACTTTGCGAGACTCTCAAATTCATGAACACTTAACAGCGTATAAAAAAAAGTCGAGATAGTTAACTCCTCTCTACAAAACTTCAGATTTAAACATTAATTTTTAATGAAACTGTCGGGAAGGGTTCGCGTGTAAGAAAGAAACACAGATTTTAAAAGCTTTCGTTAAAGTATTTAAATGGCGCGTAGTTGTTATTATTTAATCGTGATTTTACATTAAATAGAGTCCCGATGGTCCAGAGGAGAACTTAAATCGAATCTTCGAACCGATGAAATGAAAGCACCGGTCCGTATTTTCAATGTACACAGAAGTGGTATATAGATGATAAAATCCAGAAGTGGGGAGCAATATTTAGCGTTGATTTTGCGCGAATACGAAGACCGATGCTTCCCTGCCTGCTTTCAACCGTTTAAATCTTCATGGAAACACTGACCAGTGATGGTTCATAAAAATTCATTTGCTCGCCATGCACGTGATCACAGAATAAATCACGAAGAAACATCGTGTTCCAAACCCACCGCGAAATCCACAGGGTATTATCAAATCAGAGAGTTCTTCCTCAGTCTTCCCTTTTTCACTCAGCAGGCTTAAGAGAATTTAGGAGGCGGGTACCTTTCCCGTGTGTGAGTGCGGAACTATATATTACGACGTGCCGTAATCGAACCGGTTGTTTTCCTCCCTCTTTCTTAAATGCCCTATCACATCTCTATCCGCGACATATACACATTTGAGCAAATTCATCGCGAGAATTGTATTTTTATTATATGGCAAAAAACGAAATCTGGCACAAATGTATTTAGCAATTATGTAAACTATAAGGCGCATTTTAAACAAATTGACAAATCTTTGCACCACAGAGATCCGAGAGACAGAAAAATGATATTTAGATATCGTTGCATTTACGACAATAATATATTTCGATTGTTATCGAAACGTATCGAATAGATAAGATTTCAATTTTTTTTCCAAAGGCAACATGTGCAAGCTCCGATTTGTACTGTATCCCGTATACGCTGTACAGACGTCTTCGACCAGAATCCGTGTCCATTTACCCGCAATACCACCCTCGACGAGCACGCATTGTACCCGCTCGTATTCTGTGTTCGTACCCTTTTAGTGAATACGCCATTTTATCCGCGCGCATGTGTGTGTAGTGCCCACGTTCGCGTGTATGTTTGTTCGTGGGTCGAGAAGGGAAGAAAGGGGTGCACGACAGTGCTAACCAGTGTTCAGGGCGGAACGTGGCCATTGGCGGTTGGCGGAGCGGGGAGAGATGAGGGGGTGATTCGGGTCGAAAGGACGTGCCTGCTCCTCTACCTCTTTCCTACCTCCGGCTTTATTTTTCTCCGTCTCGCCGCGACACTGTCTTTGTCCTCCGACGAGCTTCCTCCCGGGGAACTAAAGGGGAAATGCGGAAATGTGCCGCAACCCTTAACTTCATTATTCCGGAATGCTTTAATTTCAGTCGCGTCGCACACCGGAAAGGGAAAAGGAAACAAGAAATATCGGGAATAATACGTCCGAAATACGGGTAAGTGCGGCGATTGTATAAAAAATATATACATATTAAAAACGAGATATGTATATTGAAATCATAATTGGAATATACAGTAGGAATTCTCCTAACTGAGAAAATATAAGTAATTAATTTTGCGTTAAGCATATACCGCGATTATCTATAAAACGAATAATAATCATGAGTATGAAATGATCAAACGAACTCATTTACAAAAGTACATAAATATGTCCTTAAAAAAAAAAACGACAATATCCTATAAAATATACAATCCTTATCCGTGGAGCTTAAATTCGATGGAGCTTTTCGCTCGTCCGTAAAACTGTCAGATCGTTCGAATAACATTTATGTGAACAAAACTCTTTGAGCTGCATCATAAATACGATCGAATTACGTCTGGTACTGCTCTTGCATTAAATGTGTATTCTCATTCTAACAATAAAAACAACCACAATATCAGTAAAAAGTTTTAGTAATTAATAATGTCAAACTGAGTTCGTCCAATGAAAAACATTTTTCGAGTAATGGTTCTATCGCTGCAGAAACTAGTTGTATAAAGCCGTAAATGGGAAAGACTTGATAGATCAGCTATAGTTTTCGAGAATAACGCGAAAATTCCGCGCTCGACTAAGAGGCAATATACGTAATAGCGAAGCTATGCATTCTTTATTGACGCTCGTCACGATTATCTTGTTTGCACGCAGAGATTGAGAAAATATTGAGCTGTAGATTGCGTACTTTATTCACTTAATGGCAATCGTATAGCTCGCACAATCAACACTGTAACAACTACCTCGTATTGATTTCTTTAAAGTGCACGCTCGAGCAATCCAAACGTCACCTCGTTCAGCTGTTGCGAAATTGATCTCATAAATTAAATAATTACATGGATCGTGATGTAATCACTTGCCATCGCAAACCTCGAGAGTTTACTCGATATCTGCGCAACAACGCACATGCCATACGTGAAATTATACGTGGAAATATGCTCGCCTCTATGATGCATGCTCGTTCTCTTTGTGTTCGAAACGGAATGATTATATTATGCTTGGCGCGTATATGCATTCTAATCGCGCAAATAATTTGCATTAACGAACCGAGGAAGTATATATTATCCAAATATTGTAAATTGAATATAGCGACGATTGAAGCCTGCATTAATTGTACTAAATTTCACGCCGGTGAAATAAGGCTGGAATATTCCGGTATATTTGCACGTCTTGCTTTACTGTTTACTCGCCTCACTTTACGATACGCTTTGCACGTTTCTCGTCGCGCGAACGAGCAGTATGCTTCATTGTGATCACCGTTTTTGTTTGCTCTTCGTCGTACTTGTTCCATATTAGCGCATTACATCTCATATTTAATCGAGATGCTTGCCGCTAATACGGCGATGTATAATCACGTAAAAGAGCATCAATAATGCTAGGTACATGATGTGTGTGGATCCGTTCAATGTTTCACTGTACAATATAGAATTGATTTGAAATACTTTTACATCAAAGTCATATATCTCGCGATAATATATAAAAAGTATCATCATCAATGTACCGTACTGATTTTCGTTTAGCTCGATGCAAATATTATATTGTATACACAAATGCCTCCAGGCAGTCGTAGCGCATATTATGTGACGCCGCGATTCAAAAGAAACATTTGCCTTATACATTTTACCGTCGGTATATATTCGAATATATATGCATTCAGAGGATTGCCATTGACGCTGGGTAGCAGCACACAAAAGGCATCATGGATCGTAGAAACGTCATGCATTCCGTTTGGCCGACTTACTGCTCCAAAGGCTCGTTTCGCACACGAGGTGCATAGTGACCCTTTGGTCTCCAACCGTCTTCTGCTTGATGTATTCCCGAGGGAATCGATTAATACGCGCGATTGCGGATGCAACGAGCCGCTTCCAAGACCACGCATATCGTAATGGTCAAACGACAGTATTTCCACGCCCTTTAAGCCTGAGTGCTTTTACTATTCGCAGACATAAAATTAAATAGAGAAATGCATTATATGTGATTTATGTTATGTGTGTGCTGAACATCTGATTATATATTAAATTCTTCTTACGGCGTGCATTAATATTATAATAATTAATTTACGAAGTAATTAGCGTTAAAGCATCAATTTGAAACAATTGTACTTATACCCTTTTATAAATGACTTATATCATTAAAACCATTAATGCGTTTTGCAACGTAATGAGTAACTAGACGCTGTGTGTGTGTGTGTGTGTGTGTGTATACCGTGGATAAACCGCGCATAATTAATTGGCACAATTACAGCCATAGTTACGGAGATACCGGTTCATCTCTAGTCAAGAGTACGTCTCCCTATATTCTATCTCGCGGACATCGCAACAGTACGAGGCAATCGTGTCCCATGTGCAATAGGAGTTATTACGTTGCTTCTGTCGTGCAATTGCAACTTCGAAGACGCTATAGCATCTCTGTAACTCGAACTAATACCTCCTGTGACTTCAGGCGAAAATTGTGAGCAACGAGCTACCGTCGACTACGCGTCGTCATTGCTGCTTATATGAAAATCTAATCTCGCGATAATTCGCGAATGAAACATTTCCGCAATTTACAGAGTTGTTTGTAAACAGCATGGTTAATATAAATCCCAATTCTTCTTCTGGCAAAAATTTAAAAATTATTTTCTATTTAAAAGAGAACTGAAAATTAAATGTTAAAAAGGGTTAAGAAAACTATATATAAATATTAAAATCTGTAAATCTGTTTTTGTCAGATAAACTAAAAATTATTATCAAAACTGTAATTTTGAATTTAAATACGAATATAATGACGCATTGAAATGCATGCGTGCGGTTTTGCGATTGAATGTGTCTTGTTACCATAATATCCTATATTATTCTACGAGATATGAGTGTGTTAGACCATTGTCTTACGCATCTGTGTATGCAACAGGATTCCGAATGGTCAGCATTGCATTGTTTAGGCCAAATAACGTAATTGCTAATGTCATAATCATATATAATTCTATAAAAGCCAAACTATATAATATCCTCTTATTAAAATTATTATACGATATATAAATTAGTATGTCAGTATAGCAACAAATAAATAATAAATCTACAAGAAAATTTCAATTTATTTTACATAAAAAATGCGTGAATAAAATCATTCAACGATATAAACTTTGCCAACAGATTTTACAAACCATCGGTTAATTAAATCCAATATAATTAGCCGATAACAGCAAAAAAATACAGACTCTCTAATCAAGCGCGACAGATAATTTCGGTCTGGACACATAAGCCGCGCGTGGGATCTATCGAACGGATCTCGTTCGTATGCAATGACTAGTGCAAACACTCCACCGCTTACGGATGACCATCACGTAAACATGCCGAGCGAAGCACAATGAATTTGAACTATCGTCGATGCAAAAAGGTTTGCTTCGATGCTATTCACTTCTATCGCATCAGCTTTTACGAATTCTATGAGAATGAGATAAATGTTTCCTGCATACAGTTTCTGTAGAAATGATTGTGATTATATTGTCCGACGAAATTTATATTGCTATTGCTATGTTGGAGATTTACAAAATCCCATTAATATCGCAAAAATTCTTGACAGCGTTAAAATGTACTTTGAGAAGCGTAAAATACTCTCATTTATTCTCATTCTAAATTATATAATCTGATTAAGTTGTGTCACTTCTTTACAATACTCTAGTCTGATGTTTAATATTAAATAACTAAATACTGACAGTGGTGAAATAACATGCCGGCATTTAAAAGATTATTAGAAAATGCGTAAAATGTACGTGGCTCTAAGCGAAAAGATCGCGCGCAGTTCTGTAATGTTATACGGGAACTTAATTTGTGTTTCCTAGAACAATGAGAATAATCCTGGGATGCACATGCAACTGAGGAAAACGATTAATCCAAGCAATCGCCAGTATAAACCGCCACTATAAACCGCCACTTTCAAGATACCTTTACAATCCGTCGCAACTGTTTCCATCTCATTCTACCTATTTCCTAGATGCGGAAGAACGATATCGTTTTCTCTCTCCCTCTCACCCTCGCGCGCGCGCGTGACGGGTCAGTCGGAATTGTATTGCTCGGTGCGAGCCACGCAATTGCAATTGCGAAACCGCGAAGCTCGGCGGAATTTGCACTAACAGCGTTCACTCAGACTCCTTGATACGACCAAGTCGCGCAACTTACAATTATAGCGTGTCCAGCGAAATCCCATCGCTTTTCGCGCTGATACGCACACACTCTCGAGAAAATCTCAATCTCTCAGCTACGTTTCCGCAATTGCTATGCATTCCACGCCGCGTAAACGAAATTTGAGAATAGCTTCGTGTCACCTATCGAGCCACAAAAGAGAACATAATTGTTAATAGAATTATTAATATAATTTCTCTTTCTAGCGTTCCTAACTAGTCTTAACCAACGAAATTGCGAAATTATCCAAATTTATTACGTTGATTTTACGACAAATGTACGTATGCAGTACGTAGTAAATGTACGTATGTTGTACGTAGTAAATGTATATTTTAGTTCGCTTGGAATATTTTTTTCACGAAAAAGTGACAGCCCGAACGTTACGTAGGGGAAAAATGCTATTAAATCTAGAATGAATTACATAAATGAATAACATACTTAGTTTCGGTTTATGCAAGCACAATTTTAAAAGGCTCTCTCTCTTTTTGCATTTATTTCAATTAAATCATGTATATATATACATATATATATATATATAGAATATTTTTATGCTAACAGACTAGTTTGCTGCATATATGCAAACTAGTCAGTAAAGAGTTATATGCGCGATCCTCAGTTTGCTCGATGTTGCCTATTCAGTTTAGCCGTTACGTGGGTCACCACCAATATAGCGAGAGCTTTAGGTGCCAACTAGCTTTTCAAATTATCATTTAAACGGATTCGAATTGTCCCAAGATACTCGTTGTTCATAGCTCGACTATGCTTTCGAGATTATAGGCCGTCGAGACTAAAACCATTTCTCTCACGGAATTTAATCGAATCCCGGCGGAATTCCAGACCAGTCGTCTCGAAACAAATTCACGAAACACCAACTGTATTCTTGTTTGCTTCCAAAATTCCAAGCGAACCATCAATATAACTTACGTGCATTCCGCAAAAAAGAGCTGACGTGAAGAATTATTTGCGAGCAAATAAAATTAGATGACAAAAAGACCGAATCTAAGGATAACTATTTTGTCTCTTATTTATATACAGATTTATTTTACCAATGAACTTACTTATATATACAATGCATGTTATATCCTTGCAAACTTAACAGCACTCATATTATTCTAGCTATTTACGGAAGGAGGAGGAGGGCTGTTTTAATATGTCCATCTAAAGTCCAACTAATAGAGCGTGATAAACAAATTTCCGAGAAGATTTCTCAAATAAACGATATATTTCGTCATTTTCTATGTGGACTTAATTAACTACACAACTATTCAATCCCGGCATCGAATTAATCCAGGCATTATCGGGTAGCGAACATTAGCGAACATTAGCCACAGCAACATTATACTACAACATGCAAACGTATCGATTGTAATTACCAGATTTTCTATTCAATACGATGCATGGACCGATATTGCATTACCGCGTTTATATCATCGACGAGTTTCATTCGCGTCTTTTACGACTCATATTGCGTTTTCTCGCCTACTCACAGAGAACGTAACTTACACAACCTGTCGTTAAGTCCGCCGTCACGGCGCCGTAAATATGTTCCATCGAAGATATTGCATTGTAAGACGTGTATACATAAAGAAAGGAAGAAAAAGAAAGAGATGCAAGACGGCGAAGCGAGAACAAAATTATTTCGCGAGCGTAATGGCGCGGATGTACCCAATAAAACAAGAAAGAAGTAGCGGACGATCGATCGTAAGAAAACAGAGGCGCTCAACAAAATTTTCTCCTCAGCATGCCAAACCCCGTAAATTTCTAAAGCTATTAAGTTTATCGGTCCGGGGGGGTAAGAAGCTCCTAACTTTTATAAATGGTCGTCCCGCCTCCGCGGTGCAATTTACGAAAAAACCTCGTTCCTCATTTCACTTAATTCTGCCACAACGCGGACGAGCGGAAACGATGGGACACCGGATCGAGACACGGGTAAGACGATATATCGTTGTAATAGAAACCAATTGATTCATTTCTCACCGTCGTCTCTAAAACTGTCATTTATTCGAAAGATATTAAAATCTCAGTAACACACAATATAATTCTATCTGAAAAATATAAAGCGTCCGGATATTGATAATTCATGATTCACAGGGTGTAGGGAGCTTTTGTAGATGAGATATCTTTTTATCATTTAGTAATATAATACTTCGCTATGCAAAATAATATAATATGGTACAACATTTCAAATCGACTCACACCGTATTTGCATACAAATACAATCAATATATCCCAGTAAATCGATTTTCCGCTCCGTTTAATGGAAAATTAATGACAATCACACTCGCGAACGAGCACACATTACAAGTACACACAAAGAACAGGACACGCTTAAATGACATGTCACGAGATAAAATCTTTTCCTAGGACTGTACAGAGATTTCGCTAAATAATTTCACTCCGTCACGGACACAGCATCGCCGACAATTTTATCCGTCAAACTCGAACTGGCCGAGACAGAGAGGGTGCGGCTCTTCTCAACTTTTTTGCTCTTTCGCCCTCTATTACCAATTCCTCGAGGTCCTTTACGGTTCTTTAGCTGAAGAGCGCAATTGGTTTTTGATTTGACGAGCAGCGGCGCGGGCGTCGGCAATCTTGCGAATCGCAAGGCGATACGATTCGCGCGATCCAATTCATCACCAGTTGGGAGAAAATAGTGACCGCGATATCTTCGTAAAATACCGTGCTCGACACCTCGTTTCAAAGCCGCCTTCACCTGAGATATCGCGATAATAATCAACTTGCAGCAGATTAAATAAATCTGTATGAAAACGCAGCGCGCGCACGAAATAAACTAATAATCAAGTATATAATCATTTAATATAAAAATGCGATTTGTATAACACTTTCTTTCTCTACCACGAAGAAAACGACTGCAACAAATTTCTGGATTCCTTCCGCTAAAATATCGTTATTCAGAACGATTTACGGAATTGACACGAACTTGGCACTCGTACGCACTTTACATACGCATGTCTGTGACAGTGATTGATATGTGAAAATAGAAAAAGTACAAAAAAAATTCTATCGTTGATTTTTCGATCAACACTGTTTACTTGGAACGACAACATTGCGTCAAAAATGTAATTGTTAAGATATTTATAATAATCGATCAAAATCACAAACATTACACATACACCCACACCCACACCCACACACACACATTACAAGTATATGTAATACATACATGATCTCTACATGTTACGCCGTTAATTTTTTGAAAAAAATTTAATAATTGCAAATTTAAGAATGACGAATATTGAAATTTTTATCAGAAATAATGCTCTAACTACGCTCACTTGTCGTTTAATGCCTTCTTCAGGCATGCTCGAAGCATAACTAATGTATCCCGCGATTTTTTTGGATGTAGAGCCTTTGGTTTCGCGAAGATCCTGTATAGCAGAGACAACTAGAGCAGCGATTTTCATGGGTCTCATCCGTCGTCCCTTTCTTTTTACAATTTTTGTTTCCTTTCTTGCCATTTTCACACTGACCGTTGATCGTTGATCGTTTATATACAAATCACACTGACAATTTGACGCAAATATTATTAAATAAAGTAAAATTCCCGTGACGTAATCTGCACGAAAAATTTATTCCGTGGTCGCCATCATCATCATCGATTATTTCTTTTCGATCATTTGTTTCTATCAAGCTGAAGCTACTTTCACGCGAAATAGAGCCTTTAAAAAATATCTTGCATATATTAATTTTTAATATAATTTTTATTTATATATTGTTCAACATATCAAATTAACTTCTTTTTTACTAAAAATGTAATCTACTATTAATTTAAATAACTTTGTACTGAATACGGTTCATTATATATTATAGCAATAACTTTCTTCTTTTTAAAGAAGGTGCCACATATACTAATAGCATGACATGTTGTAGGGCTTTGAAAAAAGATGCGGTGTCAGGCTGCTGCATTACAACCGCGCCTACGCAATGCATAAAGCCGGGATATGCGGATGCATTATTCTTTCTTTTGTACGTTACCCGAGCTTTTTATCGGCGTATTCGCGGTGCGCGTTTCGCCCTCCTTGTTCCCCAATCAGTCAACTTTACGATAGGCATTACTTTCTTGGCGGATGAAAAAAGGCCGTTGAATAATACATCGGCCGGATGCACTCGTACCGGGTATCAGCCCCTGTAGGGGGTGTGCAACCGTCTTTTTTACAAATCCAACCGGAATTAGTCATGCGAGGAAGAAGAAAGGGAAACAAAAAAATACATACGGCGATACGCGAGAACATTACCGCAGTGATTGATCGTCAGACCGTTATCAACCACATATGAAAGTATACATGGCGCGCAATAAGCCATTCGAGAGCCACCCCAGAATCGTTATGCAATCATACACTCCCTGATAAGCCGCGCCGCTAATAACGGTGGACGATACGTCGTCGTACAAAGAAATTCGCACGCGACCGCAAAGCCCAGCGATATCCGCACGCAAGAGAGTCGTATGCGCGCATTTGCATAATAAAAAAAGAATACAATTACGCGGCGAACGGTCATGTCGGCCCCGTTGCTCGTAGAGAACGTATTTTTAACTGTAATCGGCCGGTATTAATCTCCGCGAAACCACTTAATTTCACGCCGCGTTGAATCGCGCCACTTTTTCACTTCGAGCACGGTGTGGATAACACTGCTTATAATTTCGAGATTTTTAACCCCGTGTATAGCCCCGTTCCGTCTTTTAATCGACTATATAATGGCAATTTCATCCCGACGCGCCATTATCATTTCTGCTACGCTACACGTGTCTGCCTACAATATTGAAATCTGATATATGTGGAAAATATCGTGTAGCCTAATTTCAGCAACCAGACAATTGTTTATATGTCATAGTATTAAAATGGTTTTATTCGTTCGGCTCGAATTAAAGTGACGTGTCATTCGCGCTCTACATGTCGAAATAAAATCAATTCAATTTGCTACATTTGCTCGATGATTTCGTACGATTGTACATGTAATGCGCATTCTCGATATGAGCGAATTTTTTTTCCGCTCTATCAACGAATGATTACCTGAACGATATCAGCTGTGTCGAGAGCTGAACTAATTCCTGAATACAACACAGTCGATTATCAAATGTTGAATATTCGGGGAAAAAGGCGATACTAAAAAACATTACAACGTAACACTATGCTGGCGATTTAAATTTTGACGGTAATAACCAAATCGATTGTGGATATTGCGCGATGGCAACAAATTTGTAATACAACGAGAGAAAATCGACCGGACTATTTAAAAAGCAATTATATGCGAACACACATCGTCAGACAGCGGTAATGTCGATGCCGTACGTGCATTCAAAGTTTACACTGTCTGTTACGAACGGTTTGTTGCCGATATTACCACGATCGAAATGAAGTTTATCGCGGACAAACTAAACGAAATGAAACAACGTTGGATTTATTAAATGCAAAACTGCGTTATCGAAGCTGTACATATCGCGTGACGCGATGTGTTTCGATGTTTCATTATATTGTTTATGTGTATATACATATATGTACATCGCTATATTCTTCCGCTGAATCCTTTACTCGCGAAATTAATAATATATATAACAATAAAATTTTTCGATTATGAAAGCTGGCATCATTTTTCTCTCTCCCTCTAAAAGTATTTTAATTAAATTTTATAATTTAAAGATTACTGAATTTGATAATATACGAGTGTTGATAGATTTCGTATGACGCTATTTAATTCAATCTCAAAATTCTTATGTTTCACATCAAAACACCTTCGCGAAGCAAAGGCTCATAAATTATAATCGTGGCGTATCAAGCATGATCTAACTCCCTGCGCAGCTTTACTCCCTTCTCTCCTTTCTTCCGGCTCATGAGCGTCGATTATTATCCGCGCAATTACGTCGGTAGCTCGCGGTTAGGAAAATACCGATTCCGAGCTGCTCACGGCATGCGAGCAGAAATTTATTAACAGGCGTACGTGATCGCTTATGCGCGCACGTAATAAGGTTTAAGCGACGTGCAGGGCGAATTAAACGAGCTGAACGGCTATCGGCGCCGACAATGCGTTCGACCATGCTTTATCGTTTAATATTCTAAGTGGTCGTATAATCAAGTGACGTTACCGCACTCATAAAATGCAACGAAGCGAGCTAATTACAGGCGGACTGCGTTATGCACATAGATTTTAGCGGCGAAAGTCTATCGCTTGCCAGGAAATCTACGAAATACTTTATGTTGCATCTACTAGAACAGAGCGTGATTAAAGAGCATCATGAGATCGGAATATATTAATTCATCATACAGTAAAATTGTTCCTTCAAAAATTTTATAAACGCTTTATTAATGAATATATGAAAGGGCTTTATAAGCAAATATTATATAGAAACTCAAATAAACGTTAAGCTCTTCTAATTTTTTAAAACTTAAAACAAATAAATAAAATTTAGTTTATATCTGTGCCAATTCTTGTCTTCTCACGAAATAATCAGCATAGTAAGAAATTTTTTACTTCGGAACTTCGATTTCTCAACAAACTTGTTAAGACCGTATCGTTGTATCGATTTTCCCTCAACGTTTAGATGTTTATCGTTTCCTAGACAGTTCTGCTGAGTCTTTGGTGTCAATATCGTCAGGAACCCCTGATATAAAGCAAAGCGACTACGAAGTTTCGATGAGAAGGCAATCGAGATAAAGAAGGTTAATTAATCTCTCGTTCTTCGAACGCGGTTGTTGCCAACAGGATGAGAATCGAAGAAGGTGCAGTCGCGTGCAACTTCTCCCGGTTAGAGCTAAAATCGGATGAAAGAATCGTGCAAAATAATGACATAGAACGATAAATAAAAAAAAAAAAAAAGACAAAACGGAGAAGAAATCGGACGGACGCAAATTCGTGCCCTTTGTCAATTTGGCGGAGCGTAACGACCGGAGTTCTCGAGATCTTATCCTATCAAGAGAAACCTCGCGCGCGGCTTCTCGAAAAATCGCGGGTACTCGTCGTGGAACTTTCAATTATAGTCGCATTCAATTACCGCGCGCTCGTTTCTCCCAGCGTTTGTGTAATCGCGGTCAGTACAAAAGTCTCTCGGTGGAGATACGGAAATTCTTATTGCGCGCCGTGTGCATGAATAGTCTTAAAAAAAAAAAACGTAATCCTCTGCAGCACGATTCCAGGAAGCGACGACGGATACCACGCAAAATACATTATTCAATTATCCCGTATGCCGTGATAAATCTCGAAATTGACAGAAGGTCCGATCCGGGCTTGTGTGTGAAGCTTTATGAGATATAACCGGCTCACGGGCTCCATCGCTAGTAACAGCAGCGAACGAATGTAATTTGCGAGCGAATGATTAATGACCGTCACAAGGACTAGGTAAACTACTAGCGATGCTCTTCTTCGACTCTCCCATGAATAGATTACGTATATAAGCGATCGCGAAAGGGGAAGCGGCTTTGGAGCTTGCGTTAGGAAAGTTTCGAGAACCACTGCGTTAAATGGAATCATCCCTCGCATACTCCACCCCTCTTCTCCTACGTAGAGTAGGTTATGCGTGATATGCGCCGCTATTAGACATAGGCGCGCACACGTGCGCCGTGGAACTGGAAATGATCGATCCAGAAACAAGCGGATCGGACGAAAGCCAGCAGACTTGCAGACCGAACACTTTAGTCAGTATGCAGAGTGGAATGGTGGATGGGAGAGGGAGGGGACGCATCGTGGGGATTACCGGCGTTCCGATGCATCATCGCAGGATTGTGCAGTTTCCGCGCAGGGCCGTGACCACCGATTGGACCTTCCCGAATGCAATTGATCCATAACCGATGGCTGCACTCGCGCTAATACCGTAACACTCATACGTCACTAACGTCTGCAACTCCGGCATTGATTATGCAGTAATTCCCGAAGCCAAAATCATCTTTATCAATGAATTTAAATTATTCGAGCGTTCTCGAGTTATAACTCGTGACAAATATTAGAGTTTATTACGTCATCCCACTCATATGATTCACAAGCTTGTTACACCTTTGTGTTTCCACGCTTGACGTCACTTAGATGTCACTATTATATATATATAAATCCAATTCTCTTTTTTTTTTATAATCCCACATGTAAAAATCTAATCCCGAATCGACGACATCAATCGTCGAGACACATCAAAAATTTCGATGGACTGTTATCAATTCGAAATGCAGATAAGCCCTGCGTTGCTAGACAGCTTTACTGCTGGCTCTCTGGGATCTGCAACGCCATCGGACCTCATGAAGAATTCAATCCAGCTAGAAGATACATTCTGGACGACGTTCGAGCCACGAAACTTGTTGTTGCGCTAGCAGTATCTTGCTTGAAATGGGCTCCACGGGGAACGGCGTGCCTCGTTAATACTTTAATTTCGTGTAGCAGCTTTCTGTAATACTGCCATGACCCGACAAACGTAGCCTGACAGCATACGAAGTTTCCACGAGCCGAGGCTTAATTGTTTGCTTACTGAACTGTTGTTAGTTAAAGTGGAAAGTTGCTGATAACTCGACTGCAACAGAGACAGCGAGGAGGAGAAAAGAAGAAAAAGAGAGAGAGAGAGAGAGAGAGAGAGAGAGAGAGAGAGAAATGTAGACGAGGAAAGGAGAACAGAACAAGGGAAGGAAAAGAGAGGAGAGAGAAAGAATGCCGAGAGAGACTTGAAAGCAAGCGAAATCACATATAACTGAGATCTCTCTACTGTATTAAGTAAGTAGATTCTCCCTCTTAACTGACTGAAATCTCCATATGGGACAGAGGTATTGAACCATTGAAAAAACCACGAAAAAAATTCTACGAAAATTACAAAATTTTCACGGCAGCTTCATTGCTCCTTAATGTTTATAAGCGCCGAACAGACAGAAAGTTTATCGATCGAGATAGGTATTGAGTAATATCTTGGATGCGCTTCCTTTTAGAATAATGTCAGGAGATTGATGAGATGCACGATTGCACCGAGCGGAAGGAAATTCCGGCGACTTCATTATTGGACGCTACAAAGGAGCCAAGAAATTGCGTTCATGTTTGATGGATTGACAATTAAATTTGCCGTTATTGGCGATGCCTTTTAAACTGATCAAAATCGCATTCTAGCGGTTTATTAAAAAATGTGCTAGGTTCGATACGAGCTTACATGTAAAATTGTAAATAATTTATCTCGTTCGTAAAAGTGACAGAAGTTTTGAAATTCTAAAATAGCATTAGATCGTGATTTTAGAAATCTGTGTTGAAACTTATTTTTCCAACGTAATAAGTAAATTAATGCATCTCTTTGCTGCTACTTGATTTACAAACTACGAGAAACATTAAATGACCCGAAGAAATTTTCGCAAAGCCACAAATTTTAAAAGATTTTAGTTCCATTCAAGAAAGTTTGTAAGAAACTGCAGTTGTCCAAATGCACTGCAGCAAGTGTTGCAGCAATAACGACAAAGTTCTCTCAATCAGATATATAGATATCAACGCATCTCATACATCTTGAGAAAATTTTGATAAATTTACGTTTCTAGATTAACTCTGAGAGATGATTACCAGACTTTTTAAATAGACAAATTTAAATTGGAAAATAAGAACAACATACATTTTTTCTGAAAACCTAAAATTAACAAAACAAAAGTAGACGTTGCTATCTTTATGTATATCGCTGTGGGCTCGATGCCAGATCGAAAGCGCTAAAACTTTCTTTCAGAATTACGTCGTAATTCCACCTTCCTCTCATATCCTTTGTCCTGATTAAAACCTAGTCTAACCACAATCAATTTCACCTTTAACCCAAGATGTCTACTTGAACGCATGCCAGAATAATATGGTTACTAGCGCCGCGCCGCTTAATACGTTACATAGGTCACGGATAAACCATGCTATGATGAGAATGATAACGAAGGACTAAGTAGTATCGAGATAGAATACGACGAGCACGTGAGTTTACACATTTACATAATATATACGTAAGGCATAATAATAATCATATGAGATAATATACACAGAACGTCAAATGAAAATTCCTTAAGGAATCCTACCGTAAGGAATCACACTCGACAACATAAGCTTAATCTCGAATAGAATTATGAATATATCACGCGCCAAATTGTTATCAAAGAGCGAGAAGGGAAGGGCAGAAACGCGAAATGAATGAGATGACTCGCTCGTCATCATCACTGTGATGGAGCAATTTAGTTTTCAATCGTTCGCATGGCCGGCGTACGATAAAATATAAACAAGAATCATAATTGCGCTTGATGCCATGGCAACTCTCTTTCAATCCATCGGCAACAATAACGTACAATTCACCGCAAACAATTTAGCGTAACCAAGCGCTAATGCAACATCGATACCGGGTCGAATAATACATTTGTAAGTGTAAACCGCGAGCTCTCCGCTGTTCGCACGATACTCTGACCAAATACCAGAGACGGATGCGACAGACGCAAACACCCCCCCCGCGCTACGCTGCCTCCTGGCAGGGATGACTGGAAGTAACGACCGCGCAACGATCGACTCGCGGGGTGCGCGACCTCGCATCGCGGCGAATTCCGGATTCCTCGCAGTCGGGACGAATGCGGCCAGGCACCCCGTTGGCCGGGGAAGTTCGGTCAATGCGCGCGGATATTGTTGACCGCGGTATCGAGCACACGGAACTGCGAAGTTTATTGTAAATGGAGGGCGGCGGCGAGCGTGTAAAATATGACGATTACGATCGCGACGAAATTGGATCACGCGGCGGACGGCCTTTCCGCTAGAAAAATGTATCTGTCCCGATGTGATCGAGGACACTCAAGAGGATTTTAAGCTGTAACAACAGTTTTTCTTTCTCTTCTTTATGTCCACCGTTCTTTATGTGCGGTGAGATCTCGTTTCAATTTTACGGGAAACGCTTATAACTTACGTCTATAAATTTTACCACGGTATATAAATTTTGTAAGATAAATAAAAAACTTTGCGTTGAGTTATAATATATATTTAGATACAAAATTCAGGTAGAAAATGGGCTCATAAGAGTTAGGCGCGGAAAATAGACGTAACAAACTTGTTTTAAAATCTTCTTCATTTAATTTGAACGTTTCGGTTCTTCCTTTGGATCATCTTCAGCAGATCGATTAACACAAAAATTCATGCGTTCTGATCCCCGTCTTACGTCTTTGGTAAGTTCTCAAAGTAATCGAAAATGAGACGAAGAACAAGAAGCGAAAAACGCGTACGTCATGACCTCAGCGAGATACAAAGCAGCACTCACTCTAGTCACTTTAGTCCTGTTATATCGATCTGCTGAAGATGGTCCAAAGGAAGGACCGAAATGTTCAAATTAAATAAAGAAGATTTTAAAACAGGTTTGCTGCGTCTAATTTCTGCGCCTAGCTCTTATTACCCCATTTCTTACCTGAATTTATATATCAAAGCCTTTTCGCTTTATATATATATTTTATATTATATATATATTTTATATTATATATATATTTCGCCAATACGCATTTAATTTTTAGCTACGTCCGAACGCAGTGCAGCGACCGTAGCACATTCGTATTCGTCAATATATTCGCAGCTGCGAAAAACGTGCGCGCTGACATGCGTGCATGTGCGTCCCCGATTTCGATGGAACCAGTGAACCGAAATTTCAACGAAAAACTGTATATTTGGAACACGTGTTACACGAAAATTTACAACCTGCTATCTTCCATGCCGCATGAAGCCACCGATTCAAAGAGTTCCCAAAAAATGCATACTGTCAAAAACACACAAAAGATTACTCAAACACCGATGTTTAAATATAGCTGAATACAATTAGTAACGCCGTTCTCAAAATCACTTTTTTAAGATATAAAATCTTTTAAGATACAAAACATCTATGGAAATGTTTGATCTTTTATACCCATTTTTCCGATGCATCTTCATCTAGCAATCAGGAAAAGAGAGATACAAAATATTTTGTCACGACTCTCTCGTTTCAAGCGAAGATGTATATAAAATGAACCAAATGCGTAGCATCTGAAGACGCCGATAATGCCGACCCAGAAAAAGCTATCTATATATTTGTGGACACACAAAAAAGTTTCTTCATTTGTCGCAAAATCTCACACCCCTTGATCGAGGTCTGAGCCAAATAGGGTGAAGTTTCGTAAGTTCTGCCGGTAACACGTGTCCGGCAACTCGAACTTCTCATCCTGTAGAAATGTGGCGAGAAATTGTCGAAGTCACTGATCGGGAGTCGCGTCGGCTCATATCCTAGCCCTCTATCGAAACTTCGATTTTTTCCTGTGCGGAGTAATATCTCGCTGTGCCGTCTCTCCCATCACCATTTCCATCGCCATTCAGTACGAAAAAAAAGCGGAGCAGGAAAGCATAACGCGCGTTGATGGAGTATGTCATCTGGGAGCATATTTCCGTGAGTTTTTGCGCGTGACAGAGGAAGCACGAGGTAAGAATACGCAAAAATTTTCGTCACGTTATGTAAAACACTATATATAATTTTTAAAAAGTCATAATACTTAATTAATTCTTATAATTAATATTTCATATTCAAATCACACATCCGTTAGACGGGTGTTCAAAAAATAATATATATATTTATGTATTTATATTGTACATATATTATTTCTAAGCAAATTAAAATATAAGGTAATTTAAAGAATGCATAAAGAGTGAGTGACTAATTAAAACCGGTAATAAGCGGCAATAATCGCGCACAGATACAGCTGAGAAACAGCATAATAATCACTGTTTTTTTTTTAAACAAACGATGTTTTATGCTGGTACAGACAAAAAATTACAGCTCTAACGCTCACCAAAGATAAAAGTGAAGTGAGACGTTTGAAACGTCATTGAGATCTCCGAAAGAAAACTGCCAGCAGATGAAAGAACAATTAAGTACTGCACAAGGAGACCAAAAGGGAGAATGATAGGGGTGAGGACCGAAGGAAATTAAATCTACCCGTTCTACTGTCTTCATCCGCCCTCATTACAGCGGCAAAGCGTAAAGATCTCGCCGAGAGGAAAGACATTGTTCCATGGAACGAGCAAACAGGAAATTTGCGATGCTTCCGGTACAGTATAGTTCTCCTCTATGTATACATGATGATGTATACATGACGTACCTGTACACTTATGTAAGAGATGTTTCAGATATATGTAATCTGTCTGACTGATATAAGATGAGAATTAAGATGCATGAGAATTAAAATTACTTTGATCGAACTGAAAGAAATAATACGAAAAAATTCCTTTAACATTGCAAATTGAATTGTCATAATTGAATTACGTAAAGACATACGTTAAGTGGATCGTATCTAAACAAAGATCTATTCAAAATTGTAAGATACTTGTATGTTATAACTATCAAACTATTCAAGATCTGCTATCATTATCAATGTTAAGCGTCGCCTCATTGACAGAGATAGTAATCTGATTTCAGCCAAATACTACGGAAAGTGGCTTGACAATTCAGGACACTGTACTCGTGATTAGGTTTATTTGCGGGCTACCACTGAGAGCTACGTCCAACATCCTGAAAATCAATGGCTCCTATACTGACGACAAGGAGTACATAGGGGACAAGATAGAAACATAGGAACTAGATTATCAAACAGACAAGATTGAAACTGGTCAAACAATAGCTTTAGACACATGAATAACCAGTATAATCAACATGATTGCAAATGATTCGCATATCCGATAACGCATTAATTTGGAGAAAACTGATACTCTGGCACGATTGCAGTATGCATACGGATTCAACGTGCAATTAAATTCGGCAACTTTCGTTTCCTGCAACGCGATAAAATGTTATTGCAAATGTATTTAAAATAACGAGCGCGCAACACTTATGCAATGCGGCGACGGAAATGCGCCCATTCGGAGAATTTTATTGCCGGCGGATTTAGGATTCAATGTGTTGCATGCTTTTTCCACATAGCTCTCGGGATTATGCAGTATCGATGTTTATCAATTGCAATCACGTTCACAGTTTATTCCATATCTTCCGCGTCGGTGTGCGTAAAAAACAGTCATGTGAGTTTTACATCGAAACTGAGATTTTAAATGCGCGTAATCCATTTTAAATTACATTTTTAGTTAATGTATCGAACCATGTAATGTAATAGAGAAACAGGTAACAAATTCATTCAAATACATTGCAATTTTAATTTTATATGTTTGTGAAATATCTGCATTGCATACATTTTATTTTTATAGATATTATCTGCTATAATTGTCCTATATTTGTCTCCTCCACTTTTATTTTTCCTGCGATATACATATATGTATATCGAAAGATAAACGCATTATTTTCTAATAAAAACTCATTCTGTCTCTAATGCTAAAAAATAATTATCTCTCCAAACTCTCTCTAATATTCAAACAATGGAATATTTTCTATTCACACATATGTCTAAGCACTTCAAGAGTTTCGTTTTACCGTATTACTAAACGAACGACGTCCTACCATATGAGAAAAGGAATGGTTGGCGCGAGAAATGATAGTAGTATCGTATGGAGAACATCAAGGAAAAACCCTTGAGGCACGAAGATAACTGGTGAATTTTAGTACTCTGCTTGCCGTCAAGAATTTCTTTTTCTTCTCCTTCTGCTTCCGCTTCCGCATATTCCCTCTCTCTCCTTATCCGCTTGCTGTTTGCTGATGGGGGAGAGAGTAGAAAGGTACTAGAATTTTTAAGTCTTCTGCCTCACAAAACCGACATGATGTCCGTCGAAGGAAGGCTCTTTAGCTCGTAACATTCGTGCCATAACCGTCCTCAGAGATGGCCCTCATTTGGTCAGATAGGACTCCTTCGTACGTCCATCCCAAATGTCGTCGAGCATGAAGCGGAAATGTCTTCTGAGATCAGTAGACCGGATACATGACGTTGATTATTCAAGTTCGCTGGCCATCTTAACCGTTATAGAATCGAGAGTCGGAAGAAGATATATAATTGCGAATGACGCAAACACACTCTGCATGCTACTGCACCTGCGTTTTTTTTTTCGCTAATTAAATTGGACAGCAATTTTAAAACGTTACGCGTTGAAAAATTTTAATTCTGTTTCTCGTTTTTCGTTTAAATTCTAATCTCAACGCTAAACACGTGGATTAATCAGATTATCGTCCAATTAAATGATCCAATTAAGGCCGGCATGCACGTGCGATCCCATAAAATAGTAAAATCGGCTGTTCGTCATTTACAGGCAATCTGGCGTCGGTCGGATGGCTGACGCCATCATTTTATCGATCGTTGAGAATATAATTGGCTCGTTCGGGCGCACGGATTGTAAACGTCTGTAACGTCAGATCGGAAAATCGCGTGCCGTATACTCGTGTGCCAACAAGTTCGCGTTCGACAAAAACAGTACATCAGCATAAAGAATAACGACTAATGGAAAAAACGATGCTGCGCGACGCCAGGCACGATCGCGTGCCGCTCGCATTGCCATTCGCTTCTTACAACCTCACGCGATTATTTCTCTGTTATCACGAAGTCGATTCTTGTGTCAATATCCAATCTAGATTGTCGCGCGTTACCGTATTCTTTCCCAGTGTATATTTGACTGTACATATTTGTTCTTAGAATTGCTTCAGATACTACTACATACCACATAGACTACATGAATAATATTTCTTCTCACGGTTTTTTCTTATGTTTACAATTTATGATGATAATATATAACAATCGTACAGTATAATAATTTCTCGCGTTTTTATTTGCACTATCCTCAGATTTATCTCCATATTGATTCATGTATAACAGGAAGAAACATAAAAAAATCATTCTTCCACTATGCAATCTTTTCCGATACGTTCGTAGCGAACATCAATCTATCTGAAATTACAAATCGAAGTGCAAAGTGTCCGTTCAACACGAAATGCACAGTTTTGCGAATAATAAATTAACCAAAGTCCGGATTATCGGTAGAACAGGATTACAGCCGCCAAGCAGGATTATTCAACTTTTATCTCGAGTAGAGAAAACAGCGAGACTGACGGTAGCAGAACAGCGAGAAAAAGGAGTTTGCTCTTGAGTAAGGCAGAACGAGCAGAGAAACCGGCAAGAATAGGAAATGAAGATGAGCGCGTAGCAGCAACCCCCTCCTTTGGCAATTCGCCGATCAGATAAATTCAATCACCTTACTCATCTACCTACGTGTAGTACGTGGGCGTCTACTAATGACCCTTAAATCCAACCAGTCCCAATTCCGCGAAACCTTTTATATCCTGATTGCACCTCTCCTAGACGTAAGATGCGCTTTCCTTCGAAAAAGAAATCTCGCCAGGAAAAGCGCAATTATTCGTCTTAAATATACCTAAAGTTAAATAGTTATGATTAAATTCAAGAATATATGTATCATGTACACAGTAGAGAGAGGGCAGTATTTATCGCACTTTTTTCATGCTTTTTTTTTATATTGATTATAACCTCACATACTATCAATAATTATAATTTACTGCAAAATTTGATTTTTAATAAAATCGACTCCATTATATCAATAATTCAATTAAAATATGCTGTCAATCTTTTGCGTAATACACATTTTTTCATTTATTTTAACATCACGTGAAAGCATCGAAAAGAATAGTATATTGAATACCAAATCAAAATTTTAATTTTACTTTTAACTATCGTTGATTCGTTATTCTGTTAATCATGTCACGAATAAACATAGAAAAATTGATTACGTTTTTACAAAAACAAATATAAAAGTGAATTCTAGCAAAAGAATATTGGTGATATCAGCGTTATTTGATTTGAAATAACCTGAGTTTGAATAACATGAGTGTAAATACCCATTCTCAGCACACATAAAGTTTCATTTAAATTTCATTGTCATCCCACTCCGCAGTATAACTGAAATTTAGGATAGGAAAAATCATTCTAGCGAATATATGAACGAACAAAAGTAAGCGAACACATTTATGCACCGTTTGAACATTCATACTTTGGTAATCCAAGTAAAAATCCTAGTTAAGCAGATCGTTTAACTTAAGTAAACATTTACCGTAGCAAAAGCGTGATTCAGCAAATCATATTTTCTGTTGAAACTTGTACGCTTCGTATTCTATCTCCGTTGTTCTATCTTTTGTAAATCTAAAATGCGTATTATGGCACAGATTTATCAACTTAATATCCATCGCTTGCTAAAATATAAAACTAGCTAGAAATTAATTTTGTTCTAAACAATTTACTGCTTTATCTATTAAAAACTATAACAAAATCTATACTAAATATGAAAGTTTATAAATTTACTTGTTGATAGAAATCGTAAAATAACCTATCATTTTTATATCTATTTAAATTCTTAAGTGAAACCTTTTAAGACATAATTAATATTTCGAGCTTCAGTATAATTACTGCATACATAAAAAAACGTTTTAAATAATAGAGTAGGTAGATTAAGTATGCAAGAGAAGAAAAGAAATAAGCAATTTTAATTTTGATGCGTTATTTCGTTTTCCGAGGCGAGAGTAGTGAACTCTATTTATACTAATTAAACAAACATCGCGGTAAAAGAATTGGCAACGAAGTAATACTAGCAGCGGCACCAGAGGTACAATACTTCCCCGACAATGAGTGAAAGTATCGTATTTTTGTTCCATCGCAGTACCCTGTACCTTTGCAATGACGTGAACATTACAAGACACCCTCTTCCGTCTAGTGACAGATTAAAAATTCTTTTGTCCACTATCAACATTCAATGTCAATGTATTCGATTACAAAAGCGAAAGGCACACAAAATAGCACTGTGCCGAAATCCTTTCCTAGACATCTCATCGTTCCTGGCGACAGCTCGCTGTCATCCCGCCGCTGATATGCGGAATTTATCGCCCGGATATCAGCGATGTGGCTTGCCGAGGACATATAGTCTCGTATATAAGATCGCAGTTAGAAGCTCGCGGGGATATGACCGGCCAAGTCTATGGAGATATCCAGCCTATACTGGTTGTAATGCCTCCTGCAGAATGTCACCGTCCCATAAACGTCACGCGCACATACGCAACAGACTGGGCAGTGGGGCTACGATTTTGAGCCGCACACGAATCAACAGCCGCTTCGGGTTTGCATTGTATTGCAAACCCACGGTCTATTCGCCCCGAGATAGAACGCACCTCGGATTAGAATCGTACTGCGGGAAATCGTCCTGATTAACGTTCCTTGGACGCAGTCCGCAGTGTGTACACGGGCCCTTGTATGCGGGCCGATCCGCTCGATGACGATCACTAATATATCGGATGATACACGCACCTGCATCTAAGTGACGATAGGAGAGAACATTATTCGCCGAGGCGGACTCGGCTGTCACTAGATTCGTGGATTTGACGGTGCACAGGCGACATTACCGGGACACACCGGCATGGTACATTTACGCGTAATTTAGCCACGCCGTGGGTCATACGTCGAGAGAGGAGCCGAGTTATGAGGACCGTTAACAGAAGCTTCGATAAATGGCCGCTCACTAGTTACGACCTTTACACGTGTTTCTGTCCAAATGGGGCAACTTATATATCAGGAAATATAATAATCTATATATGTGTGGTAATACACACATAGACACTTATAATTATAATAAGCTACACGCTGTGTTAAATAAATATGCGCTCTACTATTATTTGTTGCGATACAGTTTTAGTCTATCTATTTTTTTTTTTTCAGTACAGAGCTGCAAAGATTTTTCGCGCGACTAAAAGCATCAGAAGTATACTTTTAAATATCTTTAAAAAAATATTTTTATTAATGTCAATATAATAAAAGATTTATATATTATTCAAATAAAAAAATGACCTGATTACATCTTATTTTCAAAAATAGAAGTTTCAATGCAACAATCAATTTTGCGAAAAATATTTCGAATATGCGACTTTTTCAAGAAGTAATAGTTTTGCAATATTGTGAAAATAAATAAGAAAAACAAAAATGCATAATTCCTCAGGAAAAACCGTACATATCTTAGCTTGAAAGTTATTTCTCACTGAAGAAAAAAGATGATAGCCACATCGCAATTAATGACACTGTAAATGCAGAGAAGCTGATGAACCGTAAACTATTTAAATTTTCCCAAAGTAAAAACGAATGGCACGAATAGTTCATGTATCTTCTCCGAGTTGAGTAAAGTACTGATCTTCTAGGATGCAAATATTTTACGTCTAACTTGTCTAACTTTCAGAATTAAAGCCGAATCGGACAATTAATCCTTATACGGAGAATTGTCCTGGAATCTTCTCTTACAGATCAGACTTATAGAGAAAGATAAATCACGAAGAAATAAAACACAGATATATTTTAAGTATTCACTTGTAATAAATCATTATAAGAATTGTATATCTCTATTCAACTCGCGACAAACGTTCACGAAATTGGAAATCGTCCCAATGCGAGAAAGAAATCTTTTTCTTTTCTATTTTATTTCCTTGATCAGGAAAAATGCTATCATGATAAGTACATGCCAAGCGCAAGCAAACTCTGTCCAAAAAGAGAATCAAAATTTCATCAAAGAATTTCATCTAAGAATCAGCACGCGATGCAATCTCGAGCGAGAGGAAAATATCTTGGAAATAGCATTTTGATTTCGACATGATACAATCACGCGCTGAGAGTGCTATTATTTATGTGCATTTCGAGCATTACTGAAAAGATAATAATTATCACAATTATGTATTCTATAATAATAATAAATTAATTATATTATATTAATAACCAAAACAAACACTACACTTTAACATATCATCGCACATAAATAATCTTTACAAAGCTTTGTAATCAATGAATGATAAATGAGATTATTGTATATGTTTGAAAATATAATTACTAAAATAAATTATACACTAAAGAATTATCAAAATAACTAATCCGAAAAATATATATGATTATTTTTAACGACATGCTTTCAGGAATATTCCCAAAGTATTTTACTGTTTTTTTTTCAAATATTTCACAATTTTTTCTTTATATTCATTTTTTAGGTCAGATTAAAATTTGTAAAAGAGAAAAAAATATTTTATTAAATATCGAGTTTCATCATGGCCCATAGTACGTTTACCGTTCATTGATTATTTACAGTAAACAAAGATGATCAACATTATTCTGAAATATTATTTAATTTCATCATATTTTAGACTTTCTTTTATATTAACTATCCAATTTTATTACGCGTCATTAAATTGAGAATACTATTTTGAGACACACAAACAATTTGGACATGCAAATAGAAAACCATATTTCCGAAAGAAAGATTTCATTTCATGTTCGAAATTTTGCTGTTCGGTAATTAAAACGACCGTGATTCATAGAATTTAACTCAGACATAGTTAACAGTGTTCGAAAAGAGATATCCCAGCTCAGTAAGTCGAATTCTGCCTGTTTCTTATTCCGTGTCTAATTACAATAGACTCTGCAAAAAATTTATATCTTTAATCAGCGAATATTCGAAATTTATCCGTACATAGAATTCGTTCAGCGACGACGAATTCTTTCGTTTTAACGAACACGTTTGTTTATCTTCCAACCACGTAGTTCGCAGTTTCGCAAATTGTTTGGTCGTCAAATTCCGTTCGTCGAGCGTGCGAGAGACATCGCGCTCGCGTTCTCCTGTGGCGACAAGCTTGAATCCAATATAAGTGTATCAGGAAATAGGAAAGTTTTCTTCGCGATCAATTTCAGCGAGAAAATCGAGTTGACATTATTTATTGAAATAAACGCCCCTCGGAATAACGAAGCAACATATCTACCGGATAATTAAAAAAGAATTCGCAATACATTTCTTAATGTCTGACATTTCTTCGCGATTCTTCAGAAATGTATCATATTATTCTCCCTTTGCAATCACATTAAATAAGGAACGCTTGCCACACATTAATCTAAGCTATTTCTCCATGAAGTAATTTTATATCGCGCTCAACAATCATCTGCAAGCGCAAGAAGAAAATCTTCAGCGTTGTGGGTTCACAACCGCGCAAAAAGTTCCGCCGTGTATCATCCCCTTAATTACTCCCCGAGAAAGACAACGCGGTAAAGTCTTTCCACAAGATAATCCACTTTTAATCGGTAAACGTAATCTCTCGAAATAACGTTACGTTACTTTTCTGCATTCGGGCGTGAGCGTATTACCGTGGCATCTCACCGAGTTGGTAGGCGAAAATTTCCTTGGATACCGAACACCTCGACTCTGAGCGAGTAGGTTGGACCGGACTCTAAAGAATGGCCATGAATGTAGTGGAGGAGTGGCGCTTCGCTTCCGACTGTATGTACGACCGACGGTATATTTTTCCCCCTCCCGCTTTTCCGTTCTATATGTACGTTCTACGCTTACATACGTGTGTTGGTGCGTGCAGGACAGGTAGTTCGGCGGTGGAAAAGCCCGGTGACAGATGCGAGACATTTAGCAACGGTCCTGCCGGCGCGCACCAGACTGTCTGACGCTTAATCAACCTAAGGTGCCGGAACACATTACGAGTAGAAAGCTACAGTGCTTTTATTATGTGCAAATCCCCTCGAACTTAAGCCTGCGCCCCTGCGCGTGTAATGACCCGCAGTAACCAAGGCATGGCCTCGCATAGGAAACTTAAATGACGGTCGGACGAACGTATTAGACCACTTCAAGTTGATATAAATCATGATAAAAATGAAAATTGAAAAAAAAAAGAATAAAGTTAAAGAATTCGTCTGAAATGTAATGAATTGTAACATAAAGAGCATTTCTCGGGTAACAGGATTAAATTTTTTAACACGCAATTAACATATAGCTGAGTTATGTTATCAATTTTCGAGATAAGACATTCTTATATTACGATACTAGTACAAAAGCTTTGTATTAATTATACTCAAACGTTTACCATTTTTTTTTTTCAAAATTTATGAATTTTATTAAAACAATATGCGGAATGTAACACAACTCATTTTCATGTTAATAATATATAAATTATTATAATTTTGCATTACCGCGCGTATGCAAATATTATTTTAACATTATGAAAAATCAGAAATGTAATTAATTGTAACATAAAGAGCATTTCTCGGGTAACAGGATTAAATTTTTTAACACGCAATTAACATATAGCTGAGTTATGTTACAACCAATTTTCGAGATAATCTCTTCCCTAGGGAATCACTCGCGGATATAGCTGCGTGAATGCTCTGGAAATTCTCGTATTCCAGCACAGGTCTCGGGCTACACGTTTCACAATGTAAAATATGACAATGTGCCATTATGCGTCCAGGAAGTTTAAAAAGAGTAGATTTACGCTCCATTTTCCCCGGGATTTTAATGCATAAAGCGGTAATAATCTTTTCAGATCTAGATATCGAATGTAAAATATGTTAAAGCAAAATTATATATCCCTTTCTCTCTCTCCTTTTCGATCTTTAAAAAAGATAGTGCAACAACCGTACTAAACGCAGTCTCATTCAGAAAAATTTACTGGTATGATTTTTGAAAGCATGCTCGCGCAAGAACACGCCGTTAAGAAAATCCGAGACGATGACGTCAAAAGAGACGCATGGAAATAACAAAAGTACTCGTTATCGTTATTCGGAAGATATCAGACATTCCAGACTTCGTATCCAGGATGCTCTTTTCATCAACGGAGACGCCCCTTAGGAACAAATTTGCACGACATTTCGTTCCGAGTTTTAACCTCGTTTCACTGAATTCTCCATCTGTCGCGAATTCGCCTTTTACATAACGATAACGAACGAAGTGCGCGAACTGAATATGCCCGTGTTGCGTCAAATTAAGATATTTATTGCAACCAGACAGAGAGTAGGTTGAAGAGAACGCGCTGACGAACCATTCGGCAAATAGTAGATTGTAATTACACACGCGACATTTCCGTACGCACAAATCAAAATCCATTTTTTATGAAATGCAAACTAAGACAGATGTAAATAGGAAAAAACTTATTAAACAATCTGTATGTTTTTACCATTTATATTGTGTTTCCTTTATTATTACTTTGCAATGTGTAAATTAAGAAATTATTTTTATCAGCGATAAATTTTTATCACGCTTCGCTTTTAGCATTCTGTCAGAAAATAAGACAAGAAAAATAAAAGATATACTCTCTTTTGAACTTTTGTTTTTATAAAAATATAAAATTGATCGTGGACAAATGCCAATATTACGTTCGCTATACAATTTAATACGATTCACTAAAAGTTAACTTCTAAATAAATGCAGATGTTTTATTATTAATGAAGCTTTAAAAAATAAATATTCCCTGCTTGAACGTAAAAGCGCGCGCGAGATAGAAACTTCTACATACCGCTAGGATTAGCAAAATGTAAACCTAAATAAATAATGTACATCGAATGCGGAGCGTTAGTTTATCAGATTTATCATACATTTCTTATGATCCATTCCGTCCGTATAAATAGAAACTTTCCAATGGACGTCCCATTGCGCCAGCATGCTAAATCTACGACAAAAGGTGAGTCTCTACTCTAAGGATTGGATTGGCGATGGTGAGAAAGAGAAAGAGAAAGGAGAGAGAGAGAGAGAGAGGAAGAGAGAGAAAGGGAGAGAGAGACAGAGAGAGCAGCGGGCGTGAGATAGACGGTATTCGAGTTAGTTGGAAGCTCCGCAGAAATGAATTGAATAATTTAGCGAGTCAGGATGAAGGGATAAAGCGAGTAAGCTCGAACGTGTCCTCTGGAAAGCCTCCGAAAATTCCAGGGATGAGATAGCCTCGGAAGCATTCCAGCTCGTTCCACGTCTTTCCGTGAGCGTTCCAAGCATTTTCGTCACACACGCTACATTTGGGAGGCCCATCGTCGCAAAATAATTCGCGAACCGGAGAGCGTTACAAAAATGGTACCGAGCGAAAAGAAATTTCTCCCCCATGAATCGCGGGAAATATCATATTCTTCAACATCTATTTTACTTGAAAAATCCTGATACCCGACATCCAGTGTTTTGTAAATTCAGTTCATTTAGTTTCGCGCACACAATTTTTCTGCCAATTTCTCGAATTCGATTCGGCGCAAAATTTTCTTTCGAATTACGACAATGATTCATATTCTTCTACCGATGTAAATGTAACTTTTTACACAATTTATAAAGGATTGCTGAAAAATTTTGTGTCAATTCTGTTAAAGTTATGTCATGAAAGACAATCATCCAGACAAGATGCCTTTTAATGAGAATCCAGTAAAAATCGTTTACGATATTCTTAACACAAAATCTCTATAGCTGCGTCGGACATTTCGACAATAGCCGAGTCGACTTGCTACGAGGTACAAACGTGTCTGAATTATGTATTTCGAAACCACAAGCACAGTCGCGGTAACAATTTGTCAGCGGGGGATACTGGAAGCCTCGTGGAAGGCTTCGTTTATATAAATGCACACGCATTCGCACATGTATAGATACACGTATTATATACAAGAGGTGGTAGAATATATAGTTAGACTTTCGTCCTCGGCGGCTCGAAACTTTGAAGCAAGCACGAATCGTAGTAATAGTTTCGCCGAGCATAATTATGCTTCCTTTCCGGGATTAATGTGTAGATAAAGCAGTCGTGGGACCCGCAAGCTGAATCTTATATGGCTATGGCACCGAGGATTCGTGAAAATTCTGTGTACGTGTTACAGAAAATACAAATAAAATAAATAACTATACAGTTGAAATAATAAAAGTGAAAGTAAAAAGATTATCAACAAAAGATTACTTAACAAAAGACTGTCTTTTCAATCGTGCATATCCGAGCCATAAATATATCTCGAGTATCAATCATTCTCAAAGGATTGAACAAGAATATTCGCAAATACTCAATAATACGGAGAAAAAAATATTATAATTTTACGGAAAGGGAAAAAGAAATATTATCTTGCATGAAAAATAATAAAAATAGTCGTTAATAATGGCCAAAGTGCCAGTCTTGAGTAGACGGCTATAAAATGATTAAGAGCATGAAAATAAGATATAAAAATATTTAACGACTGTTTGAGAAGGGGTAAGTTGATTGCGTTTATGGCGATGCAATTTCTCGCGTGTCGAATGCAGTTATATAACGATAGACGACTGAAATTTTTATGGCCATTGGGTTCTCAGAAACCAATGGGGTTGCATGCTAAAGTATATTTAACTTTCAATTTGCAATGTAAATAGAGTTTTCAGATACATTCCACGATAAACTTGATTCCTTTGCCGAGATTAATATTGTTGTCTAACTGCATGGAAACAAAACGCATTATTTCGAAATATTCGTACCGACAAAAATTATAATTATAATTATATAATACGGTTTTCACATATAAATAGCATCGTATAAAATTCTTTTATAAAATTGTCTTATTTATCATTTTAATTAATTTATTATTATTATTATTTTATATAAAATTAAACAAACACATTTTTTTTATATAAAAGTTTAATTCTACATGTTTTTCAATGATATTTTATTTCTTCAATATTATGGCGTCATCAATAAAAACTAATCATTTTACAGGTAACTAGAATTAGTTGCAAAATTTTCGCATTATATTTTTGTCTACGAAATATGCCTATATATATATTACAGCATCAATTATAACGTACTAGGGTCATTTAAAACCGATAAAAGATAAATGACATCAAAAATATGGAGTAAAGTGCAGTGAGAATGAGTCAAAGGCCGCGGAAGTAGTATCTAGAAGCGTCGTGAAGTGGTAAAGAAGCGGACGACGTTGCAACACGCAAAGCGAAGCACTGGCGGCTCAAAAATTGGCGTCGAAGTCGATAGTAGACGATAAAACTTTAGCTCAAGGCAAGCACCGACGGAACTTCGCGCCATTAGATACTCTTGCAGTTCGAACAATAGATAGGAAGGGCCTCCCTCCATACACCGACTACTCTCTTTTCCTTCCCTACCTTCTATCCCCCTTGCTGTCTTTCGTCTTATGAAGTACTTTGTCCCTTGCGAACGCCGATAGCATTGGCCGCATTCCCTTTATTTATTTTCACCCTCCACGCCTTCGTCTCTTCTTTTTCTTTCTCTTTATCTTCCTCTTCTTCTTCGGCTACATTTTATATAGTTTTCTCCTATTTCTCAGAGCATCCGCAATCACCATACGGAACTCAATATCTATTGCGATAAAACGAGTTTCATCGCGTAATGTAAACGCGTCTTTCTGTAAAACTTGAAACTAAATTTACTTCTGATTTGATTACATATATGCATCTTGTTTCTAATTTCAATTACCATTTATCTCAATTCATCTTATTTTCTCATCAGAAAAATTCTTATCTTGTTTTTGTATTAAAAACTCTTAATGCTAATCGTGTTATAGTTTCATAAAACTCAATCATGTACTAATGTAAATTGTACACAAATGAATTTATAAACAAGTAATATCCAATTTATACACAGATAACTCGCATATCTCTCGTCTGTGTCGGGTGCTTTATTTTATATGACACATACCCGTGGTCGCCTAGAGCATTAACAAATGTCCGTCGTTTTGTATATATATAGTTTCCCATCACGTTTCCACCTCACACTTTTTATCCTCTTCGACTTCCTCTCCGTCGTTTTACGGTATCTTTCCTTCTCCCATCTCTTCCCGCTCCTTTTCTTCGCACTACCATCAGTACTACCGCCTTCTCCCATCGAGGTAGGTCACGTCTCTATTTTGTATTCCATCAAGCTCGCATCCATTCCGGCGTCAAACAATGAGAAGCGTCCCCGCTACCAACCCCTCTTTTGGGCTCTCTTACGCTCTGATGCGTCTCCGCAGGTCTGCTCCCGCGAATATCTCGACGTGTTCCTGAACGGGTCGTAGAAAAGCATATAGTCGAAAAGCTCTCCACATTTTCTCGCGCCCTACCGAGTTCTCTTTTTCTCTTTCCTACACCTGCGATCTTCATTCGATCTCTTTCTCGCGTGGCGCTATCCAAGAAAACAGGGTGTTTCGAGCTGGTATCAAAACGAGGCGGCCTTTTATTCGTTGGCTCATCTCGATTTCAAATGCAAATGCACACTGCGACTAAAGAAAGATGCGACTAAAGGATTGGAAGGAATGCAAATACTCTGACGCTGGGACTTCGACGCATCGCATTTTGCTACTTCGTATCCAATCTACCCTTCAGGCTGCTCAAAGCCGAGGAATGTTACGTGTTATCGTGGAATTTGAGTCTCTGCACTAGACGCGAATTCGCGTTCGTTGTGCAGCTTGATAAGAAGAGAACTTTCATTAACCTCTCAAACATATCTACAGCTGTACGGAATATATAATGTAGTCGATGTTTTTCCAAGAATCCGCCAGGAATTATAACACTAAATTTCAAATTCAAATACATTCGATTTCAAAATAAATACCAAAAAAATTTATCTAAATTGTAGTTTATATCATATATATAAAAAGAGACAGAGAAAGAGAGAAGTAAAAAACATACAGTAGAAAAATACGGAATATACATATATCAAAGTAGATAGTATCTTATATGTTTTGCACTCTCTTCAAATAAAATTATTTCTGAGCATATGCGCATTGTTATTACGAACGGAATAAAGTAAACCAACTCGAAATCGTTCCGAGATAAATCGTGCTGCTGTTAGTATCTCGCAGAGATACTACAGAGATTTTATAATTCCTTCACTGGCATCTATGCTATAAACCTCCTTCCGCCCGCAGCATCCAACTTTTAACTGCCTCGGCAAACTTCCCTTCTCCTTTACGTTAATCCTCGCGATAACGCCGCGGAATCGTTACCTGCCACTTTCAACTTTTAGGTACTAATAACCCTATCCCATCTATAGAAAACGTCATCATTGAGAACTACTCCTTTGCCTTAGGGGCTGAAGAAATTCCATGACGATTTTTACGGTAACGCTTATTTTATCATTTTGCTTATTATTTATTAATCATAAAATTGTCTTCTTTCTTTCTCTTTCTCTCTCTCTCTCTCTCCATTAATCAATCTTCAAAAAAGTAATTACTCGAGATTTCTTTATATAAATCAAAATATTTATAGAAAAAGAAAAATATTTAGAAAGATAATAAAGAAAGAGCAGAGACAATGGATCCAATAATCTGTAACGTATACACTTCGCAACTATGAAAGAAGATATGAGACCGCACATTTATCACGGCAATAAAAAAATTCTTCCATTTTTACCGCTGTGAGTCGCTCTTTCTGATGGCGAGCAAGTTACACAATTCGCCACCTTCTCTCTCTTTCTCTCTCTCTTTCTCTCTCTCTCTCTCTCTTTGCGTGTTCTTTCTCTCACCTGTTTTTGTATACAGAGTATCGTTATATCAGTTTCTACTACGACAAGGATCGGGTAACTGCCGGTATGCAACGGTAAATGTATACCGTATGTAAATGTTATCCGAAGCCAACGGTAATCTGGAATTTGCTTCGCGGAGGTGTACATTTCGTAGCGGTTCGAGGATAGCCGCGATGTCGATGATGGAGGTTTACGAAGGGGAATCGACGAGCATGAATAGAAATCGAAATGGAGATGGATAATGGATATGACAGAAATAGCAAACTTGCCGGTTATATCATCGTTGAAATTAAACACGAATTAAGAATCAATCTTTTCCGGTTGATCTTTAATGTTAAAACAATCACACACACATACGAGACTACTGTTCTCATCAACGCGCGTTTGGATTCTTCAAAATTTAATTGCATATGATAGCAATAATATAAAACAGACAATTGTATATTGAAACTTTTCATCGATGCACTTGCAGCAAAATTTTGACATATATAAAATATTAAGCAGTCGTTATAAAAAAAAAAATCCAAATATTAAATTTGTCGCAGAATAAACTTTTAAATTATCGTGATGATTAGTTAATAACGTAAGTATGATGTTTTCTGATGTAATATGTAACTTTATGTGAATATATAACTTTATGTGAAACAATGAAACCACGAAAAGCATGGAAATGGGCTTATCGACCTATTGCGAACTAACAATACACCACGTTTTCTTGATGCGCCAGGCATAGAAAGAAATTCCTCTCGCATGGCTGCTTTAACAAAGAGTAAGAAACGGCAGGAACAGGAGAAGAGTTGAGAATCGCTGGGACGTGGAATCGGAAAAATTGTGCCGAGTGCGCAAAGAGGAAGACTTCTTTGACTCCACCTCCAGCTTTCCAGCTCGAGGTTGCCAGGCCCTTGATTGTCCGCGAGTGCTCTTCAAGTTTGCTAAGTTATATTCAAAAATAGACTCCAGTTGGAGCCAATTTGACGCTCTAAAAAATGACTAAAAAGGCACATTTCGCGAATGAGTTGTATAGCTGAAATAAATTTTGAATATGTTTCTTTTACATTTTTCTAAATATTCAATCATCGCGAATAGATCATCTTGATTGACGATTACAGTTCAGACCGAATGTATCGATTTCTCAGGCAATAATAAGCAGTAGTAAATATTACTTGCAAGCACAAATCACTGGCGGAACGCTTAATAAATTTCGATCATCAGTTATCATTAAGTTCGCCAATTTATCGGGCACAATTACGCGAGGGTAGACTCAGCTCTAATCGCCATTGAAAAGTACATTAGCGTATAACGAGAGACACCGTACGCATAGATGCAATTTCGACGCTGTTGCAATGCGACTAACGCAAAATCGCGCGCGTATATCACCCTGCTTTAGAACGCCCGCTAAAATTGCGGTCAGACCTTAATAAAGTTAGAACCTATATGGTATGGGCGTGAATTGAAAAGTTCTCTATCTAAACGTAAACAAAGCTACAAAACATTCTGTTCAAATGACTGCAGACTATTTATTCTCATTGTAGCTTACGACTTTTATTATCCTTCGCGTGCGTGGCGCGTACGTAAAAGCAAAATTTCAAAATTAGAATAAATTAAAACAAGAAAATGGCAACAAAAAACATGTATCGTTATATTAATGAATCGATTGATATTTCTACAATTATAATTATGTAATACAATTCAGTCGTATTTGTATTTTACTTATATAAGTTAAAATCGTAGATTAACAATCGGGGAAGCTTTAATCTACAGAATGATTAAATCAAATTTTATCAGTTGCATGTCGCACGTCGAATGAGAGAGAGAGAGAGAGAAAGAGAAGAGTTGTAGAACTTACATTACAGATCGCGCGCATGAGAGGATGGTGCGATTCGGCTGAACCATCATCCATTACAAACTTCTAATGAGCCGTTTCAGTGATACGTCTGTCAATATTGGACGACATTACCACCATAACGCAATCGCGTGCGGTACTATGCGCGCGTGCACATACCAACAGTAACAAACTTAAAGCAAATGCGTATGACGCATATAATACGCACGAATGCAGCCGTATGCTGCGGGTCGTTATTGCGTGGGTGTACCTAACCCAGTTGCCAATCCGTACAGTTTGTTCGGCACTCGTTTCGGTGGCAGTATTGTGTATCGCGTTGCTCCGAAATACATCCGGCATACGAATAGTTTACGAGTCCCGATCAACTCAATCCGTCTCGGTGCAATCCGCCGAAATCAAACATGAGCAGCAACTTTAATAATATTCCTCGAGGACGAGACGCGGCAGCTTTGTGGCGCGGATAAATAAATAAAACTTTTCAGAAAGCGCATACCCGAGGGATGGTTTCTCGAATACGTCTATGAGACAACGCTATAGTTGGATAGCTCGTAGAAATTGAGAGAAGATTCTAGAGACGCGTCTAAAGGCGCGCCTCTCACTGCGGTCCTCTTTTTGCAACAAACCCTTCTATATTCTCGACAACGTTGCAGCAAGGAATTTATTTTCGTGCAATCTGAAGATATGTACCTGCCGAGGGAGAAGAGGATTACCAGATCTCTTAGGCGGATGCGCCTCACATTAAGATTCAGAATTTGACAAAAGCCGAGCTTACGTTTGTAAGCTGATAATAACATTGTATGGATATACAAAGGTATTATATTGAAATCACCGACAAAGGTTTCGCCGACGTTTCGCCGAAATATAACAATTTGCATTCACCAACGTACACATTCAACCAGCTTCTATCGAGAATATTTCCGTCAAATATTTTCATTCAATCAATACAAATGTTATATTAGTATATGCTGACTGTACGTTTGTTATAACGAGATATAAGCAGGAAAAATTTTTCTCTTTTAAAGAGAATAATTCTACCTCCGTTACGCAGAAATTTTGCTCTCAGATAGTAATAAACGAAAAAATTCTAATAATACGCAGAAGTCGATGAATAATGTTAATGAACATACTGTTACTCAATTTCAGTCAAACTTGCTGTAGGTGAAAACATTGCCGGCGAGAGCTTTGTCCATGATTTCAATGTAATTCAGTACAAAGAGAACCTAACAATTCGATAAAACAATTAATATAAAATGTGTACCCATACATAAATAACAGAGTTAACTAAATAATATTAATAACAGTTAATTAAAATTAACAAGCTAAGATTAATATCGGAGAGAGAAAGAGCTAACTTCTCAAAAATGTTTTTTTTTTGTTTTTACTAACAAAAAGATGTTGCGACGTTACCAATGTAATGTAAAGAACTCTATTTGCGCTTAATAACATATTGAATTTTAAAAAGTGTTGCCTTGCCTCCCCGAGCTATAAAAAGACCCGGACTATATTAGATATTCGCGATTTCATCTCTTACAATTCGAAAGCATACTCAATTTTCCCAACGTGACGCACCACGAATATGAAGTGTCCTCATTCTGCTGCTTTACAAATAAAATAAGCGTATACATATGTAACATTCTATATCGTAGTAGTATATTTAATAAAAATATGTATTTGAGTAACATATTTAACAAAAATATAATTTGATCGATATACCTTCTGCAAGAATTAATCATTTAATTCGGGAACTGTTACAAGATTCCTATATGATATCACAAGATTTTAAACACAAAATTTAAAAAAATTAATTCTTAGCAATACATAAATATTCTATAATATCTAATTATCTTAGAACCAATTAATATATTTATTAATTAAGAAAAATTTAGAAAAAGATATTAGTAATATGCACAGCACTGATGCAGGGAGTAATTATATAAGCATTAACAAATTGTAAATTCAATTGCAAATAAAAATATTCATTAATGATAATTAAATTCTAGTAAATTTTATCTTTTGTATATACTAACTTGTTAATACAAAATTAAAATTAATATAGGAATTAAAGTAAAGCTAAACAAAATATATATAGAGAGAAAACAGTGAGTTAAAATAAATAAAGGAAAAAAAGTGAGAAATAAAAGAAAGTTATACACAGGAAATAATTAAAAATTTATTATTGTCAATGCATTTAATTTTATGAAAATTTTATGAATTGTTACGTGCATTTATTATTATAAAGTCAAATTAAAATGTTACAAAAAAAAACAAAAAAAAATATATAAAAGGAAATAATTAATAATCCGCAATCGCATATATGTATGTATAGATCATATTAAGATATAGAATTTATTCTAAATAGTATGTGATAATAATATCAAAACATCATTGTAAGAAACACGCTTAATGAAATATTTTCTTATTAACAGACACGAATGACTGTAGTCTATCTACGAACACTAAAAACAATAAGAAAAAGAAAACGTTCTCACGATGATAGTGCGATCCCAAAACTTAGCTCCTACTAAAGTTAAGAAGCAGTAATGAATCACTTCAAGAAACTACCAAGATCCTGATCCGCGGAACTAAATCTCCGTTACGAGTTTTCGAGTCGCGAGATCCCAATAACCGACAGTGTGAAAGAACGCGAAGAAACGAAAGAGCGAGCGAATGAATGTGAACGTCCGTCTTTCGGACGAAAAATTATTTGACGAGCGAACAAATATACTCCTTTGTCTCCCGAGGTGGAGCACTCGCCAACAGAAAATTTAAAAAAATCGCGCGCTTGCACTTTTTTAATTAAATTTGCCGACCAGCCTCGTCGACGAACGCGCGGCCGCCGCCGCCGTCGCGGTGGACTTGAGAACTCCCAGGAATTTAATTGAAGTCTCTGCATCCTGAGCAACCTTTTGGGAAGAAAAAAAAAGACCGCTACTGCAAATTCGCAGAGCATAAGGTAAAGCAAAAGTGACTGAATGTAAGCAAAAAAAAATATGCCAAGAGCCATACAAAAGATTTAGTTAATTTAATCACGTTCTGCATAAGTAAGCGCATTCTATCAATGTACGCACACAAGAATAGAAGATACTATAAAAATATAGAACAATTAATTTTTCTAGAATTTGTCATTTATAGCAACAAAACAGCTCACTTTTATTTTTTGCATCTTAAAAACACGACTTATTAGTAGCTGCTAACGAATAACAAGCTCTAACATGGCTTGAAGTGCCGTAAAGTATTTTGACCACCAGATTCTCTGAAAGATACTAAAGAGCTTTAGAAGAATATATGTATGTGAAGACGAACTGCAAAATCTTTAGGTGTGAATGTTCCTATGGTAGATAGTTCTCTTGAAAATAGGAGGATGAGAGGGAAAAGTGATGCCTCGCTATGGAATAGCGATGAAAGTCGGGAAGTTAAGCGCCTTATGGGATTCTACGAGTTCGAGGTGTTTCGTGGGAAAAGTGCCTTCTATGCCGACGTGCCTCGTGTGCAGACGTGCGCGAAAATGCGCCATTGATTTTTATCCGTGAAAAGTAGGCTTCCGTGAGCGGTTACGAAAGGCAGGATGGAGAAATATCGCAATAGGTAAGCAGATGCACACTCTGACGCATACTCTGATGAAAATAAGGGCACAATAAAGAAAAGCTCTCCTGAATTTCTTCCAGCTCCTCGTGGCAACAAACATTTATAAATAACATTCTGTTATAAATCAATTAATTCAACATGTATCATCTTATAAAAATTAAACGTATATTTCGTCCTTTTTTTATTTTTCATCTTTTCATCCTATGCAATGTCTATCAGACAAGTCAATACAAACGATACTAACAATTATGTATTCCAATACAAGCGATTTGAATATTTCATGCTAGTTTTTCCACGTGAAAAACTATACATACATACATATATATATACATATATATATATATATATTTTTTTTTTTCATATTCAAATCGCTTGTATTGGAATACATAATTGTTGGTATCGTTCGTATTGACTTGTCTGATAGACATATTGCATACACAAAGGACGAAATATATGTCTAATTTTTATAAAAAATTTTTATAAGAAATATATGTCTAATTTTTATAATTATCTAATATATATATATTGGAGAGAGAGGGAGAGAAATTATTTTGTTTACCACAAAATTGCTATAACTGTGTGTACGTTTTACACAATATTTCCTATACATGTACATACATACATTTCGCCCGATAATATCTGATATCGACCACTATTGTTTTTATTTGTATCAACTATTACCTAAAAGTCAGTCACAAGCTTCTCTCTACAAACAACAATTTTGCAAAATATTTTGAACGATCAAACACGCCAAGTCCATACACGTATGTTCGTTTGAATGTTATTCGTTTTCGACAAAAATGTCCGTATAAAAAATAGATATATATACATGATCGCGCTAGTAGATGATCATCGCCAATCGAACTAAGCCGCGGTTTCATCCAACTTATCTTTTTTAAACACGCCTTTTTTCCATTTGCTCGCCCCCTTTGTTTTGGCCTCTTGGCTTTACGAAAGAGGCTCTCTTATTCCGCGCGAACAGCTCGCCCGGGACAACGTGATCGGAATACTCATTGGTAATTCAGATCGACCGCGGCGCGGGTGTGTTCCTAAGGGTGTGACAGTGGAATAAAGATAGCAGATCTTCAGAAGTTCTATAGAAGCTTACTCCAAGAGTCATTCTTGTGTCAGAAGTAGTGAAACGGGTCGAGATGTGGGTCGGCCAGCTGGATTGAACTGAATAAAATATCGCTCCAATACTTAAGCTCTTGCTCGCGCGAAATTATTCTATACGCAGTACTGTAGCGTATGCAGATAAATATTATTCTCTGAAACACGCTCTTATCGCCATTATTAAAATAAAGAGCAAATTTGCTCGGTTCTGCCGATGTACAATGTACACACGCACGTATGCAAATCTGACTTTTTTCCCCCGATAATTCAAGCACCGCTTCTTCCATCCTGTTTTTTCGTTCCCCTCATTCATGTTCTCTACAACCTAATATTTCTCTCGCAACATGCACATTGTGCGATAGTTTCGAAAATCCAACGAAAATCGCGAAATAAGCATGACTCGCGGCGACCGAGAATATTCACACGCGCACGGTTGGTAATCCGATGATAAAGGAAAACTCGTCACATGCGGTACAAACTTGGTAGCGGTATCAATATTTTCTCCTCTCTTCTCGGGATCAGTCCGTAGTTTTAGAATCCGGAACGTCTGGTATTTTATATTAAAAGTCTCTGTCCCACGTCAGCCCCGCGTTCTTATGCTATCATGGCATTTTTGTTCGCATATGGTTGCGTACGTGAGGGACGTGGGATTGTGTGTATCCAGAGAAATCTTTTCTCCAGAACCATCACACTTCCAGAAATCTGACTGATTCACTTTCCGAGGCTTCGAAAAGTCGCGGTGGATATGCGTGTCATATCACGTGCGCATATCACCGGATTGATATTTATAGGATTTCATAATTGTTTTCGAAATACTCGTCGCGTCTGAATCGATCTCGCGATTCTCGGATTCCTCTTACGCGGTAGTAAACGAAGCTCATACGATCGATCCATATATACCATTTACGCATAGCTAAATTCTAAACGTATCTCGGATTGCATTTCCATTTTCAGGAGAATTAAGATTTACAAACAAAATTCCAACGGATAGGTTCCCCATATTCGTATCGTAATTGCTTTGTGCAGGAAATATCGCGGCAACGAAAGCTTATTCCGCATGAGGGGAATAGATCCTTCAAAATTGCTGCAAAATTCACTGAAAATATATCTCAATTATTCGTCAGAGCTTGCGTGCAAAAATGAACAAGTTATCGAATATTTTCTTCATACGGAATTTGATTTACAATTTTTCATATTTTTTTCGCGATAATTATTGCATGCTTGCAATCATCGTTAAAAAGATATTTAATTCATGGAACATCAAGTACCGTCTATATAAGTTATCTCTCCTTGATAATTAACGGCTCGAAAATGATATTATTGTAAACATAGTTTCGATATAGGAATCGCGCGATAATCGAAGTTAAACTCGAGGCACGGCGGAAATAGACTATGCTATATTCGGAAAGCTCAAATCTGAAGAGCAAAGCACTTCGTGGCGGTGCTTGGAGACACCATTCTCCGTCGTATGGAACAGCGTGGAAATTCAAAAGCGCATGTTTGTCGTCCACTCGGTGAACCCTTCTGGAAATTGGCCCGGTGTCACCGGAGAATTTCAGTACCCTCTCTTGTGGCCCTGTCCACGCGAAGCGCAAGGGAATCCAGTAAAATTAAATCAAGGGGACTTTCATCCTTTTGCCTGTCGAAAAGCCGCTGGAAAGCTATGTACTTCGTATGTGTATTCATGTTTTCTACAACCTACTATCACATACTGCCGACCGATAACTCGCATTTAAATGTTATCGATACTTCAAAGACCACGTACACATATCCTGCCACGTAAACATCTCCTGCCACGTATACATATTTTGATTAATATTTCTACGTATCTTGTGTGTTTTATGCTTTTAGATAAAATTAAGTTAAATATTAATTATATAAATGTGTATGAAGTAATAAAGTAAGAAATGTGTATTAAATATGCCGAAAAATATATATATATAATTTTTCAAAAAAAAAAACGATATATCATTTACGAATTTTTAAATTTCCCCGCATTGTTGGTGCCTACGCATTTAACATGCTGTTGTAAATCTCCTGAATCTAGGCCTCTTTAACATCGCCCGCTTTTTGGAAACGGTGGAATGGGTATCGTAAGGTATATCCGTTGGATAGCTTCCAGAACGCGGCTGCAGCAGCTTTGGGGTCGAAATATCGCGACGGTTGTGGGGTTGGTATTACTGATATTAGCGTCGCCAGTAACTCTTTCGAAATAGTCTTGGCACGTACCAAAGCTCGTGTTAACTTCTTCCTTTTCTTGAATCACGGCTTCCGAATTACAGACGCTCACTCTCGCACATCCTTTGACGATTACTCGCGGCGATCTATTAGTTCGCGATTAATTATACATTTTACATTACAGCTAAACAACAGATATACAAACCGCTATTTTAAATACCCATTCCGTATTATGAGCCCTTATTAATTCATCACAATTTTCTCGCTGTATGGTAAACTATACCATATTGAAACGCGCAAAAGCCCCTATACGAAAAATATATAAAACATTTTAAAACAATATCGAAGTTATGAGTAATAAACAAAATAACAAGTTGGATCGGTCTTATTCGAAAACACGCGAGAAATGAAGTTTTCCTATACCACATTGGGTGTACCGAACGAACGCATTTTTTAAAATTGGCATCGATGTACGAGCCATGTCGATCTTTTTTCAGATTCTGTTTCGCCACATCGTATATCAATGGAATAGGGATTTGGACACGAATACCATCAAGTTTGATTCTGCGCTCGTATGACGCTTTTCCTATTGCTATTTATTTTGTTTTATTTTCCGATGGTCATTCACCTCGCCTCACGCCTCTCTTATTCGCTGTTTCGATAACAAAGCGTGAAAATACACACTCATACAGCTAGCTACGTATGATAAAAGTCAAAATTTCTTTCTCATATGTGCTATCTGAATCAGAGCTCCAATCTTTCACACAGTTAAGAGAGATTCTATATTTTTTATAATAATAAATAAGTACAATCATAAAAAAATATAAAGATATAATGATATCTTCCTATAATAATTTGTATTATAGAGAGATATTATGTTATATTTGTGTATATCTTATTTTTTATTATTTTTAACATTTTTATTTCGACGAGAAACACGTGTCAAATCATTAATATAAATCATGTATGTAATGAAATAATTAGAACAAGTCAAAATGTGATTAAAATATGTACTTATATTACTACTTTAATGCTTTTGTCATTGTTATATTTTCCGTAGAAGTTCTCTCCATGTTTTATGCTTAAAAGAGTGAAACATCACATGGACATTATAAGATATTCTTACGCACGGGAAGCGTTCTCCTTACAAGCTAATAAATTATTTCTTCGTAACATGATTGCGCCGAAAATATATTTGACACTTGTACTTTTGCTGATATACGAGCAAATTATTTTCTGTTTTATACAAAAGGTATTTGACATTTCATAATGTGACAACGGTCGTCATATCTTATAAACGTCATATCTTATAATGTCGATTATAAAGATGTGCGATTATATATAATAACAATAGATGAATCAAAAGAGAGCGCAGAATCAATCTTTTCGTTATACAAAAATGTATCATGTAAGTGCGACTCACCAATTCTCGAAGTCCTCAAAGGAAGCCACAGGAATGGATGCACTTGGTAGTTTTATTAACAGCATACCACTGTCTCGAAACTATCTTGAGATCTGAAAAGATGACGCGTTTTCAAATTAACAATTCTAGAAAGGAAATGGGATGTAGATTAACTGCTCTACGCACTCTACACTGACACGATGTCACTAGCACGCTGTCTCTCTCGTTGGCGAAACTTGTCACACGTTCATTTCCACATATCACTATAATTCAGTCGTAACATTTTGTACCGTATAATGTTCATCCTCACACAAAATTTATCATTAATAGCACACAAGGATCGCGCATCAATTTTGAGTACTTAATCATGTATTTTTAAATGTACCCCTAGAAAGTAATAAAAAATCTGTATATAAAAATATACGCACAAAATTTAACGTCAAATCCGTATCTAAAATCGAGTATCGAAATTATCGAGCCTTACTCATATTGAAAATTGAATCTCTTGAATCTAAGATTCCACAAACAAAATATTAATCAGTACAAACCAGCGCAATCTATTTCCCACACAATTAGTTTTATTATTTTCCCATATTTTTCCTAACAAGATAAATCATACTATATAATAAAGCATAAACTTTAACATATCTCACTAAAAAATACCGGCTTCAAAATGTTTTTAAATTAAAAGATGATATCAGAAAAACATTCTACGCATAAAGGCACATAGCGCATTCGCGCGTGAACTCTGATTATTTTTATAATATTACAACCCAATATAAACAACTATTACGTCGAGCTACCTTTAAATGCAGGCGCTTTTTATTGGTTATCGGCCGTGGCCTCTTTCGCGCGTACACGCGAGCTCATTCATTGTACAACAATGTCGAGTAGATGGTTTAATTGCGAATTATCGAGCCATTGCAAAATTCAATTGCCGTATAGGCTCTACTCACGCGTCTCGCCTGCACGCATAGCACGCAAGTGAAATCGTGCGTGTAAAACGCCTCGCCGATGCCCAACGCGCGTCCATACGATCCTTCCCATTTTCATAACGGAATTCGGTTTAATGAACACGCGTATTTTATCATGCATAGATGCTCGTTACTTCCAGTTTACATGTCATAAAACACCGAAGAGATACATACAAATATCGTCTCGCGCAGCAATAAAACAGTCACGCAAATTTCTTAATATTAAAATTTAAAAGTATAATGGGGCAATACCATTATATTTAATATCGTTACATTCTGTAAATCACAAGAAAACAAATTGAAAATTGTAGCAACGAATAATCCGCTCATTTTACTTTATACTATTATTTTGTGTCTTGTAGCTACTAATATCGTAATTATCATAGTAATAAAAACTTTATATTAAGTTACATTATCAAATCTATATATTTATGAGCTGCATTCTGATTTTAATTCGATGATAAATTATATAAAAAATTTTATTTTCAAGTTAGACAGTGAGACGGTTGGAATTTTGTAGAGTACATTTTGGACTTTCGACTAAAAAAAGAAATACAAATGTACGTGAGGCAAAAGAGAATGGCGTATTTTATTTTAAATTAAATACCTCTGGACGGCTGAGAGAAAAAAAAAACATTTTCACTGAAATGTTTCGTTGAATCAATTTTCTTTTTAACTTGATTTAATATAACAAAAATGTTCGAATGTTTTATTGAAAAAGATCGAAGCTTCTGATGAATACGGCTAAATAATTTAATTTCATAGTGCCACTCTATGCATAGATATTTTTTCATATGTGTTCAATGAATTAATTCATATGTGCTCAACATTTTCAAAGTAAATTTGTTGACATTATACTGCATATAAAATATGTACTATTGTCGTAATTAATATAATTATTATAGTCATTTAGTTAAACAATTAATTTCTTGTTAACACAATCATTTGCGAATTGCTGTTTATTTAGCGTTAACTAATGCAGTGAATAATTTAGAGAAACCTATACATTAATATAAACCAAACTTGATTTAATATACCCGCAATTAGAATAATTATAGTTATAGCTATAGAAAAAAAAAACGACTTTTAGTATAGCTGATTAAGAAATTAAAACAGACGTGCTACATAAGAAGCCACTTATTTAAATCTTTTATTAAAAGTGTGAGTATGCTTATAAAAGATCCCTATAAAGAATCAATTTCTAATCAATTTCGTATATACTGCGCATGGTACTCGCGGTGCATTGCCCTCGAAGCAACGACCTTAATCCCGCGTGATTAATCCGTAACGAGGCAACCCCGTAGGAGATCAAACATCCTCCGTTGAATTTCAAATGTTAAGCCTAAGCGTTTGAAACAATAAAATACGATTGGCACAATTCGAGCTACACGAAATCTCAATCAACCAGAACACTTTTGTGTCTCTCCACTATCCCATCGCTAAGTAACACTATAGCCAGAGAACAATTCGACAAACCCAAATTCGACATTCCAAAAATGCTCTTCGTCGCACACAGTCTTAAAAATTTTAGCGGAATGAAACTACGGGGACGCACTGACGATCGATGGACGCTCCGAAAAGTTTCGCTGGCGTTCTCGCGATCCCGATCGATCGTAACGACGAACACGTCAATCTCGCGGGACCGAGCGCATCGATCTGTCGCTCAAACGCGGTCCGAAGGAGTATAGGATCCCATCACGCGAGACGATACACACACGCGTACGTCACACGCACTGCCGCGAACCTGCGAAGTGCCCGCGAGTAACGCAAAACGACGAATGAGCGGAAGCTCTGCGCTTGAAAGCTCGCAAGCCCCACCGCCCTTTCAGCGCGTGCGGACTGGAGCGAACTTGACCGATCGGGGGCGAGCGACGCCGAGGATGCACGAAGAGCAATAGACGAGGGGGTTTGACATATCGCTGCAAGATAATTAATCGGTAGAAATATAATGCCTGATCAAGAGTGCAGCAAAGCTCTCGCTTTTTTCTTTCGCGCGGTTTTCATCCGCTATTTGCGCAGATCCGAAAAAGGAAAGATCCACGAAGCAGTTTATGATAGAGTAATGGCGCTATTAATTTCTTCATAAAAATTTAATACTAAGCTCTGTAAAAGTTTGCTTCATATCCTTTTTATTAATACATTCTTTATTTGAAAATTATTTTAAAAAATAATATAATAATCTACGTTCTCTTCTTCATAGAAATATCTCGAGTTCTATGTTACAAAATGGTCAATTTATCCATAGCTTTTACGATAGCCTATTTAAATTTACATAAAATACAGTAACATCAAACGAATGATTCCAGATTCGTCAAATTCTAGATTCTTTCTGAATCTACTTCGTCACTACTCCGCGACAATTTCGCGCGATCCGTTTAAGATACAGGCTTTTACTTTTCGCGCGGCAATAAAAGGAAGCTACCGTCGGGTCGATAAAACCGAGCGACAATGAGATAACGTTTACGTATCCGCCAGAATCCACAGACAGCATCGAAAAGCTCTGATTCTCCAAGCAGACAAGGTCGGTAACCAATTTACGACTAGCACCAGCCAACGGCCAGTATTTTACGCCCGGTAAAAAAAAAAAAGAAAAAAGAAAGAAAGCCGCGGACAGAGACGAAAAGTGAGAGCAAAAAAAAGACGGCCTGCTCCAACCGAATTCATTTCCATCCGTGTCCAAGTACCGAATCTGCCGGCTTGGACGAGCGATTCTGCCGTGCGGAAAATTCATTGTCAATACCCTTCCGGTTGATCGTGGTGGCGAAGCACGAGCATTCAAACACGAGAACAAAGAAGCTTATACTGAAAGCGAACGGTACGGTATCAACCGACTCTTTACTGTGAATTTTTAGTTAATCCCGCGGGGGGTATCGTGTCCGACGCGATCGCAAAGCAGCAAAAGAACAACACTTAAGTCCATTTAGAGTGATCAAGCACCGGCAAGTGTTTAGGATTTGCGAGGAATGTATCAGTACAGGTAAAACCGAGCAAATCAATCCAACCGTTGATGAATACCGTTCTTCAATGTGGTCGGATAATTAAATACCGTCCGTTCCTACAGGCTTTGATCCCTCCAATCAGTATGTTGCAACATATTCGAGTAAGGTACGCAACCTTTGTACGCTTCAAAGTCCTCGACGCTTTCACGGAACAAATTGAAACGGACTCTGAATGTTTAATGCTCAGACACCTATATCCAGCCGCGAGAGCAAGCCGCTTTTTTTCGCGTTCAACCTACAACAGTTTCGCTCTGCACTTTGAAATTTGCTAGCGTCCTGCCGGAACAAAACAATACCGACGGTGCGCAAAGCTCCACGCTAATTAAATAGAGATGTCTTGTCATCTATATCGCTCTACACCCTCGGCTTTCTATAGAACATTCCGCGGAAACGTGACGTTAACATTTTTTTTAATTATGTCACTAAAACAAATTTTTAACGGGTTATATTTCTCGCTGGTTTTAATGGTGACGCAAGTGGTGACGTAAACATAGAGAAAAAAAAAAAATAAATGAGTAAATAAACTTTATGATAGGCGGTAAAATAAAAAATAAAATTGTTTTTATTTCTCCGCGAATAAATTGAAGTCGCTCGAATAATTCGACAAAACGGATCGATTTCCTTTGTCAGATTAAATTTTAGCAACATAGAGATCTATCATTTTTTTATCATCTTTACACAAAAATTGCATCGGTCGTCTAAAGCTCTTAATTTTATAAAGTAACCCAGGGAACGAGACGTTTGAGGCGGAACGAGGCCGAGGCCGGCGGCGAAACGCATCGCTCATCAGAACCGGTATAGCCGGTTATACTAGAGTTACTCGTCAAATATTTATCTCGAATGATGCTGGGGCCAGAGTGATATCCCATTTAATACAGTTTCGGCAAAGCGAGAATACGCTCACGTAAAAAATGTCCCGTAGTTCGCCATTTAATTGTTGATAGACACGTGAGTGATCCTTCTCCGTAATTCGTCCTTAAGTCCGAAAGTAACGGCCCGCTCGCGAGACATGTTCGACTATTATCGTTTCATCTTGAACATCGTTTTCCTAAAGAGCAGTTGCAAAGAAATCTGACGCGATAGCGGTACTCGTACAAGAAGTCAGGATTTACTATAAAAAGCATCTGTACAGAACGTTTGTAAAAGATCCACATTTGCTACAGTGTACTGCAATTAACGTTATAAATTGAACAAAACTGGAAATAACGAAGCAAACGAATGTACATCAATCTTGTGAAATATTTAAGCAATGTATTACAGCCACATATACACGCAACGATCAACGAAAATCAATCTAGCTGAGTTTTTTAAATTATTATTCTTTTTTTTGTATATCTTACAAATATAAAAAACTAATTATGATAATGTTCCAAAATCGGATAAACAAGTATTACATAAGCGTTACATTATTCATGCAAGAAGTAGGTGGAACTAAAAGGAGAAAGGAAACTGAAACACTCGGCGTGCAGTAGGACTTAACAGTCTGATCTGTTGAGATGTGCAGTTACAATAATAGTCAAATCTCCAATATATTCAGGTAAAACTCAATAAAATTATCGGAACGAGGAAAGCATTTCCATATCCAGCTCTGGACACACAGCATTCAACCTTGATTCAAAATTCGAATTGCACACTTAGACGCTCACGCTTCTATTTGAAAATCACATGTCGTCACCAGAATCAAATCCAATCAACGATTTTGGACGAAATATCTTGTAAGTAAGATAAAATATCTCTCATTATTTATACGTGCATATATATATCTCTCTCTCTTTCCTTTTCTTTCCTTTTTTTCTTATACAAATATATATTGTCAACTTCGATAATTCGATAAAGAGATTTTATTGTAATGAAAGAAGCATCGCAAGATGAATTGTATTGCGGTACCGAATTAATATTCTAGATAAGAGTATTACAAATATTCTTGTTTTCCTTATTTGTTATCAAGACGTTTGAAATATTGGTGACAAATAAAAGTTATTATATCTTGCAAAATATTTCAAAAAAAAAGTACGAAAATAGATAAGGCGCAACTCGCGTTAATGTGCATAATTTTCGGCTGTTGGTACATGTTACAAACTAAAAGTAACACAAAGCATTTTTATTTACTAATTCGCAATACTGTTGATCCAATTATCGCAATGTTCAGAAAAACGCGCGACAAGCTTTCCAATTAGCATTAATTATAAATAAGCTAATAGTTGAAATTACAATAAACAAGCAAGTAATCAGCAATCTCTAATTAATTGTGTTTCCACTGATTGACTTTGCGGTATCTTTGCTGGCATGCGCACACTCCATTCTCGCTTGTTTTAGCATAATTAGTGGAATGAGTATATCAGTATGATATACATTTGACAAAAGAACGTTTGTGAATTTAATCATTATACGTATTCAACAAATTCAAAACAATGTTCATCAAAGTACATGCAGGAAAAAATTACAGATTTTAACCATAAGAAGTGTATAATGTAACTACATTCGTAATCGAATGAGAATGTAACGTAACAGAGATGATAAAGAGAAAAAACCGGGGAAAATTCACCATAAACGGCCAGCCCGTGAAAATGCAGTCCAACTATAAGAATAATAATTAATTGATATGACTCTCCAGCCAAAATATCGAAATACTCGCCTGGCAAGACCTCGTTAAGGGAATTAAAATCGATAAAATAAACTGGATTACAGCGGTTTCCAATTGGACACTAAGTTAATGCTAGAGATTAGCGATAAAATCTCGTGATGGCAGCGGACTGTTTCCTCGCGAACCCAGCAAAAATTTTACGTTCACTGTCCCCGAAATACTAAAAACGGTTCGCAAATATTAAGTGCCGTTCGGCGCCAAGTTCTTTTACAAAAATTACTGGCTGCATCGCAAACATATATATTTTTCGTTAGACTATATATATGCATTTCTAATAATAATCACAGTAACGATTTTTAAGAGCTACTGTCTATTTGTTACTTTGTATATAATTTCTTGGATTCCTGTAGCCACATATTCATATCGAATGGAAGAGCGATGGAGAATAGTTTCGGCTAAGGATCGTTTAAGGGATGGTAGTGGTTCGGGGAGTGGTTCCCGTGACAGAGAATCGGGAGGGGTCGTATGGCCCCGGGGGTTAATAGATGGCCAATGTTCCCGCACACCGAGGTCAGACACTGTGTCACCTTCTCCCCGTTCGTCATTACGAATGCAGATTGGACCTCCCGCCATTACCTTGTTCCCTATCTAATCGTCGTCGGAAACAGCCACGAAACTTCCCGCGCGCAAGGAAAATTATCCATTGTTCGTTGTCGGCCGTACCTTCTATATTGGCATTTGAACCGATGCATTTGACCAACACTGCTACGAAAAGCTGCATTTGTCGCGCCTCATAAATTGACAAGGCGCGTTAAAAGCTCGTTCCCCGAAGTCCTGATCGCGCGGAGAATTGCGTAGAATGAAAAACGATAGGAGGATGACTGATAGAAACGCTGCTGGGTGATGCTTTTTTAAAGTTAGATAGAGTGACAATCTCAAATTGCTTTTCCCCTCCTTCCCCCTCTTTCTCACTCTCTGTCTCTTATTCTTTTTCTGGCAGAACTAAAAGTAACGGGAAATTAATTTAAAATACAAAATTATCACACTTAATAAACAAATTACATCTATAAACTACAAAAGTTTAACAAAAAATTTACTAAATAATGAAAAAGTGGCAACATTTTCAAAATAATTAGTCTAAAATTGTACGAGTCTTTATTATATCATTGAATATTATGTGTAAATAGGAAAAATAAGAGTCCACAATTTTTAGTGCACATATATTAAATTTGTAGAAAAGATGACGGCAATTGATTATACGTTTGGTGACCGTAAATAGAAAAGTATAACACAAAAGCCACAGAATGTTCCAGCAATTTTCTGGCTGCGTGGTCGTGAAAAATGACCACTGACAACATTTTCGTGAAGCAGCAACAATGAGCGAACATGGATGTACGGGCCATGTACGTAGATTGTTGTACACGTACGGCCAATGAACATGACAGATGCGTCGTACTAACAAGACTCGGATGCTTAATGGTTGACGAGCTACTCAATCGCGTTCTCGATACGCTTGATATTCCGAGTAATTAGCGATGACCGTTATAAGTGGAAGGCATCGCCACATGTTCCCTAATTTGATATAATTTAACGATAATTTGCGCATTAGTAACTTCATAAATGCATCCTCACATATTACGATATAGAATACTCCCGTTTCACAGAAATATATGGAATATTTTCCTCGATTTTAATAGAAATTTTGGATATGTTCTACAATAATTCAAAATAAGAGACACGTATTTTTTGTGTTTTTTTTTCACAAATGTTGAAAATTTTTTAGTTAAAATGATCTCTTTAACATATCCAAAGTCCATCAAAATCGGACAGTGACATTTCTATATGTTTGTCAGTATAAATTTGATTATAACTAAATTTATATATATATATAAATTTAGTTATATTGTTAATATATTTTTTTCTTGTAATAAAATGCAACAATGTTTTTAGTATTATGAACGTACAATAGATTTAAATGTATAATGTTAAATGTTACTTAATATAACATTGTTTTTGAATATATCACAATGTATCAAAAAATTTTTATTTATTCGTATTTAGGAGCGATATGCTAGGAAAATTAAGAAGCTAAATGCGATGGTTTGAAATGACCAAACTGACTTGCTCAATGCCAACTACAAGGTAATCTTTCTCATTAATTATCTGATTAATCTAAAACCAGTTTATACAGGTTCTTTAAATTTTAAAATCGCACGCGCGAATAAATAAATTATTCCGTGATTATTCCATGATTTCCAAGCATTATTTTATGAGCTTGTTTTTCTTTCTCTGACGACATTTTCCAAAATCATTGAAGATAAAAAATTAATATCTAATATTATATCGACTATGATCCATCTTACCAACAAAAACTTTGTTCCTACAAAATTACTATCACGTTAAGGAGTCTACATAATCTTACATCAGGCCGTATTAATCGACTTCACCAAGAAACTTCTAATTAAAAGTCTTACAGAGTAAGACGAGATTGTATACAGAGTCGATGTATCTATAGACAAAGTGATGATAGCAATAAATACATAAAAGTTGAAGAAAGAAATAAAACTGCGATAGGTTCGAGTCAAAACGCAGTTATTTTAAGCAATTTTATTACAGCAGGTTTTTAGGTTTTAATTACAGCAAGGTTTTAATTACAGCATATAATTAGAACATTTTGTATTTTTATGTATATTTGAATATTTTGAGGCTATGTGAGAGCGTAGAAAATGTCGAACCAGCGATTATAAATAATGCTTGCAAATAATTCACACGATTAAGAATTGTTGCAGTAGCCTGTATAAAAAAATTTATTGAATTGAAAATAATGGAAGATTATGTATGGCAGTTTCTTTTTAAAATAATTTAACGGCAAATAAGTATTACATATGACAATTAATTACATGAAAGTTTCGCAAGCACAAAGAAAAAAAAAGATAGATAAAATATTTGCACATGTGCAATAGAATTTCTTTAAAAATTATTTGTATATATACTTTTTTCAAAATAATCTTTAATTCCACATTAGACGAGAGAAAGATATTATATTTAACAAAATAATTACATGTTTCCGCCTTTTTAAAATTATATTCGTAACAATAAAAACTATTTGACGTTGTTAAGAGCAATCTCTCGCCTCTTGCGTAATAGTAGAATAGTGTATAATCGATCAATGGAAAAAAAGAGGCGTGTAAAAAAGTATAAGGCTTAAAAAAATATGTTCAATATAAATCTCGCACAAGCGCACCTATGACATTAATTTTCGATTATATGCTGATTATTCATTTTATATCGTAACTGTCATCGCGAAAATCATCTATCATGCCAGTTGGACAAGTATTAAAGGTCAATAAATGTGTGAATAATTTTATTTTTTAAGGACTATATTTGATATTGATTGATCTGTGTGTCATCGTACGTACAACAATATATATGCACCATATTATTTCTTTTTTTTTCCTATTCTGCAATACATCTCCTGTTTGGAATGGTACCCGCAATATATATAGAAGAGAGACGAGAGAGAGAGAGAGAGAGAGAGAGAGAGAGAGAGAGAATACAAACTAAAAATTTAAATTTTATTTGTAATCGTTTAGGAGCGATAGAGAAAAAGTAAAACAGTCATTATGATTGAAACCTATCGATTGAACAATTGCATTCTGTTTCATATCTATCTCAATTTCATTTTTGTAAATAAACAGTCCAATGATTTATTACGAGCATGAGCAGCAATTACAGCGCTAATCAGTTCTTTTTATACAAATTTTTAATCCAAAAATACATTTAACATTTGCAAAATATTTTGATTAAAACTAAAACTTACTAAAATATGGATTTGTTCATTTTAACATTACTTTCCAAGTATTTCATGATAAACATTCACATTTCTAAATAAACGATATTGATGATACATATTCATAACAATCTTAAAATCCTCCCTATGATGAGTATCAAGTCCATCAATTCAAGTTTGCTTATAATGAGTAAAATCTTAGGTTTTGGAATAGAAGTTTTGGAATAGAAAATGATACAAAAATATATGCACCGCCAGTCGTTCACACGCAACAACATTTACTCAAATGCAAAATAGATGGCTGTTAATAAATAATATAATAAATATGTATATAAACGCACACAAAATAACCTTATGTGTAGTGCTGCAAGCAAGTCTTCATAATAAGGTATAACACACGCTATAAGAAATTGTTGAATAAAACATATTTTTTTGCAGTTCACGGATATCATAATAACTAAATTATAAAATAACAAGTTAATACAGCAAACTTACAAAAAAATTGATTGTAATAAGAATTTTCAACGAATAGAAAAACTTAATTATAAAACTTAAGGTCAGCAGTGATCAAACAAAAAACGAAGATATTTATTAAACAGTTATTAAATTTTTATGACAGTTATTAAAGATTGACAAGGCAAATGACGAAAGATTTAAGTATAGCGAGAGATGTATATCGTTTTTATAACGATATGTAGCTCATTTAGCATACATTATTACACACATTACGTATACATATCATATATAATTACATATTTGCATAGATCTTTTCATTATAGTCATCTCTCTCTCTTTGATTTAGTAAGATTTCTTCTTTTTATTCTTTCATCTCTTTCACCGAAATCATCCGTGATCGACCTGTCGCATTCTCTATTCTTCTTACTGGCATTATAAATAGATTTTTCTATGCAATTTCTATTAGCATAGTTTTTACATAATTGCACACGATACAGTAGCCAAACCGATGCACACGATATTTACATGGGAATAAATTGCGCTAGTACGTATATATAGTGAAATTGTAGATAGGGGGGGTAAAGCCAAGCGAGACAGCAAAAAGCAGAAGAAAAAGAAATAAAAAGTGTAAAAAAATAACATATAAGTAACAATGAAACAATTCATCGGACATCGCAGCAACATAAGATACTTTTTCTTATCTTCTGCATCTTTTTCCATAATGTTCATTAATTGAAATTAATGAAATTTGTTTTGCAATTATTCATACAATTTCAGGATAAAGAATCAAATAAACAAATTTTACTGCGATTTTTAAAGTATATAATTAAATAAAATACACATATAGCGATATTATAGTTAATATTAATCTATAAATAATCTAATTGTCAAATATTAAATTTATAATTGTAGAATATAATAATTATAATTAATAACAATATCTCTCTATATGTATGCACTATTAAACTCAAACACTTGTTTTAAACTGTGAAGATATTTTCAACGCGCGCGATTCATCATCTCATTAAATAGAAGCAAACAGAAAATCAAAAGAAAACAGGTTTAGAGAGTCAGGAATTTTATGATCAGTCGAGGAGTGACCGTTGTAACGAACAGTTGAAACAGTGCATACGTATGGATATTGTTATTAATTATAGTTATTATATTTAACATAGAATAACATATACACAAATATTTACGTGTTTAAAAAAGAGTAGAATATTATTAAAAAATATTATAAATGAGTGGAATATATGTATATATTATTCATATCGTAATATTCTATAATTATAGATTATTTATAAGTTAATATTAACTATTAACATAATTCTTTAATTCATACTATTGCTTTCAAAAATCATATGTTAAAGACAATTGCTTTCATTAATACATTTCGATAAAGATCAGAATATATTATACGATTATTATATAACAAAGCATTTGCAATAATTTCAGGTTGTCCATCTAATTTTGTGAAGAACAAACATCACAAAAATGCTTAAACTAGAAATGCCAACATTTAAAGAAATATTAGAAGAGGTGAGAGGAAACGAGCAACTTCTAGAAGAGCTACTGGATAAACTTCGATTATGGCTGAAACAGCAACTTCATCTTCCTCAAGGTTTGCATTTTGAAATTCAAAAAAATAATAATCTTATTGATCAATTTATTACATATCTTCAAATCTAGAGAACATATTCCGTAAATATACTGATGCATTATTAAAAATATAACTAAAACATACGCATAATTTATATAAAAGTGTGTACTATGAGAAATTATGTGCAAAGTATTCGATAAGTTGATCAGAAATCGAATATTAAATATTTGAAAAATAATATTTTCTTATAATAAATATATGTTAGATGTCACGAATTATATGTCGTCCCCTCCTCCTATCTCCTGAATAATAGACAAATGATAATTATTTCTCTAAAAAAATGATAATTATTTCTCTCAATACATATCAAATGATAATTATTTCTCTCAATACATATCACAAGATACAGTATGCAATAAAAAACGGCAATTTTTTTAAATGTTAATATATACGCTTATTTATGTATTGCGAATGTGTAACGTATATCTTATTGTATATATAATATAAGAAAGAAATATTAATTTCCATTATATAACTATATAACTTCTTCCACGCATAATTTCTATAAAGTGAATTATTTCACATTGCTTTCCAAATACGAATCTCGTACTATGCGTTTAATTATTAATAATTGGCAAAATTAGTATGCTACATTCCACACATCCTTGTATGTATGTTGATAGATACAGTACTGTTCCAACGTATTTTTTATTGCATCTATTTACGATTTCTTTCATTATGAAATCTTAACATGCCGTAATAACCAACATTATTTTATGTTTCACAGATATCTCTGAACAACGATTAAAATTCTACATTTACAGTGCAAAATTTAATTTAGAAAAAGCCAAAAAACGCTTGGATTTGCATTATACTCTTCGTAATCTGATTCCGGAAGTTTACACCACTCGTGATCCGTTAACCGATAGTATGATTCAACTAACTACATGTGTGTAAGTAACTACATATACATAAGTGCCTGAACAGCACATCACAAGTTATTGTCGAGTTCTTGTTTAGTAAACTTTAATACTTGTTTAATAAATTTTAAATATAAAATATTTTATATCACTAACAAGCATTAATGACAGTTTAATGTAGTATTATAGTATAGTGACACACACAAATATATAGTTATATATTTAATATACATAGTTATTACTAATTCTTTATATAGTCTTTTATAATCGATTACTTTTGCGTCGAGAGAAAAGGGGGGGGGGGAGAGAGAGAGAGAGAGAGAGAGAGAGAGAGAGAGAGAGAGAGAGAGAGAGAGAGAGAGAGAGAGAGAGAGAGAGAGAGAGAGAGAGAGAGAGAGAGAGAAAGAGAGAGAGAACTCACTCATATCTTTACAAATATTTATTTATTTCAGACAATGGATACCTCTACCAAAATTAACACCGGAAAATTTTAGAATAATTATTACCCGATTTATACATCCTGACAGCTCTGCATTTGATATGTATGCAACTATAAAGTACGTATAATATCTACAAGTTAAACATAGTGTACATAATAAATATATGACAACGGTATATGTATATATATATATATATATATATATATATATATATGTACAGTAAGACGAACGGTATTAATATGGTAGGACGATTTTTTATTTTACAAATACTTTTTCTCTTGTCGCGTGCGCGAGTGTGAATATATTTAAAAAATTTATGAATTATCAGGCCTTGTCATGCATTTTCACGATCGCGCATAACTACGAAGGAAATTATGCACAAGTCACGAGATGTTGTAAAAGTAAAATTAAAGACACTATATTTACGAGACAATATAATTATATCATAAAAAGATAAAATAAAAAAGGGACAATATAGTCGGCAACGATGATAAAACAAAGGAGTAAAGAAGAAAAAAAATTGAGTTTTACACGGCACTACAAACGCGGCATGACTTTCCATATTATCGTGATTCACGCGATGCTCTCACTACTGACGAAATTATTATTTAACGTTATTATGCCGCGATTTCGGTTTAAGCACTTTCACACGGCGCTATCCAGCCGATCCAATCACAATGGACCGATTCTCTCGCTTTATTCCTCACGATGTTTGAAATCTTCTTTTTCGATCTATCTTTCTCTTCCTCTCTCTCTCTATCTATCTCTCTCTCTCTCCCTCTCCCCCCCCCCTCTCTCTCTTCGCGCAAGTTAAGTATGCAAGCCCCCTTCTCTTGTGCTTGCTATTATCGATAATGAGATAGAAACAAGATACCTTCACGCCCTGCTCTTTCCTCTACTACTACAGTTCCACTATCCTGAACAGTGCATATCGAGAGGAAAAGCTAAAATCGATAACTTCGGTAAAACGGGATAAAAAGGGAAAATGCATGAAAAATTGTTGCCGCTTTTCTTTCTCGCGGATTCTTGTATAATATATCGGGATTAGATATTTATAGTTTCAGTAAAATAAAGCAATTCGAGGCGAATTATATTTAACAGATTTGATAGGCGACAATTGATTGTTGATACTTTTATGAAACTAGTTTATACGTACGTACATACATATATAAAAGAGAAATATTATATATACACGTTTTTATCCATATTTTTGAAGACATCAAAATGAAATCGATAAAAAGCGCATGCTATTTCTTAATATTATAGATATACCTGCATGATAATAGAGACGCGTGTAGAGGAAGATATAGTTAATTCCGATGTTGTCATTTATGATTGTGCCAATTTAACTTTAAATCATATTTTCAAGTTTACACCATCTGTATTAAAAAGGATGGAAACTATTGTGGTGTGTAAGAAATTATTTTTTATACTATATACATAATATATACTTTGCAAAAATTAATTTTTATTATTCAATCTATTTATAGGAATCATATGGTACAAGATTTAAAGCAATTCATATGATAAATGCACCAAATTATATTGATGTCTTAATAACAATGGCTAAATCAGTGATGAAAGCAAAGTTTATAAGCAGAGTAAGTAAGGTACCTGAGCCGAATAAGGTCCAGCATTAAATAAAGCCCACTTTTGAATTTACCACTTAAAAAGACGCTCTAAGTTTTGAGCATATGCCTGAAAGATCTATATGGTCACCATAATAGATCTTTCAGGCATATACTCAAAACCTAAAGCGCCTTTTTAAGTGGTAAATTGGGCTTTAAGTGGTAAGTGGGCTTTATTTAATACTGGGCCTTATTCGGCTCAGGTACCTTATAAATTAAAACTATATGAAAATTTATGCATAATTGTTACATAATTTTTATGTTTCGTATGTATAGATTGAAATAATTATAAAGTTTTAATTACTGTTATGACATTTTAGATACATATTTATACATCTGGAGTAGAGTCATTATACGGGATTATACCAAGATCTATTTTACCAGTGGAGTATGGCGGTGAACAACCGTCAATAAATATTATAGCAGGTACAATATTCTTTCCGAAAAAAATACGTATGTGTTTTTATCAATGACTTTATCTTTAATATTTAAAGCAAAATGTCAGAAAATAAATGATAATATTTGCACTTAAATATTTATTCATATATGATAAAAAAATATTGTTTTTTTAATTATCATGTATCTTAACAATAATTATTTATTTTTCACAACAAACTCTTTTAATTTAATATTAAGAATCTAAACTTAAGAATCTTTAACTATTTATTATTTAGATATTGGAGAATGTTTCAGATTTTTATGATATTGTGTTTCAGATATGTGGCAAGCAAAATTGATAGAACGTAGAAAATGGTTTCTGGAGCAAGAAAGTGTTAAAGTTAACGAATCTCTCCGATCGAATTCTGAATTCAAAATCAATCCGGACGATCTATTCGGAGTTTCGGGAACATTTCGAAAATTGAACATTGACTAATATAAATATGTTTTTTTTAGATGTATAGATAATATATTATAAGGCTTATGTTATCGGATATACATATATGTATACATATACATACAGATACACACACATATATACATACATACACACATATATAAATAATTATATGTAGTGTAAAAAATTCTTAGAAATTAATATCCATTGAATAATATAAATCTTATTGACATTGCTGCGTAGGAAACAAAAATTATAGCATAAAATAGTAGAATATTATTTAGGCACTATCATAACAAATGGTAAATAAATGTCAAATGTCAAATTATACACAAAAATGGTGTTGTAAAATATATTTACATAATATTTTCATATATTCTAGTAATGATGTTGCAAAAGATGTGAAAGACGATTTACGATATATGTATAATACATATGTTATATGGCAACATTTGTATATATATATATATATATATATATAGTAATATTCATAAGTCTCTCTCTTTCTTCTTAAAGAAATTGTTTCCTAAAAAACTCACGTTTGAAAAGCACTGTCCAGCTATGGGCAAATAATCTCCTGTTACTTGCTATCTTTAGTATAATCAAATATCGAATCTTTTAACCATAGACTATTTTATTGTCAACCAATTGTCGTGGATGGTAGACAGACAAATGCTCGATAAAACACGATCGAACATGTGGTTCCAAGACTATCGATGCTGTCGACTATATTTCGATAGCGAGACAAGGGCAGCATTGTCGAGAGTGAAAGGGGATTGTATGTTATAGGTGTGTTCAAGTCCTGAGGGAGCAGACAGTGAGGTCAGAAGCACGATAATGGGGATAATAAATGGCCTCGGACCGCCCTTTGCAATTCACCCTTGGCCCGCGCTGAAACCTTTCGAAGGACATATACCATGCTGAAACCGCAATTTTCGCGTATATCGGCTTTTATTAATATATGATACTATCAATTTGTTACTGCGTGTAAAGTCGCGCATAAACGTATAAATCGTAATGTCATTTCTTGTAGATTATTAAAAAAAAGTATAACTTAATATGCAGTGTGTTAATAAAAATATTACGATAAAATGTATATGTTAATATAACATTTCACACACACACACACACACACACGATAATTATGTGTATGCAAATAAATCATCTCTTATATATAATGTAATACATTTATATGTGTAAAGCAGCTGTTACGTAACGGATAATTAAAGCACAGTAATTATGTTCACAGTAATTCACACAGAAGTAGCAGTGATTCATGAAGTATTATGTATAATAATATTAGGAATATTTGTAATACTTTATTAATTCTAATATGCATAGCAATGATTTTTTAGAAGCGGCATATTCTTATTCAAGCATCTCTCCCTTTATATATTTTGATACTGATTGAAATAAGTGTATACTTTCTAAAGAAAAAAAGATCAAATTATTTCACAAAATACTCAACATATGTTCCTTTAAATTCATACTACATAAATGTGTAGCAAAAAGTCATACATACACTATTCGCTTACTGCAAACATCTAATCAAACTATAATCTTCTATATAATATTGCACATAAATAAATACTCTTTTTTTTCACACTATACTCTTAAGAAACGTAATACAATAGCGTTCTGCTGCATAATTAATAGCTAGGAATCAATAGTCATTGTGTCTCTGCGAAGCATTGTCTCGTTTACAAAAGGGCAAAGAGTACTACGAATGGTTGGAAAGTCGGATTATCACACAATCTGTAGCTACTTATTTTCAATTTCCAGCAGAAGAAAGGGATAGAAGTTGTCCTTATCTTTTGCGCCAATCCGTGAAGACTTACACCGACTCTGTGGGTATCGCAAAATCTCTCTAAATGGAAATTCGCTGTAGCGAAGTTTCCTCGTTTTCCTATATGCCTCAACATGTTGTCCCTGGTAGACTGATGAGCATGCACACGGAAACGATTTCGCTTGCAGCTCGTCACTGCGCAGGAAGGGATCGAGATAATTCCTGAGAATTTCGCACATTGCTCTGTCGAATTAAAACGGTCGTTTGTTAAGACAGTAATGCCGAAAAGAACCGTGTCATCTAGTATTAATATTGCAAACACATAACGTGATGTTCTAATTTTTCCCTCAAAAAATTCAACCGCGCATATATGTAAAAATCTTAATCATATTTGTACATACATTATAACGATTTTAATTTATTAGTTAACATTGACCGAAAGTCTTGTATCTAAAAATCTGCAAGCCATATTCGTTACTTAACTATGTTATTTTTCTTTACATGACCAGCTGAGAATAAATTTTCTATGTTTATCACAATATCAATATCAATTCTATGTTTATTTGATAAAAATTGTTTTCGTCCCAAATAAACATATTCTCATCATGTATATAATAATAATTAAAACTATTTTCTTTCTAAACATAATAATGTAAACTATTTTCTTTCTAAACATAATAATGTAATTTTATCTTTCTTCTGTTTCAAATATTAATGAAGAGATAATAGACGTCATTATTAAAAAAAAAAAAATCTTGAATTACTAACGGAAAAAATTAAGTACTAAAATAGAAAAACGGAATAGATAACGTCTGCTTGATTACAAAAAGGGGTAAGTAGAATTGTAAAACGATTTGAATATTTTCGAAAATAACAAAAAGTAACAACATCGTCAGTACAAAGTATAACTCGCAGACAAAGAAGAAAACAGTAAATATTGCAACGCACGTAACAGTCTCGAAACGTATATTCTACCTCTAATTAGAAGTGACTATACACGTATACAGACACACGTCAAAGAATGTACGTTAGTTGACGTAGACGGCTATATTGACCGATGAAACAATCGATGCAGCTGGAAATTAATTTCAATCATCGCCCTAGAATGTCAAATTATCGTCAATCATACGATAATAAAATCATTATATAATAAAATTTAGTACATTCACATATGTTTATATTCTCCTTTATAAAATAAATCTAAGTCTGATATAATTTATTGCGAAAGTAAATCATCTCAGCTTTTTACGCTTCGTAACGCGGGATGACATCGACGTCAAAATCTAAAGGATCCGTGACTTGCGCACCGGTTATCCCTTTGGAAATACAGAACCATATATTCCCGGATAGGTCACAAAGGAGCACCGAATACAGAGCGTTGAAAAAGCAATTGCTGCTATTCGTGCGTTGGATAAGGAAGGATTCCTTCGTATAGTTGTCATAAAAGTGCAGTGTGTTGTAGGCGAATATTCTGCACGCTATTTCCCTCCTCGGCGCAGTCTCGTCTGCATAGTAAAATTCACTTACTAAAATGTCCGAGGGCTTGCATGAGAAAAATCCTGCAAAGTTACCGATGAATAATGGATCCCCTATTTCGGCAACGAGATCTAAGGACGAAGCTTTCAAAGACAGTATGCATCGCTGATTTCATCGTGAAATATATTCATTCAGATGTGCTACGTCATGGGATAATGTTTTTACAGCAATGTACGAAATATCTTGTTATTGTATTATGAGTTTGTCGCGACATTTTCTTCTCTCACAGGCAACATATGCCGGTTTTTTTCTAGAAATGTGTTTTCAAGTTTTACAACTTACTATCGTACAATAAAAGTCTTGATTTTTTTATATCAATGTCGTATCATAAAATATAATAAAAATTAATTTATGTATTATTAATATATTAATATATATACATATATATATGTAATTATATATATATACATATATGGGCAATTCCATGTCAAATAGGACAAAAATCGACCTTTCTTGACTTCGTATTTTTTATATCGAATGAAACTTTTTCACGTGAAATATACATAAAATAAGGAGATACGTATTTTTGTATTTGTCCGAAATATTTTTTTGCAGAAGTTATGAACAATAAAATTTTCATGAAAAATGAAGAAGTTGTCAACTTTAAAAATTAATATCTCTGGTTATATTTATCGTAGAGAAATTTTCAAAAATGCATTTTAAAACTAAGGAGACAACCTTTTTATAAAAATAGTTTAAGTTACAAGAAATTGCTAATTACAATTGTTATAAATAATTGAAATGTTTAATAATTTTTTTCACCAAAAAGTACACAATTAAAAATTTTAGAAATAATGCTATTTTATTCTCCATTTCATTCTGAAAGTGTACATATTTTTTATTTTATGGAAAATCAATAGATTCTATTTTTTATATATTTTTAATGAATGAGGCGCCGCGCCGTGCCGCGTCACTGGCTCGACCAAGTAGCGCTACGCGCTATGGTGCGCGGATTTCTTCAGACATTTTTTGTAGGAAGAATGTACAGTATGAATGACATAATTTATAACGTTGATTACATTCAACATAATTTAAAATGTAATCAACATTATAAATTATGTCATTCATACTGTACATTCTTTCTACAAAAAATTTCCAAAGAAATCGGCGCACCGTAGCGCGTAGCATACTACTTGGTCGAGCCAATGACGCGAGCACGGCGCGGCGCCTCATTCATTAAAAATATATAAAAAATAGAATCTATCGATTCTCCATCAAATAAAAAATATGTACATTTTCTGAATAAAATGGAGAATAAAACAGCATTATTTCAAAAATTTTAAAAAGTGTACTTTTTGGTGAAAAAAATTATTAAACATTTCAATTATTTATAACAATTGTAATTAGCAATTTCTTGTAACTTAAACTATTTTTATGAAAAAGGTTGTTTCCTTAGCTTTAAAATGCATTTTTGAAAATTTTTCTACAACAAATATAACCAGAGATATTAATTTTTAAACGTTGTGTAGAAATATTTGTATTGGCCAGTCAGGTCGAATTTAATAAATCACTTTTATATTTTTATTCATCACTGGCGACTTCAATTTAATTATTTGATATTTTAATTTTTAAAGTTGACAACTTCTTCATTTGTCACGAAAATTTTGTTGTTTATAACTTGTGCAAAAAAAAATATTTCAGACAAAAATACGTATCTCCTTATTTTATGTATATATTTCACGTGAAAAAAGTTTTGTTCGATATAAAAAATACGAGGTTATTTCTTGTCTGATTTCACATGGAATTGCCCGTATATGACTTCCAGTTTATTATCACATGAATTTGTATATATATTATATATATTATATATATATATATTATATATATATTATATTTTATATATATTTTATATATATTATATATATATATATATATGTATATATATAAATTCACGTGGTAATAAACTGGAAATTATGTCTTATATCTTGCAGAAACTACTACACAGAATAAGCACAAGTATAGTAAAATAAGCTGAGAAAATGCCATAAAAATGTTAAATTATAACAGTGGCAATAAAGTAAATATTGTACTGACTGTGTGTGTGTGTGTTTGTATACTGTAAATATGGCTATATTATCCTACTATACACTAACATACTCGACGTTATTCTAACCGACTGTCGTTTCTAAACACTATCAGTTATCGCTGTAAAAATCAAACCCGGATTTACAGGTTTTAGTTTACACAAACTAGTGCTAAACATTATCGTTCAATCTTTAAGTGGAAATGACTAAAGGAGTTTGCTAAAAGTAGTTGTGCTAACAATTTTAAACTTTATACTTTAAGCAGCCACTCGTAAAAATTAGAAGTGTACTTTCATTCGCCACAAATATATCTGATATTTATCGTAAATGGAAAAAATAAGACATTCTAATCTTGTAAAAACAAAATAATTAATGAAATAATAATCACTGCAAAATAATGGGGCCATCTATTGATTTTCAAAATATTCTCATTTATCTTTTTAAAGTCTTTTTATATGTAGAGAAAAATTGTTTAATACATGAATACATGAATATAATAGAATATAATAGAATAGAATATAATAGAATGAGACGCACACATGTGTTATGTCACGTTTAATCATATTTGAATTATTCTACAAACATGCGAGTTTTCATCACAAACTTTCATCTTTTTGTGAAAAAAAGAATCAGCAGAAATAATAATATCTCATAAAAGTGATAATAAATTTAATAAATATATATCTCTCACAATCATATATATCTCTCTCACGATAATGTAATATTGTAAGAAAAACTCTCGGAGCTCTCATCCGAAATATCGTAAAATGTGTCGATTTCGTATTCACCTCGCGATACCGCGCCGCGCGAAATACGATCGTTCGCTAACAAAGCTTTAGCAGGCAAAGGTGAAATCGATAAATTCCGATCGGCGCCGTATAGATGATCCGCGCAAGCGCGTGCGTCGAAAGGGGGATTTAAAAATCACCTTGGAAAGAATTCGCCACGTTGGATAAAGTTGTTCTCCGTCGCGGCCGGTCAATCACAATCGTATCTCGAAGGGATGTTCCGTCCGTTTTACCTCGGTCGCAAATGCACCGTGCAGGAGCCACGTACGATCGCGTGCACGCGTGGCGAATGACCGGCGATGAATCGCGCTGCGGACGGCCGAGAGCGGCTTGACAAGGGTAGGTGGGACATAATTCAGTTTTACGAGCCGCCGCTACGTCTGCGTTATTTATATAAAAGCGCCGTGGAAACTCGCCGAATCGCGAACTGAATCCATCGTTCTATTTATTATCGTCGACCTCGTTGTTGCACGTATGTACTCCCGCGCCTTTCTCCCTTCTGCCCGCCACCGGCCCCGATCTCTTTACTCGCGCACATCGAGACGATCGTTCTTTTTCTCCGTGTCTTTTGCTCACCATTGCGCCAAGTCCGCGACGGCTTAACAAGGAATTATTTATTGAGCAAGTTTCTTCGGGAGAAACTTCTGCTGTGTGCCGCAGCGGTGTAACATATGCAGTGAAAATATGGATGGGTTCGATTAAGTGGTCAGCAAACGATACTGCATGGCAGACAGACGATTTTGAGCGATTATTTACGAACGCTTTATTTAAATTACTACGTCGTATATACTTTATGTTATTGGTGCTTCCTCATTGAAATATATAATACACAATCCTATTTATTATTTTTAAATATGACACAAAAAAGCAGAAGTTTAATTTATGAAAAATTTAAGAATGATAAACAGATTATAATTCAACGTATCATATAATAAACGTTAGATTATTATATGATTTATATAATGGGATATATATTATGCAAAATATATGTAGTTTTGCTCTAATCCTAAATGTTATTTGCGACCATGTTAGTGCGAATAGTACAAGTAAAGCTATGCATTCGTCAATTGCATTATAATGTATCACATCCTATAATGAATATAATATCAAAATGTTCTCCTATTGAACGAGCATCGTTTCGTATTTTGATGTAATCGCATGAGTGCACACCGCTAGGAAATTCTATTATCCTTTCCTACATAATAATGATCTAATTAAACAAAACGTATCGCCATGAATTGTGAAAATTATTAACATAATAATAGAACAATAATTTATTCGAGAAAGACGCGAATGCCAGATTATAAATTTCGTAAAAGTTTCTAGAAAATTAATCTTTCTTCAAATTATAATAAATCCTATACACCCAGATTCGTTACTAATAAATGACAATTAACAACTATAATTCTATAATTTAAAGTAAATAAGTACGTATCATAAAATGTAGAAGGTTGACAACAGATTCACGGGTAGGTAAATTAAAACAAAGTACTTAATTAATACTGCTTCCTACTAAGGCTATGTTTCATTTTTAATTTCTCCGCCAGATGTAATAGCAGTCCTTATTGAGTTATAAAAACTTAATATTTTGCTTAATATCGCAGATGTCGACGATACGTAAGAAACTAATGGCAAATAACGAACGCAATTTAGAATTACAACGGTGCCTGTCCAATTTAGATTTAATCCCATTTTAAATGTCCGCATTATCCAAAATTATATATATAATTAAAGTCCGGATTGGTGGAAAAAAGATTCTCCGTTTTGAAATACATTCATTCCCTGTAAGAGTACTATATAATCGTGTAAAATTGTGCTTGATACAAATAAATTGCCGAAGAAATTTTCAAGAAATGTCAAATTCTACATTTATTCAACAATTATTCCTTCTTCTCTCCCTTCCTCCCCCTCTCCCTTTCTCTCTCTCTCTCTTTCTTTGCAACAAATTATATTATTAGTTTAATTAAGAGTTTCTAAAGTTATTATATCAAAGTTATAGTTTTTGCTTGCAAATTATTATTTCTTTTTACGCATTTAGATTAATGTGTGCTGCAGCGAATTTATTATACACACTTTCACTACAAATTCTAAAGGGAAGACGGTAACCTAGTAACGTAGGTCAGGCTCCTTGAGCTCAACAACTATGCTAAAACTTCATCGTGAATCAATGAAGCGATGGCAGGTAATGACGCTCGACAGAGTTCCTATCCTCCTCTCTCTCAAGAGTACCGTCCATCCTGCGTCGGCCTCACCATGAAATCCACTTTGACGCTATTGCTGAAGCTGAGTACCATTCTCGATTCGAGCTCCGAGATGTCTTAGATATTGACGAACCAATTTCTACAATTTCGGGAGAAACTCATCGTCCCCCACGCATAAATAAAACCGAATATTACGATTTCCAATTCGATCGTCAACGAGAAACAACACAAAATGACGATACTTAGCATTCTCACTGACTATCTAACAACTTCGATATAGCGTATAAAAACGCGTACATTGTTACACTCATTTTATTCGCTTGTATTTTTTTGCAACTTTTTCTATACTCGTTCGGCGTAAACGATCATATCTCCAATCATTTTTCTGTACTGCCGCATTAACTTTAGACACTGATGCTTTCCTTTCATTGTGTGTGTTCGGTGATGATAAAGACAAACCATTATTGTCTTCCTTTGTCATCTATCAATCGACACGATTCAGTCAGCGAAATCGACTTCCACTTCGTTTGTTTGGATAAAAATGTACAGATAATAAAATTTGACTCATGAGAAAAAAACCAAGTTACAATTTTTGGTTATAATCTTCTTAATCATATTCTCAAAATCAATCTAAATATACTAAAATGTTCCATAATTAATATACTTATGTGTGAAATAATATAATATATATATTTTTTTTTAAATAATGATATAAAATATACAATTAAAGTGCGAAAGATATCTCTCTTCTAAATAAATTCCTAATTTCGAAATCTCAGTCTCCAGGAAACATTTACTATTATGAAGCAACCATAGCGTGCATGCATATTCTGCAAAATATCGACTACGCATAGCTTTTTTTACTGACCATCGTGCATGCAGACAACGAGAAAGAGTTGAACGATAACGAGCACGCGTAACATGAATATTTTTTTTATTTTTGAAACTTTTTCCATTCTCTGCAACACATACGCAACGAAGAACGCAACGTACTATATGTATATCGAGCTCATGCGGTCATTTGAAGCAAGTTATTATGCTTTTTATTCGCATTTTCTTTATCCCCCGCACATATTTTAAGCTCGCTTTTAATAATTTTACTGGTGGTTTTAAATACGTATACGGACGATTTTTAATGAATGTTTTTGTAGGATTGCAAATCAAGAAATCAAATCTTTCAAAAAGGGATAAATTGTGCGTGTCGGCGATAACGGTACTGCATAGCTCCCGTAAATAATTATTTAAATTTTATGCATTTTTCAAATAATGTTTTTCATTATTCGTGCAAAGGGTATAATTTAATTTTCCACGAATTGAATATAACAATAACTAACTTTACGAATACGTATAAAAATTCAACAAGGAAATTAACATAACTTTATCAATCAACAAATATTTGTGTCTTATCAATCCAAATTAACTTATATTACAAACAAAATACAAACATGTATTCCAATATTAAAAAATAGAGCTACACATTAATTGTCTTAATAAATGTAAAATCTTGCATAAGTATAATGACACGATTCATGAAAGGTTAAATTATTAACGGCTAATAGCGCTACGATAGGTTTCAGTATTTTCGGTCTGGTCACGGGTTTCTTAGCCATGCCGCTCGTTATCATGCAAATTAATTCCGACGATCAAGCCATCGCGCTACACTATACTATGAGCAAGCAAAAAATAGATCACTTAACCTGGAAAATTGGCCATTTAGCTACTTTTAAATTAGTCGATAAACTACATTAATTATTTGCTTTTAATCATTCCGTATGTACTTTCATACATATTAATTTTTCGATTTCTTTATAATTATCGCATTACATGTGATTGATATGATAGATCTGCTAGAATTTCTGCTTGCTATTACCTTATATTGCAAAGTATTCCAAAATTTACATATATCATAAACAGCAATAGTAAATATCAAATAAACGTAATACATTTTAATGAAAAAAGAGCATGTTGTTATTAATAAGCAGAATATATTTTTAATATAAGCGTAGAAATTTAAAAATTAAAAAATCTACTAGCTATACGTTACACGAATAATGACAATGATTATGTTCGCGAAATCCGGGCATACACGTCACGTTAATCGACAAGAAAATCCTACTCCAATTTAACCCCGACGAAAGGGATGCTCTGGTAAAAGTTGCAATTAATCACGAGTTACGCGCTGATCTTTCCAGCGAGGACATAAATTAGCGCCGACATGGCGATTTAAGCGGCTTAATTGCCACATATCCAATAAAAAATGCAGGCTGTCCGCTAACTCGTTGCGATAGACTATCTAGAATATGTGCGAAAAATTTTCTTCATATTTTTACATATGTTCTCTAATTGTTCATAATCTTGCTAATATCCGAAAAAGTAATTTTATCATAAATGAACATTTCTCGCAGTGAGTACTTGATTAATAATTCATTTTTCGAGGAAGCGAAAATATTGCACTAAAACGAGGTACACAATATATTCATTTTTATGTATAATAAATCATAAGATGAAAAAAATGATATATGCGTAAAACATTGTAAAAAATTACGCGCCAATTGATACGTAACGTAAAATTAGAATGATAATAGTATTATTTAATTTAATCAAATCACAAATATATTCGAACTACAAAAATGCTAAAACTCGAGAGATTTTATTTACCGCGATTAATTTTTGAAGTAAATGTCTTGCAAGATCACGTACAATCTCGTAGTGGTTCGGAAAACTTTGATTTTTCCGATTAAAGGGACAATAGAGACGATATCTCGTAGCGCTCCCGTGGGCAACGAAGGGAAGAAAACGTGCAGGTTTGCCTCCTGCTTCGGAGTCGTGGCGCGGTCCTTACTGATCGACCGTTTCCGGTTTCAGAATATAATGCAAGTCGCGTAGCGCCCGGAAAATGAGTCCGCCTTTCTCGTTCTCTGATTGGAAAACTACGAATTGCTTCCTGCGAACGATGGATGCCCGCGACAAAACTGGAGCGGAGACGGGAATGCGCTCGTAAAGAAATCGAGGAAAGATGTGTCAACTGTTCCATACAAATAAAGAAACTCTTCGACGTATGTTCGTTGAACGAATTAAACGATTAAAATTAATTCTATATCAGTTTTAAACATTTTATTTAGCACTAAAATATAGATAAGCTTATAATATATTTTTATTTCTGATTTTTGTCTTTACGACAGAAATCTTATATCGTATATCGCGTATATCGAACCGTTACATCGACACGATCAGAGCGTTTGGTTCGAGAAAATCACGGCCTAATGATACAGTATATCTTAAATCACAAGATCACTCGTCCGCGCCGAACTCTTTAAGAGTTTCCTTTAACGGTATTGAGTGCGGAGTATCTCCTGTAGCGCGATCCGAGTTATGACCTGCCTCAGCGCAAGACCACTTTTCCACGAGAGATTCTTTTTTCTCTATTGGCAAGAACTTTTATGGTTGACCTTATCGCCTCCCCTTAGCTTACACGGAAATAAAAAGTGGGAGGAAGCCAGACTAAAGTGAACGGCACCTCTGACGAAGAAAAAAATATCGCCGTTGAATTTAAGCAGAAGTATCTCTTGACCTGAACCACCTCTATCGATCACGCAACATTCTAATAGAGGAGACACGAGGGAGTTAAGTTATAATATAACATGTATATAATTTTGCTGCATTTACTGAACGTTGAACTTTGTTACAAAGTACACGCAGCAATCTGCATCTCATCAATTCCACTAATACTCCAAGCTTAATACACACGTTAACATCATGTATTTTGTTTCCAGCATGTCAGCGACTATTTACATATGTCAACAAGGTACGGAGGGTAATTCGTTTAGTCGCGAGATCCTTTCAGTCTGTAACGACAGAGCTTATTGAATTTCTCCACATGTTATTCTCTACAATTTTTAAAATTCAAAAAAAAATCTTTCATGGAACTTCTCTAGATAATGCCGCTTATTACAAGTTTATCGTAACGCTGCCTTCGAGTAAACAACGTACTGAACTAACAATGAACACAATGAAGAAAAAAATGCGAGTAGTAAATAAAACGAAACTGGGACGGATACGAAAAATCTAAAAATACCGACGGCAGCTTAAAATATCGCCCGACAAAGATCCCGGCAGGACCTTCGACCTATCGCCGTGAATAACATCTCCTCTTGGGCTCTCCTTTACTTTACGCGACACTGTGTTTTTTATCCCCATCCCGAGTATATCGACATACAGTAACCGTAATGCTCCGATCTTACGATCCAAAGCGAACATCCGCGCGAATTACGAAAGCTTCGTAATTTATTATCCTCAGCTTGACTTTTCTATTCTGACGATCGCGAAATTGTACGAAAATGTTTTTCCTTTCTATTATTGTTACACATGGAACCCATCATTTTTTCTAGCACATCCATTGTCTACTTGACACAACAAAGATACTATCAAAGATGGATTTTCGAAAATTTCCTATGAAAGTATGAATATATGTATGTATATGACGTACGAATATATATGCCAACTATCATTATATCAAAAACTATAATCTTTTGATTCTTATCGAAATACCGTTATTAGAAGATAATATATTTTATTTCTAATATATAATGAAGAATGAAACGCGCATACAAACGAAAATCAAATTCTTTATTCATTAGAATAAATAATCAATTATATGACTATAATTCACACATTTGTAATAATTGATTCTCAATAATAAATGAAATCCTTTATACTCAACAATTCCCTGTAATGCGATCAAATAGGGAGATCTATGACGTATACAATGTAATATTACAAGCGTAATGGTTTGATTATTTTATCGCTGATGCGAATAGGCGTAAACACAAAGGCACATTGCATCTGCTCGAGGCCGTTGTAACAGAATAGCAGTTTGTAATAGCCTTTAAACGACAGACATTATTCATAATATAGTAACACGTATTTGATGATACTCGAAATTATATATACATAGTAACCGAGGTAGTAAGGTAGTAACTGTAAGGCAAACTCGTAATGTATCGTACGTACACTTTTGAGCACGTACGTATCGCAGAAAAGAGATCTTTAGCGCAATGTCGTGAAAGTAATGCTCGATTCTCTTTCTCGTACAAAATTCGTTTTCTCTTTTATCTGACTTATCTACGTTCGTTCTTTATATCGAGCACTCTTTACAATCCATTGACGATCTTTTTAACTTTTCCCCCTTTTTGTATCGCCACTTCCTCATACTCGCCTCTCGCAATAGCGCATCTTACCTCCAAGGCCCTTTGATACCTCTTATTCGCCTAATAAAATAAAAGCGTACCCTTGTTCCACGGTTGAAATCGACTTTCGCGATGAAATCACGATCACAACGGAGTCGACGCGAATCCTTTTTGTGAGCGGACATTCCGTAAGCAAATAAGATTACGACGACAGGACTTCAGACAACTTTGAACTCTGTGCGAAGCGCGAAATGTGGAGCGACATGGTTGTCAATAGTCAAATAATTACATTATTCTTCACTTGAATCGTGTCATATATCCTGTACTGTTTTCTTATAAATAATTATTTTTTTTAGAAATTAAAATATTTACATTCTAAAAAATAATGCAGAAATATGATACAAATTTTTTAAATCATAACTTTATCTGAAATTATCATAGAACTGTTTATCGAAATTACAAACATAAAAACTAGGACTCCACATTTCAAAACGAAAGACTGTGTATCTGAGATTCTTGACCTTTTTACAATAATAGACTAAAACTGCTCAAATCTTTAATCCTCAGAAATATGTCAGTACACGAAACTAGGCGAATATCGTCTCGTTTCACGAAGGGCAACTCACCTCCTGTTTCTGATCCGACATTCGGTATCCCCATTGATCCTGGTCAATCCTTCATTCAGATACGCAATCCCGATACGCCGAGATATCCAGGATGCCTTATGGACAGACTGATCCTGACACACGATGCACATTACACAAGGGAATCGCACGAGCTGATCTGCACCCTCTATATAGTCTTCATCCACGTTGCACTCTTTCAACGCGGAATATGTCACTTTAAAAGACGTCCAGAGAACTCAATTTTCACAAATCACGCTTCTACTATCAAACAAAGCGTTCCTTCCACCAATGCGAATAAATTAAAATAATAATAGGTTACATAAAAAGTACCTCTAAATTATGGATTTATCATCAATCCATTATAATAAAATTGATTCTACAAAAGAGCTTTCTTCCTATACTTTTATATTTATTTGTCTATATGCAAAGAAAACTTTATATAATTATTGCCGAAAATTCTCACACACACAAGACACGCGCTGCTTCGGTTTCACGGTAGAACTACAAGTGGGAGAAAATTGCGAAACACATGTAGAGAAAATCGATAAACAGATAGAGAGTTTCATCGCTGTTGTGCAAGCCAAAACGAAGTGCTCCGTCACGAGTACTGCCGCGTAACATGCCAGCGTGTATTTCGCGAATTTAGAAAACTCTTTCACGTCCGAAGTTTGAAGTTACCGTTTTTGCCATCGCAACCGCAGCCGCCGGCCTACGAGACGCTTTAGCTTCTGAAACCGCTCATTCTACGGGAGCCTGTTTCTTGCCATCGTGCAAACACAGCCGCAGCTGTGTTCCCGGATATAAAAGCGAAAGAATTGGTTTTTACGAGCGGAACACTTCTGGAATACTTGAACAGAATAACCCCGCGAAGCTTCACCGTGGTACTTATGCATCTGTCGCACGTTCATTATCCGACCGACTTTTCTCTACAGATCGTGATTCTTAACGATTATACGACATTAATTTTTATGAAGATAGAAATTTTATGAAGACAAATAACTCGTATGCAAGTAAAAGTACGGATAATAAAAAAATATAAAATCGTATCAATGACAATAAATGTGTACGAAATTATTGATGAACTCGCGACGTGTTGATATATATGTATATATATCAAGCATCATCAAATTTTACTTAATTAGACGCGCGTCGTAATTTCAAAATACTGTTTACTAAAATCTTGACTTCGATAGAAAATTAAATTCTACGTGGTATCGATTTTGTCTCAGTCTCAGGATTCGCTTCTTGTCACACGGTAGCCGGAACTAAACGATCCTACTACAATGGAATGAAATCGCGCTCATTTGTATCGATCCTGCGAACAGCTATTCGCTGCAAGGACAAAGCGTATCTCGCTTTAATCGAACAAAGTACTGCCGCGATTTCCCTCCTACCAATGTTAGATCTTCGACGGAACTTCGTGCCGATTGCATGCAACGGACAACGGACTTCGAATGGAATGGATTGTCACGCAAGTGTATGAATGGAATGAATTGTCATGCAAGTATATGAATGCAATGTTCAGTAAAGTCAAAGGGGATGATGTATAGATATTATTAGTTCCAAATAATTAATTTATATTGTCTCGGATACAATATAGGGCATGAAATATTTAATTTAGTTAAATTTCAGCATCAAAGTGTCTAAAGTTTTATCATCCTCGCGATTTATTCCGAACGCTTCGCGTTGCCAAGAAAGTTCTTTGCAAGATCCATTCGCGCACGCGTATAACGCACCTCTCCTATACAATATTATCATGCTTATAACAATAATAGATGTTTTTTCCACCCCTTTTTTATGTCACTAAAACGACATTGTATTAAAGCTTTGATCAAATTTTACTCTTTCGTCATCTCGGGAAAGCATTATATACAAGCGATACACAAATGAGCAAACTTCTGCCTCATTGTCAAATCAAAATATAATTATCGGCAAAAAATAAAATTTTTCAAAGAGACGAATGCACGGATCTTGAGCACATTATTTGGAGGATATTATCGACGGCCCTGAAGGACGATAGTGGATGACGTCGGAGTAAACTGAGGAGGAGATAAGCCGTTAATCCATTACCGGTTAATTGAAGTGAATATAGAGGATTCTCATCCCACCGCTTCCTTCTACGACTACATTTGCGGCGGATGCAAGAAGCCCGAGAAGTTAATTTCTAAAACAAAGAGTAAGTATTATTATTATCGTAGCAGCGGATAAACAGGGACGAGTACCCGAGAAGTGACAGAGAGTTTGAAGGGCGGCGGTAAACGCTGTGCGGGAAAGAGAGTATAGGATCTCCAATTGCTCTGTCCGTTCCTCTGCCCTTTTCCTCCCTTTCTGCCCCTTCCCAATTAAAACTTATAAACTCCAACGGTCTCTCTGTAGCGATACCAGTTTTGTTTTTTTCGACCTGCATCTGCCTATCTCTTTTTTTTTTTGCCTTGCGAAACATTTCTCGCAGACTCGCGACCGAATTTAACGCTCAGACTCTACCGAGCTCGTTATAGTTGTTTAACTTTAATTGCGCGACTGATAGGATAGCGCGGCCGCCGTTTCAGCTATTTCGGTTTACAGAAAAACAATATACAGCTAACGATAAAAAGGGTACATCGGGAGAAAGCTAATTCCGGATCCGAACACCGCCGCGAGAAAATCTTTATTTGGCGATTAACGATTAACAACGACTGACAACTTAATTTTTTTTCCAACAAATACGCTGAAAACAATTTAGAACGATTGATATACATCATAAACTGCGCGAGCACGCAGTTGCAAAATTGCAATCGCGTTCAACAATCTCGAGAAATTAATCTTAAATACGTAACTGAGCATTCGAAATTCTTACATTACAAACATAATATAGGATTAAATAACTCATAACACTTACAAAGTTTCGTACAAACGATCATAAAAGCATGAAAAAAAAATGATTTACAATTCTATTGAAAAAGGAATAAAACTCGTGATCTTATTTCGCGGCGAGATTATGTTGTCCCTTTTGCAAAAACATCTGAGACTAGAGCACTCCCATGGTCGTCATAAAATACTCTTTACTGCTCGCTTATTATCGTTTAGATTTAGGTTGGAAGAACGATACTCGGTAGTCACGGCACGCCATGAAGAACCTTCAACTTTCCCCTTCATCATCGCCTCCTCGATCTTATCCCGTTTTTATGAAACAATATGTAACTTTGTACAACGTTACAACGCCTCTATATTTATAGTCCGCGAATTTATCTCGATTCTGTCGTAAAGGAAAGGTGGGGAAAACGAATCGAAAGGTAGAAATTTATATTGGACCTATCTCCACTTCTATCTTTTCACTCGAAATTTACCGCTCGTTCACAGAACAACAGAGGAATGTGATAGAATACGGTTTCAACGCAGAATCTAAACTTACATCTTTCGTGAAAGAGCAAGCGGTACAATTAAAGCGATCATCTCCATCACTTTGCAAGAGCAATTTTATTTCGTCTCTATAAAAATATGTTATAGAAAATTAATTTTAATAATATCTTTATAAAACCAAGCTTACATTTAATGGAGATTTGAATCTCTGTTGTGTATGTGTGTGTACACATGTTATATATTATTAATTATTAATAATTCCTATTCAGTCTTAGCCCTGTTCTGCGTATCTCTCTGATCTGATCAAAATTTGACATGTACACGAGATATAGAAAATGAATGCATATCACTGCTAATTCCGAAAGCTAGCAAAAAGTTTGATTTATAACCGTATAATTAACAAAAGGAGCTGAAACAAGTAAAGCGGCTCTATTAATTCGAACGTCTCAAAGACAATCTCCTATCCTTGCACAGCACATTGGAGTAATTGTTAGTAGTAACGATATATCTCTGCTTCAGGTATGTGAGAATAACAGCGTCTATGTGCATCTAGCCAGGGGGATGCTTAATTAAACGTTCGTGTTAATTGCTGGGACTCCGCGTCAACCCTCGACCCGCGCAATTCCAACGCTATGCAGGAAGAACTTCCGGTTTCCATCGGTACTAAATGGAGCGGCACACACGTACAGTCATACCTTGTCACGTATATCACTGCAGCGCCTTGCATTATTTTCAAGAAATGCACGTGCCGTGATTTAATGCTTAAATTAATTAAAACATCGCTTATCTCGTCGCATCGGGCCGTACACTTAGCAAGGCGTAATCTACCGTATTTTCTTTTTTTTACCCGAGATCTCACGCATAAGTACTTTTTATCGAGAAACAAAGTAAAAAAACAAAATTCTATTTCGAATCAGCAATCAGAATCAGAACGGATGCATGAGCAAAATTTTTCAGAATTAAGAATAATTTCTGCGATAGATTATGCTTCCGTTGTTTTAAAATATTAGAAAAATGAGAACGATAATAATGTTACTTTTTATAACAGAATATTAAAGTTGTAGACAATGTAAAGCGGGAAAAACGCTGATACTAAACGGATAATAAACGCAGCAATCAAATATTTGATTACCGGCTATAATCATGTAATTCAATTTCATCCGGTATGCCATAAATTGCGCTAAAATGCAGATTGAAGCTTTCAAGCGAAAACGCTAAACATAATTTTATCAGAATTAACCTTGATGATAAAGTATCCGGATCTCGAATGCTGCATCGTATCCATTTTTGTTACATGCTCATACATAAATATATCTATACGATGCACTTTATTTCATCCGTTCTTATTATTATCGATGTATTATCGACTCGGATCTTTTCGTTATGAACCTGAGACTTTTTTTATCCGCGATGCGAAATCGACAATTCGAAGATTAGCACTATTTCGCGATTAAACAATCGGCCATGTTCTCACGCGTATTCATAGACGCGTGCATAAGCGTAGATGCATGCGTATAACTAGACGAGGGCAAAGTCCATAGTCAAACAGCGAGCGTTAGGCGGAACGACAATAAATTAAGCTCAGCCGGAACTGGAAATTGAATCAAACGCGGTAATCTCTAACGCAATTGATTCCGGCATGCAAACACCTCTCGAACATGGAAGGGTACCGCGGATAGGACGGTTCCGGGGGATGGTTATCGAGGATAAGAGAGCAAAGGGACGGAGGGGATAGAAATATGTATCGACCGGTCGATATATACCATAATGATTATACTAATAGCGCAGATCCCCGAGTTTCTCTCTCTCTCTCTCTTTCTCTCTTCCTCCTCGTGTCCGGATGGTATTTCATCATCATCTATCTCGCTACCATTTATAAATAGCTCTTTATTGATAGTTGTTATTGCATATCAAATAGCGATGAAAATTAGTGTATTGTATCTCTCAGAACATAATATAGTTCATGATGAACTCTAATTGTTGCAATACAGATCCGGCGAAATAGTACACCGAGAGATTTGAAATCAATAAAATTTTTATTAAACCGTGTTTGATTACAGTTTCGAAAGTCTCTCTCGATTTCCTCTTTTTTCGATATCTTCAATATAATACATACAGAAGATATTTAAGTCGAAAATGTATAAGTTTCGGAAGTAACGATAATTAATGGTTCGACCACACAGAATAATTTTCAGGTAACAGATTAACGAAATTTTTGTGACGGACACATACGAGCTACAGGCATTTTCTAGGGAGATGCCGACGATGTTCTAACACAATGTGGTTAACAGGTATGTGATTAACGAGCTAGCTCGTTAAATGACTCGCTGTTTATACTGTATACCACTGTCGCGGCACTAAATCGGTCGCACCGTTTAAATATCGGCCAGTGCCACAGTGAATTCGGGAAACGAGCGCGATTTGCCAGGATCTGCTAGATTTACTAAGCAATGGCCTGGATAATCCGTCGCGTTTACTGTTGTATCCATCGTCCAACTCGATATACGGGTATGCGGTACCTACATCACGTTTTATAAGTACTATACAAATACTATGTATATTATTTATAATACAACATGCGAAGTTTCGCGTTAATGTATTATACCAACAAAATGCTACGGCACGAATATAAAAATAATATATATAATAATATATAAATGTAAAAAAATTATGAAGATAATAAAACAATTAAAAATTATGAAGATAATAACAATTTTACGATAATATCGGTTTTCGTTCTGTGACTAAAACCAACTAGCTAGAGATAAAATTAAATAATAAAATATAATAGATCTAGATATGAATGTATCGATAAGCGAAAAAAATATGCTATGCTTATTGTTAGTAGACATTCGCGTACATGGAGAGAAAAGTTTGCTAGCACGATAGCATATTTTGTGCTATCATAATAAATTTTGTTTTAATTATTGTATAAACATCAAAAACATTTACTGAAAATACTTATTTTATTTATTGAAAATTATTTCGCCGAATCTGAAAAAAAAATTAAAAAAATATTTCGCTAGGGTAATAAATCGATTGTTATTCCCGTTATTGAAACAATGACGCTGCAGAGGCAAAATTCTTTTCTCTCGTGTAGAACTACGCACTACGTGTCACTATGTATCTTTTTACGATCCATTTCAATCATGTAGGTCAATTGGTTTCTGGTTCGTGCACGTTCAAACTGAACTGTCGTATCGAGGCACGTCGTATAATCGCCGGAATGGGACAAGGACAATTAACCTTCCGCAGCAACGCGAACGCCACGCTGACTTTCCACCATCATCATTTACACAACCCTGCCGGAACCTATCTCGGGCGAGACGCAGCTGCGGCCACTCGACTAGAGAGTATTCGTGGACACGCGGTGTCGCTTCATGGTGCAGTGCGAGATGCCCCTCTTTACTTTTCGTCAGAACCTCTCGTCAGCCGAGCACGACACGACAGCATACGGCAATTAGAGTTTAATTACAAGCATCTACGATAACGTAAAAGCAGTTGAAAAACGCACGATCGTGTTGGTGTTTGAAGAAAAATCGAATGGCTAACAAAAGCGTGGTAAAATGACGTATTTTCTATTGAAACGAGAATCTGCAAACACGTTGCATGTGTAATTGATGCAAATTACACATGCAATGTGTCAAAAGTGGCAAAATCATTAAATATATCATATTAGATATCAAATATACAAAGAAGAATTACTCGTAAAAATAAATTGGTAAATTACGTGAATACCTTTATGAAATTCATATCGAAGAATTTTATATTCTCTATTATCCGTAACAATATTTCAGATAAATTCAAGAGTGTAACGTTGTATTCATTATAATGCAGTAAGCGTAATATCTTTCATTAGAAAATAATCACTTTATGAAGAAGATTAATCATTTCTGCGCACTATAATCTTATTGCGTACGGCGTGATACGCTCGCGTCTGCCATCATCGCTGAAAGGCGTAGGGATAAATTAGAAATACGAAGAGAGAGGAGAGAAATTCCAAGCCCGAACGTACCGGTACACGATTTGAGTGTGTCCAACGTCGTTGCCGAGGTAGCAAGCAACGACTGTTGCGTCTGTTCGGTCAGAGGATACGGCGGCTCGGAGGTTATAAATGCATTCGGTTTTAATACCGACAGCCGAGGATTATTCCGCCGTTTTACGCGCCCTCCTTCTCTTCTTTCCTAGCTCTTTCTCCGTCGTATCCATTTCCGAGTGTTAAAACTCGCTCGGTTCGCAATAAAAAAGAAAAAAAAAGAAAATACACCTTTTCACGTGCTATTTCTACGTGCTATTCTTAAATCGCCTGGATAAGAAAAATTGAAACTGAATATTTAATCCCTAATCATTCATTATACGATGCGGAATAATTCCACACACATAAATGCAATTCACAAATTTAAATAGATATGCGGCGAGACAAAATCAATATTTGAATACGTGACGTGTGTCGTGTTAACAATGTTCTGTAACAAATCCCATAAAACAGAATTGAAAACGAAGGTTGCAATGAAACAATCAGGCACCGTACTATAAAAGAAAAAAGTAAAAATGAGATACTGACAAAAAGAAAAATAAAAGAGACCCTACAAATAATATATATGAGCAATTCCACGTCAAATCGGACAAGAAATGACCTCGTATTTTTTAAATCAATCGAAACTTTTTTCACGCGAAATATACATAAAATAACGAGATACATATTTTTGTATTTGTCCGAAATATTTTTTTGCAGAAGTTATAAACAACAAAATTTTCGTGACAAATGAAAAAGTTGCCAATTTTAAAAATTAATATCTCTGGTTATATTTGTCGTAGAAAAATTTTCAAAAATGCATTTTAAAGCTAAAGAAACAACCTTTTTTATAAAAATAGTTTAGGTTACAAGAAATTGCTAATTACAATTGTTATAAATAATTGAAATGTTTAATAATTTTTTTCACCAAAAAGTACACTTTTTAAAATTTTTGAAATAATGCTATTTTATTCTTCATTTCATTCTGAAAATGTACATATTTTTTATTTTATGGAGAATCGATAGATTCTATTTTTTATATATTTATAATGAATGAGGCGCCGCGCCGTGCTCGCGTCACTGGCTCGACCAAGTAGTATGCTACGCGCTGTGGCGCGCCGATTTCTTCAGAAACTTTTTGTAGGAAGAATATACAGTATGAATGACATAATTTATAATGTTGATTATTTATAAATTATGTTATTCATACTGTACATTCTTCCTACAAAAAATTACCGAAGAAATCGGCGCGCCATAGCGCGTAGCATACTACTTGGTCGAGTCAGTGACGCGAGCACGGCGCACCGCCTCATTCATAAAAATATATAAAAAATAGAATCTACTGATTCTCCATAAAATAAAAAATATGTACACTTTCAGAATGAAATGGAGAATGAAATAGCATTATTTCAAAAATTTTAAAAAGTGTACTTTTTGGTGAAAAAAATTATTAAACATTTCAATTATTTATAACAATTGTAATTAGCAATTTCTTGTAACTTAAACTATTTTATTAAAAAAGGTTGTCTCCTTAGCTTTAAAATGCATTTTTGAAAATTTCTCTACGATAAATATAACCAGAGATATTAATTTTTAAAGTTGACAACTTCTTCATTTTTCACGAAAATTTTGTTGTTTATAACTTCTGCAAAAAAAATATTTCGGACAAATACAAAAATACGTATCTCCCTATTTTATGTATATTTTACGTAAAAAAAAGTTTCGTTCGATATAAAAAATACGAGGTCAAAAAAGGTCGATTTTTGTTCGATTTGACGTGAAAAATTGCCTATATAATTCTTTTACAATATATATAAATATTTAATTCTTTTATTGATTTTCAAATAAAATCATATAAATACGAAGTATCGAAAATGACGGCAGCGTAATTCTCGCGTTTAAAGCCTCGCGAAACTATTACACACGAAAAGCGCGCAATCTCGTGTGTGCGAATTGCATCAAATGCTGCACTAACGCTTTACGACGAGCCGATATACATGGAGTTGCCAGGAGAATTCCTGGAGCGTCGTGCCCTAAGCTCAGCCGCGTGTTTTGTTACTTACCGAAGATTACCGGCTTACAAGAAACCCAACGGCGGTAGAAGCGATCCGCCACCCTACAACCCTCGAGTACCCCCCATCCCCGTTCTCCACCCACGACGCTATTCCGCCCTCTCTACGGCCTTATCACACCCGGCTTCGCCATTCTCGGAACAGGGGGTTACAGGGGGGACGAGCCCGGGTTGCAAGCAAGGTGGCAGGAAAGAGAGAGAGGGGGAGGGAGAGAGAGAGAGAGAATAACGCCCCTAAGTGTACTTACTGCAAAGACCCGAAATTGGAGAACGATGTAAATCACTTACGAGATACACTGGCGCGCGCGCTCGAAGAAAAGCAAGACGCGCCGCCATTTATCGTCGGTACGATAATTCGCGCGGCTTCGTGCCGGAGTTTCCTGTCTTGCGGAACAGTATCGGCACCAGCAGTCTGGGAGGGAAAGGAAAAAGGAATTTGGGTGGCAAGATGAGCGAGCAAGAAGAAATTTCTATAAGTAATAAACGTGGCAGACTGTTGCGTTACGAGTTAGGAATTTGTATAATTGTGACATGTGTATGTTCCTCATTGCAATAATAAACTTGCTGATTCAGCAAAAAAATATATTCTCTAAAAATTAATTATTCGGAATAATTATAACGCTCGGCTTTACTCGAATTAATAAGCTCAGCTAAATATAAGCTCAGCTTATTAAATTTAGTAAAAACATTACACGTTATGTAAAAAATATAATATTACTTTGGTGCAAAAAAAAGTAAAAAAATTTGCACTTTCTCTGTTTTACATTTCACCACATCGTTATATATAAATAAATTTTTTGTGCCATTAATCCTATTTAATTATTACCTGACAAAAAGCGAATCCGTAAAACGTTTTCATTAACAATCGGCACTGTATATGGCATTTATAGCGCTCTTCATAATTCTCGCACCTACGCTTTTCTGATTCGGAAACCGGAAACAATGGAACGGTCGAATCAACCGTGGGATAGTCGGCGAGAGAGCTATCGATTCTCGAAAAGCTCCCTCGAGTCGATTTGAAGCAATGAACGGACGTACGCGGTAAAAAGCGACGGGCATTAAATCATCGTTGTTACTCTTCTTTTTCAATTATATCGGTTCTTCGATAAATCTAAGTGCTATGTCGATGCGTCGCGCCCTGTCAGATCGGATGCGCGAGAACTCTACTGTCATAAAATTTGATTTACCTAATGGAAAATGCTACCTAAATGAATTATATGTAACTCAAAAATATGGAATGTACTGAAATATTTTTCCATTATTATTTTTTTATATTATTCCTTTTTTCAAACGTATAACGTAATATGCATATGTACGTATACAGAAAATTTTTTCCCAAAAGACAAATTTATGATAGAATTTAAACAAAAGCATTTTTCTTCTACTAAATAACTCAGTAGACATTTTTCTGAAAGGATGAAAAATACCGCAAAAATTCCCATCAAATAACGTCGATTGCTGGAACTCGCGGAATTTGAGTAAAATTTAAATAGTTGTCCAAGGAAAGCGGTTTACTGTGAAAACGGAATGAAAAGCTACTCCGTGGACGTACGCACGAGATCGGATTGGTAATTCGTAGTTGGGTTCCAAACTATGTTCCTAACTTCCTCGGCTATCCTACTAGTTGCATCCCATAGCTCGTAAACAGGTCAGCATGGAATGACAATGTAGCTATAATTGTATCACATCCTGTAACTTAGCCGCAAAACAATTTTAAAGTTAAAACAGTGCAAAATTAAAATTTTAACTTTTTTCACGAAAATGCTTGGAAACTACGAAATGTGATCAGTTTACATTTTCAAAATTTGAAATTCCTGACTTGATGCAATTATCTAAAATTACTCCAAAAAACTACATAATTTATTCTCTCGAAAGTTGGAGCAGTCTTTACGCAATATGCTTATTTGTACTTATTATTAGATATCTTATTAGATATTTATAGATTATGAAAAATCATGAGATTCTGTAATTCTTATTATACGAATTTGCCCATTTTATGTTATCTTGAAGCGGTATGAAAGGCGTTATCTTACAAAATTCTCTTCATTCAAATTTGCTCTAATCCCTCATTAGGAAATAATGTTAATCAAAGTGCTAATTTCTGAAAATCGACCGTACGAAAAAGCCTGTAGAGTTTCTTCGGCTCACCTAGCTCGATATGCTAGACGAGTTCAGAAAGTCTGTGCTAGCTAAGAAGAAAGAACTTAATCCAAATTGAAGAATAATATCGCGCGCCGGTTAATCCTAGTAAGAAAAAAAAGAAGATTGTGAAAAGCAAAAGTCTCTGAGAATATGGCAGTAGGATAGAGTGAGCATTTAAATATTTCGAATAAAGACTTATTCGACGCAGAAGAAGAATGGAAATGGTCGAAATGACGATAAGGATTTTATCGTATTTTCTTTTATAACGATCTTTGGCTCTCGTCCTTCGTTCATTTATTCATACAATATGCGAAGTCTCGTTTTAAATTCACCTTAGATATAATCTTAATGTCTCATCTTATAAATCCTTGAAATCGCCTGTTATTATCGTCATATCGCGATGTATCACTCTCATTAAGTACAAAATTGTTTGGGAAACGATTTAATATACATATATATGTATGTCACTGTAGAAAAACATGAAATTCTAGAAATTCAGCAGCAAAATTAGAGTGTTTTTGCCTTCCTTTCTATACGCTAAAGTTCATGCAAGAGGAGTAAAATTTCAAAGAATTTTGCGGAAAGATACTACCTTTGACAGACTAGAAGAACGCTCTTTTTCTGTGATCATTTTTCAGAGTCGAGCGCTCGTAATATCGTCCCTAGATCGTTCTTCAGAATTTAATATCGTAGTTACTGTTATTCAATACGTCATACTAGAATCGTGAACGTAAACATAAAAAATACGTTTATGTTCTTATATATCAAGTCATCCAAGTTTGATATATGTATAGTTACGATATATATAATTTTGAACAATAATTCGCGAATAATATTCAGCTATGTATAATATAAGTTAACTCGAATCTGGAGAGACGCGTTACTTTCTGCTCAATAAAGCACATATCTGACTGAATTCATGTATCGCCTTCTCGTCGAGATATCGTGTGTAAAATTACACCTATAAGATTGTAACTCATGAGATCAACTTTCAAGAAATCCTAATTAACTGTTTAAGGCCCGGTTTCACTTTGGTTAACTTCGGCCATAGTCTAACTAATTCTTTACTGTTCTATTAGTTTCAGAAAGGAATAAAGAGTCAGTTAAGCTGATGCTAAAGTTAATTAGGGCAGTTAGCCGTCCTAAAGCAATTACCTGTAAAATTGGTATATTACTTGGAAGAAATTAGAATATGCGTTTAACGCACTTCGATATGTTTTTTTCTAATATTACGTTCCTTCTCTACTATTTATATCTATTAAATCACAAATAAAATAAAGTATTGTACCTTTATGTTAAAAATTATACATTCGATATAATATTAGCGAACGAATAGTCTCGTATAATAATATATAGAAACGTATAAAATATAATGAGTCGCAAATTGTCGTAATTGTGAATTAGCTACATTGATTTATGAGATAAAATTATCAACAGATTTTCTTCCGATTAATAATCTAATCATCCTTGACGAAAAAAAAGTACAACCTCCACATCACACACACACACAAACACACACATATTCTTTTTAATGTTAAAATAATGATCGCAGGAAAACGAGTGAGAGCAATAAAAATTAACGTCATAAAAAATAATATTAAGTAAAAGCCATTAAAATAATATAAAAAAGAGTGACATTAATTTTATATATACATATATGTGTGTGTATATCTTATTTCTTATATTAAACAAATTTTGAATTTTGGAAACAAAATCGATATAAATATACATATAAGAATCTGCACGTTTGATTAAGTATTTATCAAAAATGGAAAGCCAACGAAAATTCAATTGATTTTAAAGTGTCGAAGATAGATTCTCTCTTTGTCGCACAGATTAATCAAGTATGTACAAAGAACATTTTTTTACATTAATCATGTAGGAATTATTCCATAATGACAAATAATTTTCTTCTTTTATCCATCAAAATATACCAAAGATTCTGAACAAATCCAAAATTTGATTTATTAATAACAGTTTTTCAATTTAAATATACCTAAAACATTTAATTTCAATGAACACAATTGTAATAAAAACAAATTTATGTTATAAAATGTTATATTAAAAAATTTCTCAGTTTAAAATAAAAGAATAAAATCTCTTTTTGATGAATAAAGCCTGTATGACATGTGGAATGTGATGGATTTCATTCTGACAATTAGGGTCTATTCTCGTTGTTGGTGTAGGTAGAAACACGCTTGAAGTCCTTCATTCGGGTTCGATTTAACTTTGTCGCGTACCGTCGGAAGTTAAATTACCAGTAGAATTGACGAACGGAGTTGTATCACGTTTTAACGAGAAATACTCATTCGAGAAACAGAGGTACGAAGATTGTGTATTTCAAATTAATCAATATCTTTATATCATGCAAATATGTATATCTTGAGAATAAACTTGAAGCAAAAATGAATAGACTATCAAAATGAAATATTACTATATAAATGAAATATTTTTTTACATAAAAAGAATAAAATTACATATAAGTAGTAATTATTTTTCTTGCAGATTAAATGTGCATTAAAATGCATCAGTGAATTTTCGTAAAATATGCTTCAAAAAGCAAATCTTAATTTTCTTCGTGAAAACAATTCATCTCTCATTGAGATCATTGCAAGTTAATAAAAAATACAAGGGCTCCATTCGGCGTATCGAAAGCACTCTCTTCTCGATTTTCATCTTTTTTCCTAGATTCGTGCTCATCGACATCATTAGCCGATGTCATTCGAGATACCGGTATCGATTTCGAATCATACCAGCAAGCGGATGGAGAAATTTAATTGGGGGGGCCACGCAATTCCCAACTCAATTCGAGCACTTGCCTGTCACGAAAAAAAATACCTGCCAGAGCGTCGAGTTTGCGAGAAATCAGAACTGCGAGTAAAATCGCTCGAGGGAAAAATTTTCTCCGTTAAAAGCGGCGGCCTCGAAGATTACCCGCGTCGATCGTCGCGTTGATTACAAACTTTTTAATCACTTCTTGGAGGGCGTTAACGTGCCTTTTATCTTCGATCTAATCCACTACCTTCTTCTGGCGTTTTATTTGCATGAGATAAGCCAGCGCGATGATATGTCATATCCCCAATATTTTCTACGCGAAACAAATAGATCGGCAATATACATAATATATGCACTAGCGAAAAGAAATATCGTTCTTTGTGTAGTACGTAACAGTACGTTTACCTACAATGAATATATCATACATCGAATATATCAATCGTTTTATATAATAAGATATACTCGCGCTCGAAAATTACTATATACCAGAAATATTATAGAACGTATGCAAATATATAAACCGTTGGAGTGTACTCTTATTTGCGCACCGTTAATTTGATCATCAGAGTCCTTCGTCATATATACGCGCGCATTCATCATTTCTTAAGTTCTTAAGTTATTTGCTACAGAAGTTGCATTTCCTCGTGCGACGGACTCTCTAAGAAAATCAGATTTCCACGTACTGCCGTAATACGCCATCAAACGATTCAATTAACAACCGTACTTAATAAATTAGTATTCAAGATTCCCACTACCCTTTTTCGAGATCGAACGCGAGGAGAGAGTGCGGAAAGAGAGAGAGAGAGAGAGAGAGAGAGAGAGAGGAAGAGAAAAGATCATTAAATATTACGAACAAAGTAGCCCGTTTACTTTTGCCGGCGCAAAAGATGGTTCGAAGTGCGGAGAGCTGAAAGGAGAAAAAGAGGAATGGATGTGGCAGAGGCGAAATTGTAGGAATTGCCGAGCTCGGAATCGTCAAACGGAACGCTAAGGAAGCTCTTATCGGATTTTTCCGCGGCAAATCCCTTCGAACTATTTAAATCGCACTACCAAGTATAGTACATACCCACGTAATTCGCCGGAACTATGCGGAAAGTATTTCGAGCGGAAACGAGGGAGCGAACTATTTTGCGTTCTATACGCAACCGGGAGATCTGCCGACCGAGGAAAAGCCACAGTAACTCTCCGCGGCAACCTCGAACGAATTGAGACGAAATTGCTACAGCGAGAAGCGACGGCTTTATTCGAAATAGAATATTCCGACAGTTTTCTGACCGGATTTGCGAAAGAGCACTTGATCACGCAATTAATTATTTAATCGAGAATACTCATATGTATACTAATACGCTTTCCATATAATATACATTCATTACAATAGATCTCCATAAAATTCGTCATTAATATTCAACATTGCCAATTGTTGTCAATTGTTACCAATTGTATAATATTCTTTAGTGTGTGATACATGTTATAGTCGGGGAATATCATTATTATAAAATAATAATAATCATCATTATTAGAATCTTTATGTAATAAAATAGCTATTTAAATTAAAATAATAAATTAAATATTTTTTAATTTAGTAGTACTTGTAATAATTTTCATTAATAATAATTAGTTGAAATGTTGCAAGAGATACGATTATTATATAAAGCTAATTAAACTAAAGTTTTGTAACGTATAATTTTAGTAGATATAGGAGAACAGGAAACAACTTTTCTTATAAATCCACTTTAAAATACCAAACATTTTGTTCAAATTTTTGTTATTTTAATTAAATAATTAAGTAAAACTGTAATTATAAATAATCTTCGACATTACATACTTTCATGATATATATATTTGTACGTATATAACGTATATAACGTATTCTATCTTCTTTCTCCTGGTATACACACAAATTTTTATAATATTATACTTTATCGATACTCACAATACGATCTCTCTACCTCAGCTAAATATATAAATACAACGTAAAATTGTCTTTGATTTATTCAGTTCACTTGAACTTCAATATCTTCGATAGAAATCGTTACTGAAGCTCGGATGATTTCTTTACGACTCTTTCATTACCTTAGAAATTGCACGTCTTTAAAACTCTGAAACTTCTCACGGTAATTAAATCGCTTCTCGAATCTCGGCTCGTTCAAATTATCCAACCGAAGTAATAATTTCCAAGGACCTAGATAATCAATAAGTGTCGTCGAGCGTATACGTGGCTTTTCTCTCTCATGTTATTCAGAAATTTTTCAATCTCGAACGAGAGATCAAAATAAAAGCTCTAACCAGCGTTTTCACCACATACCTCACTTAATCGCGCAAATTTTTCACACGACTATTCAGTTCCATTCGAATAGTGACACGCTACAATATCGTGCGATGTCGCCTGCAGCCGGCCATGACTGTTTTTAAAAAGTAGCAATCTGTGTTATGTAACTGGTAGGCGTGATAACGAAAAAAAAAAATTGACGTAGACATCCGCGACATGCGACGGAGGCAGAAATAATGAATAACACCGAAATATAAACGAGTGGTCAGGAAAACGAGGATAAAAATAATAGACATATCCGTATGGGATCATTGACGAGTGCTCGTTATCGTTTCCATCGGACTTTTATTGGCTGTCCCAGTTATATGCGCGTCACTCCACATAGCTCACTCCACTTGCGATTCCCCCAAAATATGCCTGCCACCTGGCTACCAATAACTACGATCGCAGGTATATGATCTGAATTTGAGCGAATATGTCACGTCAGTCTCAACGGAAAAGTCTAAAAATAACGAAGAATCTATGATCGTATCGACGTATTCTATCAAAAAGGAGATTTCATTGTTTTCCCTTCTCAGATATAGTAAATATTTATCCGTTCATTAGCGTTACATGTCAAATCACGTCAAATGTATAAATTCCATGCTGGTAATTCCATGAGATATCGCACATTATCACTGTATAATTTTTATCATCTCGCATATTGATATTGCTTATTAAATGTTAATATTATTATTTGAATAACAAATATTGAATAGTCACATAGTCAACTAGTAATTATCCCACAAAGAGGAGAAGATACAATACGACTACTATTTGTTTCAGATATATATAACATATTAAATATCAAATTAAATAATTTGTTTTATTAATAATTGCTTAGTTCACACTCGATTTTTTAGTGACAGATACGTTTGTAAAAAGGGGAGTCTGTTTTACGCGAAAAAATCTCTCATTCTCAAAAGTTAAAAAGCAAATAAAACAACTGGAGCATAAATTTATCGCGTTATTCCGTCTCTTCGCTCGCCGATGTTACCTATGACTTTATCACTTTCCGTCTTCGTTCTCATCGTCGAGATCATGATATATTTATGATTTGGCACGCGAATGTTGCTCGTTCGCGCGTTCCGGATGGTATCGACCGTACGAAAACAAATGTCCCAGACATATATATGCATCGGTGGGCACGGCGGCCAGAAATCGATGCCCCCCCGGCGTGACATTTTGATCGTAACGCATTAAAAGAACGAAAAAGACTTATCGAAATCATCGGGTATAGGAGACAGACTGACGAAATTGAGAAGCGAAAAAGAAATTCCGAGCTTTCCGAGAAACGATCCTTTGTATCGTATCCGAGTCACGCGCCACGAACAAAATCTCCATCGTTTTTCGTGAAAGCCCGTGTCGCACAATAAGCCTTAAACTTTGTACACAATATGAACACTACGTTACGGTTGAATTTCTACTCGCGGTACGGAAAGTGCTATTTCGTCCCCTTTCCCTCCTCCCCCTGCCCTCCCCCCTCCCCCGCCCCTCGATATAAACGTACACTCAAACTGCTTATTGTTAAATCGGTGACGGTTTAGTGCTCATACGCGTAGCGATAACACATTTCTGAAATATTAAAGTTATAAACGGGATACACACATACATAGTTAGTAACAGGTATTAAATCATTTGATTCAATAATCTCGAAGAACTACGTAAATTGCTACACTTGTTGATCTAGAATTTATGGCTTTCGATGCAATAGCCTCGGCTTATTAGGACGAATCCATGAGTATTTTGCATTTGAAATTATGGAGCGGATATGTGAATAATATATGATAAACAAGATATGTAGGAAACGAAGATTATATTACACGAACCGTTTGAAATCCTCTTTGCAGAGTGGTCACGTTGTTGGCTATGTAAAGCTCGATATGAAAGATATTTTCAAAGTTAATGAACGGATTTCGCAATGCTGACACTGACGTAAACTATCACATTAGAATCAAAGAGCGTTTCTGACTTTGTTTGTACGCGATAGATAAAGTGAAAATAGTCATTCTATGATCGGACACATTCTGGACTCGCCAGGCTATCATGTGTTCGCATGCAAAACGAGATACTCGTTTCATGTTCGCGAAATATCTGATACTGGTGATCTTGATGCTGCATCATGAAAGATAAAAAAAATTCTATATTATTCCAACATAATTTATAACGCGACGCGTAAAACAAGGAAAATAGATAATCAATATTGACGTTACTGATACGTTCGTTATACATCGATATTCCAACAATCCCGACATTCATGCGCGCAGAAAAAAAGGATACATCGAATATCAAAGAGGCGGTGAAAGAACACTTGACAGTTATTTTTTGCTCCATCATAATATACGTATATAAAGAAAGAGACTATATGGATATAAGGAAATGGTTTTGCCAGTTTATAAAGTCTAGGCGATATGGCACTTGTGAAAAATTCAAGATTTGATTCACCTTTCAAATCTCTGCTGAATATCTATCGCAAGCGTAAAACTCTTCGTGATGGCGCGATTCCAAGTACATCATTGTTTGTATGTGATGATCGTCAATGCTAAAACGTAATTCTCGAGCTACATTCCGCGATCCTATCCTCCGGTTTCTTTGTGAAGCGACATTAAAGAGCTGGTTTAATTTTCATTCAGTCTGAAACGGCTTTGTCGTCGTGCGTTTCGAAATGTTTCGAAACATAGCGCTCCGTTGACCATGAATCGGTTGTTAACCCGTTTGCTTGTCTGGACAGGAGTTAATTATGGAAACATGTTTCATTAATTTGCTATACTGTCTCCTCCTAGCTACACATTTAAATACTCTCGCGAACTTAATATAAGAGTATCTCATCAAGAGTATCTCATTAGACAAATTCTTAAAAAAAAAGCCGACAATCCTGAAACTAAACCTCCGTTTATCATAATTAAATTTATGAACTGATAGTGAATATTCGCATTTTTTCTAAGAATTGCTTATCTCAATATTGGTCTTTCAGAAATTGTTTCTATTACACGTGCGTGTTGTAATGATTTTATTTAGTTGTGCTTTAAAGAAAAAAGAGAAAGATATACCAAAATTTATCAGAGAACATATTAAAATAATTATCATAGATTTATACATACACATACACGCACTCTCTCACGTTCAAGTTTTAATTGACTCCTTTATTCTACTTTATGAGTAATAAATATTAAAGAGTTTCTATTATATTTTCTCTATACACCTTATATGTTAACGTTAATTGAAAACTAAATTAAACTTTCGGCATGTAAGAATCCGTGTATCGCTTTTGCCTCCTGCAAAATACTTCGATTATGTCGATGCTTACGAACGTTCTTTAGGGGACACGTAAGCTCGATTAAAACGTGAAACGGCGATACACAAACGCAAACACACACACACACACACACATATATATATATATATGTGTATATGTGTATATAACGACGGTTTGCCCAGCGCTAGCTCCCGTAAAGTCGTACTTAATAGCTGCGTTACGTGCTTTACGTTGTCATTTAACCGATGGTATAAACGCTGTACCGGAATACTCGCACACACGTATGCTATACATACGTGTATATACGTGCTATATATTCGTGTATATATGTATGTGTTCACCTACAAAAACAACTCGTATGATTTCAAGTACACCGTTAAATAAAAAGTTCGCCATTTCGAAGTTAGCGTCGCAGTTTGCCATTCGGTATCGACTCGTTCGAAACGTAACGTTCCAGTATCTTACGGCACGAAGTTCCAGATTGTTACGAAAAAAAATTACTTCCGCAGTTACAACAAAACTGCAATTTGTGTAATTTCAACGGGATTCGTGTTGTTCGGCGTGACCGTCGATTTATTCGCACCGTTACGTGTTCGCATTATATACTGTAAAATTTGTGTGACCGCTACGATTTCACGTTACTCGCATTAGGATCAGATAAATAAATCAAATATTTAACAACAAATCTGAAGCATAAAGATAGATATGCGACTTGCACGATACAGTGATAAACAAGATAATTGCATTCTCGAAGAATTATTTTCAATATTTATTGCTTTTAATAATTTAATTTTTTAATGTTACGTTTAATCTTCTTTCTACAAATTCAGATATAAAAAAGTAAAATTAACATATAAATTATTGCTATTTGCAGAAACGTCATCATTATGGAAAATATTGAAAAAAATACTAGATCAAGTGAGTGTTAATTAGTCGATCTTCCATTACTTTTTCTATTTATTGAGCACATAGTTCTTTTTCATGTATTATAAGCAGGAAAAAAAGTTGTAATATAATGTAAAAGAATTACTAGATGAAATCGAGAAAAAAGGGAAAAAAGAAGAATTGTCGAAGAAAAATTTCAAATACTATTTTAATAGATTTAGATACTATCATTATTACTACGCTAAGAATTCAAACTCTTATTTCAGTGATATACATGTGGATCATTAAAATTCAATTGTATTTGTTGGATTTTAGAATTAACGGATTTTCCTCAAGTCATAAGATTGAGAAGAAAGTCGTATAAATCTAGAGAACAATAAAAATTAGTACTGCTGTATTATTTAATAATTCTGATTATTTTAATAATTACTAATAACTGATTATGCAATTCATTAAATAGAAAGAAAATGGAAGAAAACCGCTTGCAACACGATACAATTTCAAAAAAATGAAACAACTATCGCATTAATGTAATCATAGAATGTGAATAAAAAATGCATTGTGATAACAAGAAGATATTGATATTCCTTATCTGATCTGAATGTTCCTGACCTGACCTGTGCGGAACTTTCGCGTTTCGAATATATTCAACTGTCTGGCTGCTGCAGAATTTCAAATATTCACGAGTCGATTGTAAAAGATGCAGTCCAATCTCCGCGAGGTGCTACACGTAATGGAAACTTCTTTGAAAAATTCCTCAGCCTGCTGTTATCCGATAAAGATTGCCTCACTCGGTCACTCTCATTCGTACATTTTAATGTTATTTACCAACCTCACATAATGCGCCGTTGCTTTTTTTTCTAATCTTATTTTGTCTCAAAGTAATATGGATATTCGAGCACAAGCAAACTTTTCTTTCAATTCAAGCGCTATATGCGAGTAAATTTTCTAACTCATTTTCCGCCCTTTATATATATGCTCCCTTATTATACTAACATTATAGAAATTTTTTTCCTTGCTTCTTTATGTTCAGAATTAAATAATTCATAACGTTAATTAGACTACATCATATTGCAAGAATAAAAACAATAAATGGCATAGATAAATATTATGATTAGAGTACAAAGTTATAAGTCAGAATAAATGATAATCGTAGTCATAAGACCGTTCTACATGGAAAAGGTCCGTCAAGTCCGGATGGTTCGAGTCTAGCATGCAACAAAACGAATTCCTTTCTTGGAGGCTGAGTCCGCAAAATCGTATCCACCGTACACATCTGTATTTTATGCTGAATGTTATGGCCTCGTGGTTGATACTTGTATTATGTCGCATATAAAGATATCTTCAATATAGTACATGCAACAATGGTGAGCGACCTATTTCTCTTTCGAAATATATTCAAAAAGACAAAATATGAAACCATATTTTTTTCGGATAATTTTCGCGTTTGAAATGTTAAAACATCGAATGCAATAAAAAATCACTTCTTTTCGTTTATTTTATTTTTTTTTTTTTTTTTTTTTGTAAAAATCCTTGTAAGCTTGAAGTATAATATGAAATAACAATTCGCAAATTATTTTCCCGTTTGCTTGAATCGAAAAAATTTGGCAGCAAAAGAATAATGTTGACGAACAATAAATTGTACATTGCATATTGCATATATGAAAATATTATTAAAACGATATCAAACAACATCAATTGCGTATTTATGTACTAACTGGTGATGACATGTAAATTAGATTATTGCGTACGTTTACATGTATTATCCCTGATACGCGCGCAAAAATAAATAAATTACGAATGACAATATGATGAGACGCTTAATTAGTGTATGTGTAAAGCTAGTGTATCATTTCGTACAAACTCATAAATAATTAAGAGTTCTCTGGCTTTACTTTCAATAATTCTATAATTCTTCTGAGTTTAAACAAATAGTTGTTAAACTATTGTTTAGTTTGTTGTCTAGTCGTTAACCAAAAAAATTGCTCCAGGACAAACTGAAACGCCAAGTTTCCGCAGCGTCTCATTATGTCCTGCAAGATTTTGCAACCTTATTATTTTAATTAGATTTTCAAAAATGTATAATTTTACATAAGTTCTAAAAAAAAGTTCTCCCTTTAAAAGCAAAAAACAACGATTAAAATAAAATAGTCATCAAGCAAACGTGCAGATGTACAAGTATCCAGATGAGATATTTATTTAAAAACCATCAAGAACTATTAAAAACAAGTCAGAATTTTTAATTATTTATGAGTTTTCATAAAATGATGCCAGCTTTAAACACACGCTTAATTAATATCTCGAATGCTGCAATGTTATATATAGCATCATTTTTTGTCACTCATAATTTATATTTATTCTTATATCTATTTTTATATTTATATATAAAAGATATATAGAAAGCAAATTATTCGATGCGTGTTAATTGAAACAGTTAAATGTATGTATGTCACACATAAGTTATTTTTTACTCGCCAACGAGTCAGAATATATTCAACTTAATAAATATGAAAATATAAACCAGCAATCTGTGCGAACCGAATGGAATATTAAAACGGGTCAACTATAAAACGACGAGAAGCCTTATGATCCATTAATCATAACATCTGTGTATCTACTGACTGACACTTTTGCAATAAAAGTTATCGCCATTCTTGAACTTTTTGCATTATCTCACTTCAAGTATATGTTTTTATCAAATGTGCAAAGTATACGTAATATTTTTACAGTATAAGTAGCATCGTAATAATACACAGATCAAAAATACCTCTGGTATAAAAAAAAATTATTAGATATATCGTGATTATTATACACATACATATACACTATGTTAATATTTTTATACACATGGCTACTGCGTATGTATTGATTGCAATATGTGCAAATATGCTTCTACTGGAAGATTTTGACTGGACGATTAATACGTAAAATGTACAACATTATATCATACAATATTTAAATATAATGTTGGAATAACACAAATCACAATAATATAAATATATACTATTAATAAATATATACTATTTATACCTATATATACATATATACACGGAATATTGAATCATTATATAAGTATTTTAAAGTATAGAGATTAATTATTGATTAGACGATTAATGTATCACGGAGTTTATCCTTATTTATACTCGATTCTGCGATTTGATCGGTTTACTGCGCGTTTTCAATCCGAATTATATTTAGATCATCGAAAAGTCGAACGATAAAACATCGTACGAAATATATTTGACTCTAAGTATTTAAAAAAAAATAATTATTGTCCGTAAAGAGCGCAATGAAACGATAATTCGGATTCCTGTCACTTCAATTCTTACTTGATTAAATAAATAAATTATGCGAAAAATGTGTTTCGAGACCTATCGTCGTGATATATGTACACAGAAAAAAAATATTAGCTACGATTGCTAAATTTTAGGTGTCCTTATATTACACCTGAAATTTAGTTACCATGTCTAAATTTTAGCTTAGTAACTAATATTTTTAACTACAATTTAACGAGAAATTTCTCGTTAAACTATAGCTTAAAAATATTAGTTACCATAACTAAAATTTAGGCATGGTAACTAAATTTCAGGTGTAATATAGGGACACCTAAAATTTAGCTATGATAGCTCTAAGATTTTTTTCCGTGTAGTTACACATTAATTGTAGAAGTCAATTCATTAATCATATTATCATAGCAAATAGTTTTCCTATATTGATTGCGATCGCGTTTAGAAAAAGAATTCGACGGAGCGTCTCGCAACACTATTTTCCTGTTCGACTGTCGGCGCGCGAATAATAACAGAACCGAAGCATGTCAACAATAGTGCGCTAAATGATATCACACACACAAGGCCGAATACTATGTTATTGATAAATCGTTGCCGAAATATTTTACGCACTACGACAGACATACATATATATAACGCGAAATATTAAAATACAAGCATTTTAAAGTATAGATTAATTATTCATTAAACGATTGATGTATTAAGGAGCTTATTGTTATGTTAAATATTCGATTCTACGATTAGATTGTTTTACTGCGCGTTTTCGATCCGAATTATATTTAGATCATCAAAAAGTAGAATGATAAATAATCAGATGAAATATGTATATTTGTCTCTAAGTATTGTCAAAATATTTTATGTACTATGACATATACATACGCGGAATATTAAATTATAGCATTTTAAAATAATTAGCCCGCGCGATTATTTTAAAATGCTTGTATAATTTAATATTCCGCGTATGTACATATATGTCATAGTACATACAATATTTCGGTAATATTTAGAGACAAATATATTTCATCCGATTATTTATCGTCCGACTTTTCGACGATCTAAATATAATTCTAATATAATAATAAGAGAAAGCGCAGTAAAACAATCGAATCGTAGAATCGAATATTTAACATAACAATAAGCTCCGTGATACATCAATCATTTAATAAATAATTAATCTATACTCTTTATCTTTTTCGCGTTATATACATATTGTCATAGTGCGTAAAATATCTTGGCAACGATTTATCAATAATAATGGTATTCGGCTTTGGCCTAAGTGACATCTAGCGCGCTATTGTTGACGTGTTTCGACTTTGTTATTATTCGCGCGCCGACACTCGAACAGGAAAATAATTACGAGACGCTCCGTCGAATTCCTTTTCTAAACACGATCATGATCAATATCGAAAAATTATTTGCTAATTTAATGAATAATTAACTTCTATAATTAATGTGTAACTATTATACATATATCGTGACGATAGATCCTGAAATGCATTTTTCGCGTAATTTATTCATTTAATCAAGTAAGAATCGAAATGACAGGAGTCCGAATTATAAATTATGGTTTCGTTGCGATCTTTACACAACAATAATTATCTTTTTTTAAATACTTAGAGTCAAATATATTTCGTCCGATGTTTTGTCGTTCGACTTTTCGATGATCTAAATATAATTCGGATTGAGAACGCGCAGCAAAACGATCGAATCAGGATCGAGTAAATAAAATAAAAATAAGCTCCGTGATACATTAATCGTCTAATAAAGAATTAATTTCTATATTTTAAAATACTTATATAATTTAATATTCCGCGTAAACCTATACCTATATATATATATATATATATATATATATATATAATCTGTTTACGCGTTCCATACGCATGTATGCAGAAAAATTTAAGCGCATGCACGTCTCTTGCAGTTGTCAGCATTGCAGGTGTACCTCTTCCCCCCTTCCCTCCCCATCGGTGTGATAATTTATCAGGATCATTCCAGTGGTCACAGAACGCGAGCGTGAACAGGACACTCGGCGGATTTATGATAACGATAACATTGAATAATTCGTGGCAACGATTGATCGCACGGTCACAACGAGATGCACGACGCGACGGTAGAATTGCGTGAGCCATAGGAATTAACGTATGATCATGCATTACAATAAATAGCAAATTTCAATAACTGATGACTTATTCGAAAAATTAAGCAATTTAAACTAGACAGTTAAATTGGTTGTGTAAAAGAAAAATTCAACGACAAATAACATTTATATGTCGTATATATAAAAAAGACAAAATTGAAGCGAAAAAATACAAGTTTAATAAAAAAAAAATAAATAAACGTATCAATTTAAGTCTTTGTGTCAATTTAAGTCTTTTAATAAAGAGGCTATTAGCTCTACATATCATTGTTTATTGATAAAACAATAATAGGGCATTTCCATTCATTTATAAACATCCAACGTAATTGAGAAGAGAAGACTTCTCAATGGAAAGAAGTGATTTCAAAAGAATGATCGTTATTACGATTCCGTAGATATTAAGGTTACAAACGACACGTCGGCCGATGCGGTTCGATTTCCACGTATAGAACTACGGCATATATCACGCGAAAGCTCGCTTCTACGTGGATGGAAACTTGAGGGTAACTTCCGAAAGGTCGATAATCTTTGCCTTAATTGAATGACGAGGGGAGAAACAATATGATTCAAATATTTGCGACGAGCGTGCGCGTTTCATGCTTTTCAGAAATTCTATAACTAGATATCTAAAAAATGACGCGCGGAAAAAGAAAAAAGTTATAATATTGCAGACAGCAAGAAAATAGGAACGCAAATGAAGGAAAAGACAGACGAAGGAAAGTAACAAACGAGAAAGAGTATTGCAAATCCGCAGCACTGCGTTACGACGATTTGCAGTTGTATTGTTAGTAATTACGTGTCACCAGCAACGTTTTGCATTTTATCTGACCGTCACGATGTTGGTATCTCGTAGCTGTGTTAACCACTATGTTAAATTCCGCGAGCGAGAGTCGTACGTCTCTCGTTGAAATCGAGAGATCCCCGAAGCAATCAGCCACGATTTGCTGCCGTTTCGATCGCATTCAAAACACAAATGGTCTATAAACCTTAACAACATTGGACAAATGATATGCATTATGTCAAAAGAGAATTTGCATTTCATAGCTTAATTAGAATCGCGTCGAAAACAGAGATATTTACTCGATACGCAAAGTGTAATCTTTTTTTAAAGCAGATATCAAACAATTCGCGTGTACTGTCATTAAAGCTCTATATCCCATTATGTCAAAATTCGTCATAATACGATAACGCGATCACGTGTTGAATAATATACATTTACTATATGTTAAATAAATAAATAAATAATTAAATAAATATATGAGCAATTCCACGTCAAATCGGACAAGAAATGACCTCACATTTTTTAAATCGAACGAAACTTCTTTCACGTGAAATATACATAAAATAAGAAGATACGTATTTTTGTACTTGTCCGAAATATTTTTTTTTGCAGAAGTTATAAACAACAAAATTTTCGTGAAAAATGAAGAAGTTGTCAACTTTAAAAATTAATATCTCTGGTTATATTTGTCGTAGAGAAATTTTCAAAAATGCCTTTTAAAGCTATGGAAACAACCATTTATATAAAAATAGTTTAAGTTACAAGAAATTGCTAATTACAATTGTTATAAATAATTAAAATGCTTAATAATTTTTTTCACCAAAAAGTACTCTTTTTAAAATAATGCTATTTCATTCTCCATTTTATTCTGAAAGTGTACATATTTTTTTTATTTTATGGAGAATCGATAGATTCTATTTTTTATATATTTTTAATAAGTGAGGCGCCGCGCCGTGTCGCGTCACTGGCTCGACCAAGTAGTATGCTACGCGCTATGGCGCGCCGATTTCTTCGGAAATTTTTTGTAGGAAGAATGTACAGTATGATGAATGATATATATAATGTTGTGTAGGCTTTTCTCGAGCAGCGGAAAAATATCGGGGGTCCTACCGGGACTCGATCCTAGGACCTCCCTCTCAGTAGGCAATCACTCTGCCACTGAGCCACACACACCCCTTATCGAATATCATCCCCCTGCTCATATATATATATCGCCTACAGTTGATTATTTATAAATTATGTCATTCATACTGTACATTCTTCCTACAAAAAATTTCCGAAGAAATCGGCGCGCCATAGCGCGTAGCGTACTACTACGCGAGCACGGCACGGCGCCTCATTCATTAAAAATATATAAAAAATAGTATCTATCGATTCTCCATAAAATAAAAAATATGTACACTTTCAGAAAGAAATGGAGAATAAAATAGCATTATTTCAAAAATTTTAAAAAGTGTAATTTTTTGTGAAAAAAATTTTTAAACATTTCAATTATTTATAACAATTGTAATTAGCAATTTCTTGTAACTTAAACTATTTTTATAAAAAAAGGTTGTTTCCTTAGCTTTAAAATGCATTTTGGAAAATTTCTGTACGACAAATATAACCAGAGATATTAATTTTTAAAGTTGACAACTTCTTCATTTATCACGAAAATTTTGTTGTTTATAACTTCTGCAAAAAAAATATTTCGGACAAATACAAAAATACGTATCTCCTTATTTTATCTATATTTCACGTGAAAAAAGTTTTGTTCGATATAAAAAATGCGAAATCAAAAAAAGTCGATTTTTGTCCGATTTGACGTGGACATGCCTATATATAATTATATATATTTTGTTATATATATATATTTAATTAATATATATAATTATAATATATATAATTATAATATATATAATTATATATTTAATTATATATATATTTAATAAATATATATAATTATATATATTTTATATAAATATATATAATTAAATTTATATATATATAACATTTATATATATTATATTTATACATATAACATTTTTATGCAAACTGTGATTAACAATAAGCTTTTTTAAACTCGTCGAGGTCGAGAACGCAATTGGGTCGCGTTCATCCTGAGATACGACACGACACAATCGACGGCAGAAGAAAGAAGAGTCAGGAGTTTACGGATGAGGCGGTTGAAAGAAGAACGGCGGAACCGGGGCCACTTAAGAGCGAAAATTTTCGTCGAAAGTCGACGAATAAATAATTCTTGAACGAGGCATTTCCATGGAGCAAGGACCCACCTTTCCCTAGTACGAGCCCAACCACCCAGTCCCTCTATCCTCCTTTCGAGTTGTGTAGAGAGTGCAGGGGGTGACTTTTCCCTTCCTGTGGGACAGCCGCCCTTATCACCCATTGATTTACATCTCCAGTTGTTCCTGCGGGAATCCGCCTACCTGTCGCACTCTCTCTCTCTCTCTCTCTCCTTCCTCCCCTTCCCTCCGGTTACCCCGTTTTTCCTCGGCGATGTGCCACACCGTGCATCGTACCGTCTGATTTCCAGTTTTATTTTCTCTTTCGCCAGCCCCAGAGGTACCCTCACCTCCATTTCCACGGAAGACCGTCCCGGATTCCCCGGATACAGAGTTCGCGATGCACTTTATTATCACGTTAGACGGGAATAAATTAAGCAAACGATGCGCGTGTGCGCGCGATGCTGGCGTTCGTACAAGATATTCTGCTTGTTTGTATAATACTGTACATAAATCGGGCGAATATGTCAAATCGAGGTTCTCGAGATAAAAGTAACAACAAAATAATCGGGAGCTTCTAAAAATGTAGATGCATGATATTTTAAAATGGCTATTAAAAAGGCCACTACAATTATGAACATAGTGAAGATATCAAATTATTTTTGTCTTTAATTTTCGGAATTACACTTAATTTTCATTCATCTAATCTGCATTTTTCTTTACATTCGCCGCATATTTCTTACAACAGCGAAAACAAAATATGTATGTTCCAACGCGACAAAAATTCGAATGCGAGATACAGAGAGATTATCTCAGTTCTCAATACAATATTCTTCAAAGGTGTTTGAACATGCATGATTTGACGTCGAGAATTTCACCGGCACATTACGCGCACCGGCGCTAGAAATTCGGAATGAAGGGATCTTAAGAAGATGAGTTTCATTAAAGAAATGCTGCATTAAGAAATTGCTCTAACCGCAGTATTCTAAACCCAGCATGAGAAAGCGTAGGGTTGAGTTTCTCATTTAGGATAATTAATACTTCTTACACGATGAGGCGGAACGACCTTCCATTATCACGTAATGATAAAGCACCGCAATTTTTCAAATGAAACAGTATCTTCGTTATATGTATCATTCACGATACGATAGAACGAAATATTTAGTACGGTTAATTATAATCGAGTAATAGTCGAGGATAATAGTAGCGATTTTTCTAATGGATTTTTTCATCGGAAAAATGATATTAAAATTAATAGCATACATGTTAATATATAGTGAAAATATTAATATAAAAATAATAATATAAGATTAAGTTTTACATCGTTTTATTTCTATGCCGCTCATTTCCTACGCTCAATATTTTCCTTATGCACAGCGCTTGCTTCATTACGAAAAGCAATTAGAATTATCAAGACACTACATTGGCCCCATCTATGTATAACTTTCATAATAAAGTCGAGTTTACAAAGTTTAAATATACGAGATATCTTTTATTCAAGCATATAATTATGTAAAAAAGATTCTAGAAAATTACGAATAAATTTATGAAAAGACATTAAAAAAAAGTTAAATAAAATAATAATAGAATTGTACTTTTGAATTATAAAAATAGAATTATACTTTTGAATTATAAAAATAGAATCATCTTTCTAACAATTATACAAATTATGTATATAAATTTCAAACGCGTTTTCCAAACGCGTTATATTAAAAATGTAAATAATTTTACAGTTCTATAACTTATATATTTGTAGATATAAATTAGGCAATATCATTATATTATCATTACGAGATATATCGCGCAATATACATATTATGCTTTTATTTAAGTAAATAAAATATTAAGAGAAACATCAATATTGAGATATGAAAAATAATTTTAGACTCTCTCTTTTAGTATATTCGATGTTCCAGACGTATGACAAATTGAGAGCGGCAAAGCGATGAGTACGTGTAATGGAGATGAGACAAGGCGAAACATTCTGATATTGCGATGACAGCGTAACGCTCCAACACTTTGAGTTGTGAATGAGCGATGAATAATGTTCACAAGCTTTGCACTAAAGTGCCTTCGATCGCGCTATGCACGTGGTTTGATAAATGATACACCGAGTCTTATTAATCAATATACTCTAAAACAACTGACTCTTCTAATTTGAGAAATATCAATCGTCATTCGACAATATATAGAAAATTATTTGTAGATTTTATCATACATATTGTGATAATAAGATTGTAATTTATTTTTAAAATTTGTCAAATCGTTTCTTTTTTTCTTATTTTTTTAGAGACTTATAATCTATTAAATATTATAAATATTTTTCTTTAAAATTATTATCACTGAAGTATATAAAATTAATTTATCATCTTTCTATGATTATTTCCTATTTAGTGTTTTTTATTCCCATTTCCTACTTTCCCTCCTTTTGTTCTCAAAATATTAGTTATCAATTTTTATTATCAAATAGAATGTCCAATTTGTTATCACTGATAACAAAATTGCGTTGAAAATATGACTTGTCATACGACCACTTACCTCAAAAAGCCAGCACTCTTTCGCATAATGCTTTTTATTTATCGTCGCCAAAATGTACCACGAAAAATTGCATCAGTCTGCGACCTCAGAATGCAACGAGCGAAACGGTACTTTATCCTAATGCCAGGGCTACTTCGTTATTTCCGTTTATGGTCGCGCTCTTCCAGTTGGTCAACCAAATTCGATTTTCTCGTTGCCTTCGACATTTTAGCCGTCCGTACTACTCGTTTCCATTTTTCGCGCTTTACTACCGACCTACCACCATTGTATAATTACGCGAACACCGCGTTAAAAGAAAAAAAAAGAAATACAATACCGAGCCGCATTTAAAGGCAACATAGAGCATTTCAATTAAATTTTATTTTAATTGTTTGACATTGCACGTTGTATCACGTGCGCTCACGTGAAAGCATTTGTTCTCATATAAATTTCTCAAAACTATGTAACTTGATGCATAAATACATATTTTGGCATGTATTTAATCTATTACCTATTTTCGTTTAATTGAAAGAAAACGAAGCATAGCTTGTTCTCCCTGCGTCATTGCTATTACAATGCGAGCATTATTGTTTATTTATATATACCTTATACATTACAATAGCTGGTAGCAAACCATGACGGCGTAATTATTTCCGACTATGAAAATCATATTTGCATTATTATTAGATATTACTAATACAACACAAAATACAAGCAAAAAGATCAATTAATTTACACGTAGCGGCACATTAATAATATAATATATTCCACCGAACAACGATATTACTATAACAATGATATTGTCTCGAGATATAGTATAAAAAAAAAAAGTATTTTTAATCAATTTTGATAAAATAATATACACGTGCGAAAAAATTTACCAACTTCTGCAATCGGCATTAACTCGAGGCGGCATCTCTTGTTATTGCCACATTGCATATGTGGGCACGTACAGATGTGGGTAACCGATAGATTGCTACCCGGGTGGCCGAAGGAGAAGCAACGAAGAGACACGCGAAAAACAAAGAGCAACACGTACCGTCGAGAATACACCGGGCACGTGTTACATGTGCGCGACCACATGATCGTTTCCCAATTCTCCTTGAACTCGTACATATCCGGGTCGGTGCACAACGCCAACAATTTCCGCTGGCAGAAAAGCATTTTCCCGAGAAGCCGTTTTATTATTTAATGGGAGCAATCCAAAGGTTGAAATTCTTTGATATAATCGACAACTCGGACAATGTCAGATGAGTGAATCGAATATTTGTTTGATCGAAAATTACATCGTGATTTGCAAGAAAATCGACTCGAATTAATAAATACTATATTAAACTATTTTAAAAGCTATTAAATATAATTAAATATTATTTTAAAAAATTATTACATTTATACAGAAGTATATTTTAATTAAAAATTAAATTAAATATAGATAGATTTGAACAGATATTTTTATTTACTCTACTATAAAAATATTCGTTTAATTGAAACGCAATTAAAAGATATTGATATCGTTTATGATATCATCGTGATAAGATTTTGATATCGTTATTACTATAAGAAAGTTAATATATCATTTTAATCAAAGCATAATATAACATTTGCTTTTAAAACAAAAAATAAAAATGCTTTTCTCCCACTTATTGCACAATACCGACGTCATTTTGCTTCAAAGGATTTAAATGGAACAACGAAAACGGTGAATTCTTAATGTTGCTTACAGGAGAAATTAGTACCTTCCGCGTAATTCTGCTTGCACTTAATGAATCATGTTGAGAAACCACGAGCTGCGAGCTTTGTGGAATCGCGGCATAGCATGGAAACACGGCACAAAAGACGAAGAAGTCAAGAGGATAGCCGGTAAAATATTTATTACTCGCGCATATAGACGGCTCGTGCTGCAGAAGTTCTTCAAAGTTTCTCGAGCGAGAGCTACCATACAAGACACAATCCCGCACGATAATACCAAAAGAAAACAAAATGAATTGAAGGAGACACAGTATCCGACGGTGGATGATGTGCATCCCTCCTATCGCGAATCGCTTTCGTTGTTTCAGCTTCGTAACTTTAGAATTACTTATACATACAATTTGTGCAATATCTCTCGCGAGAGATCGGTCGCTGGTGCCGAGATAGAAGTCCGTTCATAACGAAAAAATGCGCTTTGTACGAGACGGAATAAAAATTGCAGTGTAATAAGATTTACGTCATAAATTATGCAACTTTTAACATGTAGATTATAACTTTTCAACACGTAGAGCGCCTCAAATTTAATTATGACGTCATGGCTGTTTTTAAGCTTCTTGTGAATGGATATAAAAAAATAATTTTTTCAAAAAATAATCCTTTCTTTGTATTTAGATTGATTGTTGTAGATTGTTTTAATACTATATTTTAATTGTTCATTATACAACCTAATCTCCCTCACCAAAAATTCCTCGAAGTAAATACTAAATAATCTTTTTAAATATTTTATCGGTCGACACACACACACATTTTATCGGTCAACGCAATGTGTTAATAACATTTACTCTCTGTTATCATTTAACTACCATCATCATTTACATTGCGCTTTTATTTACATTTTCTAAAATAAAAAATTATAGCAGCTCATGTATGCGAGATAAACATGGCGCATTTCAGGTTGTTATGCGGGATTATACAAAATAAATTCTGTTTTCGCTGTTCAGTTGACGGAAATGCGTCGAGAATAATTAAGCGTCCATCAAATCGCGGTCGCGACACCAAATGCCGCGTATAGTGACAAATCCTTGCAAATAATTACGCAGGCAAGCGTAATAAATAAATTTACTCACCGGGCTGTGTATCGATGCTGGCAATATCCGCTGGTTGCTCCATCGATGTCGATAGCCGCCGATTCGAAAAGCCGCGCCAGATCAATCTCGTCCAGGATGCTCATTCACACGCGCGTGGATATTGGAAAAACGCGGCTAATTACGATCGCGCGACGCTTTACATACGTCCGGACACTCCCGTCACTCGCATATAAACTCGCGATTTACTTCGAAGACGCGCGACGTTCAATGACGTTCACTCCGCGAATCGAACCGGATTCTGGCGCGAATCGTGTATTCTACACGGCGTTCACTAACACTGATGCGATTTCGATATTCGGTAATGACGATAAGAGCAACTAATTACTACGCGCACTTCAATACCACGGTCGACCGACACTTTACTCGGCACTCCCGGTACGCTGTTAATTAGGCGCGCGACGCATTTCGAATGAGCGGACAATGTGAAGCGCGCGCCCGAAATGCGCGTCAAGTTCGACGAGAAATACCGAACGAGACGGATGTTTCGCACGAATTATAACGACAACGGGCGATCAATCGCAACTGTACATGATTACTGATACTCTCGACACTTTTTTTCACGACTCGCGTACAGGCCCGAATCACTTCTTACGAATATAAAATGCGAGAAATACAGACAAATTTTCTAGTGCGTCTTAACGCGACGCATCGCGACGGAAAATGAACCGGGGCGGCGCGACGGTCGCGCGCGCGCATGCGTCGGCCTGCGGCGCGGGCTATACATACACACACACACACATGCGAGATATGAACTATTTTTTTTTATTATAAATTACAAGTTCTTGTTTTACATACACACACACACATTCACACAAGAAATCGATGTTCAAAATAGGAATATTGCGCGATGTGAAAAAAAGAATTTGTTTGAAATATTTCGTACGCAAGTTAAAATAATTTTGTATAAAAGTTAAGATGCTAAAAATTTTCAATTTTGATTCCAGTTTCAAATCTCTCTCTCTCTCTCTCTCTCTATATATATATATATATATATATATATATACACACACACGAGAGAGAAAGAGAGAGAGGGAGAGATAGATATCTCTTTTGTGAGGCATTTCGCTCCTTTTACGTCGGCCTTTTCTTACTTTTCTCACCCTTTGCCTACTGTCTCCGTGGACGGCCCCTTTATTTTGTCGTTCTCTTGCCCCGCCACTACGCAGTCGCGAAGTTAGACGAAACTCGTTATCGGATAGAACGGGCGATTACCGCCTCGTCTCGAGTTGGTGCTCGACTTTTAACGCGATTATACGTCGCTGAAACGCTAAATTGCACGACGCAACGAGAGTTAACGCCCGCGAAAACTATAAGTTCGAGCGATGCGCCTCGGGGAAGAATGACGAAAAATATCCGATAAAACGGCACGAATCGCGAAAAGAATATCCCGTCATTCAGCATATTGCGATCATGATACTGCAAAGAATTTTCCAATAAGTAAATATTACAACATTTATGACGGCACGTGAAAAACTATGTTACATATGAAAAGAAGATCGTTTAAACTCTTTCTCAAAAATATTTCAATATTACGTATCTTATAGCCAATGAGCACAGCCACAAGTTCTTTTAATACATTCGACAAATAAAGCAAAAAACTGACAGCAAAAAAAGAATATAGTGAGGCTAATATAAAGCAAACACCCCGAAAAATCTCTCGTGTTTCATAAAACTGTTCTCGCGCGGCCCTGCGTACTTTATACACGGCTCCGTGCCGCAAATAGACCGAAGAAAAGCTAAAGGGAGAAACGAGAGAGGTAAACGCGGAAGCCCGATAGATCGAGCCAATCGTTCACCTGCTCAACCAATCGCACACCTGTATTCGCCCTCCGCGAAGCTAAACCAATCGGGCCGTACGTATCGTACGTATCGTTGTTTGGCCAGTTTACGAGCTCCACGGATATCGATTACCGATCGCCTCGGCGGCTATCGCTTCCTCCTAATACTGAAAAATGGACCAAAGCCTTTGCGCGAGAGATCACCTGCGAAAGAGAGCGCGGAGAGCGAGCTGCTATTGCCGTGGAATTCTCTCGACGCGCTCGACGCCCGATGAAGGACCTCGCGAAGAATGCTCAAAGTTTCCGCCCGCTTCCGGTTCGCCGGCTTTCGCTGATGGCTGCAATTAGACCTCTGGCTATCCCTTTATAGCACACACGCGCGCACATCGTTCGAAAAGATCGACCCTCGCCACTAGAAGAAAATAGACTATGAACAAGAATATCCTCCCTAATTGAAAGCTTAAATTTTCGGAAACTTAATGAATTAAAAGTAAAACGACTGTGAAATAAACGTCTGCTCGTTCGTCTTATTCTTTCATACGAGAAGCTTTTATATTAACACTATATTCTAAATAATATAACGGACAAATTTTTATATCAAATGCATTCTGCAGTAATCAATCATTGTTAAAGTTTTAATTGTTCCGTATTAAAATTTCTCGAAAAATTCATTCTATCCATACGACACGAAAATAATTATTTTTAATTATAACACTTTAACGAAAGAGAGGCTATAACTATGATAAATTAAACTATATTAAATTTACTTTTCAAAGGGATTATTACTATTCTTATTTTTATACGAAATCTCTGTTCAAACGATAATTATATATATTGTATTATCTATTTCTCGTCCATTCAATAAATTTCTAGACTTCTTGCTACGCTTAAATGAAAATATAACTACTCGATTCTTTTATATATTAGCACAAACATTATTAAATAGGAATATAAATTGTAATAATTTCGTAAAGATTTATATAATTTGCATAAGTGCAAGTACATTTAATTGACGAAGCCTTTGTAGTTCTGTCTACAAATTTCCTCTTTACATTGCACTTCTCCCAACGAATCGTTATAACGAATATCCTATTCCTATGTAGCAAAACGTTGCAAGGAACATATTGTCTTATCAGAGATAGAACAGTTACAAAGTGTCTTTACTATGCCTCGCGCTATTTCACTGAGAGCGATTCCACTTGAGATCCGCACGTAACAAAGGTCTGTTTATATTCGAAATATCGTGACAAATCTTCGTAGAACGATTCTTGGATCGCTCATTGCTTTGTAACAGGCACAAATGCAAAGGCGAATGACGAAAAAGTTCTCACAGAGACACGGCCGTGGGTGAAACGTAATCGCAAACCGAAGAAAAACTGTTTCTATTACACGAACGAATTTGCATACGGTATCGCAACGCAATTTCTACAGTGATCCTGCATCGGAGACGTAAGGCCCGCGCGAAACGGATCTAATATATTACAACAGCGCTATTCACGAATTTCACCTACCTAGGCACAAATGTTATTCCGATAGATATAATGCACACATCTTCATACATACATCATACATACATGCGTATACAATACCGCATATGCCCGCGTGCGCGCGACCGCTTCCGACATGTAATGACGCCGACATCGCGTACGTTACAGGAATCGAGGTGCCTTCGTACTTCAGTGTCGATATTCGAATGATACGCCCGTTGAATATTCATGCGTCGAATTTAGCGGATGATGTACGCCCTTATTCCTATCACTCGTCGTGCGAATAAGTCAATACGTTTGGAACGTTATGGGATTACATCTGGATACAATGCGTACACGCGAATATTATAGATTCTCCAATATACGTACACACGGAGCTTCCTGAAAAATAAAAATATGAAACTCTGAACTCTCACCAAGAAATGCGTAGCATATGTATAATGTAATCTTTTAAATCTGTGTGTGTGTATGTGGTGTGTGTGTGTATGTAGTATGTGTGTGCGCGCGTATGTGTGTATGTGTGTGTGTGTGTGTGATACATACATTGGAGTTTGGAGTACATATCAATAACCTATACATATTCCAATAATTATTACTTGCACGATAGATCGCCACAGAGTGAGATACATATTACGTACATTCATGAATATGAAATGTTTATTTTCACGCGATAATTTCGTCAATGTTTATTGAATATCTTACGTTTTATAATGTATGAAAACAATAAATTTATACCTTACACGATTATTGTAGCAGATGTTGCTCGATGATGTTCACACATTTTTAAAAGCGCTACTAAAGTCAATATATTGTCTATACTTGGCGTCATAAATTGACCAATCAGGATGAAGAAGTCTTTGCGTCTAATTGATGCATCAAACGAGCCGAAGCAATTGTGACGTCTTACGACTTACGATTAGAGTGCACCTAATAAGTAATAACTTGACTAACGTAGTAGTTGACTTTTATCGCGCGGCCAATTCAAAATTGTAAACAAATTATTCTGGTACTTTGCTAATTAATTTTGTCGTTAATGAATAAGTGCGATAAAGATATATAGTAAAAGATAAAGGATAAATACAAGAGAAATTCTGTCATTATGTTTATATTATAATCGTAGTTCCTTTATATCTCTAAGAGGCAATACCTGTACGAATCGTAAGTAGGTTATGTTGCCGTCTCGTAACTGTACGCTTTACCAAGCGTGTCTCAAATCAGTAAGATGGAAATAGAATTAATTGAATTGAAGGATATAAAAGCTGTACCGGATATAATACACGTTTATCCACAACGAGCGAAGTCCGAATGTACGCCACTCGTTATTGACAATGGTAATTTGTATTATACGCGATATATTCTAATTATGTTATACCTGATAAATTGACAGCACACTGTTTCTTTTTGCATTAGGATCCTATAACTGCAGAGTCGGTTGGGCTACTGAAAAGGAACCACAATTAATATTCAAGAATCTCATAGCGAAACCGCGAAAAGAACGTGGCAAGAAAGATGGGGAGCCTCAAGTAGGAAACGACATAGCTAACATCGAAGCTGTTCGATTTCAACTGAAGACTCAGTTTGACCGAAATGTAGTGACGCATTTCGAGGCTCAAGAACAGATATTTGATTACACATTTGCGCACATGGGTATAGACACGGATGGCAGTGTAGATCACCCAATTATTTTGACGGAGGCATTCCTTAATCCCAACTATTCTCGTAACTGTAAGAAAATAATGATTTATATATTACATAAAATTTTCATAATACACATAATAATTTAATATATATCCATATATTTCAGTAATGGCAGAATTGTTATTTGAATGTTACAATGTACCATCAATAGCATATGGTATCGATTGCTTATTTTCGTATCAGCACAACAACTGTCCACCTGACGGACTAATAGTTAGCATAGGATATCATACAACCCATATAATACCGATACTAGATGGAAAAGCAGATGCCACAAATGCAAGAAGAATCAATGTTGGTGGATATCACATCACATCGTATATGCATAGACTCCTTCAATTAAAATATCCAGTACATGTCAATGCAATAACACCTAGTCGTGCAGAGGTACGTATCATTATATATTAAATTTACATTATATATTTATAATATAATTAATATAATAAATTATTTTTTATATATTCCAAATATATTTACTATAATAGCAATAAGAAGTTCAAAATATATTTATTATAATAGCAATAATAGTTACCAAATATTTATTTCATAATCTCTAGGAGTTGATACACGAACATTCGATGATTGCTTTAAATTATCAGAAAGACTTATCCAAATGGGCAGATGTAGATTATTATGATACACATGTTTTAAGAGTACAATTGCCATATATCGCACCTACTACTACTCCTGGCCTAACACTTGAGCAGCAAAAAGAAAGAAAACGGGAATTAGCACGAAGACTGATGGAAATTAATGCAAGAAAAAGGGAAGAAAGGGTTGGCACATTTTGTTTTTTTATACATATCTTAGTATTATTATTATGTAACTTGATGTTTAATTTAACATTTCATATTTGCAGTTGGCAGAAGATGAAGAGCAACTTAACCAACTGTTGGCAGTCCAAGATCTTTTAGAAGAAGGTGAAATCGATGAATTTGATCAGGCATTAAAGACCTATTCTCTTGCAAATGAAGCTGATTTGATAAAAATGATTAACAATCTACAAGCAAAAGTAGAGAGAACCAGACAGAAAATCGTCGCTGCTAACTCACAAGAAGAAAATATAGTGATGGAAGAAAAACCTAAAATTAAGTCGAGTCTTCAACCTAAGGATCAACAAGATTTTGATGAGTGGATTGCTGGAGTCAGAAAGAAAAGGTAGTTTTGTATATATGTACATTGCTTTAAAATATTATTGTAGTCATTGTATATATATTTTTTAATTAACAGATATTACTAAATCTTTATTTTTTATAGACAAGATATATTGGATAAACGTATGGCAAAGAGACAACGAAGACAAGATATGGCAAAGCGAAGAACAGCTGCTGCACAGGAAAGAATGCGCATAATTAGCCAGTTGGCGAAAAAAGAAAAGCGTGATGATGATTTTGGTATGCGGGACGAAGACTGGGATGTATACAAAGTTATAAACAAGGTATGTATTTTTTCTTATATGCCAAGTGTTGTACAAGTTGATATCGTTTGTTACAAAATGTTTCCTTGCAGGAAGGTGGCGATTCTGATTCAGAATTAGAGCAAGAGAAGTTGTTGGAATTGGAAGATGTTTTACGTCATCATGATCCAGAATTTGATAGTGCCGGTTCCAGCGTTCCCATGGTTCCTGGGGAAACTCACCAACTTCACGTAGGCGTAGAACGTCTCCGGGCACCAGAATTATTGTTTCAACCATCCATGGTTGGTTCTGTGGAAGCCGGGATTGCTGAGACAATCGAATTTGTTTTAAAACAATTTCCCCCTGAAGAACAAACGCGTCTCGTGAGTAACGTATTTCTCACTGGTGGACCAACAGCTTACCCGGGATTATTGGAAAGATTGAAACGTGAGCTACGCGAAATGAGACCTTTCGGATCAAACTTTCAAGTCAATATTGCAAAAAATACCAGCTTGGATGCCTGGTATGGTGCAAGAGATTTCGGTTTAAATGGCAATCTTCCTGAATACTTAGTCAGTCGTAAAGAATATGAGGAAAAAGGTGGAGAGTATTTCAAAGAACATTTGACAAGTAATACTTACACTCGATCGCCCGATCCTCTGCCAATGATACAAGTACCTGTAACATCGGAGCAAGTGATTGTAGAGGATGCTGTAGTCGATGTGGAAATTGAATAAAAGGTATTTATAATTATGATTGAAATATTTATAATAAATCACATATAATTAAACAATAGAAACGAAATGTTCTCAGTACTTTTATCTCATCAGGCAGGTTTTACTAAATAAAATTTTTATATGAAATATAGTTTAATCACGTTATATGAAAGTAAAATATTTTATTATTGACTGGATATTAACAAAAGATACGACCAGCTGTTGTTCATGGATACCTACTTTATTACACAAGTATTTCTGTTTGTTCATTTTATTACGAACAAACTACATTGTAGTCTGTTTGCTGATCACAATATACAGTTCCCAAACATCGCATTTCGCCATTCAACACAATTACGCGGGATACGTTTTATACGTTTTACTTTTCTTATTTTTCGAGGACAATCGACATCGGCTTCTGGGCGTTCTTCGTGTAGCCTAAAAAATTATGAAAGTGATCCCTCACCTTAGCGATAAGATTGATTTTACAGCAACCTCAGTTACAAATCTCCGATCTTGGTCTTAAACGACTTAAGCTAACATCACAATATAATACACACTGAAATCATTGTCGAGGCCCCATAGGTAGCTACAATTAACACTACTAATTCTTGCGCATCAATAAAGGAACCCATATCGCGATGTAACGCTTGAATTTCCGCAATCACTCGAGTTTAATCAGAACAAAGAAAGGGAGGTTTGCACATAAATGATAATCACAAACTCTTAGATCACAGGTGCACAGCATTTGTTCGTAGTATATGGTTGATCAAGACTAAAAAAATTCCTCGTTTTATACTATATGCATTACGTACTCTCAACCTATATCAAATAACAGTTACAAACGTGATGTATATGCTGTTATAATGTTAGACATGTTCCTTACAGAATCTTCTATTTATAAAGTACATAGTTAATCTTTCTGTAGACAACATGCTAAAACAAATAAACTAAGATTTGCATAAATATATATTTTGTTAAAACAGTATAAATCTAATATTACAAAAGCATACAATGCAAGCCGACAACATTTGCAAATACAAAATTGTAAAGCTCATCACAAAAATTAATATAAACCTTGAAATAATATTGTTCAATGTCTGCAAGACAATGAAACTCAATGAAATTTGTTTATCGCTTATCATGTTTATCGCATGTTAATCATGTAATGAGCTGAACATCAGATTTGTAGGCATATTTTGTTAGTCAGGCTCACCGATAAATTATATGTATCTGGATATAGCGGATACAGAACTTAATTTAAATATCCTTTACAACTATCACAGTTTGAGGTCGCTGCAAATCAATGTTTCGCCTATAATGACACACTATATCTTACGAAATTTTCATTCACAGAGAGAATGGAAGGGTAAATAGGTGTGGAGGACACTTGGGTAGTTTTATTTACGATAAGATTGAGGTAGAATCCAATCTGCAAATAAATACAATTTTTGATCCGCATATGCTATAAGTGAGGGGCTACTTCCGTCAACAATAATGTAACATTAATTAAAAGTATATGTAGAGCATTAAAATATGTCGCGACGACGATGATGATATAATGATAACAATAATCATAATAATGATAATAGTATGAATGAGATGATAATAATAATATAAGGATGACATAAAATAATAATAATTCACAAAAAATAATAATTAGTACAACAACGCAATTAATGTTTTTTTTCCGCAATATAATGGCTGTATGCATTTATATATACATATATATTTATGTATATCGTTCATATGATGGGATAAGGATTGACAGCTATGTACAGTACATGCTTGCCTTAGTTGTACCATTTTATGTTATACGCACCTATATCCTTTGCATTAATTATGACAATAATAATAATAATAATCAGAATATAATCAGAATAATTACAATAATGTAATAATCGTAATTAGTATCGTTCTTTTACTCATAAAATATCCTATATATAACACGTACCTGTAATAATAACTATGCAGTATGTACGTAAAGAGGATGTGTTCAGATAGGATATGTCGATAAAAACTATGGTATACGAAGCGTCAACTTTTTATTCTCTCTGCTATAGTTTATCTTGTTTCTTTTTTTTTTTAATCGTTTTTCGCAAAATGACTATTACAAAAGTGCATTACTCGCGCATTTTTCTTATATTTTATATATATATACGTACATACATAAATCGGCGTAGACCTACCTATTTCTTCATTGTCGTTTATATTAGTTCGGTAGCGTTAATTATCTTTCATTATATATTTTATTCTTTCTTAACGGAGTGCTACGATAATCCCCTTGTTTACATCATACATACATACATACGTACGTACATACATACACACTGCGGGTGTACATAACATGTGACATGATACTTTCTACGCACCGACGGTATATATAAGCATATCTTTTTATCGTCGTATCGTATCATAATTTTGTTCCTCCTGTGATTTTAAAACATGATGTGGGGGGGCTGATGCGGGTATACGTCATACATATATCCGCGATTATTAGCAACCCTCTTATCCCTCCTTATTCATCAAGGGTTCGACGACACGCAATTCCGGACTTGCTTTCGTTTTAATCAAATGCTTTAGGCACCGTTTAAAACTTTGACTTGAGAGAATTATTAGCGATAGAAGAGCTTACGCTTGTACTTACGGCCTGGTGACTTTTAGCACTCCCGATAGACCAGATTTCTTTAAAACATTTATTAACCCTTCACAGCTCGCGTAAGAAAGAATTAATATAATAGATAATATGTGTGAAAAAGCGGAGTATATACATATATTTGGAAAGGAAATAATTGTTTTTAATAGAGAAAATAATTAAAAACAAGATAAATATAATATTAATATTTTCGTAATGAAAGTTCGAAAACTTTTGCCGATTATAATTAAACAAATTAATCATATCTCATTTCCAAACTTAATATGTAGGACGTATAACAAGACTAGTATCATATATGCCGATTATTATTATCGCAATCTTGTTTAAAACTTGACTGTAGAATCATCTTGAATTACATGCAAGATTTCATAAATATCGCGCAAACTTCTTTACATTATGACACTATCACCTCTGTGTGCATTACTATTGCAGAAGTGTGACGGTAAGCTGTAAAGAGTAAATGCAAAGCGCCGAGACGCATTCTCGCCGTCGCTTGCAAAAAAATATTGTTGGACGAGGAAGACCGTTATTATATGTATATACATGTGCAGATTTCTCGTACATGTGAAAAGTGTGTTAAATCTCTCTCGTCGGTTGCTACAAAAATATCAATATATTTCAAATCAAGCGATAAATACACCGTTTAACGCGCCGGTGAATGTGTTCCTTTCTCTGTTTATCTCATCTATATCTCTTTTCGATAGATTATTTCTATATGTTTTAAAAATGCTACATGATGACATTTGTCTCCCAACGAGGTTGTTTAATCCCAAAGTGCCTCCCTTGATTATTACATCCCTTCCCATCAGAGTGATTCGCTTGATACACACGGTACTCTTTGTACATCTGTTTTACACAATCGTATTAAATCTAGCTTGACGTGTGGATCAAGCAAATCGCCCAAGTCGAAACGATAATCGCCTCGATACCAGAAAGAGCGATGCTTCGGCAATAATTTATCTTTAGAGATAAAAGTGAAGTACTTATTGTCGAAGCGGTCGCGCGACCCCCACACCGCCAAGGCGAAGGAATATTTTTTTATTGCTGTAATTCAAAATGTGGTCAACTAACATATTTTTCCCTCGTATAGAGGAATCCCTGTCGAAACCCCTCTCCCATTCCCTTCCTCCCATTCACTCGCCCGCGAAAAGATTGCTTTGAGAATCATTGCCCTGATAATGTAAAATTTTTCTACGTGTTCGCGGTCTACATCTCCGTGTTCGTTCCAAACTAAAGCCAGTACTAGAAGTGCGTGTCCCTTTTTTTTAATGTATATATATGTATATGTATATCTTCCACACCGTGGACTCCGCGGCACCAAAAATTCCTATACTACTTTATTACGCAGGCCTCTATAAGACTTACGGTAGCACGGTAAACCTCTATAAAAATAAGAGCTATCCTACGTAAACGTATTACAAAAATAAATGGCATTGTACTCTGCTAAAGAAGCAAAATGGTACAGGCGCAATGTCGAGCGACGCGAGCATCGTCAATTTAATTTCCCCCCTCCCCTTGCTTCATCAAGTTTCCTGTCTTCGTTTTAGGTGTCGTCCCTTCGTTACGGTCGTTTTTTGTTTTTTTTTTTAACGGTTGAATCGCTAAACCGATCGCTAAATTCGAAAGCTCGAATTCTTTTTTATTTACCGCTTCTCTTATTACCTTCCCTCGATCGACTCCCTACCAAAGTCAGGTTTAATTACATCACGTGCTACTCGTGCCAGGCGACGCGAGGGTATAAAACGTACGAGCCAGGGCTGTGCTTAACCGGGGCTATCACAAGTACGAAGTCGATCACACGGCACGATAGAGCATTTGATAAAAGTAGTCGGACCAGGAGCAAGGTTTTATAGTTCTAGGAATGAAACTTAGTGTCCTCCGATAAAACGTTGCCATTTTAATCACGGTATTGTTCATTGAAGCGAGAAACGTTCTCGAATTCGTATTAATCTCTTTCGCCTGTCATGAAACATCAGTTGTCGAAACGGTCTTTCTTAATATTTTTTTCGGACTTTAATAAGAGATTAAAGATTTTTATATATATTGCACATATCTCAAACATTTATTTCTCTCTCCAATGAATAATACGTTTCAGAAAATGGTAATATTTCTTAGGACGATCCTGTATATATTTCTATAAGAGAGAGATTTAGTAAGGACTGCCACCACCAATAATTCCACACGGTTCGATCATTTAAATTTGCTGAAAGAGTGTATCGAAAAGATACGTGCAGAGCTAGTCGTTAAATTGTATGAAAATGTTGGAGTGTGCGATGCGTATCGCAATCTTCTCTGATATGACAATTACATCTGACATGACAATTAATTAATATGACAAGGACGAACTATCTAACATTGATGGGTATAGTGTTTCAAGATTATTCCATATTCCAATAATCAATTGAATAATTGATATCATTGTATGCGTGCTCAAACAATTGAGTACAAAAAATCAAACACTCTCACAAGCACAATCGTGAAATAAATATAATTTTCCAAGTTCTATTCCTTTTTAGTTATATCTTCTACATTTCGTTTCCTTCCTTTTTTCCCGCTTATAAATGAGGATTTAATTTTCTCTAAATATAAAAAGGACAGAAAGGCAACTAAAACGGACCTGTGCAATAAAATCAAGAACTTTTATATACATAATAGCGACAAAGAAACAAAGAAATAATACAACAATTTATTAGATTATAATGGCACAACCGATACTTGCAAGATTATAATTATTTTCTTTTCTATTAATTGAATTTTCTGTCCCAAGGATAATACTTATTTTTATTGCAGTGGATTTTTCGTTCTTAATTTAGCGCAAATAAACAAAAATATGATCAAAAATTCATTCATTTTTCGAGATAAAATATTTTTCACGAGTATTATAGTAATAATACTTTAAGAGAAGTCTAGTAAAATCCAATTTTATGTGAAATATGCCACAAAACATATCAAATGTATAAATCTATAAAGAAAAATTAATGCATCAAAAAATACACAACAAAAGTAAATATCTCCATACGTAAAAATTCTCTTATATTTCATTCCTTATTTTATAGAATTATTAAAATACAGAAACGCGTATCGTTGTAAAGGTTACGGCACAGTATAAACAAATGTATAGTATGCCATTAGAAAAAGCACGTCTTGAAATATTCCCAAGAGCAGCTATGTGTTTCAATGTTTCTTTTCTCGGTGTTTTTAAACAATTTAAAAATTGTTCTCTCACAGATTTTAAAAATATAATTTAACGCCAACACATGAATCGAGAACTCCAGAAAGAGAATCCATTCTTTACATATAATTAATTCTCGCGCACCATCACGATCCTCAAAAAGCGTATCCTTATCACACGGTTGTCTGGCATCTTATAATTCATAATTTGATATTTATTTAATTTAACACGGTGATTTTTGTTTATTTAATGTGCGCTACGACTGATAGCTACATTAGCTATCAGATATACCGATTCGTATTCGAGTGCAAAAGAGCAAGTCATTGACACACACAAATATATATAAATCAATCTACATACAGGAAGAGTTCAATGAGATATTTCAACAAATTTTTCACTATAGTGAGAAAAAAATAAGATTAAGGTAAAAAAAGAATTTTATCGCGATGTTTGCATTGAACAATCTTTAACACGCGTATAATTTTCGAAATTGCATTGCATTATGTTACCTGTTGGAAAAATTAAAATAAATTATTCGCCTATACATGCGCATTTCACAGCAACGTTTCTTTCGATAACGTTTTTTTTTTTTTTTTTTTTTTTCCCATGAAAACTGTATATAATAAAAATTGAAAAATTTAGCTAGAGAGTAAAATGATTGAAGATAATTCACTTATCTTTCTTTTTCGCTATAATACAACAATCAACATGCTTAATGAAATGGCATGGATAATGTACTATAAACGATTAATAAAATTTTCATTAACAAGAGAATTTGAGAAGAGTGCGGAAGAATTTCTCTATGAATCTATACTTTGCATACAAAGAGACTGCCGGACATATCTCTTATATGCATAAGTTCGTAAATTAATAAACGCGTCAACAAATACAAATAATATTTTATATAATTTATTGTTATATATTACACGATACACAATATAACATTAAATATATCTATCTATATTCTTTGAAAGCTAATTTCTCTCTACATATAAATTGTTCAGATAATAAAAATATGAGAAAATCTAATACTGTAATAGGCGGACGCAAATTAAAGCAATTTATATCTCAAACAAAAAGTAAAATGTATGTACAGAGTAATGAAAACCGTAATTTATTTATAAACGGTTAGATAACCATCTTTTATCGCCCATCGTTTATCCATTATCTGTAACAACTATACTTCTTCCGCACCGCAAAATTATAAAAGATAGGGACAGAACATATTTGCAGAGAATATATCGTTGTCTTGGAAGCAATAGTAAATTTAACATTTAATCACAAGATATGGGTTACTAATGCTAAGTCAAATTGATGTGAAAATAATGATGAAGAAATTTTCATCATTCGTATCTTTTCGAAATAAAAATAAATATTAGCTTTGTGCTCTCAATCTCAAATAAAATTTCTTAATAGAGTAACGCCGTTGTTAATGTAAATTAATAAAATAAAAAATAAAATCACAGACGTAAATCTGAACAGCCAATTTTTACATATGATACATTTTTTACGGAAACTCGTAAAATATATGCATCACAATAATATCCTCATTATCAAAATATATTGTCAAAATACTCGTTTATATAGATATACATATTTTGCATGCAGCAGCATTAAGAATATGTAGTAAATTAAATCTTTGCAAACAATTCGAATAATGTGAGATAGTTGAGAAACTATCTTATACATAATATTACGAATTTTTTCTAAAATTCTTCATATATTACTCAAGACGAATGTGTTTGTTGTCAATTTTGTTGTCACAAAATCAAAATATTTGATATTTTTCATATGACTATTTGCCAATGTTTTGCCAATCGAAAATTAACTCAAAACATAATCGCTTTGTCTCATTACACTAGAGAGTGTAATTATATTTTATTAGTAATTATAATAAAATATAAAAACATATATATGTAATTTTACATATCGTTCGTCGATTTTTATGTGATTAGAAATTTTCATTGAGAAAAAATACCTGTAATGTTTATAAATAATAAAATAAGTCAACCGTGTATATTTCCTAATGATATATCATTGTAAACATTGCATTCAGCTGAGACAGTAATATGCGTGAGCGCTAAGCAATAATCAAACGTAATTAATCCAGCAAATAATCTCGAGTATTTGCACACACAACAGTTTTTTTCAGCTGAACGTGTTCATTATTGCGACTTACGAGTTATTAATCAATTATTATTATTCAAATGATTTCGCGTACCGTAAAAATCATTCATCCTTGATTGCTTGCAATCGTCAATGCTCGGAAAGATCATCGTGAAATATGTAAGCGGTAACTTGAATTATGTTTTACGTAGAGGCTCGCGTCTCAGGCTAGCGCAATGTGTTGTCTTTTGATTTCCTTACTGATTATATATTACGTATGTACACAAGGTGCTTTTATAAATTTCGAAATTACACATCCGCGTGCGACATGAGTCGTCCTTTTCCTTGCATGCGATTGGCAACATTAGCCTATCGCGTCCTCAACATGTTATATAATCAGGGTAATAAACCCTTTCGTCCAATTTTTTCGTACAAACTTACTACGGTAAAATCGATCTTACGTCAAATCATATCATCAATGTAGCATCGATTGCTCTCTGACATTGTAATGCAAAGTGGAGACTGAATCAGTGCGAAGCGATGCGATATCTCTGTTACAATGATAATCGATCTTCCAACTACCGGAAATAATCAAGGACATTATATGAGGGAATATCAGCGGTAGAACTAAAATAAACTAGCGCGAATCTATTTTAGTCACGGACAGGAGAAAAGTAGAACAGAGTCAATATTATATTCTCGAACTTTTGATATCAATCATCTCAAAGACAAATTCAGTCAAACATATTCGCAGTTGAAATCTCCGATATAAATATGGATCCTCGTTTTGTAACGTATCGATTTAACTCATAACGTTTCGTATAAAGAAAAAAAACAAAGAAAATCATTTTTATATATAAATACTTCATAAAAAAATAATAAATAATAAAAGAAAATCTTTCGTGCTCAAGAACCATGGAAATTCTCTATCCGGTAGTTGGAAAATTAAGAAGATCTGTATACAGAGCGATCTGTAAAAACGAAAGAAAAAGTAGAAAAATGAATAAAGAAATGTGCATCTCTCATGTTCGCGTACCTTTACGTACAACAAAAATATTCGTTCCCCGCGCATAATAAGTATAGCACTTTTTGCAGACGTATTTTGCGCTTTAGAAGCGCCACGGAACGTCTTTTTCTTTTTTTCCATTTTTATCACTTTTTATATGTACATATGTATTGGTCCGACGAGTGCTCTCTTGAAGAAAGGACCTATATTTTGTGCCCTCTTCTTACGAAAATACACATTTTTTTGATATACATGCCACGAATAACTAGAACTCGAAGATACGTCCCATGGAAAAGCGATCGGTGTTGTCGGCGTGAGATCGTTATTACCGATTCGGAAGTTTCGATTATAATCTCAGTGCTGGGCAATATCCTACAAATACATACATATAGCCTATACGTATGCGATATACTGTCTGAAATAGTTCGTATACTAAGTATTGAATAACACAGCTAAAATCTCACTACATTTTCAGGACATTGGCTACGATCGTTCCCGACTGTTTATCGGTTACGTTTACTTAGAAACGTAATTACAACTTTCAATTCTAAACAAGCAAAGATTGTTGCTTTTGATAAGTAAATCCTCCTTAAATCATGAAATTAATTTGACTTTGATATAAATCGTTGATTTCAAAATCGTCGTTTTTCTTTTGTGCAATTCCAGTCTTAACGTTTAGGAACGCAGGTAAACTAAAACATTTTTCGATCAAACAAATGTACTCTGTACATTATCTTTTCTTTAAACGTTTAAGTAGACGTAAACTAAATCTGCGCTCGAGTACTCGTAATATGTGTGCAGGATAAACATGAATTGACATTTCGCAGATTAATGAATTCTGACAGAAATCGGCTTAAAATGTATCGATAAGATAAAATTAGCCGCCTGAAAGCAATCTCTATTTCAAACAGTATGACGATTATATAAAAATTTACAAAACATAAACCCTCGCGGCCCGTATAAAACTCTCTTTAAATACTCACATGTAATTATTCTCCCTAAACGATAACATACGATATCTAAATATATGCCTTTTTTGCCCAACACTGCGAAGATGTATGCTAAAACGAAAAAAAAAGAGAAGAGATCGAAGTTGATAATTAATCGATCGACTGCGATTTTTAGATGTCCCTAATCTCTCTATTTTTTTACTTACATATTTATAATAAGCTACAAAATATAGATATATATATATATGTATATATATCACTATAATTAGGAGCTGCGCGATCATATGCACGGAGGCTTTAATCACAGCTTTAGTACTACATTAATATCTCGTAGAGCTGCCCAATGACTAGCCGACAAAAAATCAATTGCTTTCTCTCATTACATCTCGTTCCTCAATTGATCGTGAATCAAAAATTGCGCATTCACGATTTTACTTTTTCTTACGCGTAATTAACTTAATTAATAGCTTATTAAACTTTAATTAATGTGATCAGCCGTAGTTAATTAACTACGTTAATTAATGAAATGATGGATCTAAGTTAATCAATAATTTTCCAATTATTTAATTCATTTTGTCGTCCAAGAACATACGTTTTACGCGGCTCTTCATCAATGAAAGAAACTCTATCGCACTAATCCTTCCTCAGCGCGCTTATATGCAATGAAAACAGAAATTAGAAAGAAAGAAGAGAGTAAATAGAGAAGGAGAGAAAAGAGATAAAAAAAAAGAGAAAAGAAAGAGAACAAACGTTTTCGTATCTTACAGTCCATTACAGTAAAAATCAGTCTTGCCCAGATGTGACTTCGCATCCTCTTTAAATCAAAAGCCTCAGGCATACGCGCGCAGGATCATTTTGATCATTTTACGATGTAAAAACTAGATCGCCGAAAGAGAGAGAGAGAGAAAGAGAAAGAGGAGGAAAAAGAGAGAACCACGATACAAGGGAGTTTGAGAGGCACGCTAGCGCAAATATATATAGCTTTCTTGTTCGGTTTGTGTACCTTCGTAGCTCTATAACGCGCAATTAATAATGGATGAATTGCATTTACACGTGGTCGCAACTATCTTAGATCGATTACTCGAAAGTGGTAATCGCGTATAAGATGTGCACTTATTGAAACTAACTATTTCTCCAGCTCTATACGCGCGGTTGTCATGGTTCCCCCGCGCTTGCAAGACAGAAGATTGCAACGTTAATGAACAGGAGGTAATAATAAACTAATAGCTCTAAGACAGTATACTAGCGAAGAATCAACAGCCTATTGCGCCTTTTACGTAGCAGAACTTTTTTTTTTTTTTCTTTTACGACTCGCATCCCCTACTACTTCCACTTTATAATACATCCGTACGCCGTATATCGTATATGTATATGTATATACAATATATCTGTACACATACTTCGATATGTGGAAAGTAAGTACAACTATAGAACTGATTCAAAGCTGTGCTCTATCCTCTAACGAAGACTAATTTTTTTATCACAAAAACGCGCACCGCGTCACAACGAATGTATCCATTGGCGTTGCGAAGGGATAAACGTTCTATGATCTAAAAGAGAAAAGCGACATAAGGAATTCTCGTAGCGCGTTTCAAGCTAAAGAGAAACCATGACGACTATGTGACGGATCGTATGCGCTACACGTGATTGGCGAAATAAACGCGTATGTGTGTGTGTACCTAGCGCTAATGATAATAGTTTAATAGCTTAGTAGTACGTAGTAGCAGTAGAGTAATAGTGGTGATGATAGTATAGTAATAGTCGTAATAGTAGTGATAGTAATATATAGTTGGGGAAATGTCGGTGGTGGTGATAGACGGTGGTGGTAGGATTAATTAGAATAATTTTAGAGTGACAGTGAGACACAGGCATTAAGCCTATATATAGTGTTGTTGTTGTTACTGTTGTAAAATTAATTAGTAGGGTGTCTACCAAACATCTTCGGTAGAAACCAAAGTAGATAAAATTTCGTTCCGTGACATTGCTTTTCCTTTTCCCTCCTTTTGATATTCATGAAAATTGTGTAAACCAATAGTTTAAACATTGTAGATAATAATTACTATCTATATCACAGATCCAAGTGACTAAATTCCTTTAAAAATATAATATAAATATGTGTACGTGTGTGTGTAATGGTTCACGCATAATATGTACATACATATATACAGAGTGTATCATAAATGTGGACCACTACTTCAGTAGCGTATTCTACTCATCGAAATGAGCAAAAAAGTTCATATAAATATGTGTCCAAAAATGCGTCGTTTTCACGTTACAGTCATGTTTGAGTTGAAACTTAAGATAATTACAAAGCGTATTATTTTTTTTTTTTATTTTTAACAATACAAAATAGTAGAAAATAATTTTCATATCTCAAAATAATTTATTTTCAAGCAAAATGGGTAAATTGTTTTCCAAAAATGTTCTTTAAGCAGCATCTGTCAAGCGTCCTGGCAGGATGAAGGGACCAATTAAAAAATCATTTTTGAACATATGTTTGTATAAACTTTTTTGCTCATTTCGATGAATAGAATACGCTCCTGAAGTAGCGGCCCACATTTATGATACACCCTATATATGTATGTGTATATTCGCAGAGACGTGATATTAAAATCAGACGAAACAAGAGTGCTGAAACTGTGGAGACCTATAGAAACGTTACACGCTTCGATTTCAGCTAGCATCGGGTGCAATGATGAAATCATTAGAACGATATACATACAAATCCTGCGCCGGCACGATCTAATCGCCCGGCGATTGAAAATCGCGTCTCGAACGGGTGCTATTCAACCTCGTGTTAAAAAAGATGCTCGTGAGTATAAAATCCATTAGATGAACACAAAGTATTAGCAAACGTTTTTTCGAGCAGCAATCACAATTGAAACAATCAGCTGTGTCGTCGTACCCCTCTTTGACCAAAAGCGTATCCTAAACCGAGTGACGAGCGAGCATCTGTCATCGTTACAAACCGGAAGTATAGGATGCTCGATAGGCACTTTGATCAACCGACGCGATTAAATAGCACCAGTTTCACTGGTATTATCATACACGTTGGAAGTCGATCGATGCTAAGTGAAAACTCGCGTTCAATTGTTACGCTGAATATATTCCGAATACGAGATCGCGGGGTTCGTATTCGAGTAATGAGCGTACAAATAGAGCGCGGGATGAAGACCTGGCGGAGGGATGCCGCGATGCAGCTGGTGCGAATGATGTTGTGGCTCCGATGTCGGATCTAGAGGGGACGACAAGTGCGGATAGAGTTGGGAACCGGGGCTGTCCAAGGGGTTGGAGGAGCCCGTCGTTTGGTAGACACTCTGCGGTGTGCTCGTGTGCTCGGTGTGAGACATAGGTGAATTAAGTGTGAACGGCGAAGACGCCGAGGTGGGACATACTACTTGCTGTGGTGATTGGTGTTGCGGCAGGGGCTGGGTGACGATGCTGCTGCCATCTAAACACTAGTTGGTGGTCTGCGGATGTAGCAGCGGTAGTGGAAGCTGTAGATTGTTCTGCTTGGCTAAACTAGCGATCTCCGCGGCTATGCCTGTCCCTTTGGCTCCCGCGAGGCCATCCAATGACGACGGTCCCTCGCTGTAGCGCAAATCACAGACCGGACTCTCGAAACCGGTGCCCGGCGTACCAGCGCCGCTACTCTGTGGCGTCGGCGGATTGTGATTCGAGCTGCTCTGATTCATATCACGATGCACCCGATTTTGATGCCTTATCAGATAACTATCACGTACGAACGTACGTCCGCAGATATTGCACTCGTAAGTGGTACTGGCGGTGTGTGTACGGATGTGAATCGCAAATTGACTTTTGGACGTGAACGTGAGGGAACATCGGTCGCAGACCAGTGGTTTCTCGGCTACGTGGCTCCAACGATGCGCCGTGACGTAGCTCTTTACAGCGAAACGTTTCTGGCAAATGTCGCATGCATACGGCCGTTCCCCCGTGTGCACCCGTTTGTGAGTATTGAGACTGCTCTTTTGAGTAAACCTTTTCAAACATAGCTCGCATTGAAAGGGTCGCTCGCCCGTGTGCGTCCTCATGTGCACTTCTAGATAAGGTTTACGGCAAAAACTCGCCTCGCATACTGTACAATGATAGGGTTTGTTCCCCGAATGAAGTTTCATATGCACGTAGTAGGACGAAGCGGAGGACAGCACCTTGCCACAAACCTTGCAAGGTTGAGGCTTCGACCGTGAACCCTCCTTGACGGTCTGTTGACCCGTAGACTGACGACCGGGTGATTCCTGCGGCATACCCTGATTTTGCTGTTGCTGATTCTGCTGCGTCTGTTGTTGATTCTGCTGCTGACCCTGTTGCTGACTTTGCTGCTGATTCAACTGTAACGTCTGCTGTTGGGGCTGCATATGACCTTCCTGCTGAGAGAGATCCTCTCGATCGTCGGACAGATTCACCATAGAGTTGGATCCGTCCGAACGACTAGAAGCAACAGAGTAGAACCCCATGGGTTCGCTCTTGATCTGTTGTTCAAACATGGACGTCATTATGTCAGTCTGCTGTGGTTGAATCAGCTGCTGAGACTGCTCGTCCTGCTGCTGTGCTGCTTGCTGATGGGGGAGCAGAGTCAGGTTGCGCTTGACAAACTGCTCATATCCTGCGTACCAATCCACCTGTGTAAGAACAAAGATCTAGAGCAGCGGTACACTTTTCGGGATAAGCTACGCGCGAGTATATTGTCGCGAATGACCGTATCGCGCGCGTACGGTTATGTCAGGTTATACCGAGACGCTTTGACATTTATCGTTGACAAGTGACAGAGAATAGCCAAACGATCAGCTGATTGCATAACTTTTACGCGATGCCGTCGTACACGGCGCAACGCCGTCGTGAAAAAGACGATCGGCCACGCGTGACGCGAGTCGCTCTATTTTTAAAAGAGCGACGATGGAGAAACGTCGAAATATATTTTGACGGCGGAACCGGATTCCTCGCGAGCGGGGGGCCGCGAGTGAGGGAAGGGGAGGGGATCTGTTGTGCGTCTCCGAAGGAAAGGATTCGAGCGAACGTCGTCGATACGAACCTTTGCTAATGTAGTGGTCCGGGTCTAGGGTCGAAAATCGTCGCGCCTCATCGAGCGCACCGCCTCCCGTCGTCGAGCGGCTTCACGGGCAATCGCGAAACATTTGTACGGTCAAATTGTTTTTCTCCGACACAAAATATAAGATGGCTGCTACTATATTTCGCGACGAGCACCTATATGCGCGCACACGCACACGCGCCCACTGCCGTCAGCCGACGACACGCAAAGGCTGGCCTTCTAATTGGCTCTTCTCCTTAGGCCGCACACGTCGCCGCCATCAAACCGCGATTTGCGAATTATTCACGATGATTGGACGCGATCCGCCGCGATGAGAAATCTTACGCATCGTACCATGTTTTCATGGATAAGACCCTGTAAACTTTCTTCAATTTATATTTGTATAATACAAATGTATGAATGTGTGAAAAATGCAGACGAATTGATGACAATATTATCTACTCTCGTGTAACGCGATCAACGATAAGATTTTAATGTCAACTATCCATCATATGAAAAGCTTAATACTCGCAATGCATCGCATCTTTCGACGTATTAAAATATTAACAGATGTTATTACTATAATCTAAAGTTCGATATATATACATATGTATATAAATACATATATATATAGCTTTATACATATGCGTCATAACGAACGTGACATTTGAAAATTTGTAAAATTCGCCTATGTGACATCATCATCGTGTAGCCAATAGCGTATCGTAATGAAACGAGAGCTCCTCATTGGTCACATCATAGGCATCTCTATGTTTATAGGTTTATGCCTCGGAGCTCTACACTATTTACACTTTTTGCACTTAAAATGAAATAGATATATAACTAAGGAGTGAAGAAGAAAGAGATGAAAGGTATAGCAGAGGTGCAGCTATAAAGGACAGACGACAGACGTGTTATAAGTCATACGTTGTGATTATTCTGTGCTGCTCCGAGGACCGTGAGCGTGATTTCAAAGAGCAATATATATTTACACGGTGTTCAGATTCGGCGAGAGCCGAGTACAAAAAAAATTGTGTACTTACTCATAACAGCGGCTTACACGATACACTACACCGAACAGAATCGTAACGGTAATATTATATTCACATATTATATTTGTATAATTTTGTTTAATATTCTCTTGTGAAATAATCGTATTACATTCGATATTGTATAATTATCACGTAGCATAATAATTGCGTTATTGTAAGTCAATGAGAGAGACTGTGTGTGCTCGACTGAAGAAACTTTACGGATTAGAGCTCTCTCATACAATGATAAAGATACGGTATATTGTATTAGAGATGTAATAATTCTCTAATATTTAAAAATATTTTCGGTTTTTGATGTTTGTTCGATATATGTTTGATATTATTTTCAAATCATTAATCTAACATGTCATATTCTTGCTTGAGACTCATTTAACACAATATTTGTTTAATATTTAACATACATCAATAAAAAAATTTTGTATTAGAAAAATGGCTCTACCATCAGAGGATGTCATAAATACCAATCTCGATGATCCTGTAACAAAAGCAGTGGTTGATAATATAATGGGCAATCTGCCCACGAAAAAACCTCTCGTTCGCTGTGAAGACTGTGACCTTTCCTTCACAAGCCAAGCAGTATTGGATACACACTTACAAGGTGCACGTCATGCTAAACAGGTTAGTAATAATAACAAATCTATATAATGTGTATTATACAGGCAAAAAAAGCAAATATATTATTCCCTATTATCATTTATTTATTATTATTATTTTATAGGTAAGATCTAAGAATATAATGGCAACGCTTGAAGAGACAAAGATTTCATTTACAAAAGATGAAGAAACAAATGGGCTGAAATGCAATGTATGTAATGTGTGCCTGAACTCTATTCAGCAGCTACAAACACATCTTAATGGTAATGAATGTAAAATATTGCTTGTGTTATATATTATTAATCAACAATACAATTGATAAGATTTTTAAATTAATGCAGTATTATAATAAAATAAATATATATTTGCAGGCAGCCGTCATAAAAAGAAATTAATGAGAGGTAATAATAAATCCTTTATGGTAAGAAAAACACTGCCGTATGGTCTTAAAAATAATCGCTTCATGTATCTGGATAAAATAGAAAAAAATACTGTTGTACTGGTTTATAGTTTAGTATTGTTCGCATTTGCATGCTTGACACTGCTGCTTACTTTTGCTTTTCACTTCTTCCTATAAACTAACTATGTGAGATTAACTTGCTTGCCATTCTTTTATTGTTGTATAATTTCAGTGCTAGTAAGCGCTTAGTAATCATTGCAAACTTGTTGTTATTATGCGTTATTTATTATTATTATTTATTTAATATTTAATGATTATTGAAATATAAGTAATATTTGTATATTTATTATTTATTTGTTTATTAACATGTTATCGTGAAAAGCAATTGGTCACGACTTATTTGCATACATGTTACATTTAATAAACTAAATTTAGTTGACTATTCTTCTCAAATCTTTTTGTACAAATATTACACATATATGTATTACTTTTTTTTATTTAATATTACTGTATCATAGAAATATTCTTTTGTTATTTTTTAATGACTACCTTATATAAGATATATCGCATGATGGAAAATAAACTAGAACAACAAATGATGCAAGTTATTAAATTTTTATAACACAATGGCGTTGTATATATTTTCCTAATTTGCTACTCGATTTTTCAAAACAAAATAAAGAACAATTAGTTTCATATATAATATGAAACATTCAACAAAAAATATGAAAAATGAATTCCAGAACAATCGTATAGTATAAAGGACACATTAAAAACTATGTAAAAAATCTATATTTGATAAATATTATATAGATTTTAATATTCAATGATAATTCTTTATATTGCTATAAAAAGTTTGTAAATTAATGGAATATTTTCATAAAAATACAGTTCAATTTTTACATATTACAGAGATATATATTTTAATAATTACATATTCCATTTAATATTACACACTCATTAATGATCAATCTTTTTATAGCATGAATGTAGTGTTCAAGCTGATTTATTATCACAAATTACCGCTTTTGCGGTTGTGATACATAGATAGTGTTGATCGCACATTGATGCTTAGGTGAATGGGATGGCAAAGAGGTTGTCACCCAAGGCACTGCGTTGGCATCATCAACTGGTACCGCACAACAATCCAGTCCCGCAAAAGGGGTTTCACTTTCCTGCGATATTTGTAACAAGTTCTTCAACTCCCAATCTCAATATAGTGTGGTACAATGATTTTATACATATATTTATGCACATCTTATTTTTTATTTCAATACAATATCTCAATTATTTTTTTACTTTTGTATTGTGACATAAACACACAATATTTCTCCATAAATTCCTTGGAGATATATTATCTTGTATAATTTGCATTACATATCAAAAATGTACCACAATGTATCATGTATGTAAAATTTAACATTGCCCGTTTATGTATTTGCAGCATATGAATTCGGAGAAACATGCTGACAAAGTGAAGAGATCTAAGAGTCCGAATAAGAAAAGATTTGTTCCATATTGGAAAAAAACAAAACGAATTGCAACTCCCAAGGGTCAAATACCATCCTTATCAAACAACTTTGTATCAGGTGGTCTTACATATCAACCATAAAATGCATAAAACTTGCACATTTTACTTTAAATTATATATATTAAAGAATTATTTTTAATATTCTATCAATTAAAACTATATACATGTTTGAGTTTCTGCAAATCTTTCTTAAATGAATGAAACGTTCTTGAATGATAAAAAATTGTTTAAAAAACAAGAAACAAAAACTCTTCTTTATATATATATATATAGAGCAACATATGAAAACAAACAAATATATATTGATATGCATTAATTAATTAATCGTATTGATATTGATGTTAATCCCATTGTGCAACAAAGGTTGTAGAGTCCATTGCTGTTCAAACTATCGCAATTTAAACAAGAGTCGCAAAATATATAGTGATATAATTTATATGTATATTTACATTATACTGGGGGTCTCTCATGTTGAGAATTGTATATTGAATTTAAGCATGTTTAATTTGTGCATTTAAGTAAGTTTAATTTGTGCATAAAATGCATTTTAAATGTTCTCACAAACAGATTGTGCATCATCTTGTGATAATCCATCACTTTCAGGCTAAAAAGAATGCAAGATAGCTTATAACTTCAAGCATTTTTTAATGTAACGTGATATTTAGTATATATATATACATTCATATGTATTTTTTTTTTCTAACGTTACCTGGATTATGTATGTTTTCAATAAACGACGTAATTCCGCATTCTGTCTTCGTAAAGATTCAATTTCAACATTCAACTGATGTCTTTCTTTTAACACTTTATGATATTTCTTAAGTCCAATTAATAAGCCATCCCAAAGTCGCTCCTTCTTTGCTGGAAAAATTTCACTGTATCGTTTCCAAAAATTTGTTACATCCTGAATTGTTATATTTCGAGAAACAACTGTTTTTTTCTCTATTAATTTTTCTTCGAAAGTTTGTGGCATCTCTTTCCATTTAACAAAATGATATCTTTCTACAAATTCCCGTAAAGCTCTAGTGACAAATGTAGTTTCAATTTCAAGCAAATGTCCTTTATCGCACAATAAGCGTCGTTGCATCTGATCGTCATCTATAAATAAAGCAGACAGAATTAATATTATTTCATCAGACAATATGAAATTCTCTTTAACTCTTAATTATCAGGCAAATTCAAAAGTACACATACCTTTGATAATATCGCTAATAGATGCAAAAGAAGTTGAGGTGCGTTCCGCAATAGGAAGTAATGTTTCAGTTGGAGAACTTCGAGATGAACTACTTATTATGCTCGCATCGTCACTAGGATTAGATGATTTCTCGTCATCGATCGCTTCTTTCACAGCGGCAATCAATCTAGCCTCATCTTCCGTGAATTCTTCGACAACTCCGCAGATGTCTAACTGTTCAATGCTAATATCTCGAATAATACATTTTGCTTTCACAAGAGATTATTTTATACATTATTTGATTATGTAACCATATTTATTATACATACTCCGTTTTCGGGGAAGGAGATTTAACAGTTTCGTCGCAAATAGATCTGCTTATATCCTTGCTACATGTGGGACAATACGCATATGGTAGAAAGAAATTCAAGAGGAAGCCAAGCTCCTCTTCGGATTTCACGTTCAATGCCTAATAATACATACAAAATAAATTATAGTGAAATAAAAAATGGAATATCCAATATATGTATATTTACCTGAAATACATTATCTAATCGTATAACCAGCTGATCCTTTGCGGTGTAAGGTAAAAGCAACTCGAGCAATTCATTTTCGATCAGATAATCGCAACGATCGGCGATCTGTTTTATAATATGATTCAATAATCGCCTTTCTAAATTGATTTCCTCGATAGTATTCGCCGGTTTGTAAGATTTACATATTGCTTTTTTCTCGTCAGCCATTCTATTTTCTTAAAAAATGCTAGCATGTATGCGACAAAAAATTTTAATGCGCAATCGATTAAAATAGAGTCAATCGTGCTACCTTCTTCTATAATGCACATCACACTACGATAAGATGGCAAATCTTCTTTTTTTAATAAGGTTTCTTCAGGTGGATTCCACTCCAGGCCTAACGCTTCTTCGTATATAATTTTGTCAATAGTTAAAATCTGAAACGTGTTATATTAGTTTAATATCAATATTGTCGAAAAGTCGAATGCATACCTTATCGAGCAGTTCATTCGCATTTTTCGCATTCATGTCCCAAATTTGCATATATTTCTTATCATTAATGCTCGTGAAATGATTAGACTTTTTTACTAAATCCAAAATATTTTTATGCGCTTTTATAACTTGGTCAGTAAGTCTTTCTATCTCAAATCTCGTATTTTCTTCTAACTCTGCGTAATTTTTTTTCAAAGCATTGATGACATCTTGAAGTCTGTAAAAGAAACGCCAACTTGCTGCTTAAACCTAATTAATTTATCAATCTAAAGAACAAGCAATCTCGCAAGCTCGCTCGCTATATTCGATTTTCTAAACTAATTGTAAGTCTATTTGCGTCTAATACTGACTTATTGATTCTTCTCTTTTGTTGATTTTTTACTATAGCGTTTTCATCTTCCCGTCGTTTAAGCACAGCGTAGCTGTAGTCCAGTTTCTCAATGTTCATAAAACACAGCGCTTTCGTGCTCTGCACCTCTTGTCGAAGCTTTTGAATCTCAAGTTCAAAACTGATTTTCTGAGCCCGAATCTCTTCCTGGTGCTCGACTATGACTCTCTTCATCTCCTCCTCATATTCGCGCATTATTTCTTTTCGCCTGTCTAATCCCGCGAGACTATCCTCCTGTAATTTTTTGTATAACGCTTCCCATTTCTCCGTCATATTTTCCAGCAACACTTTACGCTCTGATTCGATTACGTCATTGATGAGCGACAATTCGCGACGATAAGCTTTAGTCATGATGTTCGTCTATAAATAAAATATACAAGTCCTCAATCAATTATATACTTATTATATGATTAGAATATTTAAACAAAAAAATTATATATATAAATCTAACTTGATTGTCCATTCTATTGATCAATAAATCTATATCTTCGTTCTGATTTTTCTGGTCGTTAACAAATTTGAGATCGGCGTTTTCCAATTCTTGTCGCAATTGTGCGATGACAGCGTCTTTCCTCTCCATAATTTCCAAACACTTGGCATTTTGAGCTTGCATTTCCGCGTGTATATCTAATGGATCTTTAGATGCAAGAATATTGGACCATTTTTCATTGATCTCCTGGTACCTTTTCATGCATTCCTCCTCGTCTTCCTCGAGTGTTTTCAACAATCCTCTTCTGATTTTCTGCTCTTCCTCTCGTCGTTGTAATTCTCTAGCATCGTTTGCGATTTTCACGCAAGATACCTACACATTTTGATGAAATCACGTTTAACCGAATATATTTCTTTACTATCAATAATATATTGTAAGTGTATAAAAAATCATATTAACGTAAAATAAGATAAGCATTTGTTACACCAACCACTTCGTCTCCTTCCATTGATAATTTTTCCAAGAGTTCAAAACTAGCAAGTATTTGCTTCTCGGTAGGCGTCTTTTCGACAATTTCTTCATCTTCAGGACCTGTTTTTCTGCAAGAGTAACAATTGTGGCATTATGCGATAAAAGACCAATCTTTTAACATTACAAAAATGTATATAGTTTTAATGTTGAATATTACAATATCAATCCATTTACGTGACAAGCAGATTATATTATTTCCGAGAAGTACGCGCGATTGAAAGAATTAAAAATATTATAAAAATGTTTCATGTGTTGTATATTTAACATTGAAGTTTGCGATATTTTTTTCTGAATTGTATCACTTGCATAATGTAATATAATTAACCAAATGAAAACGTTCTTACTTAGTTAGCGCTTCTAGACGTCGCTGAATACGAATCCGGCGCGCTAATTTCCGCTCGTTTGGATCCGACGACGTAATGGATGGCTCCTCCGAATCTTCCGCAAACTCCGAATATTTGTCATTCATTATTCATTCCCTCTCTACGAACGCTCCGTGTTGTGAACTTGGATGTACACACGCGTCGCAAATAAATCAGGCAATATTTAGAAAGGTCTTGATTTAACGTTACGACATAATATATATACAAAATAATTAAATCTATACGCTGGCGAGACGAAGTTTTTTTTATTCTGTAATACGAAATGCTTGCGTTTGTTTGCTCAATATTCAGTCGCCAAGTGAGACGAACGGATGTTTGTTTTTATACGACGCACACATGTCTTTATATGTCTGTGCGCTATAAAATGTAATTAACACGAAAACAGATATTATCCTTTCGCATTTTCATTATTAAAAATATTATTTTCGAATTTCGCATCTATGTTTAGCTCCAATGGTAAATAACGGATATTAGCAGTTGGTAAAGTAGGCAGTAATTTTATCCTAGTAATCGATACATCGCATCGGAAGATGTCGCCACACATCAAATTTGCAATTTGGAACTGCGCATAAGCTCGACCGGAAACTGCCGCCATTTTCGCGCGCGCGCAGGCAGGTAGTCGCGACGCGAATTGTTAAAAGAATTCCGAATTGTTAACAAAATCCCGAAAGCTTGAAAAAAAAATGTGTACGATGAATGGACGCGTAAACGGACACGCGCTTTCATTTCTACGTTATTTTTGTATCCGACTTGCGTAACGATCGCGATTACTTTGGCAAAAACCGAAGAGGCGCATACACACACACACATACACATACACATACAGGTATCAGATTTATATTTATCTACTCGAGACGCGATTATAGATAAGCGATCAGATCGCGCTATACGTGTCGCCGTTATCGTTTGGCGCGAAGGAAACAGCCGACGCTAATGCACCCGATTTATCTCGTCTCGTGCATTACGTATACATACGTGTCGTAACCTTCGGACACACGAAGAACGCGAAGTAGGCGCTTCAATGACGAGCGGGGCTTTATTCGCCGCGCGATAAGTACTATCATCAATCAGTCCCGCAGAAGGCCTGAGATAATTGTAGCGAAACCGCTAAGCGATTTAGCTTCGTGACTCGATAACGGATATACGCGCGACGAATTAAGACGTAACGCGTCTACGGGCGGATTAAGAACACATCACGATCCGTATAAACGTATTATATACGTCGCGTATTTGCGACACACGCTCGCACTTGAATTATTAATGTCGTGTGTCCAGATGTCCTCGTTTCTTACGTTCGATTCGGATTCGTTCGATAAATTACGTTGTCAATTTTACAAACTTCCATTACGCTAAGTGACGAGTAGATTATCGCGCAACGATAATAGATTATCGCAATGAAATTGGATTGTAATAATGGTGCGATGACAACACGTGTACATTAGCGATGACATGTGTCAAATGTACAGCGCGCGCGTGCGAAATACATTTCTAAATAGAAATATAAACGGATATATAAACGGATACTTTCTTTATTAATTGATTTCTGACTTTTGATGATATGGGAAGTGAAATTAATATTATCGCGTTGTGAAAAGTATATATTTCTTCAATATCACATTCCTTTCGATAAATAAGATATCATCGACATTGATAAAGAATCAAGAAGATAAAGAAAATATGCGTAGCGATTATTTATCTTTATTGATTAAAAATATTCCATTAAAGATTATTCGCGATAATTGCAGATCAAAAATAACAGCGAAAAACAAACTTTTAATAAGACACAATAAGATGCATTCCATTTTTCGTCGCAAATGTCTGGAATCGTTTGATTGATCAATCGGGACAAAAGGAGCAAAGATTGTTTTGTCTTAATTCGTCAATAAGTTATACTTTGAAGCATTTCTAACGTCAAGTGGAGTGCATCCTCAGTGAAAGTGACGTGTGTTCGCGTCTCTGTTCTGGAAGACAAAAAAAGCGAGGAAGGATGTGTAACAGTTGAGCAATATCCCGTATAGAACGTAAATTTCACCATGCTAAGTAAATACTATACTTGAACTATACCGAAACGAATATGAAATTAATGACACAAAAATCTCGTTACATTATCGGTATACTTATTATATTATCAATACCGCTCGTTGGGGCATTCGAGATAATTAAATGCGTCGATATGAAAAATTTGATATCTTTGTACTCGTAATATATACGTTAGAAGGAAAATTAGGGATCATTTTCCACGTGCATCTCTGTATCAATCTACAAGCATCGCATCGGGGAGAAATCTCAACTCGGTCAAATTATAATCGGTTTGTCGGTTAAAAACAAAAATACGCTCACTCGCACAGGACACACGAGCGCGAATTAATCGAGACGACGCGAGACGTGAGTGACAATAAAACGCGCTTCTAATACATATAATAACGAAACAGTACGCGTCTGTGTTTTTGGACGGGGCAGAGCTGCGGAACGGAAATCGCTTTCTCTCCAGTCGTGCAACGTCCTGCGGTCGCACGAACGGACGTTACTGACGTCGCGACAGGCCCGACGTCGTGTAACGCACGACATGCGACGTGGAACGTGCGACGACGACGACGATCGTAGAGGAGCGACGACAACAATCACGCGAGCGAGAGCATTGGACATAACAATGACAACGGTCCGTCACGAGGTCTCGAGGCGAGGACAAGATGGCAGTTGCGCGCAGGCACGCAGCTAGCGGTGTCCTTCACCCTCGACGACGAAATCACGCGCGGATCGTCGTTACGTGCAATATGAATATACGCGCACTTTTATCCTAACGCGCTTCCGCGTAATACGTCTCGACGGAAGGCGTTCCTGTATCTAATTGTAAGTGGAGTATCGGAGTAATCGAAAAACCGATACGCGCAGTAACGAGATTCAATATAGTAGTCATTCGCTTCCATATATAGTTTAGATACGTTTATTTTCGCGAATGAGTTTTGAACATTTATATCTATAATAGATAATATATATAAATATTATACGTTAATTTTAGACAAAAGTGTCTTCAAAGCGCCGTCGTAACGACTCTTCGGAATTCGATGAATATTCGATAGGAATATTTTATTTCACTGACTTTTTAGAAAATCGCATTGTACTACAAAATAAAACTTGTAAATTTATACGAAATGATTACAAAACGCGGTTGATTCATACTCGTTAAGAATTAAAGAATTTGACACCTCGAGAAGTGATTAACATCACGGCACGATATTCGGTCGTAGCGTTTCGTTTCGAGAGTTTATATTTGGAAAGTCATTTAGAATTTAACGGAAATTTTCGAAGTAAATGAGTCTTATTCCGTGTTCGGGATCGAATCTACATCTTTTATACGGAAAACGCTTATCCATGCGCACGCCTCATTAATTCGTACGCGCTATCAGACTGGCACGTTTGTTTGATCGTTACTTCCTTGATTAGAGGGAACGTCACGGAGTTAAGTACTTTTATTTTCGTAATAATCCGATTGTCCGTCTTTATTCTCGGATAGAAAGTACCGATGCCCCGGGTAATTGGCTGCCCCTAAACCGGCCCTGAAGCAGGAAAGAGAGAGCGAGCGGGACGAGACGAGGGGTAGGGAAGCGAGAAAGAGAAAGAGAGAGATAGATAGAGAAAGAGAGAGGTGCGGAAAGCGCTTAACAAAGATGGCGGATGGGATTTGACTCGACAGTGGTAGTGGTGCAGGAGGAAGAGGACGGGGAACTTAGCCGTGGAGTAGGAGCGGCGAGGAAAAGAACGGAGGGAAGGGCGAACACCGGAGAGAAAGAGAGAGACAGAGACACAGAAGGGAATACGATGATTCAGCGGGAGCAGGGGATACGGGACGAAAGGGTGAGGAGGAGCGGCTCGGGGGTTCGGGTTAGCTCGTTCGACCCGTTATCCCTTCCCTCCGACAGAATCTCGAGTCCTTTCCACCCCTGTCCTTGCTACGATTCGAAAGAGTCTCTCCTACTCTACCGCCCGAAGCGCGCGCGCGCGCGCGCCCGCCATGTTTCTCCCCTCTCACTCCTTCATCCCCACCACGCGCGCGGCCTGGCGGGCGACGATCGCGATTACGAGCCGCTCTATGTAGACTCGTTCCGCTCCCCTACTTCGCTCTCCCACCAGACGGCAGGACGGTGCTGCTAGTCAGCGAGCCTCGCTACTCTCCCGCCACGGTGACGTCACTCTGAGTAGTGTAGTGCAGTGAGAAGGAGCCAAAACCCAGCTCCGTCTGCGTTACATGGCCCGAGTGTAACTAACGAGTGTGTTTTAGAAACGCGTACATATATCGCGAGTCGTGATTTTCGCGTGAGTATCGATGTGCGCGGCCGGACACATCGTGGTCTCGGTATCGTCGCGCGTTATACGCGTACATACGTTCGTGCAACAACGGGAGTTTTACGCCGTCGTGAGTCGCAGCTAACTTCGTGTTACATTCGCGCGCGTCTCGCACCTACTTTACGAGAAGCCCGCTCTCGATCTCTTAGTTCGAGACGGGACGCGAGTATGTAGTGAGATATACAAAGATATATATATATATATATATATATATATCGGTATATCTATATAAATACAGATAGCGTGTGTACTCTCACGCACACTCGTCCGCGTGTAATCAACTCGAGAGAATAAGTGTTGTGTAAAAGAAGAAATAATCCTGAAGTGAGTATACATATTCAGAGCACTGGCTATGTATATATGCTCTCGATGCACGCGCCTACACATGTATACGTGCGTGTATCGTCTAGATGCATGCACGTATAGGGAAACGTGTATATGTGTACGCTAAGAGAGTGCCGTCGTTTCGTGCGCGGAAGGTTATTACGCGAATAAAGCTGTAAAAAGAGAGAGAGAGAGAGAGAGAGAGAGAGAGAGAGAGAGAGAGAGAGAGAGAGAGAGAGGGGAGAGAGGCAGGGAAAGAGAGGAAACGGCGTTCGAAATTGATTCGCGTTATCAACAGTGGGTCACACACACATACACCGTTCGTTGCGCGCGAGAGAGATCTCGAGGCTCTCTCGGAGAGACGAGAGAGAATTTTCGTCTTTCCACGCGCGCGTGCAGATGTTTTTTTTGCCGTGCCATATCGTCGTGTCCTGTCGTGTCGTGTCGTGTCGTGCTGTGCCGTGCCGTGCCGTGTTATGCCGCTCCACGCGCGAGGTTAGAGCGAAGCGCGCGTGTTAACGTCGACACGAACGCGTGTGAATTATGGTACGCCGGGATGAATCGTCCCGTGCACACGTCGAGTGGCCGGGAAGTGCTCCTCTCCTTCGTGGTGTGACGTGTGATCGAAGGGAAGGCGCGGGCGCGCAAGAATAATCCCCATCACGCGATTCAGTGATATACGATGTGGTGTTCTCCGGCGACGATACTGATCCTCGTAATCGTCAGCGGTGTCTGCTATCAAGGCTCCTCTTCCTCTACCACCTTTCCAACGTCGGCGTCGGAGCGCGTCGCGGCGCAAAGTTTCGATCGCGAGAGCCACGTCGTCGTCGCCGTCATCGTCTCGTCGGTGATCGCCGCAGTCGCTGTCGTCGTCGTCGTCGTCGTCGTCGTTATTATCGTCGTCGTCGTCGTCGTCGCCGTGTCTACGCAGCACGCACGTGTGATCGCTCCTTTGACGTGCCGCGTCCTCGACGACAGCATCCGTCGCGTCTGCTGGCCTCGCCTCTTCGCTGGCTAGTGACTAGTGGTTATAACCGTTCTTTTTTTTTTTTGTTCCGCTGCACAGTGATCACGGGAGTGCGGGACGCGTACGATTCATCTCCGTCGGTGGTGATAAAGTGAAGACAAGCGCCGAGGAGGCAGATTTGAATTCCTGAACGAGAAAAGGAGAAGGAGAGAGCGAGCGAGCCAGCCTGCTTTAATCGACCGAAAAATTGCGCGTTTTGTGTGTTAGTGAAGTGTGCAGTGAATTTATTGTTCCGGTCGAGGTTGTGTGTCGTTGTACAGTGCCTCCAAACGATACCACAACATCCGATCCCAAATGAAGAGTTCGGAGCAAAATGGTTAGAGAGACACGTTACCTGTGGGTTGGAAATCTGCCGGAAAACATCCGAGAGGATCGCATCAGGGAGCATTTCAAACGGTGAGTCCTTCAATATTTTTTTTTCTGCAATATCACAAGTGTTGTGTAGCATTTTGCGGAGTCGCTTAAACCTTTCGCGATCAATGCGACGTGTATGTTCCAGCTTTAAGTCTATCGCTCGTGAACCGCGCGCAGATCTAGTTTTGCTGTATCGTATTAATAATACACGATCTTTGCCGCAGTATTGCCGTATTAATTTAAAACATTGCAAAGATTTGTAGCTTCTAACATGGAGATATTATATAGAAAGCAATTAGTGCATTCAAAAACTTGAAGAATAGAATTCTTTCTTTCACATTTCTAGAATCTGTATATTTTGATACAAACTGATAGCAAAATAATATTCCGTGATATTCCTATAAAAGCGTTATGCTACATATTATTGTAATTGTAATTATGAAATGCAATCCTGCTCTCTTGCGTTTACATGTCGACTTCTAAAGCAAATTTTTAATTAATAAATTATGATGTTATGAATAATGTTTCTAAACGTTATCTAAAAATGAAATGATCCATATGACACGTCAAATTTCTCTGGAGCTTTAAAATGTGTTTTTAATATTAATAGTTCGTCACATTAGACATTATTAATATACTAATTTTTACTGTAAAGAAATATCAATATATCTATTTCTCTAGAATTGAATAGCACATTGGTGCTATTATATTATATTCTTATGCTATTGTATTCTTATTTATTTTGTCTCGAAAGTTTAGAAAGTAGACATTTGAAACATTCGGAGAAAATAGAAAAGAAAATAGAAATATTTACTATCTTAACGCCAAATATATTGAATCAAGTAGGGTTTAGTATATCGAAAAAAAATTCGAGAAAAATCATCTTTCTTACAAGGAAAAGAGAAATTCTCTAGCGAGATACCTTTAAATAGATATTAAACAGAAAAAAGTAACGAGTTTAAACGGAAAAAGGAACGACCTTGTAACAGTACATTTATCGTTCGTAAACCTATCTGTCTATTTTACCCGAAGAAAATGAACCTTGAAAAGAAAGGTCATAGAGCGATCGCTTTTCAGTCATCGTTTTTCGACGCTATTCCATAGTTTCACCCAGAATTTTAGGGCATGTGTTTCGCAAAATCACCTTTCTTCTTTTCGAGTTTCTATCGCGCGCGCGTTCACGGATATTTATACATATATAAACATAGACGCTACATAACGTTATATTACACACGTTATATATATATAAAATGTACGAGGAGAAAGAGGGAAAAGTTGCACGCAAAAGGTTGTCGCATTATTTACTGGCTTGTTTTTGTTTTCGCGCAAACCACCGACGTTATCGCTTCGATAAAGCGAGTTTCAGGAAACACGTAAGGTGTCCCGATGTTTTCGGTACGGTCCGTAGTGAGTGAGGATACGAGAAAGAAGGAGGAAGAGAGAAAGAGAGAACCGTCGCGGCTACGTGTATGTCGTATATATGTATATGTATATACGCGGCACCCATACAATCGCGTGCACACGAAGATACGTTATACCGAGGGCCTTGGCTCTGTCTCTCTTCTCCTCTTCTCTTCTCTTCGCGTAGCGTGAGCGCGTCGTCATTTGTTTTTTCTCCGAAGTAATAATAGCTGAGGACAGCCATTTTGAGAGCTCGCAGCAGCACCAAGTTATTGTTCGACAGTGACACTCAAACGTCGGCTCCGCGATCGCCGATTTTGACGCTCTCTTCCGCGGATTGCGTCCTAAGAGAGAAGCAGACAAATACATATGTATAATTGATCGACTCAACTTTTATATCTATCCCACGTCCGATTATGGTAGATGCAAAATGAATATCGCGTATCGTGTAATTCGGAGAGAGAAAGAGAGAGCGAGAGAATTTACACTTTAAACATTACTGAAAATTAGAAGACAAAAGCGATTCGGGTGGGACGAATTAAATATATGCTTTGTAAACTAAAAAGTTTAAATGTATGGTATCTAGGAGATCGATGACATTACTTGGCTCTCGCGCTCGTGTCGGAATCATTGTCCTCCAGTGACACTCAAATCGGGGATATAGAATACAAACTGAAAACGTGCATACACATACAATTCAATGCTTTAATTTTAAGTTGTCTATATGTGTTTTATCGGCGTCCCTACAAAATCAACTGAATTGCGAAAGATTTGCAAATATTTCTGGGGTTATCTATTCAATTGCCTCCCTAATGCTATCTCGCAAATCTAACAAATCTGCGCAGTGCGGCTTGCCAATTTGCAAAGATACTGATAGAGTAATTTTTATTAATGTTATAAATTATGCATTTACTTGTTTAATGCTTGTAATTGATAAAAGTGAACGACGTCAAAAGACAGTTTTATATTTATTTTATTTATCTTACCAAAATACGCAGTGATATTATCCTGTATAAAGAATGGAAGAAAATTAAAAATACATATATATATTTATAAATCTATATTTTTATTAAAAACATATATATATATATATATATATATATAATTTTACTTTTTTTTACATAACTTTAATTTATTCTTTTTTTACTTTTAATTATATTCTGCATACAATAACGTTAGATTTTAAATAAAATATTTTTCGAACAAATCCTGATACTAAATTTTGTTTCAAGATTCTAAAATAATTAGATAATTTATACATGTCAGATAAAAACACCAAATTCGTTACTGGCAAGTAAGAAATAACGGTGACGATGCTCAGGGGCTCTCAATTGGCGGATACGAGATCGACAAAACAACGAATATACTAAAGCAACTTTTTAGTTATATTATATTGCAATTATATCATAAATATATTTAATCTAGAATATTATTTTTAACAAACAATACGCACATAGTATGAACGCATTTATGCACACGTAACCGTTTTATTTTATATTTAAATTTAAGTGAAATTTATATACAATTTACATAATTGGGCACATTCCATAACTGGTAATCCAATGACTCGGTTATTCTTCATGCGTCATTAGACTTTAATATAATTTTCTACTCCATACGGTATTTATACTTAAAACGTTCATGCAATTTTTTTTTTTGCAAAAATATTTGCATGAACGTTTATGTGAATATTCGAGCCAAGCATTTTTTTTCTTGTTTCACATAGAAATCTATTTATTATATGCTTTCGTCTACTATTTCTCCTCTCTTGTTGCTCTCTTCTTCATATTTGCGTGGACCACGTGAGTATACGTGGAATGAGAAAGCGAGCTTGTAAAATATATATCCATTTTCCCTTGACCCTCCGTGCGTAGGATGACAATGATCGCCAGAGAAATTGGTAGAGGTTCGCGAGTTGCCCGCGAATTCTCCTTTATGTTTTCAGTACGGACACTAGCCCCGCGATCGTCCCGACTATAAATTTCTCCCCTCGAAACACGCGGTGGTAAACGCTCGCATCGCCAGCGGCGCTACACGCTTCGTGTGCCAGCTGGCGAATGCTCTTCGCTCGTACAGTGGCGTAGCATCAGCACACATTTTAAATTCAAAACACGGGACACAAAACTTGAGAGAATCAAGCAAGCGAACATTCCCGAGAACGATAGCTTCGGTCCATCGGAAAATGCATTATCGCGATTAAGATTGATACAATTTTGATTGATAGTTTGCAGCCTTAGTGTTTTCCGTATAATGCCGTAATCGCCTCGTTCGCCGAATACTTTATGACTTTGTTCATCTCCTTAAAACGGCGAACGTCCGCGTCGCCGTGCTGCTGACCTCAGTTAATATCGACGCGACGATATACACATAGGCGAAAGACGATATCTCCTTATCTTCCTTTAAAATTATCGCCATCAAGGGGGGAGGGAGAGAAAAGGGGGGAATGCTGACCTCGAATCCTTCTCCGGTCGCTCCCCGTCGTTGATCGCGCCGCGACTTCGACTGACTTCATGAATGAAACCGACCGTTTGTTTCTATTACGCGTACATATTTGCAAACGGCTACTCGCAGCAGCGTGTGTCGCTCGCTGTTTATATTGAAGATCGCTGGAAGAAACGTTTGGTCGAAGACGGCGAGAGGTACGACTATTGACGCGGTCGAACTATTGACTCTTTGCACTCGGTTCTCGCGCTTAGTTAAAATTGTATAGACAATGCACGTCAGAATTTAAATTAACTTCCGGGAGCAATCGTATAGATGAATTATGGAATATTCCATTGTGGTAAAGACTTTTTAACGAATATACATTTTGATAAGTAATACATTTTAATGATACATAGATATAGAGTACATAGAATCAAGCATTTTGTCCGCGAGGTGAAATTTATAATTGACAGCTTATAATTGAGATACGTAGTTGGTTTTTGTTAGTATCTTCCCTCACTTTTTTTCTTAGAATAAAAATAAGATATAGTGACAAAAGTGCCGAAGCAAACTATCTCTGTCAATTTTAAACTGCTATTTTTCGGCGTTGTCCGCTGTCGCGATAAAAGTATATGACAATTTTTGACTTGTATACAGGGTGATTCATGAGGTTTCACCGGCAATTCAGGAGGGCACTCTTGAATTCATTTTGAGTTAAAAAGTTCATATTAATATGAATCTTAAATTGAAAATTTATGGAGCTATGGCACTCTAAATTCTAAGGTAAAAATAAGCACTTTTATGAATATGAAATAAAATTATTACTAAATATTGCGAGTGGTAGTATTTTTGTTATTTAGTTATGTGGAAAGGGTAAAGATTAATCAAAACAAGTATTGTAATTTTTATACCCTTTTATGCTATTTTTCGTACGGCTAACTATGTAGAAGCGGAAGGAAAAATTTTGGAAAATTTGTTGTAAAACACAGAGAAGGTTTGCAAAATGAACTGCAGCAGACTGTCTACCATCCATAGCGAAAGGTTTACTTACTAAAAAAAAGTTTTTAAAAATGTAATAAAAATAAACACACATTTAAATAAAATTCCTAGAAAAATACTATTCCAACAAAAATACTTGTTCAAATATTTAATAATAATTTTATTTCATATTCATAAAGGTACTTATTTTTACCGTAGAATTCAGAGTGCCATAACTTCATAAATTTTCAATTTAGGATCCATGTTAATGTGAACTTTTTAACTCAAAATGACCTGAGGAGTGCTCTCTTGAAACGCTGATAAAACCTCGTGAATCACCCTGTATATCCTTTCTTAGGCGTACATTTTATAGACTCGTGTTATATTTCGAATTGCATTATCCGCGTCCAACGAGGCCTCATCTCGAGTTTTTTTTTTTTTACGGAGATCCCAGAATTCAAAAATTGTACACGTCAAATATCTCTGATATGTAACATGTGCGCGAGCGCGATGTTGTTACGTTTACAATTCGTACGTGCACATATGCACGCACAGTCGCGAACATACACGGGCCCGCTTAGATTATATTTACAATTTGCATACGTGGAGGGCATATATTGACAGAGTCCCGAGGATGTACGTGAACACGAGCGCGCGCGCGCGCACGCGTACACGTATGTATATGCGCGCGGGTTGCCGGCGTATTTTGGTATATTGATCGCGCGTGGTCGGCCATCTCCCCTTCTCACCCCGTCCCGCCGCGCTCTTCACCCCATCTCGCCCCACCTCGTATCCTACCGCGCCCCTGCACCCCGACTCCACCCTCTGGATACCCGTCGCCGAGTCCTCGTGTTTCCCCCTCGAGACGTCACCCATCCCGAAAACCTTCGTGGCAACCTCCAGTCCAGACACGTATTTTCACGTGTGCCGATAATAATGTACGCGGCGTGTCACACATGGACATATATTTTTCCTCCGCGAGCCGTCAAGTTTACTCGCCGCTCGTCTTCGTAACTGCGATTGAATTTTTTTCCACGATCCCTGGGCGCGACATCTTAATTCGACTTGCGACTCGAATTTGCCACGCGGAAATTATTCTGATATCGTTCCGCGAGAGACTCTCAGAATATAAAAATTTCATATATTCCTGAAAACGTATCGTAGATTATGTACTAACTACGATAAGTCAGATAAAAAGAAAATATTTCCGTCATTTATCATTCCGTCCGACTGAATATGCAAATGATCTATTCGAATTTTTTTTTTTTTTTATTTGTGCGCATATACATATATCGTAACGAAATTTACTGTTTTCGCGGTATTCTCGCACTTACAATTCCCACTATATTATTTCCCGGGGGATTGCTAAAAGAACGCCCTAATTGGATTAGATAAAACTTTCCGAGGAGAAAGCGTGGATTCTGATAATGCTAAACTTTTCTAAGTATATGAAACTTTCTTACATAGTATCGCAAGTGTCGCAAGATTCTTTAACCTTGCAAACGAGATGTCAACGTAACATAAACACTACTCAGGGTCGAAGAACGGTCGGGATAATCAGAACTTTGCTCCCGTGATGCATTGCGTCGATGGGGTGAGGTTAATTGCATGGCAAACGCAGACTCGGAGGGGTTTAATGCAGAAATAACGGAAAAAGGAAAATTTTCCTAGATCACATTTCCCTCGCCTCTTTCCTATTAGATACGCCTTATTATTGACACAATCGTGTATATCTTTTTTATGTAAAAATATATTCTGGTGCAAATTTTTTATTCGAGAAAAATATAGTAAAATTGTAATCGTAAATGTATAGTGTGTGTGAAAATAAATTAAAAAACATTATATTAAAATCATACTAACTATATTTATGACAAAATACGTATTAAAACTCTTGATACTCGATTAATAACTTGCTTTGTATGTATTATTTGATATTAAATAGCATGAAAGAGTAATATGCAATTATTGCCACACACACAATATGTCTGGTATTTATCAGTATTTATGCAAATATTTATACAACGAAATCGCACATGTTAATTGTTCTGCAATGATGACTGTGATTAAAGAGATATACTGATTCAGCTGATGAAATAAATGAATGAATTATACGTGCATATACATACACGTATCATGGCTCTAAAATATTATATATAAATATAATATTGAATAGAATAAAAAGCTATGCAATAATGTAAATGTATCTCTACTTTTACTTAGTACTTTTTTTATTTTTGTTTTCGCTTACATATACAGTTTTTATATTTTTAAATCAAGTTTAATTACAATTTCCTCAGATTTATACGCGAGAAATAAAGAAGAGTACATTAAAGTTTTTAATATTCCAAGAATTTCGGGAAAAATTGAAAATATCTCATATACGCAGATTTTACATTTTAATATTTAAATAGACATGTTAAATATATGTTAGCTTTACGCTGCGTATTCTTTTTTGAAGATGCTGCCTAGTAAGATACAGCATAAGATTATATATTCTCTTAACTCTCGAATGTCGAAATTACGAAAGAAATTACAGAATTTCGTTTCTAAATGCCTCGTGCTTGTGAAGAAAATAACGGAAAGAGAATCTTTAATGAACAAAAAAGACTCGTTCCACCCGCATATTATTCCTTCTTTGAGGAGAGAGATGGTCGATGTTCGATATTTTATACCTGCGGCCAGAGCTCAGACGAGTCGGCGGCGGCAGGTCTGTCCGAGCACCTGCGCACACTAGGCTATACCGTCAAATTTCTTAATCCATCGACCCTGTATCTGGCGACCCGTATCTGGCGACCGACCGGCATTGCGTTTCAAGTCGTAACGAAATAATGCTCGCCGACTGCTTCGCGTTCCGCGCGGATCGACGCGGTGCGGCGCGATGCAGCGCGTGTCTCTCGCCAACAAACAAATAATGTAGCCGCGTCAATCGTTCTCTCACGTACGCACATGACAGTAGCACGGTAACGTGGTATCTCATCTTGGCCTCTCGAACGTTTCGAGAGTCGGGAGTCGCAGGAAAGATGGTGGACTGTAGAAGCCACGTGAGAAATCTTGAGAAATCTCAAGCGATTGCTGACTTTCAAATAGAATTGAGACGTTATTGAGAGAGGGATAAAAAGTGTAAGAATCCAATTGAGAGCAAATAATCTATTCGACGAATTTGACGCAAAGAATTTGAACGAACATATGAAGTAACTTGAAAAAGAATCTACGGTCAGTCACACATAAGCTATTCAATATATTAACGGAGCAAGAACAATCAATTTTATGATTCAAAAATAGAAGAATCAATGTCTCATTTCTCTGTAAATTAAATATATTTAATATTTTTCAGTATTCGAGTCAGAATAATTTGGTGAATATGTTGGATATTCGCTCACTATGAGTTGTATTATAACACAAAAAAGCGACTTATTAAATAATATAATAAATAATAAAGAGAAGTGATGGAAAAGGAGAAATAAATTTATATTGGAGAAGAAAAAGGAAGATGGAAAAAACGACTGAATTCGCGATTCTGTAAACGCGTGCGCAAAGCACGCATCAATCATTTTTTTGTGGGTTTTCAATTCCGTGAAAGATGGTCGGAATATGAAATGCGTTATTAAATCTAAATTTCGGTTACATTCCAATATCACGTAAAGTCTGGTTCGTATTTACGATGTACACTGAATCGTTTTGTGTTATTTTAATGTGTACAATTCATAATAGTATATTCGAATATTTAATTATAATACTATTCTATGACGGATACGCAGAAAAAGATGAAACATAATATTCAATTTATATATAAGATATTAATCCTTTTATTCTTGTATCATAAATTTGACATTGGTTGTTCTCGATCTCGTTAATATATTGGATAGTTTATTTGGGCAGATATAAAAAGTGCTTAGAGTGCAATTAATCATGTGATGACAATCTTGTGATGTGTAACACGATGGAAATCATACATTTTAATAATAGACTTTGGAACGTAGTATGATCTGATGAATGACGTATGTACGTCTGGTGTATAATTACATAAATAGAACATGATTGGTTTGTTTATCGTTTTTCATTGTTTCAAGAATTATATACGTTATTTTATTAGATACTACTACGAATGCTTGATAAATATTACGACAAAAATTCGATATGTGAAAGATTCTGATTTTGAACGAAATAGAGAAAAGAGAGAATAATTGCGCAGCACAATGTATTATTTATTTAATGATAAACTTGCGCAAGAGAAGTATCTTAAGGATTGTAGCACAAAATCTAAATCACGTTGATATAAAAATGCATAAAAATAATAGATTTTTATATATATATTTAATTTATTCAGATATCTAATGTAAAAATTTTCTATTAAGGACCACTATTTTAGCTAAACGAAAGAAATGTCAAATTCTTTGTTTTGATTTCTCTTAGTGCATAAATAGCCAATAATTGTATAATTGTTAAGTTTTTGTTTTGTAAGAGAAGATAAAAGCTAGTTGGGGATGAATGTTTCGTAAGGTCCGCTTTAAATTAGAAGCTCAGTGCAATAGTTGCTCTAAAAATCATAAAAAATAAAAAAGTTATTATAGTTTCTCTTCATATATGATTTTCACAAAAGAAGTAAACTCTTCCGAAAAAGCTTTATCATTTATATAGAAAAAATCAATACGAACAAGTGATTAAAAATTTATTTTCATACCATGTTATAAAATATGGCCCACTAGTTTACAGTTTAAACAATATTATCTCTTTTTAATTTGTAATAAACATAATAAGAGATATTTCTGAAAATATACACTTTCTTTAAAGATCCTTTAAGGAAGGAAACTACACTCGGTTTTTTCATTTTTTTTATAGTTTGGACCCCTGTTGTCTCCAATGTCTCATTCAAAAACGATTTTACAAATTACAGATTTATCCTACTTCGAAATCTCTCTCTCTTTAATTCTGCTCGAAATTTAGATATCTCAACACGATTCACAGATAGACAAAATCACAATTTGCAATCACAATTGTTTGTGTTGATATAACATATGTCGATGCACAGTATCAAACGAAATAGTTTACGACACGCCAGTTTACATGTAATGCACGTGATTACACGCGTATACAACCGTTTACTTGTCTACGGAGCTTTATTTTTAACATGTGCTCTGAACGCGGTAGCGCGTGCTTGCGCGATGAAAAATCGTTATATATTATAAAGAGTTAGTCGCACATCTACACCGCAAATATCTTCGTAACCTTCGCTGTAAGATATGCAATGAAAGTGCAAGTAGAAATCGTGTAAAGTTAATCGATCAGCTGTCGATTTTGAAACGAGACGTACAATGACGTGACGGAATTGACGAAGTTTGTATGTACATACTTTGCATTATGCTTTGTTACCAATAGATCCCTCATCACTGTTTCGCACACACATCCGTTATTGATTTTTTTGACATTTTATTGTAGCATTGAAAATATATGACATATATACATATACACACACACACATATGTGTGTGTTTAGAAAGATTTTATAACTGTACATTATCTAAGTCGTAATATAATATGTGTTACTGTCATTTATATATGACTTAAATATCTTTACTTTTTTTCTATTTATACAAGACTTTAGATTTTTTTTCTATTTATAGAAAATTTATAGAATTTTTCTATTATTACAAAACTTTTGATAAAAATATATAAAAGTTTTGATTTTTATTTTTAACTTCTATAAATTATCAGCTTCTCATTATCTTCTTTAAATCATTGTAAGCAATACATAAGAAGCAAAAAGAGAAAAAATACTTTTCATGTGCGTATTTGTTGTTGCTTGTATTTGAATGAGAACATTTATTTTCATTAAAATATGAAGATATCTCACATTTTACTTATTGCGAAATCAAGAGATATCATTAAACAAGAATCTACAAAACAAACATGTGTTATTATGATACTTATTTTTTAATATGTCTATGGCTTAGTATTATACACACATTCAAATTATGCTTGCATGGTCGATTAATATTGGTACAAAACATCGCGTCGACTGTCAATATTAGATTACATTCGGCTATTTGTTTCCCTGATATCGCATATTTGTCGACGCGGAATGGATTTTTAGAGACATCTTGTATAATCGGCAAGGGGTCCCAAAAAACTGACTTTCACCAGTTGAGACCGAAGACGTCGAATTTAAGAAAGAGGTGAAGAGCATATACAAGGCGTTTTTTGAAAACATCAACTGTTGGAAGTTTCACTCATATATTTCTTTTTGCGAAACGCGTATATTTCGTTATCGATAGATTATAAAAAATAAATCACTCTAGACACTAAACATTGAATATAAAATGTATGAATCGAGGTCGATTTTTTAATCGTCCTCTTAATCTCATAAGAAATAAACATCTGCAATACGGTTTGTGTAACATAAATAACAATTTGAGCAATCATTGAATCCTTTGCATATTATGGAACTGTATATGGTATGCATAGAATTCAAAAAATACTACTCAAAATACTCAAAGTGATTAATTTTATTACACAAAACCTTGTACGTATTGCACCTGTTTAATTTTTAATAGAAGATATTTTAATTTTGAATCTGTTTTCGCGAATGCAAAAACATTTACAAATGTATAAATCATACAAAAGAAAAGGCTTTAAGCATCTGTTTGGTTAATATATAATGCAAAAGACTTTGATTTTTGAATCTTTATATCTTAATGGTTTAAGATATAATTAAACATTATGTCTGATAATATCTCATATTATCTAATCGGAACTATCTAGCATGATATCAGCTATTGCGATACATTTCTGCGGGAAATATAAACACAGATTTGTCTAATACTTCTGCGTAATATATTGCATATATGTATATATATATGTATTTGCGAATGATTGAATTGTGATTTGCTTTAATAACTTTAATAGCTCTTGCTTTAATGATAGTCAAATTAACAGCTTTTTTATACTCGTCGATATATTACACTGGCGACTTAGTCAATGTTTTCTCAATCAATATTCCGCTTTCTCACGCAAATAGATGTTGAATATATCTCTCTGCGAATAATTCTAATCTTTTTTAACAAATTACATTGCTACTGCGTAGTAGTGTAGCGAGTGAAGCAAATTTTGTTTTGTGCGTGTATTTTAAATAGCGTAGACAGTAGTAAAAATATGCACGAAAATCAGTCATGCTTTTTAAATCTTTTTCTTACACATTTACCTCTTAAGCCATTTCGAACGTGGAGTTACCTTGAAAGAGATTGATGTTCCGCATAAGGAGATGAATCCGTCTGGTAAGGTCAGGTCAGGTTCAATGAACTCTATGACGTTCAGTTAAATTTTAAGGACGTTTGAGATAACATCTCAATACGAATGAGGCGAGGGATTCTATAAATCGCACGAAAACTTGATTTTTACACTCGAATGTGTTATCGTCTTGCATTAGACATTCCGATGTGCACTTCTTTCTTCTTCTAGATTTATATCCTCGTTTGCGTTACTGAGTGTTTATTTTTCACGTAGAGAAAGATAGAGAGAAAGATTTTCAAAGCTAGTCCAAAAAGTAAGCACATGAGTCAGCTTCAGAGATCTTCCGGCGATGCTTTAAATTGAACGCCATGGCATGTATTTTCGTTCCATATCATTGATACGATAACCCAAGATAATTTAAAGGATAATGTAATCTCTCTGAAAAAAAATGAATCACACAACATGTTAATGGTAGTTAGGATATTTTACAAAATACTCTTCTAAATCTTTCGCACTTCTTTTTATTCATTAATTTTTCATTAATTTGAAAAAGATTTATTCTTAAAAGAAGTATTTGTCTTTTTTACTCCAATAGTTTTCGACTTATGAGCGACTCGCGGAATTCGCGACGCAAAATTCTGGGAATTTTTAAATTAAAGAATCGCGAATACGCGAAAAACCAAATACATGATAAAATCTTATTCTTCACTGGATTTCAAGTGGAGCTTGTTTTAATATAATTCTGATTTGAGTATAACAACAAAAATATGTAAAGTTTGTGTAACTGGGAAAGATTTTTATCTAGAATCTTCGATGATGTTGCCGGTAGTCTCCGTGAGATGATTAAAATCGGCAACGCTGCCTCGATCGCGGGTCCTATATGAGTATGCATGTTTTTTGCAGATTTGAAGGTCTGATCCTTCGTCTTAGAGAACGTAAATCCAAACATCTCTCAAAATAATTGGGTCATTTTGTACCTCCCAGACTCCCTTTACAAACATGCTTAGGTTTCGCGATTTGTTTGTCATATTTTAGCATATTATATATTAATATTACGAAAGGAGATTATTAAAAATTCTCTTTTCATATTATATATTTAATTTATTTAACATGTTTCATATAAATAACATACGTTTGGATCTTTTTTTGATAAATCATTTCACAGAACGTGTTTGCCAAAGTGTATGCTTGTTATCAATATTATTCATTAATAGTACATCATCATTCTTCCTATACGTGATTATAAATACTCGGACAGGATATCTGATAAGCTTGATAAGTCCGTGAATTGTTATTGTATGATGTGTAAAATTACGTAAAGAGAATTTTTTTCATACATTATTCATTCTACATTTAATTGTTTTGTTGGAATACATTGAACTATAACTATCGAAATATTCGAAATATAACTATCACGCTTCATTCTGAATTCCTAGATTTTAAAATTTTATTTGTTTTGAAGAGATTATTAATTCCAAATAGTCTTTTTTTATTTCTTATTAAGTTTATACAAAAAGTTGGAAACTACGTAAAATAGATACATAAAGCTTTGTTTATTTTGATAATTAATATTGTTTTCTGCAATATACATGTAACATATATTTATATTTTATTATATAAATATATATATATATATATATATATATATATTTTAATAGAGTACAATGATAATAAGGTCGACAAAAACGTAAAGTATAACGCGAAGAACAAAGAATAGGGCCGTTGGTCTTTCTCTTACTTCTCGTATTCAGATCGTATTTTTCAAGCGTGGAATAAGTAGAGCGGGGCTTCTCTCATCTGAAACTCCTCGAGGGGACTGGTAATCCGAGATCCGGAACCAGTCCGAGACATCCGGACCTGTGTAGGGCCCAGATTCTCAAAGACAAAGGAAACTGCCATAATAGGTCCCTAAATAAGAATAAAACCGCCTTAAGCTAAAAATATATGATGACGAAAAATTTCTATCTTACATAATGCAATAAAAATAAAATCTATAAAATTAATTAATGTGAGCATATATAAATATTAAGTTTGTAATTAAATATAATGAAAAAAATTTCGTGAACTCGGGATATTTTTTAATGATTCAGCTATAGATTATATTTTTTATAATACAATTTAGTTTACCAAATATACCACGTTGTCGTAGTCGACTCTTGAACACATCTTTTTATTAATGAATTACGCAACAATTTAGCCCAAATTCATACAGACATAAAATGAATCTTTGTAATAATGTATTCATTCCAAAAAGTTATTATAAAAAATATTATTGAAATCGAATCTTTCCCACGTGATTCTCTGAAATATACAATGACAGTTTCAAACTGTTCTCTATTATCTGGTCATTGTTATTTATACGCAAGCACACGAGGATAAAAAGTCTTGCCGTTATATACGTATAATATAATTTATGTCGCGTAACATCTGCACAAAAGTGCGTCATCTGTATACACTATAATTCTCATTAACTAAATTGATAACAAACGAGATACTTTCAATTATGTATTCCTTGTGCATTGCATAACATTTGTATTTATTTATATAATATATTTAGAAAATTAAGAATATCATTTACGTCGCTTACAATGAGCGTAGCAAAATATAGCAATTTCTTACGTCGTGCAAATTAATTGAAGTAATCTTTGTTGTTAACATTTACTAATGGCATAATCAATATAAATAATAATCACATTAACTTAAATATTCTAGTCAGTCTTATAAAATACAATCTTATTATGTAAATTAATAAAAAAAACACAATGCATCTTTTTATTGTAAAGAATAATTGCTTAGTATGTACATCTGCATAATATAATGATATGAAAAGATTAGAGATAATTTTCATATATTAATTTCACATCAACAAGTTATAATGCATTTTTCTCATCTGGTTATCTTGTAACGAATTGAAAAATTATCAAGTTGACGTACAGTAGATCCCATCGGGCAAGTTAGGGATTAATCGGGATAGATTTATCGTAAGTTTGTTGAAATTCAGTTTTGTACAGCGGATCTCCTTCGAGAGAACTGCTACGAGCTTAGCGAGGCTCCTCGCTGGAGCAGGCAGGCAAGCAGACCGACACGGTACACCGGTCTGACCTGGCAACACCGCTGTAGAGATCTGGCAACATCGCCAAGCTATTATGTAACACCCGGCAACGTTGCCGGGATATACTCCTCTCTCGGGGTGGCGAGGAGAGACGGGTGAGCTGGAAGGAGTATCGCCGGAGGGGGAAGAGGAATAGAGATAGGGGGCGAGGGGTATTATATACGATAGGACACGCGCGCGCGCGCACACGCAACATATATATACTTATATGTATATACACGCGCGTATATACACGCGTGTATGTGTGTGTATGTGTGTATGTATGTATGCACGATACGAATTCCCCACCCTTCGCCGTCGTTGCTGCGTCACGTTGCAACCCCTTGTCCATAGTGTTGGTTATATAGGAGACCCGCAAGCCAAATTCGGCGACCGAATTTATTTCAAAAAAGAGGAGAACGTTGTATAGTGAATTAAAAAAAATCTTTCGGTGAGATATTCAATTCACGAGATATGAATATTGGTGTTAATTATAGATTTTGACAAAACTAAGGATCTAAGATAATAATATAATGGAAATTATAAAGAGATCTCTGTGCATTATAGAGCACATCACAAAAGCAACGTGAAAACTTAAAGTTCGGACTGTACATACAAAATTGCAAGTCTGCGTGATAAGAATTACAGGAATGTGTGTATCTTATATTTGATGTCTGTGTGAGAAACACATACCTATCGATGAAAAAATATTTAAACATTTAGGCGGGGACGAAACTTTAACCGGATTAAACAAGTCTCATCCGCAGAGAAGCAATTTCAAACAACAATGAGTCGCGAAAGTTCGTTTATGGACACACATGCATAATTCGGCCTAATAGATATATACATATACAAGAATATAATAACACACTGATATTTAATACATTGATGCACAGTTCTGTCTTACAATTAGATATCAACCCGATTAGGATTATTTTTTGGAGAACGGAGAGTACTATGCAGAATCACTTTATGGCACAAGTCTATCTTGTCTTTAAATTTAAGATTTCCTGGCTGAAAATTGCATTATTTTAACAATATCTAATTTCAAATTAAATTATTTCAATTTTCGAATATATTTTAAAACTTTTATAAGAAATAGAATATATTTTTTCAATATGTAGTACGATGAACTAGATAAAACTAGAGGGTAAATTGAATTTTGAATCAAAAACTCTTCTTATTTAATTTTATTACTTCAACTTGCTCTACTCACTTTTTTGCTTCACAAAGTAATAAAAAAATAATGCAACTTCTTCATGCTTCTTCTTATAACTGCATTTGTTAAGAAAGACAGAGAGAGAGAGAGAGAGAGAGAGAGAGAGAGAGAGAGAGAGAGAGAGAGAGAGATGTTGGTTAGTTTTTTTATGCTAAAATCATTCAGTTGACGTCAATATCGATATTATAAGAAAAATATCTCGAAGTATCGATAAACATTAATACTATAACAGAATATAAAAACAAGAAATAAACAATTATTTATTATATGTATTGGCATCCACCGACGCATTTGTTTTTATTTTATAACAAATAATTTTATATAAATATAAAATTATTTGTGTACATATCTGCTTACCAATGATGTCGAAAAAGAGAGAGTCTAGAAAAATATTCCACAAAAAGCGATGCAGGCTTTGACCAAAACATGTCGATATCTAACTTGCATTAGTAGGTACGAATATACAAAAAAATATATAGATTATGAGATTGTTTTTATGAGATAAAAAATCTATTTCTATATAAAATATCTTTATATCTTTGTGTACGTAGTATAGGTCTCATGAATAAAAAATTTACGCTATATTGTTGCTAATACTGAAAAAGTATATTGAACATACACGCTCGTATCTTTTTACGAGATATATGTTTGTCGATAACTGAACTCTGAATTTCTTTCTACTCCGTCCGTTCAATTGGATTCGGCGGTTTCTTATTTTTACGGTCGCGCGATATTGTTTTGACACGGTAAAACGTGTAACGCACGAAAAATAACTGTCCGATCGTTCTCTTAGGTTCTTGCAAAGTGAACGCTCGACGTAAGAGGTCATGAATATTGCATCTGACCGAGTGCCGTGTCTCCTTCGCGACGTACCGCTCGCTTTCCCGCCGCGTGTTTCTGCTTGGAGTCACAGTTTCGTTGAGGAATCGAAAATTCATTCAGAAGTTTCGCAATTACAAGTCCGCTCGCATGTTTAGAGAAAGCGAAATAACACACCGCCCGCTACCACTGTTGCGTGTATCGGACACCTGGTAGAAGAACAGGGAGAGGAAGCGAAGGCGACCACCGTCTTCATGTGTAAAAAGGAGAGATGTCAATTATACAAATAACTGTACTAAAAATAAAATTGCACCAGAATGACACGTAAAACGGTGGTCGCAGTAAACAGACTTGGCGCCAGGAAGCGCCAATCCCTAATCGATTTCGAATCCGCGCCTGATTCCTACTCTTTTCATCGATTAAGCACATGTGTGCAAGTCTCGGAGGTAAAAGCGAACGTGTATTCTCTCACATTTCCGTGGATATTACGGAATCTTGTCGATCTACTTCAGGACAAATATCGATTGAACTGTTCGTTTTATAGAAAGCGAGAGACGCATAGCAATGTTTAAGAGAGTGAGGGATGCGTGCATCTTCTTTTTTTAAATTTCCAATGCTTTATCTGTTTTTTAGAAAGCGCTCAGACGAGAGGTATTATTATAATTTGCCATAAACACACTAAGGTGTATGTTACTGTTTTACCGATTTAAAATAAAACGCACGCGAGAGAGTCGATTTATGTATATGTGTGTGCTGTGTGTTTTACAAGTTATTTTCGTACTAATTAGCCGGGAGCATGCTTTTTATCTCGTTCCAGCGCTTCCAACATCGTTATTTTCCCGCGTTTTGCGTGGCAAAATTATAAAAGTCGTTTATTATTTTTGACTATTATATCTTTGCGGTATAGGAAAGAGAAAAAAATTTCTGCTGTGAATTGACACGTAGCTTATTTTAGAAATTTATATGGTTTTATTTCGAAGACGTCGAGACTGGATTTTTGCTAGAAGTTATTCCCTGAAAAATAAGAACTACGAAATAATATCTCCTTTCTAAAATTACTGATTCTGAATAATCAGTCTTAATAAAACGCCTCGGGCATATTTTCTGCAGGTCATGCGTTCTTATTCCGATCAAAATTCCGAGACGATTGACAGCCCGTTAGTCGCCGTCCGAAAATATCGTACCAGGCCACGCGTCGGTCATCGTTCCAATTCGCGACCGAATCTTTCCAAGTTTCCGTAAAAACACTTGTCTCGCTTTAAAAAACCGAGAAACGGGTCGCGAACTCCGAGAATAGAGAAACAAAGGAGAGAGAGAGAGAGAGAGAGAGAGAGAGAGAAAAAGAGAGAGACGTTGGGAAAGAGACGAGGAGAGAAATCGCGCCTTCTTTGGAACGTTTTTAGGCCGGTCTCTCTTATGCGTCTGTTGTTTTGTAGTTCAACGACTCCTTCGCCTGCGCCTCTACCATCTCCGCACGCTACTGCCTCCTTTACTTCCTCCATCACCTCCTTCTCTTCCTCCACCTCGTCGCGGAGACCTCCATGCACGCGGAGAAAACCGACCGACAGAACGAGGCGTATGTACACGTACTGCCGTGTGTCTGCTACAAAATACTGGTCAGATACGGAAGGAGCAGTACGGCACGATGCACCACACGAATAAATATTCATAAGGGCCATGAGCGTAGGACCGCAGGACTTTCGTAAATCTTGCGCGACCACGAATAACGAATGAAAACGAGATAGAAAGGAGGAGATTACTATCTGATGTTGAAGTTATAGATGACCGTATACAGTTTGATACATACCTACTAAAGTTTGCATCGGTACACTCCTTTACGTATATCTTGACAAGGGCTAAAGTAGATGTGATTTCGCTGAGCTTAGATTTTGCTGCTACAAATGCAAAAATAATCTTTTTATCTGCGGGATAATAACTGCGACAATCGACGTAGTTATCTTTTATATACCTACAGCATCGAAATTGCGTCAGTTTCATTTCTTACTTTAAGTAATATACTGTGAATAACTTCTAAATCTTTTGATTTTCTGGAAAAAAGAAAAAATACATAACGCGCCCGCTATCAAAGAAGTTATTTTTAAAAAATATTATATTTCTCATATATACGAGTATATATAATATTAATATTTTTTAAAAATAACTTTTTTGATAGCGGGCGCGTTATATTTTGAAGTTTAAATTACCGTAAAAAGAATATCCATAGTATTATCTAAACATAATTCTATTATTCATGCTTTCTTTATAATCTTTTTTCAATTTCTTCAAATCGTTATTTTTATTGTTTTCCTTTAATTTTTCGATTCTATATATTTCCATCATATTCGCACAAGGAACTAATTAATTACGCATTAACAAAAATGGAAGCAAACGAACGCGTTTCCGACACGAGTCGTTATAATTTCCAATCGAGGTACAGAGAACTATAATATCGCCACTCCCTCTGCATATTTGTACCCTTATAATTGAGGAAATTAGAGGCACCCTACGCCACTGAAAAGGGCCTCTCTCTCTCTCTCTCTCTACGTCTTCTCCTTTCATGTTAAGCTCTCGTACAATCTTCCGCGTCTCCTTTCCTCTTTCTCTATCGCGTCGCACTCGAGCTCGTAAAGGTTAAATGCGTTTGGCACATCGCAAGAAGGTGGGAGGGAGTGAGACGACGCTCGTAATAACCTCTTGCACCTGCGATGTGTCTCTCGTTTGCGTGCATTCCTGATATATCGCATGCGATAATATCCGCATACAAGCTCGAGCTTACGAAACCGTTAAGGGATATCTTATAGAATGATAGAAATTAAAAGTATGATCTAAAACCAATAGAATATCGCGCAACTATCGCCATATCTCTGATGGATTTTGTAATCAAATTTTCCAACTTATTAAACTCTCTTCAATTTATTTAAATTAAGCTTCTATTAAAGATTTCATTGAAATCACTGCTTGAAATTAAGCGATATTTTTTTATCTTTAACCGCTTATAATGGAAAACGAGTTCTCAGGAGAAAATCACATCGATCGGAAAAACACGCGAATGAACAGTCATAGTTCTGAAACACACTGTATATAAACAGGCATATCATCGCCTTTGTGCATCGCGTACCTATATATGTTGCTCCCACATATATATCGCACCCGCTGTACACTCACCTTTCGGACGTGTATATTGGCGCAGAAGCTTTCCTGGCTCGACTAAACGAGCGTCGTTCCTACTACCGGCTGGCCGTGACACACTTATTCTGTCGGCACAAGAGAGCAGAGAGTACCAACCGTCACGAAAATCTCACGAGTTTTCAATCGCGCGCGGTCTTTCACCGAGAGGATGAAATCCGCCTTTCGTAAAGGCGTGGATCCAACATCGGTGTATCTCGCTACACAAATTGTCATGATGAATCTAATTTTTTATATAGAATATTACGAAAAAAGGTTGATAAATTTAATATTGTATTCTTTGATCTCAAAAATTTTTGATTAACTTTTTTTTCGAACAAGATTATTGGCATTTCAGTAATCTCAGAATTATAAGTTTTACATTCAGATACCTGAAACCCTGTTCAAAGCTCACAACGGAAAATGTTATATTTCTTTACAATTATCAAAGTTTCGAAATGAATTTCGAATAAGAGAATCTTGTTTCTTATTTAATTTCAAGAGAATTTAATAATAAAAATTAAGAAGTTTTAAAAATAGAATTTAATAAGATTCTTGCTAAGCAAATATTAATTTCAAATAATATTTGGATTACTAAAATTCTCTTTTTTATTTCTCTTTCATTTTTAGATATTACAGAGATTATTTTCGTATCTTTATAACGTGTAATTTTAAAACTCTAAATTTACGCGAATTTTATTCGTAACTATGCATATAACTTTAACGACTAGCATTAGCATTTCATCTCGATCGATGGAAAGAATCCAGTGTCATGGATAATGATGCGATTGCATGGTGCAACGTTTTATCCTAATCGTTCGCGTGTTTTAGATACGATGCGATTTTCTACGACCGGCAATTATGTGATAGAAGGCTATCATTCGCACGACAAGAAGAAAATATATGGTTATCGTATTGAAATTTTGCCAATATGAATGACATATAAAAAGTTTAATTAACAATTAGAACTTGTAATTGTTATCATAATGTAGATAATGTGTGTGTAAAATTTAAAAATGGAATTTTACCATAGAGTCAAACAGTTGAGCCTAAATTCAGGAAATGGCAAAATAAAGTTATATGATGTATTTGTGACAAGAAAATAAAGCTGGTTATATTTGTTTGTAATGAATATTACTTCTCAAATTTTTTCTTCGTGACTGAGAGTTGATTCGAATCTTTGGGCATCGTGAATCGATCAAATAGTTTAACCATTGATTTCATTCAAACTGTACAAACTTTTCTGATTTGAAGTTTAAATATTTCGAACAGCTCGATTACGTAATTAATCAAAATTTATGTCTGAGCTCTAATTTAAAGAGAAATTTTATATAGATACTATTTTTCCAAAAACTTTTATAATATTTACTAAATTAAAATTTACTGATAAGTATTTACACACACATTTATGTATACTATCGTCAAAGAATTATTTTACATAGTGTCTATTTAAAGTAACTTTAATGAATGTGTAATATATTATTTTTAAAAAGAATGATATATATAATTTCGTATAATTATATTATATAATATATATAATATATTTAATTATATAATATATATAATTTTATTAAATATGTCGCTAAATGAAATGATCGTTATTTAATCTTGTACGAAAAAATAATGATTTTCATTGTTCAATGTAAATGAAAATTAACTTCTTCAAGGTACTATGTTTTAAAATAATTCGTGACTCGTTAAAAATAAGCTCGTCACTTGGCCGAAGCATCGATAAGTAATTTATCAGTCGCCTGTCATCGTATATCTCGAGTGTGTCACGACCCAATTTAAGACACGACGAGTTAATGGCTCACCAATTTGTTTGCAAAATATCGTATGCGCTACCGTCATTAATTCGACTAAAAGTACTATAAGAGCAAGCGCGTGACGAAATATTTGACAATGCGAGATGGTTGGTTTATCGGTACCGGTTACATTGACGACACGTGTAAATCTCCGTAATACCCGACCGTCCATTATAAATGAATCAGCGTGATTTGATGCATTTACGACGAACATGTTTAGAAACTCGCTATATAATGCGAGTATTGCGCGAGAGGAAATGCTAGTGCTTAAAGTCGAAGGTCCTGACCGTTGGGCCTTAATGAAAAGGCAGCAACGCAGTCACGAAGCGTCATATAAGAATCATCTGTTCCGTGTAATGTCAGTCGTGTACGTGTGTTACGTCATAAAGCATAATAATAACTATAATTATCCGTTGATTATTGTAAAAAGGTATGCACGAGCTGTTTTCATATTTAATCTCTACGTTTATACAAAAGGACGGCAATAAGTGTCAAAATCAATAGGATATATATATGCATGCAAATTAACGCGAAAAATAAAAGCCGAATCGTTTCTATCGATTCGCATAATATATTTTGGATACGATTGAGTCATGCATGTATGATATAAGCGTCGTAAATCGTCGTCTCTTCAAGGATCACAATCAGGATGTTTTGTACAATTCCATTTCTGTGCGTCAGAGTCTGTCGAATATATGCTTGGAAACTGCTTAAAGTGCTTTCGATTAAGCTATTTAGGAACGTAGTTTGTATTAATGCGCGATAAACGTGCCTATGATTATGTATGAGTATTTGATAAACAGTCTATGGAAAATTAGCAATGCACGATAAATAATTGCCTTTGACAGTAAAGGTATATAATGAAACATTATAGATATTATTTTTTTATCGAAAATTTAATCCTCGATATATAAGTGTTCATATCCATTTATATATTCGCTGAAGCTGATAATATGGATATTATATTTCACAAATTAAGAAACTCTAATAATCTCTTGAAAAACGGAATAGTTAATTTCTCAAATCAATCATTTGATTACCTTTCAAATAGATTTTAAATACGTTTTAAATAGATTTTTGAAAATGTGATTGCTTGTGCATGTGTGGATGTGTGGAAACTACAGTTTTATCAAAGTTACATGAAGTATCATTTATTTTGATAATAATTGAATAACGCGCATTTGATTGGTATGTCATTCGAATTTTTAATAATAAAATGAAATTGAATTACTATTTATGGTTTAGAGAAATGATAAAAAACGTTACACATCAGACGATTTCATAGAAGTATTGTAACTCTAACCATACAATTTTGTAGATTTATTTTTAGTGTCTTGTTTCTATCATAACTCTGTTGAACGAAAGAGAAGAAAAGGATTGTACAAATAATTCTAAGAGATGGCAACTTTGAACAATAGTTTTCCATCATCGGGTAATCTTGCGTATGCTTATATATGTATATATATATATATACACATTCTGGTGTCTGTGAAGTTGGCACGACGTTCTACGAATTTCAAAAAAATACTAAGAGTTCTAATAGCACTTTTCATAGTTCTACAGTTCCTGATAAAAATTAAAAAGAGTTCCGCATTCCTTATATTAAAAAATCGAAATTGAAAAAATGTCGTGCTAACTTCGCGAATCTAGCACGACACCCTCCCCTCTAAAATACTAAAACGCGTTGAATATTACCATTTTTGACAAGAGTTCTGGATAGTTCTGTTCGAGTTAAGCATATATATGCAATTTCAGATCGATATTCTATCAATTAACAATTTTTAATCAATTTTTAATATTTACGCCCAGCACGACATTTAGTGAAAATGTGCCGTGCTGATGATTTTCTGCAGTTCTAATTGTAGTTTTCGAGAGTTCTATGCATTAGAATTAATTCTAAAAAGAGTTCCGGTCATTAACTATTTTCTAAACAATTTTTAACAATTACTTCCAGCACGACACTTAGTCAAACTGTGTCGTGCTGATGATTTTCGGCAGTTCTAACTATTGTTTTCGACAGTTCTATAAGAGTTCTATGCTTTAAAATCATTTTTATAAAGAGTTCTCTCTCAGCCCGTTAGTAATTTTTTAATCAATTTTCAACAATTACGTCCAGCACGACACTTAGTGAAAATGTGTCGTGCTAATGGTTTTCCGCAGTTTTAACGGTAGTTTTCGACAGTTCTATCAGAGTTCTATGCTTTAGAAACATTTTTACAGAGAGTTCCGACTGTTTACTATTTTTTAAACAATTTTTGGCATTTACGTCCAGCACGACACTTAGTGAAAATGTGTCGTGCTAATGATTTTCCGCAGATTTAACAGTAGTTTTCGATAGTTCTATAAGAGTTTTATGCTTTAAAAACATTTTTACAAATAGTTCCGACTGTTTACTATTTTTTAAGCAATTTTTGGCAATTACATCCAGCACGACACTTAGTGAAAATGTGTCGTGCTAATGATTTTCCGCAGTTTTAACAGTAGTTTTCGATAGTTCTATAAGAGTTCTATGCTTTAAAAACATTTTTACAAAGAGTTCCGACTGTTTACTATTTTTTAAGCAATTTTTGGCAATTACATCCAGCACGACACTTAGTGAAAATGTGTCGTGCTAATGATTTTCCTCAGTTCTAACGGTAGTTTTCGACAATTCTATAATCGACGAAGTCGTGTATTATACGGTTGTGTCAAGAAGCACACGTCCCTGACGTGCGGGCAAATGTACGCATATAATATTACGCGCTTCGGCGAGATCATCCATAGAGATCATGAGTGAGAATGTATGTAGTAGGAATAAATCTTATTTGTGTGTTATATTCATATATAATTTTATAATACTTTAGCAATATCACAAACAACTGTCATTACAAAAAATATATTTATCATTAATAACAAATTATATCTTTAATTATAAAATTTATATTTCGGCGCTAACGTATAATACACGACTTCGTCAATTATAGAATTGTCGAAAACTACCGTTAGAACTGAGGAAAATCATTAGCACGACACATTTTCACTAAGTGTCGTGCTGGATGTAATTGCCAAAAATTGCTTAAAAAATAGTAAACAGTCGGAACTCTTTGTAAAAATGTTTTTAAAGCATAGAACTCTTATAGAACTATCGAAAACTACTGCTAAAACTGCGGAAAATCATTAGCACGACACATTTTCACTAAGTGTCGTGCTGGACGTAAATGCCAAAAATTGTTTAAAAAATAGTAAACAGTCGGAACTCTCTGTAAAAATGTTTCTAAAGCATAGAACTCTGATAGAACTGTCGAAAACTACCGTTAAAACTGCGGAAAACCATTAGCATGACACATTTTTACTAAGTGTCGTGCTGGACGTAATTGTTGAAAATTGATTAAAAAATTACTAACGGGCTGAGAGAGAACTCTTTATAAAAATGATTTTAAAGCATAGAACTCTTATAGAACTGTCGAAAACAATAGTTAGAACTGCCGAAAATCATCAGCACGAAACAGTTTGACTAAGTGTCGTGCTGGAGGTAATTGTTAAAAATTGTTCAGAAAATAGTTAATGACCGGAACTCTTTTTAGAATTAATTCTAATGCATAGAACTCTCGAAAACTACAATTAGAACTGCAGAAAATCATCAGCACGGCACATTTTCACTAAATGTCGTGCGGGGCGTAAATATTAAAAATTGATTAAAAATTGTTAATTGATGGAATATCGATCTGAAATTGCATATATATGCTTAACTCGAACAGAACTATCCAGAACTCTTGTCAAAAATGGTAATATTCAACGCGTTTTAGTACTTTAGAGGGGAGGGTGTCGTGCTAGATTCGCGAAGTTAGCACGACATTTTTTCAATTTCGATTTTTTAATATAAGGAATGCGGAACTCTTTTTAATTTTTATCAGGAACTGTAGAACTATGAAAAGTGCTATTAGAACTCTTAGTATTTTTTTGAAATTCGTAGAACGTCGTGCCAACTTCACAGACACCACATTCTGTACTGTTACACTATTATTCGACCATTCGTGCGGCAACTGCCCCGACCATTCACAGTCTAATGAAGAGCCCTCGGTTACATGGATAACGACGATAACCCGCATTAACGTGCAACGTGTAACATCGCGTTCATAACACATCAAGCGTTTACGTAGCTCTTCGACGGGAAACGGTACGCTCCTGACAGTCGCTAAATGTTGTACGCATATTCGATGGCGCTTTTAACGCAAGGTCAACAGCATCTACGCCGCTGCGCATTATCGCACGCATGCACGCACGCACGCACGCACGCACGCACGCTCATCCAACACACGCGCGCGATCATCGACCGATCGGGAAAGATAGAGAAGAGCGTGTATGTTCTCCTCTCTCTTTCTTTCTCTCTCGCTCTCTCTCTCTTTCTCTCGCTCTCTCTCGCATCCCGCTATAGTGCTTCGTGTGTGTGCCACGACTCACAGACAGCGGACGAACACACTTCGAAAAGTCCACCGTCATCGTCATATCGTCGTATAGATTATGCTTGCGCGCGCGTCTTTTATTTTCGCGGCGCAAAGTTCAGCCGTGGCCACGTGTGTTGCGGTACTTTAACGCATCTCGCGTAACTCGTCGCCGCGTGCTGTTCGGTACGCCTCGTTAATTCCACACAACTCCGCTACTCTATACGCTTGCAATTCAACCGCGTGAACTCGAACTTTTTAACATAAGCGTATAAATAATATGATGGACACCATGGTAATCGCACACATCTGTGATCCACATTACGTTATATAACCTCGTAACCTTCGGCCTAACTCGATTGTGCGTATTCATGCAAAACTTACTACGTCGCTCGGATATCAGAAAAGTTTACGCAAAAATATTGATCGTAATTTATAAATGTGACATGATGAGAATAACGGAGTCACGTACTTTCATGAGCTTTATACATTTTTTTAATAAACATATTTGATGGACAGAACATTATTCTTAAGTTTTCTTTCGAAAACTAAAGTCATTTTTTTCTATATGAAAATTTAATATTTCTTTTTAGCAGTTTTTAAGTTTCAAATCATTTTTAATCATCTCGGTAAATCTATTCTTAAATCAAGATTTTCTATTTAAAATATACAGTTTATTCGAGATAAACCGAGGAAAGAAGATTTTGCATCCTTGAGAAGCGCGATTCCAAAACTTCTTTTTTTGTCACTGCAATTTTAGAATCTACATCTCGACATTTTTGAAAAGGAAGAAATACACATTTCAGTTTTTATCGTTTTATCGTTACGTGCACCAAATTTATATCTTATCTTCTTTTTAACGAAGCAGCAAAGGCAGAAAGAAACATTTCGTTAGATTGGATTTGTATTTTTAATTCTACGCAAGAGTTTCTCGCGTCTTTTTTCTCCTATCACCGCGTATATGTAACGAGGTCGCCTATCGTTATCGTATCCGGGAATACAAAGAGTTTTCGAATTTAATCGTACAGCGCGAGTATATGTATATGCGCAAGGCCGTATTAGTTATCACGCTTACATATTATACGCGTATCGAGTCGATCTTACGACAAGTAAGGACTACTCGGTTCCGCGACACGTGTAAGGCGATCCCCGATCAGTTGCAAGCTAAATACAGCGTGTTCAGGAAGATCTCTTTGCTATATTCTAGAAGTTTGTACGATAATCTAAAGGCAACATAGCGACTTCATAAAATCTGTGAGTATATCTCTATTACACGAAGAATATCTCGCTTATCGAATTTTAGAGCAAATCTTTCTCCATAGTGCAAATGTATCTACTTTCGATTTATATATTGTTAAAAAGTTATCGACCTCGAAACATTCCGCGAATTACGGAAAATCTATTATTAATACTACATCTCTACACGTTTCTCTCGTTCTTTTTTTTAACATAAATAAGTGGTGCCTCAGTAGACGCGACTCGATAAAGTTCGAGACGTTCTCAGAGAGAGGTCACTCGATACACGCTTATTCAGATAACCCTCGTCTTACACAACGCTGTCCTTAATCTTGAGCCTATGCAACGGCCAAAGAGCCTACGCGCGGCTCCATTTGCACGGACGCGATTCGTGGCTGTCACGAAAGGAGCAGGTTGGGTTAGTGGAGCGGTTACGCAACTCGACGACTGCTGTCGTGTCGTCGAGTGAATGAAACTGGCTCGGATCCATGAAATCGAGCCCTTACAAGTATGAGTTCGAGGTTGCCTCTCCCTAGATACGAACGAGAACACGTCGCGAAAGGCTTCTGGAGAGGTTGGAACGTCGAAGATATGTGCATCGATGTGGGAAAAAAAATTGTACGTTGTTTCGCGTATCAAACGGTGTCTACCTGTTGTACGGCATATGTAATTACGTCATAAGTAATTCATAAGTTCACGCATATAACCGGCGGCTATAGCCTTCAAATTTAAACTTTGAGAGATTACTGTCTACTTATACAATTGTGTTTCTCCGTCAAATCTGTAACAATATTTCTAAAAATAGTTTTAATTATCAAAAAATAATTACGGACTGTTTGACAATAGATATTCGCGTTCAGAGAACTGATTGTTCTCATGCAGAAAGTTTTTATCGTGTTTATTTTATTTTTATTTTATTGATTTGTACTCTTAAGACACACACACACAAATCATTAAATTTTTCATTACGTTTCAAAAACTCTCCCTGTCTCGACATTTTTGTTTAGAGAAATTATTTGAGTTTTCAACTATCGCGTTATTAACGAATATACTTTGCAGAAAAAAATACACTTTGAAAATTTAGATAAATATCGGAGACTAGCGTATTCTCCTGAGAACACGTGTGACGAAACGTCATACGACACTGCGCGACGACGCGTTCACCTCGTCGTGCAACGACGGCGTTCACCTTACGTTTACATTAATATCAGCATTCTATCGGTGCGCCGCTTTATGGCGAACGCGCAACAGTGCATTGCACTTCTAACCTCGAAAGAACGTTCTTCGGTGTCTCGGCAAGACGTGCCAATTACAACGCCGCTCGCATGCTAAATGCGGTCCCCTTTCCGCGCAAGAGAAACGTCTGGCGAACCAAGATTCCGCGTGATTTTACGATTTGATTCTTATGTAATGTGTTTATCGCGCGCCGCTACGGGTATTAGTAGAAATTTTTTTCGCGTTTCTATCGCGCGATGTTATCGCGATGTTATATAGACATTCCTTTCGTACTATTAACTTTTTGCCTCGTTTTATTGTAGACCGCCGTGATTTGGCGCGTGATAGAACGATAAGGAACGAGGTGGAATATTTTGTAACATGTGTAACGCCTGCCGGCATTATTGTTGTATATCGTTGTCTGGCACGTTATTACGTGATTGGTTATATTTAAGTACCCGCATTGTAGATCGCTGCTGGAAAAGTCGTTGCACGTAATTGTGGAATGGGAAATCATGCAAATGTTTAAAAATATCACTTTATATAACGGATAAAATATATTTTGTGACTTAGGCGCAAATTTTCTTACATAATCGCAACTGCAATTATTCAAGACGTTAATTTAGGAACACACACATCTCTCTTGCTCTAAAATATTCCACCGTACGACTCGTATAATTGCGTAATCGTATATTTATATCGGATCTCATATACAATCATCGAGAAACGTGCAATATTGCGTCGCAATGTTGCAACATAATAATATCTTGATATATCATTTTTAGCAGCTACAAAAATATTTTGAAACAATCGCTACCTTCGGGGACACTTTGTCGACTTGTCTCTCGCTCATTACGTTAATTATGTGAATCATACTCCACCTGAGACAACCGTTATTTATAGAACTTACGTGAGATAAGATACTTATCAATTTTATTAATTTACGAAACTGTTACAAACGTTTTTTGTTTGCGCACGATCTAGGACAGCAGCCTCTCTTTTTCATATTGTAAGAAATAGTGTTGTTTACATAACTATATGTCTTCAAAATAAACGGAACGTAGAATAGATGATAAAGGATATAAACAGAACAAAGAATAAGCGAGTCAGAAAACACGCAGTAAGCTCAATGGATCAAGCGATTTTAACGCATGAAAAAAGAAAGATGGGACTGACAATGAGATATAAAGACGCAAAATCTGTTTTTGACGTTCAATGATAGACAACCAATCAAATACAGTTAATTAGATAAATATTTAATTAAACACAAATTATTATTGCATGATAAGATAATATTAATTAATCATGTTTAAAAAGTCGTTTTTTTTAAAGACCAAATATAAATTGAAATCAATTATAGGAAAACGATTTAAAAATATTTATACGTGTAATTAAGAAGAAGTTACCAGGCATAAGAGACTAAGGCCCGATTGCACCAACGTTATTTTGGCTTTAAGTGAGACTTAAATATGTGTCTGTCTTTATTTATTTAGAAAGAAAGATAAAGATAGACACATATTTAAGTCTCGCTTAAAGCCAAAATAACATTGGTGCAATCGGGCCTAATTCGTAAATTATATCGATGCATCAATGCTCTTGCGAGCACGCATCGATGATTTTCATCAATTGTTTTCAAATGTTCGCAACGCGTTTCAACCAACCGATCAGCCATGTAATTGATTTTTTTCGAGGGACTTTATTTCCTTTTCTATATATAGCGTATCTATATATCGTGACACACATATTTATGAGCATGTATGTTGAAATTCGCCATGATCGTCGATATTTCATTAGAAAGTTCGATTCGTGCGCGTCTAGCGCACGAACGTTCTGCAAGTTATTTCGATCCTAAGTGGTTTCCGCGAAGCTGTCCGCAAATCGATTTCGCAAAATCATCGGAAAGGCAAAAGAAATGCTACGACCGCTCAATCCATTTCCTCAAACTCGGGTCGTCTTCGCGGTATGTCAACGATCGGTCGCCGTCAAACGTCGCCGTATTGATGGATCGAGCGAAGACGATGATTACACGAGATTGGACGGTTAACGCCGCTTATTACAGAGTCGACTACCGGTTGGGGTCGCCTAGCCGTCGAACGTCGCGAGAAAAAGCGGACCCCACCTTCGTCCTCTCCTCGCCCCTTCGCGTGCACAGAACTTCGCCGTTGATCCGTTTCTCTTATGATCCTCGCTCGGTCGTGTATCCTTTGTTCCGTCTTTTCCGTCGTGTTACCGCGTCTTTAGCCGTGCGTAACAAGAGAGAGAGAGAAAAAGATCGTGTTTTCTTTCCGCTCGACGTGCCACAGCACCTCGCCGTCCATAATTCACTCGACATGGAATGCAAAACAGGCCTCTCCTCCTCCTTTCCTCGACTCTTGCGATGGTCAAAGACCACGCCGCGCCACACACACGCACACACACACTGCCACCTGTTTCGCGAAGCTATGCGCGTACACAAGCTCGAAGTGACACACGTCCTCCAACGAAGGACAACCGACCGACACATCTCGTTCTCATCCTGGAACATTCAGGCTGAATTGAACGCATGGGTCGGCGCTCGCTCCATTTGGCACTTGCAACAAATTGAAGCAATTGCCGCGGCACTTATGAGATAAGTTACATAAACGGACGGTATACACGGCGGTTACACGGACTAGTCTTTTGCGCACCGGCCTGACGCGTGTGTAATGCTACGAGGATTTATAGGCGGGAACGAGCGGAGCGGAGCGCACGTGTTCGCGAATGAGAACGATATTTCGTACGAGAGAGTCGCCATCGAATATCCCGATACCTTGGAGAGGTACGACGATCAATCTACTTACTAAACTTGTAACTTGAAAATAACAGCGCGAATGTACATGTAAATCTGTGCATGTATTTCCTTCGTTACAATTTCGTGTCGTGTAACGATATCAGCCACCCTTGTTCCGATATATATCGATATATAAACGAAACTATTTTTTTTCTATGCCAATTTTTGAATTTTGATTTATTTAACATACGTAACACACGCGGAATTCATGAAAATATTTTACATTTTGTTTACCTCGTTTTCGTTCGACTAATTTCGTCTTTTTGTTCGAAACTTTTGCAATTTTCTGCTGTGTTTTACCTTCGCCTGCATCTATATTTCATACATTGTGGTGAAGGAAATAAACGATATAAGGAATACTACACATACGGAGAAATAGGTTTTAATAATAAGTGAAACGGCTTCACAGGCTTTTCAACGTTCCTGATAGAGAATTCCTAATATGACATTATATACGATATCTTATTACTAGAGAGAATTTCATATTTGACGAGTAAAACTTATTATCGCTATTTTGAAATAATATACACAATAATGTACAAATATATTGCGTGTAAAATGAAATTATAACATACATAATAATATTTCGCAATTAGATCTCTAAATTGGTCTAACAAGGGAAATCATAATTTTGTTTACATTATTATGCAAAGAAAGAAATTAACGGATTAATAGCAAATTTTGGAAGTTATATTACTCATTCGTTACTTGAAGCAGGACCTTTGGAAATAAAATATAATGTAATTTTGTAAGCAGAATTAAGATATGCATACGCACAAAACTTGTTTTGCCTATAACAATTATTACAACGAAAACACAGTTAGAATATTGCAAATTGTACAGTTTATACTATGTCTATTTGAGTTGAATATGAGACGTGCGAGGCTAACATTGCATCATTTTACGCAACTCCCACACACAGCAGGTCCGTATCTAGGAAAGACATCTTGGTAACATATCACCGAAGATATTTTCAACTAGATAGGTAAATAATAGCCACCCTCATTAATATCTTGACATTTCGCGCGTATCACAATTTCAACGTGGACACGAAATAGGAACTGCATTTACAATTAATTTGAAAAAAATAACTTAATTTTTCTCTTCGAAGGGGGTGCGCGCGATGATGCATTTCCAGCATCGTCTCGCAGTCGGTTGCCTAAATGAACGGTCATTCGCCGAGCAGTTCTCGATCTCGTGTTCCTCCACGATCAAACGAGACGCAGAGCCGCATTATCGGTAATTTTCTTCCCTCCCGACGATGACGGCGGCGTAGCCGCGCCGACGGCGCGCCCAAGAAAATTACCGCGCGATGCCCCCCCGCGATAAAAGTGGCGAACGTGCTTCGGGGTACCAGGTACCCGGTCGATCGGTCGCAAGTGAGTCACTTCGTACACGTTCGGGATTTTCGTTGCCGCATTGAGATTGATATACGTATGCCGACCGCACTCCGTCATATATCGCGAAGGAGTCGCGGGACAAGAGAGTGATCCTCTGGCCGAGAGCCAGCACTTCCTTGCGTTCCTCTCGCGATTTTTGAATGACGCGAAGTTCTCGTTGACACGTCGTCGCGCGCACTTCCCGACTTCTCTCGACTAACAATAAGAGTTATCTCTCTCTTTCTCTTTTTTTTTTTTTTTTTATAACGTTGCAAATCTCGTTGGAATTCTCGGGGATTACTCGCTGCGAAGCTACGCGAAGGGAAATCGAGGAAAGAAATTTTAAGAGCGGCGCGCGAGTTAACTGGACCGGCCCGCGCGTGCAATTGTGTAAGAGAAAACCGACAACACCGACGTTCACCGGGCGTAACTTGCACGGCGGGGAGGCTTTAGAACCGCTGGAGAAGCCAACTCGCATTAACTTATTTACTCAGTCTCTGTCTGACGTCACCTCTCCACCTACGCCCCCTCCCGTAGTCAGGAAAGTAGGCGCATCTCTCCTCCCGTCGCCCGCGAGCACCGCGCACAATCGAAATCAGAAATTTATCCGAATGTGAGACTTGTACGAAATTCAATCCATTACTCACCATCGGATACGTCGGGTGAGACGCGGGGCGGGAGCGAGAAAATAAGGAAGGAGAATCCGATCAAGGAACGAAGAGGGCAGAGATGGGAGCAAAAAGTGGCGAGGTATACATATATACCGGTCGCGCGATGCAGCGAGAAGACGAAAAAGAGACGGAGATATAGGAAATCCGCGTAGAGAGCGCGAGAACGAGAGGGGAATGCCCAGCAGTCTCCACCGTCGTTCGTGCTGGTTGGAGGGCTTTTCGTAGGGGTGGAAGGAGAACGCTATTGGTAGTGTTGGTGATGCTGGGGTGGTGGCAACAGAGGGATGACGAGGGGGAGATTCCCGAGTGAAAGAGGAGCCGGGGAAAGAGAGATCGCACGGCGGCGCCGAGAGAGGAGAGACGGAGGGAGGATGAGAGGGATTTAAAGAGGTAGAAGAGGGGTTAGTCGAGGGGTTAGAGGGAGAGAGAGAGAGGGAGGGGGAGATAGACACAGGGGGGAATCCCGCGTGCGCCAGGCACCCAGGGTGACTCGTCACTCCGCGAGTTGGGTTGGGTTCCTCTTCCCTTCCTCTCTCCCAGCCGGGGGGAAGGGGGGGAGGGGGTATTGGTCGGTTCGTATGGGGTGGCGATAGTAGTGGGTACTGGGGTCGCGAATCGTTTCTCGGCCATTTCACCTCGACTTCCACCGAAATAGAACGCGCGGATATCGCGCTCGATCTCTACTTTAAGAATTAACGCCGAAACTACGTCGACGTTTAATGGAAATGTAAATGCAGTACGCGAATTCCGACGAATTCTGCATGATATCTCTAGGAGAATACAATGAATCTCGATTCTTTTGATAAATTACATGGAATTTAGAAGAAAAATATATCGAATATACTCTAAAATAGAAATGAACAGTAAAAATCTAAACATCTAAAGGCACATTTGACCTATTAGATTTAAGAGCTATCTATCAATTTTTTTAAGATTCGCATTAAGATAATCATCTTGGTAGACGTATGAAGAAACACATCTCCATATACATATCTCCATACATATATCTTTCCTACATAAAAAGAATTATTTTTTCAAATTTGAAAGATTCATAACTTTGACATATCAACATGATTTATCGCATGTGTATATAAAATATTCGTATACTCGTTTATTATTCGTAATAAAATTAAAACCGACTGTAACGGGAAGAGTCTCGAGGAGAGTCTCGTTCAGACGCGATCGAGAACTTTGCTCGAAATTTTAATCCGCAAAACGTTCTCCTTGACGAAAATACGTTTGAAAACGAAACCGAAGAGCCGTTAGGCGGCGCGATTAGGGCGCGAAACGGTAACGAAAGAGTTAAATTTCGTGGACACATCGGGGCTGGTGCCCCAGTCCTCCTCTTCCCCACAGCGACAGCTGGGTCGATATATGGCGACGTTGCCGAGCGTGAACCCTGGAGCGGATAGCACGCGTTCCGTCGACGCCGCTGCCGCCGCGCTGCTGCTGCTGCTGCTGCTGCTGCTGCCTGGCATCGCGAAACTTTTGACCGACGAGCGATCGTCTGATCGTGCCGCGCCGCGGTCAATAGCTTCCCCGTGCCAATTATGCACAGGCAGTTTCCCCGAGCCCTTTATATCCCAGAAACGCGCTCGCCGGTCGACCTTGTATTTATTTACGTATCGAAATATATCGCGGGCGGGCGGCTGGCCGGCGCGCCGTTCCGTTCGCGCGCGCGCTCCCTCCGATCCGGGGATTCCGGTTTCGCTTTATACGAACAACACGCCGCGCATCTCCGCGCCGAGATGAGTAGTCCCGCTCCGTTCGAGTTCGAGTACCGGTACTTTGGCGGACGGGATGGGAGGGAGAAGCGGGCGGGTGTATATCACGGGAATTTCCCGCCGTTCCGCTCTGCGCGTCGGATTGATGAAACGAAAACAACCGCCGACGATTGATCTTCTCAAAGCGTGCGTCGCTCTCGGCTGCGGCGAATTAAAAATCGGCGATCTTCTTTTCCCTGGCATAATGTTTCGATAACATTACCGTAACTCGTGTTCCGAGGTGCGGGCGCGTCGATCGATTTGAACCGAGCGTCCGATTCCGGAAAAAGTGTTGCGGTGATGTATGGACACGAAAAGAGAAGCGATATTTTATTTAAATGCGTATCCCCCGCACACGCAGTCGCGCGGGCTATCGCAAGGTTAACAAAAAAAAAGCCCGACGATTGTAATTTTATGCGCGACGCGCTATTAAAATTCACAGCCAGGCCACATTGACATTTCGAAACGCAGATATCCGTCGTATATAATTACGGGGAAACCAGATTATCGCGAGCGTCTAGCCGCAAACGAGCGAGAATCGCGAAACGTCGATCGATCCCTGACGCGTGCAATACAAATATATCGTTGCGGAAAAATACTATCGTGTCGTGATTAACGCGAGAATTGAGAGAATATCTAACGCGCTATCTCGCTAAAGACGGATTGCGAAAGCAACCCTCGCCATCCGGCCGGCACATTTTTATGCATCGCCGTCGCAGAGCAAGCAGGTACCTCCGTGTGTTTGCCCGTGAAGTTCGCAAGGGCAGATATGGTCGGCGATAAATAAATACCTGGGAGTACCGTGAACGCGGCGCAGCCGTTGGTTGGATATGCATACACACACCGAGAAGCCGCGTCCCGTATACGTGTGACCCAGTCTCTCACCACCGGCGGAACTATGTGGAAAACATTTTCCAATAGACTCACCGACGTTTTGCCGCGGGACTGTACACCGGGGTGGGCGTATTACGGACGTACATAGCCGTGCAGGAACAGCGGAGCCGCTCGTCGTTCGATTCTATTGTGGGGTCACCTCGATGACTATTATTACGCGACGTACAGTGATAATCAAAATTTCAGAATGCCTATTGATACTTGTGATAAGAGAATACCTCTATTATGTTATTTACGATAAGAGATTATCTGATAAGAATTATATATGTAACGAGAATTACAAAATATGATAAGATATTGCGTATTTAAAAGAACAGAGAGAGAGAGTGAAAATAGTAAATGTACTATGCCATAGAAATAATTAATGTAATACTATGAAAAAAAAAAAACATTTGCAGTCTGTGAAGATAAAAATATAAGAGTTGCTTTTGGACGCTACTGTATTATTGTGAATATGCTTTTCATGCAAACTTTTTCATCATTGCATTTAATTATTTATAAATTTTATTAAACGTATATGAATTGTGATTCTCGTTTAGCGTTCGTCTTTTATATCTATGATAGATTTCGGTGGTTTTTTTTGTTTTTTTTTTTCCCCCTTAAATGACTCGTCCGAACTCTCTTTTGACGAATAATTTCTAAAATAATACTCTGTTTGGTGATCCACATATCTCAGAAATAATAGTAACTTAATTTAATCGCGACGAATATAGAGAGCACCGAAGAAAATTGTAGCAGTAGGAGAGAAAAAGTAATCCGCTAACCTCGAAATGTATTAACCGAGTTTGGTAAAATTACATATTTTGGAATCTAGGTTTTGAGGTGTTTGGATCGATGACACATAGTGCAGAATAATAAATTATGATCCAAAAGTACCGAGATATCTCGAGATACTCAATACGTAGGATAGCTCCTCTGGGCGTTTTTATCGGCTCTTCGATTTTTCCCCTTCCTTACTTATCATCCCCGCGTACTCTATACACTCTTTCTCTCTCTACAAAAAAATCTCATCGATAGCGAGCGTCCTTCTGCGAGCTAACGCCCGAATTAAACTTCGATTACTTCGCTCTTTTTATGCCGGAAGAATCGTAATGACAGTTCAGTGGCTCTCAAATCCGACTCGATTGCTTTGTGGTACACTTTTAAGTCTGTAAATCGTTGTCAGATATCTAGAATTCGCTTATCATGGATTTGAAGTTCTATTGCGATATTATTATTTACAATAAATTCGCTCAAGCTTTGAATACAAGCGGATATTTTCCAATGGTATAAATATACATATAGTACAGTATAAGAGTAATATTCGTTTTATTAAAAAATATATCTATTCATTAAATGAAGATAATTAAGTAGCAAAAAAATACTTTGTTTCAATTCTTCGCACTCGTTAACTTTGATTTTATATTTTGCGGAAACGTAAACAAATAATTATTTCGCGATTTTTATACGTGCAGTTCAGTATATTCAATATCTCCGAGTCGATGGCCGCAAAAAGTTTTGTTTGCCATGAAAAACGGGAATGCTATACTATGATGTTGCTTTGTGCCGAGCTTCCATGATTTGTATGGAGTTCCATGGAATCAGATACTATTGTGCCCCGCCGACAAATTGCCTTTTGTAAAAAAAAAGAAAAAAAAGAAAAAATGAAACGGAAAGGATTCACGCATCGTGACATACCCTATTGGGATGTTTCGCATTGAAAAAAAAAAAAAAATAATAATAATATGTATTCAAATGGTTGATTGATACTATTTACGCATTTCGCCCAACTTGCATTTTATTATCGCAGCGCATCTGATTAATCATTAAATTCGTCACCTGTTTGGAAGATATGTCTATGCTAGAAGAAATTATTTGGAGCCTTCTCAGAAACACAATATTAATATAATTATATAAAAGCATTTTATCACCGCTTTCTTACGCTACAATCGTATCAATAACTGTAACAGAAGTCTTTTGCGTACATAAACGTATCCAAAATCTACAAAGAAAGAAAACAGCATGTTGAAAGTACAGTGCAAAAATTCATTTTTTGACAAATATAATTTTTTTCCAGCATGATTTCCTTTCTAAGACAAGTGATTCATCGCGTTCGCAGCGAACAACCAGTTAGTTGTAAGATCCCGCGTGACTCCGACCGCGATCGTGCCGTCGTGCATTTAATTCCGCGCGGTCTCTCGGGAAGAAAATTTATGGTGACCAGTGGCTGACGAGAGAAAGAGGGAACGGTACTTTATCGCGGATAATCTAAGAACGTGGAGCGAAGAGCGGTAGCCGCGGCGCGAATCAAGCGGGTGCGGAGCGAGCGAGTGGGAGGAGGAGGAGTAACCTTTTCAGAGATCTGGTACCTCGGATACCAACGGTTACTCGAATCGGAGAAGAAGCCGTAGAAGAGAGCCGGCTTCTTCTTTGTATCGGTCGGCGTTCGCCGGCGTCTTCGACGTTACGTAACCGGCGTGTATCCTTCTTCTCTCCCCCTCTCTCCCTCTCGCTAGTCACCTCTCGGCTTCCGTCGTCAATCACCACCTATGAGGCCAGCGACTACATAGACGGAGGTGACACACGCGTAGTCTGAAATAGGAGATGCGACGACTCTCGGCGAGATACAAAGTCTTTGCTTGCTTAGACGAATCGAAAGGCTTCGACTATGCAACGCTCATCTGTCGTGTACAGCGTGAACTTTGACAAAGTTTGTCTAACGGTATCCATACATTGCGTATTTTTTCTCGTCGACGAATCGTGTGAATGAAATGGAGTCGGCGCTTTTGTCTGTATTTAATGAAGCAAATGTTTCATTAAACACAGATATATGAGTAAAAGAATATAAATGAAATTAATATATCACTTGCTTATGCTTGAAATATCTGCTACCGTAAATAAGAGATTATAAGAAATCTCGTGAATAGAAGATACGTAATAAAGGAGGGAACTATATGTATTATATAAATTTGCATTAAGCTTGTATAACTGTAGATTGTTATGTGTCGTGTGTAACGACGCTCGCGCAAACAAATACTCTAAAATACAAAGCAAACATTTCGCAGTAAAAGCAAAAGATTATCCGCAATTCTAAGAAAGATACGTGTTACACATACTTTCATTTCAATGTTGAATGTTTTTATTTCCATCTCCTGCTAAGAAGATTTGCTTCCTTTCTATTCATACGATTTATTCATGAATAAATTCATACGACATGTATGAAAATTATGCACTGCACAAAAACATATCGTCCTAACACGTTACTTCCCGCCCTTATTTCCTTGAATTAAATGACGTGTAAAATAATTTCCGAAATAACCAGAAAACTTATATACAGTTTTTATGTTACATATTCTGTCTCTTCTACGTATCTCTTTCATTCTACTTAAATTAGTGACCGTTGCGTGCCGTCCAGAATAACTTTCCCTTTGAAACCCATCGTTATGAAATCGAAGCGTACCGCATGTAACGTCGATAAATTTAGCAATAAATGTTAATGTTCCCAACCTTAGTCCTTTACTTGAGGTTTCGGTTATTCGGTTGTGTCAAAAATTACGGGCACTGTCAATTAACCCACTAATCGAGTCGTAAAATGGACAGTTAGCAGTAAAATATACAATATATTTATATGTTATATAAACTTCGTAAGAAACTCGGTCTTCGCACTGATCCTCGCAGTAAAATATTCGGGTTATCTGCTTCGGACGCAGAATGTCCGAAAGTCCCGTTTCTATTTCTCTGGTCGTAAAAGCCAATTTCGTGCGCGAGATATAAAATGTTGCATCTTTGCGTGTCTGCATCACGACGCATTACCGTAAGATACACAACGTTTAAATGCGGTCAGTATTTAGAGAGTATCGAAGCGAATCGCGCCGATATCCGAAGCGCGCGAGCTGAAGCGGATCGCCCGGAACGGAGAAAGCTTTCTGCACCTCATTAGTCCGGAGCAGAAACGTATCTTTTTTTGCGTATCTTTTATAACGACTAGCATTGTTACGCGTGATTATTGATATATACATTCGCAAAGTAAATTTTTTTATTGTTCATCGTCGAAAATCAACAGTATGTCTTCAATCGCGAGAGGCATCGAGAAATGTGGCGTAAAAAAAATATCATTTTCTCTGTTCGGTATGTAAAGCGCCCACCTTCGTCGTATAAAAAATACATTGCTACTTGGGAAGTATATAACGTTTCTCCCCGACTCTTTTAATTCTTCTCTCTTCATAAATCTCAGTCCGTTCTTCTGTATACATTTCTCTTTGTCTTAGAGTCGCCGCGGCGCGCGTTTGAATTTTTAGGCACGTTTAAAACGCGCGCGTATGCGCGGACACGTGCGAGACAAGACCCACATGGCCGGTTTCGTTTGATCGGGGTCGACGAACTGTCAACGTGTCGAACTCCACGGTGAACTTTCACGTCAGCGCGCCGCGACGAATTCCGCGAATCGAAAATCGCCGAGGCCAGAAGCGTCGAGTCGTGCCGCGCCGTTGCAGAAATTTATCGTGCACGGCGAAATTCAATTACGGGAATGTGCGTGGCCGATCGAATAGTACGAGGCAGCGGGCTTTCTATCCGCGACTTTTTCCTCCAACTCTGCGAATAGAAGCCGAAAATAGAAGCCACTCTTAATAACAAGTCTTTCAGTGATGTATTATAGCGCGTTGTTTTTTATCATTAGATATTTAATATCCTAATGTTATATTTTATCACATCTTTATATATAAATACTGAAAAGTATATATATATATTCCTTTATATAAAAATGTCGTAACTATATATTTTTTAATATTATTTCTGCCTCGCGCATTATTTCTGCTTTCACACACACAAGTATAACTATTGAAAAAAATAAATAAATTTTACATTAAACTCTTTTCAGATCAGATTTCGTATGTCAAATGTATCTCGAAACGGATAAAATATCTCAATAAAATGTTTATCTGAATCTGAAAAGCATTATACATGACGTTTCCCCGATCGTCTTTCGTACCATATGGCCGTCCGGTCAATCGATGCACTCTGTGGCATCTGTCAACCGCGGAAAACAGAACAATGCATACGCCGGAGAAACTGCAGTTTCCTGACGTTTCTGACGCGCCGACGGTGCCGTTATCGCAAGGTCGCGCGCGTCGAAGCCACAATCAGAGCCCGCGGTATGAACTGCGTATGCGAATACCCGGAGTTGCAGCGAGAATTAAGGCCGAAGCACGTAACACCTCATAACGGCGCAGCACATTTTTTTTTTTTCGCTTTTTTACACGAGATTTTGCAAAATTGAGACGTGACGAAAAAAGAGATAGATGTAGATAGCTAAATTAAAAAAATTCTGTCAATACTCTTTCGCAACGTATATAATGCATCAGAGATAAAAAAAAAAGAAACAATGCGCTTGTCGCGCTTCACATGCCGAGCGTGTTATATCTAATTTGCATTTAATGCAGCTACAGTTAGATTTATGGAGGCTTGTTAAGGAACAAAGTCGGTTTGGTCGACGTTAAAATATTCACATAACGAGCTATTAACCGTCCCATTAAAAACGGGATATTATTTTATCCATCATAAACGTTGCTCGATATTGCATTTTCCCTTTCTGCGTTTCGTTCCGCGGACATTTCCTCCCGGTGGGCCGCGCGTGCACGAGGGAACCTGTGCACGTAGGAAAATAAAATTCTATTACTTCCTGTTGACTGACAAAACAGCGCGCGGGTTCGAATGCTATCGACGAAAATAGACCGTCATTAAAACAGAAGCCTTCTATATACATGCGTCCGGTGCGCCACCCAACGCGGAGGAAATTCAAGTCGATTTACGGACCCGTCTCGGCTCCCTTGTCCTTCTAACGAACTTTCGAGACGCCGACAAAACTTACGCAAGCGTGACGAAAAATGAATCACTCGTAAGTTGGATAAAATACGAACTTCAAAAGGAGGCAACCTCGACCGTTTGAAATATATCCCTTTCAGGGAACATTTCTTTGTCTTTTACCGTTGACCTCTTTTTTTTTTTTTTTTTTTTCTCGAGACAAAACTCGCCAGCCTGCAATAACGTCGATTAACAAAAAAAAAAGAGTCAGCCTGTTAAAACTCTTCAACGGCTTAAGTTCCGTAATGCGTATCTCGTAAGAATCCAATAACGATATTAACGTGGCGCGGAGGTGACGCGTTATTAATTATTTATATTTAGCACACCTCTCACCTTGTCCGCGATGCGCCTTAAATCCACCGCACAGCTCGTGTACCGATATACTGCGGAATATTAAAGAAGATAGCACAACATGTGTAACGTTGTTGCCCGATGTAACGCTCGGTAAACCGCGAGGATGTGTTTCAAAGTCGGTCCGGTTTCACAGATGAATCTCCGCGCTTACATAGCAGCACACTCATGAACAAATAGATTTACTTCGTGTCACGTGAAAGTAAATAATTTTACAGGCAATACGTAAGTGTTGATAAGCATTACCGTGTGTTATAAAATTATTACAACATGCGGTAATTATAAAATTGTATCGTACATTTTTTTTTTACGACTTATTTGTTATATTATAAACGGAAAATTTCTATTTAATTGCGTTCTCGTGTTTGTGCACGAAACAAAAAAGTTTTTCCCATACATGGGACAGAGAGAGAGAGAGAGAGAGTAAATAAATTGATATCATATACACATATGTATCATTGCAGTCTCTAACCCCTTAACGAGAACTCGTTTCTCTACCGATATCATCATTCGGAGCTCTTCCCCTTCAGAAACAAGTCCACGCTGTAATTCTCCAACGTGTGCGTTCTCTTCCTTTTGTCTGTAGAGCCGACAAGATAATTGCAAAATGATTTCGCACGCGTTAGGGATACGCGAGAAACACCGAGGATGATATATCATGTGTTTTTCAAGTTTTTATACTGCAGAAGAATACTGCGACCTTTTTTTTTATCGTGTCACGCGATTATACTTTATCTTATGCATTTATGCTCCCTAATTAATGTAATGATTTCTTTGTTTTTCGTATTTCATGACTAATTTGTTCTTTTCCAATACACTTTATCGCTAATTTTGAAGTATTTTGGGATATTGACGAATTTTCCCGAATCCTTTCTGGAGACGAATTGTTTTCAAATATGTAAAATTTAAAGAATCTTTTTAAATATATTTTTATATATTTAAAGATTAATTTTTTTCTGTATAATTAAGCGTAACACATTCTGACTCGACGTTTATTTTCACGTGCTAGCATCTTGAAATAAGGTTTATCATGATTTTTCGAAAGATCTCTCTTGATACGCGAGTCGCGCAAAGCGTTAAATATCTCCCACACAATTTCCGTATTTTTCTTTCTTCCTGTTTACGTCGTACCACGTTACCTCACAACGAGAATACGATTCCTTGTGTTCGTTTGCCTGGGAATTGGCTGCGTAACTCTTAGAGACGATACCGACCTGTCGGGAGCGAGAGAAATGGAAGGAATACGAGACGACGCTTCGCGTAAACATCGTGAAATCGTTGTCCTAGCACATCTCGCCGGCACACGCGCTTGTGTTACGCGGAGAGCGCGCAACACACACACGCACACATACATACATACGCACGCACACCTCTCACGGAGGAGGAAAACCATGCCCAGCTGAGCGTGGTGAAATCGTCGGCTGCACAGAGAGAAGGGAGCCCTAGAAAAAGGCAGCCTCGGTGTGAACACCGCGACGGGAGGCTGCAGTTGCGCTGCACGCATCCAGTGGCGTAACTCTTGCGGCACACGAAGCCGCACCTTGCAAAATATTTCTCTATATTCTCCCGCGCGCGCTTCTCTCTAACGCCGTCGCGTTTTTTACGCCTCTCCGTTCCGACGTCGCCGTCTTGCTTAACATCCGGCCGCGCATCCGCGGTAATTGACAGTCAATTCAGGTTGATTGTATCTTCAACTTTTACATTCGCAAAAAAGCGTGCGGTTTTTCTGCTGCGTAAGAGGAATTGCTAATCGCGCGAGAACGTCCGTGCGACTTTCCGGAGATCTCGTCGGCGGCTATTCTCCGCGAAAAAGAGAGAAAGAGAGAGAGAGACGAGCGCGACGCATCCGAGGCGCATCGTCTTTCCTGTGTCCTGGAAATCCGCGGAATTTGAGAAACTCGCGAATATTCCATGAGCGATAATTCGACCGTTGCGAGGAAGAGTTACGCCACTGGTTCGCGCGTTCGAGCCTTACCTCCTTTTCTCGCTCGAACCTTGATCTCTCTTCCTCTCTCTCTCGTTTCCTTCCGTCGGTCCCGTCTCCCTCGCTCTCGTTCCTCTCAGACATCCCCACATAGTGTGTACAATCGAAGAGTCCTCCTCCACCTTCACCGTTGCTGGCCGCATCGCGTCCTTACGGCCGACGCAGAACCGGTGCAGAAATACTATCGCTGTAAAGGCGTTAGAATCCGGCAAACGTTGGAATTTCACGCCAGACACGAAAAGTCACTTTGACGGCGTCTCCATCGGAAGAGATAACTTTACAACAGTGTCGTAAACTGCGTTATGACTACATAGCTGGTTTGAAGGACTCGGTTGTCGCTCGTTTTTCGTTTTTTTATTTTTTATTTTTTATTTTTTTATCGAGTAGATTCTCGATCTCTCGATCGAGAAAATCTGCTCGCCGATTACGCGAGATCGATCGTCGCCGCATTCTTCCTACTATCTTACGGGTATCAGTTTGCGGTTTATCGATAACCGAATATAATAATATGTAATATGTAATTGTCTCCTACTCGCATCCCCTTTGTCTCGCTTTCTGTCTTTCTCTCTCTCTCTCTTTCTCTCAACGCCCAACACGCAACGAGCACAGTATACATATATATGTAACACCAACGTGGCTTTCTCCACGGGACAGAAACACGAACGACGCGACAGAATATAGGCGCGGCGACGGTCGTAATATCGACTACCGTTACTTCTTCTCGTTCTCTTCCGACTCCTTCTCTTCTTCCCTGTGGAACGAACGGCTGTTTTTATGAGCCGCTCGACGCTCCTAAGGCGAGCGTTCCCGTGACACTCTCTTTCTCTCTTTTTCTTTCTCTTTCTTTTTCCGTCTACCTGAATTGTGCGCATTGATCGAAGGAATGAGATATTCCGACGCAAAATCAGAAAACTTTATATTATAATATTCCTATCTAACGCGATAAACGTGACGAATTTTATTGTCGATGAACTATGTTGTAAGTGTGGAATCGATGGATCTTGACTTCGATGAAACGTGATTGAAAGAATTAGGAGCTTTGCCACAAATAAAGTATCTTGAAAAGTTTGGGAACCACTGCTGCGCGGAAGAATTAGACTTGTAACAGGTGTTAAGTATTTAGAAACCCGCCAGGCAGGCTGCATTGTCCAGACGCTGTCTGACCCGACTCGCGGAATATTTTCATGATGATGTATCTTCTAACAAAGATACTGCATTATGCCCAAACACTTGTAACAAAACCGCGGAGAAAATTTCAGTGTCATTGTTTTAGTTATGGAATTAATTACATTTGTTCGTCACTTACGAAGGTTACAACGATGCCGCCGACATCAGTGTAATTGGTTTTGTTAGGATACATGAATAGCTCTGCGTGATCATTCTTTTTACATTCGTAACATTCAAAATCGTCACATCTCGTTCGATCCATTATTCGCCTTTTAGAATGTTCCAGAATTGGCGCAAAGTTTTGACAAATGTTATTCTTTTCGAAATTTAATAGTTCAATAAGTATTAGATCTTAAATTAATATTTCTTTAAATGAATAAATATTAACCAATAAATTGCACGATAAGAGGGAGGATATAAGTCTTCGTTATTTATTTTCGCTTCTGAAACCTGAAGCTTGATACGAAAAGAAAAGCTTCCATAAGAGTTTTTATTGTCTCAATGATAGTTTGAAATCTGTACTAGTGTCTTGATACCTTAACAAAAGTCCAAGAGTTTTACCAGGAATAACGGTGTGTGTACGCACTTTCCGACGATTTTCTGGAACATCTCGTACATTCGGTGTGTTCGTATCTCTCTCGTTTCTTCGTGCGTTACGTCATTATGAAGAAAAATACGTAAAAATCGCGCTCCGCGCCTCGCGAAATAATAATGAGCGACTATTCATGCATCATGATATTCCCGCCGAGCGGAAAAATCCTGGCGATGCATACATACATCCGATGGTACATGCATGCATACATAAGATTGTAACGATGATCCCTGCCAGCGCGTCTTTGTCGCGCGACGCGCGCAAAGTGTATGCAACGCGCGAATGTCTCTCCTCTCTTACGGGCCTTTCAGTCTCGTCCGGTCTCTGCGTATCTGCATTAAAATAACGGCACCTCGGCTACGACACACGGGCGACGCGGCAACTCGCCTAACGTGACTTCTCCGTCTTCGACCTCGAACCTACGCGGCCTCTCGCCGTAGTCGTTGGCTTCTTTTCTGCCTGGATTTAGACCGGGAAGAGGGAAGGGGAGGGAGAGATGAATAACTTGATGATTACGGAACGATCGCGCGGTTAATTTTAAAGTCGCTTATATTTTTAAGAAGATGAGCTGGAAAAAATTATCTCTCTCTCTCTCTCTCTCTCTCTTTTTCTTTCGTGTCGGTCAGATATTAATCTCTATGAAATGTCCAACCATAAATTACACGTGAAGTCATTCAGTTCCCGATCTTTGCTCTCTATGTTTTGTGATCCTTTCTTTTTCTCATTTTATTCATAGATATATTTATATTCGTGCAATGTTTCCTCTCTTTTCGAATAATTTTGTATATAAAGATATTTTAATTATACTATTATTTTTATATTTACTTATTATTATGTATATTATGTCACACTCTTTATGTCAATTTCAAAATCGATTTATTTGAATATAGATTTGAGTCATAATAATGCTTTTCACAATATAACTCTTGCGCGGCTATATCCACAATTCAAGAAAATACTAGATTTCTGAAGATAAATTTAATCCACAAGTGTTAATTTTATATGGTTACATTGTAATCGACGCTTTAATTAACTTCCCGGTAAAGAGCGTACATTTATATGTACAAGACATGTTTCTAAGAAGTGCCAATGAATCTTAATGAGGCACGTTCAATGAACCGTTTACATTCAGGTTATAAATAAACGTTTCGTAATCGAGTGTGTTATCGTTTCTCGTTGTGGTTAAAACTGTAATTCGATACATCATTCAAAATCTGAGGGAGGAAGAAAATTTAAGAATTAAAAAATATAACTAATGATGACGTTGCGTACACGTCAGCACATTGATTGTTAGCTATGTAAATTTATTCAAATGCGATATTTTCTATTATTGTCCTATCATTTTTATGACCATAGGTATAATTTGAGATAGTGAAGAAATAAGTGACAACACACGTTCGAATTTCTATTTCGATGACGTTAGAATTACTGTAATAATTCATATCGATTTATGCAAGACTGTTATTGGAATTATCGATGTTTCGAAAACGCTCTAGTTTCGAACTTTAAATGAAAAAAATGTTATGCAAAAATAAGCGCGATATATCAGGGCCAATGTATTCGATAAGAAATGTCAACCTAAAATACCGGGAGAAAATTTAATCGGATGTATAATTCAGCATGAAAAGATAAGAAACAATGCCAATAAAAGGAATATTTCCATTCTCTCTCTCTCTCTTGATCACACATTTAAAATTGTGCCGGATATTAACGGATCTAGAAACGAAATGTGCTTGCCTAGCAACTGGCGGAACCTGCTATCGATTTTGACAGTACGAATGTCGAAAAATAACGAAGCATATAGATGCTTCAACTAACGCGTGCCGTAACTACGATCTGCGCGAACATCACGTCGCACGCATCGCCCGCTCGCACTCTAATCTCTCTCCCCTTACCTGTCTTCCCCCCTTCTCTCATCCTCCCCTTATTCTTGCACCTGGATCACGTTGCATTGTTCGTCCCTGCCATGGAATGGACAGAAACAGAATGGCAGGAGGCCCTGAAAAAGAAGATCCGAGACAAAAGGAGCAAGAACGAGAGAGAGAGAGAGGGAGAGGGAGAAAAGTGAGACAGGGAGACTTGAGAAGTACAGGGAGTACAACGAGAAGCCGACGGAGATAGAAGAAGATAGCGAGTCCCGTAGAGGTGGAAGAAAAAGAGAGAAAGAGAAGGGTAGTATCGGTGGGTACGAGGATAGGAAGGAGAGAGAAAGAGAGAGAGAGAGAGAGAGAGGTGTTTTTCTTCCAAAGGGGACTTTTTGCGCTGCCTTTGCACGCTCGTCTCTCCTCGGCGAAGCGGCACAACGCGACGCGCCGCGCCGTCGTAGAAATCGCCCCCTTGTGTGCGGGGAGAGAGGAGCATGCGAAGGGAGGGAAGGGGGAGGCAAACGAGTTGTCGGTATCCCGCGAGAGTCGGCACAGTTGGCGATGGTGGGGCGCGGTAGGAAGAGGGAGATGGAGTCTGGGACACGAGGAAGGATGGTGGAATAGCGTGGTGGGGTAATTTCCCTTGGCAGGGGGAGAGGAAGGGCGTCAGCTGCGTAGTGCCGGCTGGATGGGATGGGACGGGTCGGGTCGGGGCAGGGTAACGGGGGGAAAGGGGGGGAATGAAACGGGGGGGAGGCTGGTTGGAACGAGGAGAGCTGAGTCATAGCGCTGTTGCCACGTTCTTCGCCGGCCTCGTTGGGGCGTCCCGACACGACGGAGGCGATAGTCTCCGTTTGTGTCAGTGTCGTCTGTCGGGGAACGTGCCGTCTGCCTTATGGATGGCCGACGTTTCAGAAAGATATGCCGAAAATTGCTTTCTTTTTTTTTCTTTTCTTTTCTTTTTTTTATTTTCCTCCAGAGATCGAGAATATATGTTGTATACGTTGTTGGATTATAGAAATCGTCGTTTTCGATTGAGAGCAATTTCGACAAACTCTTATCCACTTATACGTTCGTTTCAGAGTGGATTTTCTCTCATTAGATTTCGATATTAATCAAAGTTTTCCCCTAATTCGATTACGACGCTACTAACGAGTATCTTCCGTGAACGAAGGAACTGTAATGGGAGAACGCATCAGAACATCGTTTGTCGAAGTTATCTCTCGAATCGTAGACATTTTAAATTAAGATGTATGGTCCCCAACTGCAATTGCTAATCTCTGTCATGATATACATAGTGAGATACATTTGTATCACAGGTGCAATCTGGTTCAAATGCGATTTGTATAACTAATGCCTGCCTATATTGCAAATTACGCATGCATATGTGCACTTTTAATTTCTACATACACGATATTGCTATAATCAAACCCTTATCAAGTTAATTGACTTATATCAACTAGTTACATGATTGCTTCATGTAATAATAATCATAATCATAACGATAATATCATCAGGTCATTAAGGACACTACATAATCTTGCGATGATGGCAAAACTTTTTGATATTATTTGCTTTTGCGTTACATGCATAAAATTCTATTTCTTCAGCAATCAACAGAATATTTTATCGCTTCTCATTAACTCTGATTAACTTAACAGATCGATTTCGTTGCGACAATTACTGACGTTTTACTCTTTCGCAAGATTTATGATAGTAAAATAGATTCGCGAGATCCGACCGTTGCATCACTACATTCAACATAGCGAAGTAATTAATCCTCTCCGCGAGAATAATACAGAAAGAAAGAAAGATTACAAAGCGAAAACGCGCTAGGAGCAGGCAAAAAAAAAAAGTGACCGACAGATATCGCTATCTCGATTGACTTCGAACCGTCAGAAATCTCCAAAGGTATCAACATCTTCACAATGAGACAGCGTCTAACAATGAGACGTTTTTTGTGCGACGTGTGAACCGCGTGAGAGCACAAGCGAGTCGCAGAGGGCGGTGGAACAAAAGCCCTTTCCTCGTCGTTGTCGACGATGTCGCTGTACGGTGTGTGCCTACTTTGCATTGTGTTCCTTTTTACCCGCGTTGCGCTTCGTGGAATCGCGAAACATCGCATTGTTGACGTTAGATCGTTGTTCTCGCGAAAATCTGGACTCTCGTGCAATACGCGTAGCACGTATCCCAGTGCAAGGTGCCTATGAAAGGATCGCGCGAATATTTTATTTGAAATTTAAAAAAAAATAAATAAAAATGTGCAAAAGACTGCGTGTATTGTACGCGCGCACGCGTATGTGTAAGAATTAATGTCGAATTTTCTCGAGGAAATTCCTAGTATATCTTTATTAGAGAATGCTTAACAAGATGTTCCAAATAATATCTTCATTACAAGGGAGAATATAAAAATTATTAGACTAAAGAGAGAGCAAATTACTTAGAGTCTATGTCCCGAATAGATTATTTTCCTGTAGACTGACATCTTAAAAGAGGTTGACAAAAGCAAAAAAAAGAAGAGCTACGGCATATTAATGATTAATCATATAGTTGTATTTAGATAGGAAAAGAAACTAAAAGATGCAAAAAGTTTTTTCCCGTTTATATAATTTTATAACGGTTTTTACAATTAAGAGAAATAATTTTGCCGCACTATCGTAAAATTAAAAATAGAGAATGCGGCGAGCCTTTGCAATAACCGTGATAAAATGCCTATCTCCGCGGATAGGATATGCTATAAACAGAGGGACGACGACGCGTCGTGTGAAACGATTCGCGGGTAAAATAGATCGATAATTCGTTATTTATAACGCTGACGAGTTTACGGAAGACGAGTTTCTGCGTTTGTCTCGCCCCGCAGACTCTTCGCCGCGGTATTGATGTATTGATTTCCTGTACGTCTCTCCCATTTGCGAAACGTGGAAAGACGTGTACAATCTCGTACCGACGTCACCTCCGCGATGGACGGGCACGATTAAAGCGGCTCAGACTCGTCGATGTAATCGCGAGATAACCGTCCACCTGCAACTACGTATGCACTGATAACGCGACGCAAATATATTTAACACTTGGACCGGTGAGTCATCGACAGGAATGACGTGTCTGCTAGTTTTAAAGTATAACACAAAATATACTGCTCTTGCAAAACTGTAATTCCCCGACGAAACATTTTCGCGTCTATGGGTCTATTTAACGCTAATGCAGCGAATTGCATTCCAAGTCGATCCACTGATTCAATCATTTATGGAAATTTACCGTTCTCACCGGCGAGGCTGAGGTAATCACGGACGCGTATTTGTCCGTGTAATTAGTTTAAAGCGGTGGACGCGCGTGGTATTTTCCTCTTTATTTGCAGTTTTTCTCGCGGACAGAGAAGTATGAATCTTTATATTATCGCGCGATGTAAAATAAAAAAACCCGCGAAAGACAGAATTGCCCGGCGATTATTTCGTCGGGAGTTGCCAATTGAAATATCTCGCGTTAGATAAATAGATGGATAGATATATTTAGACAGAGAGAGAGTGAGAGAGGGAGAGAGAAAATATTACGATGAAACTATACATCTTCCTGAACGCGCGATCATTACTTCGAATAGCATTTTAAGCGGCTTCGATCGTGGTATTATCCAGCCCGGACAGCGAACGAGCGAGGCCGGCCTTCTTGTAACGTTGGAGAACACGGCGCTGACCTAGAGACTCCTTCGGTTTATGGAGACCCATGCTAATGCCGCCACATAAAGCAGAACCCGTCGCGCGTCGACCAGAAACGGGGAAGGTAGGGGAGTAGAAGGGAGAGGAGAGGGACCAAGCCTGGGAGCGAGTCTGCCCGAGTAAAATTCCTCGATGAGCACCGAAGGGGGATGGCCGGGAGGGGAGAAACGCGAAGGGGAGGAAGAAAGGGTCGGCGGGAGCGATTCGAGAGGGAGAAGGGTATACGATTCACGGCTCGCTCGCCAGCCAGCCAGCCAGCCACCGTGGCACTCGGCTTTCCTCTCCGCCATTACCCTCTTCTCTCGCTACGTGCTACCCTCACCACGCGTCCTCTCTCTCTCTCTCTTTCTTTCTCTCTCTGCCCCGCTAATCTCTCCCCCTTCCCTTGCTTTACTTGCTTTCACTCATACGAGCGACATAGAAAAGGGCGCTCGTCGTGTATGAAACTTGTAGCAAAGCGCGCCGACGAACGTGCCTGTATGCGTGTCTCTCTTTTTTTTTTTTTTTATTAGAGGAAACGTGGGGATTGGCACGTCGAGGGGAGAAGGAGGAGAGGAAGAAGGGAAGGGTGGGAGGGAGAGAAGGCAAGAATGAGGAAGGAAAGAGAGGCTAGCAACGGCTCTCGCGAACGAGAGGAGAGGCAGAACGCGGTCGCGGTTCCAGTACGCTGTTGAGTCTCGAGAATTTTCTCTGGATCTTTCATGATGAAAATTCGCACGGCCGTGCGTTTTTTCTACGATACCCCTCGGCGACGGATAACGACGACGAATTGTCGTTTGTCGAGATGAATCTTCGGGTCGCGCAGTTTCGTAGCAATCGACGGACGAGAATATTCGCGCGATCGATATTATTTCCCGACGATCGTCGACGAATGTTATAATTATGGAGCTGATATATATCTTTTATCCCGTTCCTATCTAGAATCTCGACACTAATTGTAGAGATATAAGTCTCTCTCGTTCCCTCTCTCGTGTCCTTTCATTATTCAGAGAATCGCGTGTCGTCGTAACGCGCGACCAAAAAGGGAAATGTCAATTCTTTTCTCAAAAAAAAATGAAACGCGCGAGGGAGTATTTTCGCAGCACTAGCGGAGAATCATCTCCTTCGTCCCGGAATATCGCGGACTACCGACATTCACTGTTTCACTTGGCGGTGTCGAACGATGCGGCTCGCACCGTTCCAGAGAAACTCTCGGACCAGTAACAAAGTCCCGGAGAACACAACACAGATCACACAGTAAAAACGTCTCGCGCGCGAGATAATCGACGACGCCGTACCGTTTTTCCTACATATACCGAGAAACGAGCGCGAGATGAGGAGCGATTGTACGAGAGCAGCAACGGTGCTCGGATGATCACCATCAGCGCGTCCGCCATTTCGTGCGAGCATTCTTCCAAGATGCGTACGTGGCAGACGTTACGCATTTACTCTTGCGCTTCTTCTCCTGCTTTCCTCGCCGAGGAACGACCGAGGCCTTCCAAAAATAATTTCCCGAGCGCCGAGAACGAGAGATTTCTAGCTTTTTTAATTTTTTTTTTTTTTTTTTCGTTTCTCTCCGTTCGCTCGTTAATGATCGAGATTCTACGTGAAAGTATTCGAGCATTATCTCGATATATGTACTCGACAAACAACGAAACGCAAAAACCCTTCTCTCATCAGTCAATAGAACGACGAGGGGGACCACGCCCCGTCCGTGCGGTCGACACGACAGAGGAAAAAACATACGCCCAGGCATTGCGACACGCTCTCGCTGCTGCCTCTCTTTCGATACTTTTCGTCTCTACGAAATTGAAAAAAAAAAAAGAAACTAAATTTCCAGCGCTCTTCGATTTGTAGAGGACCCTAGTAAAATATCTCCGCAAATAATCCGTCCAGAGATTTCGGCACAACCCTCTCTCATTTCCCTCTCGCCGTCTACGCGCAAAACGATCATACGTCCCGTGATGTGATGTGTAGGAGGGAGAATTTTCTATACAGTTATTTTCCCTACGATGATATAACGCTTATGTGAGGATAAACGCAGCAGAGAAGTTATACGAGACTAAGTGGCAGAGAAGTCCTTCGGGGAGAGCAAGCGGAGCAGAGCAGAGCAGATACGTGCGACTCACGCGAGATTAGACGAACGACTCCCCGGGAGAGTCCCTGAACGTCCGGATGTTCCGCGCCTGCGTGCAACGTTCTCCTCTGGAAGCGGCCAATCGTCAGGCGTCTCGTCCCACCGACGAGAACGATATTTCCCCTACTTGGTGATGTGGCCTCCGTCTCTGCACACAGGGTGTGCCAGAAACAACTTTCCGGACGCTCTTTGTTTTCTTTAATTTTGCGCGAAATTCAATATCCCAAGTTCTCTACGGTACAGGGTGAAAACGAGACTCCCGGCTCCGCGTTGTCCCTCCTGTTCTCTTTCCTTTCGCCCTTCGCGACCGAAACTTGGTCGATTCAAAATTGCGCCGAGGCCAGGCCGAGACGCGAAAGATATCGGGACCAGCGCTACCAATGGGATGACGGAATAACGCGCCATGCAATCGGGGAATAAATCGATATCGGTGCTGCTGGGCGCTCCATTTGCGTCCTAAAAAACTTTCCCGTTCGCCATTCGGCTGTATCGTTGATTTCCAGATATTTATGTGGGAGAAACGCGAAATTTTAACTCTTGATCTAAAAAGAAAAAATCATATGAACTTGATGTTAAGTCAATCAGAGAGAGTTTGATTTGACGTTATATTACATAATTAAATAACACATCTATTACATGATAACAATTGTGAGCATTAACTGTGCGCATCGGGATATAAAATAATATTCAACGCGAAGAGATGTTGTGTCACTGATACAATTTGGATTATGGATTTTTTTCTCGTCACATCTAACGTCGAATCCGATTTAGATTCTGCTCTAATCTGCTTTATTCGTTATTCGAAGACATCCTTTTTTCGTAACAGCGCAATATTTTAAAGATCGCACGGACAGACGCGCCAGTAGCTTGGCGTAATCGATGAAGCGCGAAACATTAAAGCCGATGTTTTCTTTGGAACACCTTATATATCTATACACGTCATTTCTCTCATGATGTCCCTGTACTCGCGCGACTCGAGACACTCGGCGAGAGCCGTCATGGTTTCTCTGCAAAAACATCCGCGACGACTTTTATCTGTGCTGATCTGTATGTAAGCGAAGGAAGAGTTCGATCGAAGTCTCGTCTTTCTCTTTTCTCGCTCTTCTCTCGTCGTCTCTCTTCTTTAGACTTTGTCTCTCTCTCTCTTTCTCTCTCTCTCTCTTTGCTTTAGACTTAATTTCCTGTGCTCGCATCGAGTATCGAGAAAGCTTTCTAAAAGCAAAGGATTACGGAATCTCTCTCTCTTTCTCTGTGCTTCTTTTCTCTCTCTTTCTTCGTATCTTTCCTCCTTTCTTCGAAATCTTAAACGATACCAGTGAGATCCCTTTCGCGCAGTTGCCGTGAATAGAAGCACGACGTTGCTGCATCCGGAGCTAGCGAATGTTTGCTGACAGAAGACATTCGGGAATAGGTAGCTTCTTGAAAATTCCCGTTCGATGTTCATTAAAGAATTTTAAAGTCTTGACAACTGAATTTATATTTTACATGACCGGCATATTTCACGCTATTTGAAATATTCGTAAAATTTTAGAAAAATGTATCTCTTGCAATATGCAGCGTACAAAAAAAAACCACCTTACAAATTTTAAAATTAATCATTTTCGGAAATTTCGACTTGGAAGTGATGCGTAACTAAACGTAACCATAAGCGATGATGCAAATTCTACGTCACTCTTGTCACAATTGGATAAATAAAAGTCGGAGAATATCCGTGACGCGAAACCGTTCGAATTAAACTCTCATATTTTCTCGATAAGGTTGACATTTGTTAAACGAAAGATTAATGGTGTTTTTTGTTTTTTTTTTTTATAGGTATGGACGCGTGCAGAGCGTCAAGCTGCTGCCACGGGGCGAGGTGTGCCCTGTGGACGGAGGTTCCAGCAGTATCCTTGGCGAGGGCAATGAGGGCGGTTCCGGTTCCAGTTCAGGCGGCAGCGGTGGCGGTGTCGGGGGCGGCGGTTCCTCGACCAGCGGTGTATGCGCGACGGTGGCGTTCATGGATATCAAGTCCGCAGCGAAGGCCCACGCGATTGAGCATACGCTGGACGATCGAGTCCTCACCGCACAATACTACGAACCACAACATCTTCAGCACAGGTTCCCCTCTCACGGGTGAGTTGCCCTTATTATGCCGATATTCGCGATATATGTGCTATCGGAGGTATTCTTTGAGACAAGAGAATTCGAAAGATGCAAAACGCACGACTCTGTGCGTAGTACTGTGTCCCAAGAGGAACAGATATCCTTTACCTTATACCTTTGAAATAAGAAAGAATAAACAATAAAGATGAATATATATATATGTGGTTTGTGGCACATGATCCGATTCTTTTTACACCTCTGTGAAGTTGATTCTCTTTTCTTTAAATTAAAAAAAAAAATTAATTAAAGTTCTGTATGTTTCCCGAAGAGTTTCAGAGTTCTCAATCGATTTTAGAGAGAGTTCTGTCATGTAAAGCAACGAAAACATTATTTGAAAAACCGGAGGCTAATTTCACGACGCCCGCCATTATGTAAAAAATGCAATTTTTTTAGAGTTCTAAAAAGATCCCTGCTATTTTTCGATACAGATATACAGAATTCACAGATGCTGTTATCCTTTGATACGAAAAACCAAATGTGTCTGTATTAAATCAATTTCATACTCATCGTAATGCAGATTAGATTGATATATAGTGACCGTTCATCGCGCGAAAGTGCCAGGTTTCTTCTCTTCCTTTATTGCTTTTTAATAGTACCACGCTGTAAATAATAGTTTTAATCATTTGGAGAACGTTTCGATTTCATCCATTTTTCATTATTGCTCATCGCGGAAAATTTTTCACAAATTGGATATCTAACCACGTTATCTCGTGCATATTGTGAGTTCTTTCCTATCTCTTCTCTCCTAGACTTACTGCAAATTTCAACATATTAAATACTATCCAAGACAATATATGTAATAATAAGAATAAGAATTTTGGATTCTACGGTCACATTCTTTTGGTCGATATGGAAATGTCCTCGATTCCTTTTTCTCCAAAACAGTCGCGTCCAGGAATAGAACGATATTCTCGGCTTTGAAGTAACATGTACAAGCGCTGGTTTGTCAAGCGATGAGTGTGTCACGTCCTAGGAATTAATTAAATATTGCACGTCACAGGAAACAGGTACAAAAAGACGACATTGAATGACGATCATTTCATTATCTTTATTGCTTTCGAATAAAATTCACGTCTGCGAATGGATTTCTTTTATCATGACCATCCATTTGACTGAAATTCAGCGATTCACATATTGTTGGATTTTTACCCTGGATGATTTAATTTTTATTCTTTGATTTTATATTTTTTTTTGCCCTAAATTGCCAAAGAAAGAATTGATTAGGATTTTACGTAAAAAAGTGATCAGGAAATATTTACTTTAATTTCAGAAGTCTGTGAATAATAAGCCTCTACTAGCCTGAGCAGCTGTCGTGCAAAAACATTTAAAAAAAAACTCAGGAAAAGTGAATACCCAAACGCATCGGTGAACGATGCAAATATCGTAAAAATAAGAGAAATTTTTTTTTATGAAAGGAAACAGTCGGATGTTTCTCTGGAAATTTTCCATTTTTTTTTTACGAATTTGTTGGTAAAATATTTTTTTCTCTCGATGTATTCCGCGATTCCAAGAATTAATCGTATCGTCCCAATTGTTGTTCGACGTAACGTAAAATTATTGTTGTATCGACGTCAGAATAAATACATATGTAGGCGCGCATAATTCTTTTCGCTGATACAAACAATTCGATCGTGATGTCTAGTGTCGCGCATAACAATGAATTATCGACATTTTTAGCTTCGTCGCATGCCGATCGTTATACGTAATACTATGTGCTTTTATCGTAGTAGATTCCGAGTTTAACATTAGAACAGTCAAATATCATGACAAAATATATAAAATTGTTTCGAGCAATACAATTTTAACGGAAATGACAGACTGTCTACTTGGCAATGCTTCGTGATCGATGAATGACGGATAAATACTATAATCAGCGCGTTAGAAGTCTCATTTTAATCTTATTTCTAATAAATTGGACTGCGTTCAGTTTTTAGACACGACCGTCGTTTCTAATGTAACGAAAGATGATTCATAACGATAGCATTACGAATACAACTTTAAGCCCGACCATAAATGGTTTCGCGTTTCCATTCCGTCTAAAAACGTCTAAGCGTAAAATCTATGGCAATCAAGACATGCAGCCAATTTCGAGAAATTATATTCGAATAATTTAGAGCGTGTAGACCCAGGATTTCTCTCAAGTTGAGAATCACTGACGCTCTTATCGTGGCTTCGATAATAGCATAATCTCTCTGTTTCTCTTTTTCCCCTGCGAGAGATTCGCGCCACGCACTCGCGTTCCATATTTCCTAACATCGTCACCGCCACGACGTGGTCGCCCTCGCCTACTTACCACGCATTTGACAAATTGCGTGTGTTATACGACTAGCAGATAGAGAACCTGCACTTTCTCTGTGGCATCAACGGCACGCGGCACGTACTTAAAGTTGGAGGCGTATCGTGTGTCGCGTTCACAGAAGAGTCGTGACTGCCTCCGATCGATCGATCTCACCGCGAAAGAGGGGCGGGAGGCGGTGGTTGGAAAGGGATAAAGATAGAGAGATAGAGAGAGAGAGAGAGAGAGAGAGACAGAACAAGCTAAAGATAGATAGAGAGAGAGCTAGAGAGAAGTAGCGGGGGAAAAAAAAAGAAGAAAAAAAGGTCGTGCGTGCACGCTACGCGCGTTCGTGCACGCCTATATTCACGCGCGCGCGACCGAGGAGAGTATAGCGGCGTCTCATTTCCACGAAAAGTCAGGTGACCGTGACGACGTGGTCGCTCTGGCGATGTTGCCATGTCCTGACGGCTGCGCGGGCGCTATCGCCCGAGTAGTAACTGTCGAAGTGTGACGGCAGAGACTGAACTGAAGGGAAGAGAGGGAGAGAGCGTTAACTGTCAGTGGTGTAGTCGGGAATTTACGAGCCCCGGGTCCAACTCGCCTCATCTCCTCGCCTTTTCGCTTCATCCCCTCACCCTGAGCGTCAGGATCGAGATCTTTAAGTCGAGTGGTGATTTTTTGGTCCGAAAACCAGATTGCTCAGGTACAAAGGATATTTCCGCAATGTTGATTGTGTTTACAGTCATCGAATTAATGTAGGATGTTGCCAGTAAATCAGTGTGACGATATTCTGATTCTCTGTAAAACAATACGGTTCATTATCTGCACCCATTCCTTTTTATTAAATATAATTTAATAAAAACCTCATGTTTTATTTACATTGCATTTGTTTACGGACACTAGACAAACATGAAAAAGATATAATGGCACACACATATGTTTAAAGAAATAATTATTTTATGATTGTTAATTATTGTAATTGTTATTTCCATAAAATGGATTATATTTTGTGAAATAATTTATTTCGAGCGGATGATCGAACAAGTTGAACGTAATAAGTTTTATCTTTGAATATATATCTTTAACGATCTCGCACAACGACGTGACATACATTTGTATTTTTAAAAAGCGATTAAAACGAGAGATTAGCAGATGTCATAATGACTCTAGCGTACGGAGGGAATTACCATTTCGTGTAATCATCCAATATAGATTGTAATTAATAAGTTCCTATTGCAATAGTCATTCGCTTGATCACGATTTTTAATCGATGCATACACTAGAGCGTATCTATAACAGCGTCATCGGGTAAAGTTCCACCGAGATAACGAAATTTACATGAATATTGTACATTTCTAATTAGATACGCCTTTCTATTCCATTTGTTAAAGTTTCCGTTTCATAAAATGTAGGAGTACTCGATACTTTCATGTATCCAATTTGAATCCATACGAGTGAAATTGAATCCAAGTTCGAATATGTAATTTTGTATTGCTCCAAGATTTTCGGCTAAAATTTGTAGCACAAAATAAATTTTCATTTCTACATAAACTCGCAATAACTGATATTGTCCATAATAAACTAATTTCGAATATCCGATAGTTTTAAAATTATTGTCGCCAATAATCGAATTTGATTCGACTCACATTTTATAAGATTTGACGCGTATTTTACACGTCTGCTTCTTTAACATATGATCTTTGTTCACGATAATGTAATCTTTGGATTAAAATTTATTTTGAGATTTTAGATCGGATTAAAAGGATAGTGTGTCGAGAATTGTAGATGACGATTCTAAAGAAAGAGAGAAAGAGTATGAAAAGATTTAAAGACAGTTTGCAAGTAAGAAACACCTAGGGATACTAGAAAAGCGAATACGTCATTGATGCTAAAGCGGTACTCGTATGGCTTCAATATTCGAACTTGTCGTTGGAATGTCTCAATATTTCAGATCGGAATTTATACGCAGTAAGTTTATTGTTACACCAATTTGTTCTCTTTCCTTGCTTTCTCTCTCGCGTGACTTGTACAATGTGAATTATCATTTCGTTTTTGCGCGTGACTGAATGCATATGATAATCAGCTTCTTACATCGTTGTAAAGGTCATGAGCATGACAGTTTTTTGCGAAAACATAGTTGTATACGATGTTCAGTAATAAGTGTATTGAGTGAACACGATAATATTCCTTTCTCGTTGAAAACTAAAACAATTTTTCTTCTATTAAAATTTAATTTCACGTTATATTTTTTATTCACATTATAATTTTCAACGAATACTACATAGCTAGGTAACTCAAGTCAAAATTCGATTAAATTCCTTCTTAAATGAAGATTAATCTGCTATTTATTTATAGCCTTACAATACAAACTGCCAATCCTCTATTTTTTATTTTGTTACGAAAATTATTCACGTCGCGACACACACACACACACACACACACACACACACACACATTTGTGTCGAGTCATTTCAATTTCGACAAGGAATATCTATATATGCATCAAACTAAACACTTCTTTTATCAAACATTCTCCTTTTGTTGTTTTCGTTTCTTTCAGTATTATACATATTTCTCGTACTTTCGTAATGTGTCGTCAATGTTTATGCGCGCTTACGCGCTCATTACTTGTTAATTAACAGATTTGATGCAAATTAATCTTGCTTCGACGGCATTTGAATTGCCGTCGAAGTAAGCAAAAACCGATATATGTTAAAAAACGTAAATGTTAAAAAACGCATATGTTAAAAAACTTCAAATTAACTGTGAAGTAAACAAGTTATAAGATTAATCAGAAAAACGAACAAGATATTGGATTGAGAAAGATTGAGATGCGATATATATGAATTTCAGTAGTCGTTTAATGCAAAAAGATTAAGACTACAACTATGAAAATATTTTATTTTTCTCAATGTTATACATATGTGTACGTAAGTAATAGTATAGTTATATGAAATCTGTTAGAATTGGCTGAAACCAGTTTGTATTTCAGATGCAATTTTTTCAAAAGAAAGCGTTTGCTATCTGCCAATTCTCTCTCGTCGACAAACAAAATTGACGGAACGATTAGATGACGATGACGCACGATACAGATTGAAGATCGAAGATTATAAGCGAATTAAGCGCAAGAGATATATTCTAAAGGCAATACATAGACACACAGGTAGTGTAAAATAATAATAGCAACAGCAATAATAGTAATATTTTATTTTGCTTTGAAACACATTATCTCTCAAGAACACAGAAATAACATAATATAAAAAAGTATATGAGAAAAAATAATATAACATAATACAAAACAAGAATATAACAATAATAACAAGATATAATATAAGAATAAAATGCAATAAAATATTGTGGAAGAATATGCATCAATGAAGAAAGAACTGAGATATATAATAGCGAAAAAGAAGATAATCGAAGTATTCGATCGAGTCTAGTTCAGAAGAGCGCTTTTTCATCGCGCAAACCGTTAAATAAATAAAACAGAACAAAGTAATTGCGAATACGTATTCCGCAGTGACTCGTCGAGTATCAGTCCCCTCTTAAACGATGACTAAGCCCGGTTTTTGCGTCTTTCAGAAGTTCGGAGGATCATGGATCCAGCGGCGGTGGCGGGGGAGGAACTGGCGGAACAGTCGGCGTTTCCGGCGGTAACAGCGGTAGCGGGAGCACCGGTTCCGGGGTCGGCGTCAGCGGCGGTGGCGGCGAACGAGGAGAGAGGGGAAGCGAGAGTTTCGACTCACGTGGTTCCCACGGCGGCTTCTACGGTAGCGAGAGGAGCAACCGAGTGGTTGGCACCGGGAGCGGCGGCGTCGTCGGCGGTGGCGGCGGCGGCAGCGGTAACGGCGTCGTCGGCGGTCATCCGGCGGACTCCTCGACGGGGGACCCCAGCGGCTATATATCCCGCCGTCCACCACCTACGAGCTCCTACCACGTGACATCGAGCAGGGCGAGGGATCGGCTATACCCGAGGACCGGCCCGTACGTCTCTGGGCCGCCGCCCCCGCCCCATTTAGACCGTCATCGTGGAAGTCTGCCGCCGTCGTCCTGGTCGGCGTACGAGCCGACGAGTTCGAGGTACGGCAGCGCACCGCCGCCACCCTCGCCTGCCACCAATGACTCTTACCAAGATGAACAAGGTAATTATCGCTGATCCGTCAGAGCGCGAGATCGTGGCGTGTCGCACCAGTAACTATGACGCCCGATCATCAGATTATTCCGACTGCCGCATTCTTTACTCATAAGGATCAAGCAGAATTATAGCATTAGAATATATGTGAGATCTGAGAGAAAAATCAAGAAAATTTGATTCTGATGAGCAAAGAATACGGCAGTTTTAAATGTTTATCGTGATAAAAATTTCGATTTTTGTGAAGAGAAGAAAAACAAATATTTCAGGATACTTTTTAAGCCGTTTGGTGCGGGATGTATCCCATTTCCGTCATATCTTTTCTCCTGTAGGAGGTGGCGGAGGTGGTGGTAGCAGTAGCACTGGTGCTCTGCGACAGCACAAAAAACAACGCAGAAAATCACGCAGTGGGAGTAGCTCGCCGAGCGGTAGCAGTCGCTCCGGAAGTAGCAGCAGCAGTCGAAGCGGTAGCTCGGGTGGCAGTACTTCCGGAGGTAGCACATCGCCCGGTAGTTCGCCACATCGAACGAGCAATGTGTCCGTCATAGAGGATCGCAGGCCGGTGGCCATCTGCGTGAGGAATCTACCGATTCGCAGTAGCGATTCCTCCCTCAAAGATGGTCTTTTCCATGAGTACAAGAAGCATGGCAAGGTGACGTGGGTGAAAGTTATCGGCACGGCCAACGAGAGATACGCCCTAGTCTGCTTCAGGAAGCCCGAGGATGTCGAAAAGGCCCTCGAGGTTTCGCAAGATAAGCTCTTCTTCGGGTGTAAAATTGAAGTGGCTCCTTATCAGGGCTACGATGTCGAGGATAATGAGTTCAGGCCGTACGAAGCGGAACTTGACGAGTATCATCCGAAGGCAACAAGGACGCTGTTTATCGGGAACCTCGAGAAGGATGTTACTGCGTCCGAGCTCAGGAAGCATTTTGAACCGTTCGGCGAGATAATAGTGAGTTGTAATTCGATTTAAAAAATAAAAAAATGTTAGTTTATAACAACACAGCAAAGGTTGAATAAAAATAAAGGTAAATCTGAAAGTGGTTGGGCGAATGAAAATCATATCTAAATAAAATCTCGAATAAAAATAATATCTAAGCTTGTAATACATCAGGATTAAATTAATTACATTCTGTCATATATTTGCTTGTAGGAAATTGACATTAAGAAACAAGGCGCCGTATCGAGTTACGCTTTCTGTCAGTATTCGGATATTGGCAGTGTCGTCAAAGCCATGAGGTCGATGGACGGTGAACATCTGGGGGCGAATCGAATCAAACTCGGATTCGGAAAATCGATGCCTACACCCTGCGTTTGGGTTGATGGCATTGGAGGTAAGCGCATTTATATTATACTGCTGCCGTCAATTATTTTAGTAATAGGAAGACCAACAAGGATCAAAAGTACAAGTCACATATATTGACTATCTTTCTTTTTCTAGATTGTACGTCCGAGAAGTTTTTAAGCTTGCAATTCAATACATTTGGACCGACAACTCAGGTAGTAGTGGATCGTGAGCGTGGCCATGCTTTGGTCTTTTTCGATCAAATAAGCTGCGCTCAAGCTGCCGTGAAAGAGATGAGGGGAGTTACGGTTCGCGGCCGCCGTTTGCAGATCGATTTCGCCTCAAGGGAATGTCAAGAGACCTTTTACGAACATCTCGAGCGTCAAGGAAACACTAGTGAAAAACCTTGGGACTCGAGGCCTTCGCCAGCATCGTCGTTTGACATAACGTATGTATATTTTTTATGCATAAATTTTTCTTATGGCTAAAAGGCATCTTGATATAAAATATCTTTTTATTTGAGATAATTTTTACTTTTAATTTTATTACATTATCGTTAGAGTTTTACCAATATAAAATGCATGCTTACGCATAAGCTCACGAGTCATAATCAAGAACTTAAAACGAGTGCATTCGTGATTCGAAGGATTCCTTCTAGGCGGGAGCGCAACAGCTTCGACTCAGCAGTGACGGTGCCGAGTTCGAGCAATAGATTCACGCGCTATGATACGCCCCCGCGATCTAGAACGACGAACTATTCGCGGACTTCCGGAGGCAGTACACCGGGCGCAAGTCCAGCTCATCCGACAGCGTTGTCACGAAGTAATAGACGATCCTATCAAGATTCCTATTACGATGGTGATTATGCCGAACCAGCGTCGAGACGGTTTCGCAGCTACGACGAGTTTAGTCAAGGCAGCGGTGCAAGTCACGACGACTACCAGAGCAGCGTACTCAGCGACGGCAAACTTAACGACGACGATTGTCCGCCACCGTCACGACGTCACGCAGTACAAAGCGTTGTTACGAGTATCGACCCACCTGCGCCACCGCCACCGTTATTACCGCCGCCCGATATTCGGCATCTCCAGAAGGAACGCGTCCATTTGTTGGAGCAACTTGAGGAGTGCCATAGTAGCGGCGATGAGGTCGGTTTCGTGTCGAAGAAACGCGCAAAACTCGATAACTCGTCGACGTCAATACTCTGCGAAGACGAGGAGGCGGAAATTGCGTCGTTACTCGTTACTTCGCATTCTAGTAGAAAAGGAATGGACTTTAGACGCGTTAGTGATAGCAAAGTAGTAGTGCATCATAGCACAAGAAGGGGTAGTTGCGAGGGTAGAGGTCCTGGACCTTGTAAACGCCGTCGGGATGCGGCTAGCAGGTGAGTTGTGTTACAATTAAAAAAAATTGAAGAGATATTAAAAAATTATTAAAACTAAAATAATGATAACATTTCTAGACATCATGAGCACCATGATGGATCTCGACCAGGTACACCTCTCGTCGACGAGCGACCGGAGAATCTGATACCCAGTGAGCCAAGAAGATTCAGAGAAAGGAGTCACGAAGGTCCGTTGTCGTTACCTTTACCAAGGTTTGCGGCACAAATGTTGAACAACAACAATAACACAAGTAGTAGTAACAACAACAATGGCAGCGGCACTCGATCGAACAATGCCAGCCTTGCTAAAATTGCTAGTCCGCCGTGTGCCAGCTTGTCTACTGCGCCCAGTCCTCGTGCAGCACCGCAACCGCCGGCTTCACCACCTCCCAGACATGCCAGCTTGAGTCCGACCAGTTCCGACAGCGAGACAGCGCCGCAATCTCCTAGTCTGGAAGAAAGGATACGCTCTCTGGATGAAAAGTACGAAAAGTGGTCCGGTTCGAGAGCATTGAGTGCCGCTGGCGGCGATGCTCTGGCGAAACTCGATGCCAGCGTTTCGGAAAGATTCCGATTTCGGCATAAACTGCTTAATATGAGTCTTAACGAGGTGCAACCTTCTGACATCGTGAAATCAGTCCTCGCGAAAAGGAGCGTGTTCGATGAGGACTCGAAGCGATTGGAAAACTTTAACGAAAAATACGAACCGCGGGAATTCACTGGTGTTATTGGCGTTAGTTCTATGATCGGTAGCACTGCTGGTCTTACCACTAGTGGTGGTGGTGGCTGTACCAGCAAAGTTTGTCTGCAGTATCCGTTTCCTAGTCATCCGCCGATACAGCCAGCCAGCGGTACTTCGGTTACCAGTCAAATCGGTATTAATACGCCATTATCCGCGAGTTTGACTCCGACGACGACCATGGCCTCGTCGGCACTAAAGACCGATCCGCGAATAGTGCAACATAATTGCATACATCCAACGCCGGCAACGCCGATCACACCTGGTACATCTATTAAGACAGTTAGTCCCGAGTTACCACCGGTTTCTCTACCGATCGGTCTCGGTAGCGGAACGGCAGCAAGTAATAGTAATGGTAGTGGTTTATCGTCAGCCAGTAGTCTTGTAAGCAACAATGGTAGTGTAGGTAACATTCACACCCTCGGAACCTCGACACATCGGGGATTGAGTATCTCCGCGACTACCGCATCACCCACGGTGACAGCGGCGTCAACGGATGCTTTTAATTCAACTGCAATAACAACAGCGGTGCCTGTTACGACGTTAAGTGCGACAACTTCGTCAGCGACAGTAGCGACGACGACGACGATGTCTATAACAGGCACAATATCTTCCATGACTATTACCAGTTCGATAGCTCCACCGTCTTCCACAACGTCCTCATCTAATTCTTCCTCTTCATCATCATTATCTGCATCTTCCACAGATTTGCCCCGTTCTCGTTTGAGGAAGGAAACAAGCGGTAGCAATCGAGAAAGTAGGGACTCCCGTGATGGGAGGGACAGCAGAGATTCGAAACATAGTAAAGGTAAAGATTGTCAAAGAAGATCACGGAAGGATGAAGCTGACGTCGAAAGAAATCGTAAAGATAGAGATGAAAAGGAAAGCGCGAATATTGTGAACGATGTCGGCAACACGGACAATCATAGTAGGGACTTTAAGGATAACAAAGAGTTGAGGTATGAGCGGAAAGAACGAGAAGAAAAAGAAAGGAGAGATAAAGAAGATCGTGACAGACAAGAGCGAAGGGATAAGGAAGATCGTGACCGACAAGAGAAAAAAGAAAGGGAGGAACGCGAAAGGCGCGAAAAAGACGAGGAGAGGCGAGAAAGAGAGAGACTTGATAAAGAACGACAGGAGAAAGATAGAAGAGAGCGAGAAGAAAGAGAACGTGAGAGAAAGGAAAGGGAAGAAAATGAACTTAAAGAAAAGGAGAAACGAGAGAAAGAACGGCTCGATCGCGAGAGGAGAGAACGAGAAGAGAAAGAGCGGCAAGAACGGCGAGAACGCGAGGAGCGTGAAAGGAGAGAACGTGAAGAACGCGAAAAGAAAGAACGGGAAATTCGCCTAGAGCGCGAAAAGCAAGAAAAGGAACGTCTTAGAAGAGAAAGGGAGGAACAGGAAAGAAGGGAAAAAGAGGAACGAGACAGGATAGAGCGAGAAAGAAGGAGAGAAGAGAAGGAACGTCTCGAACGGGAAAAGAAGCGAGAGAAGGAAGAAAAGGAGAGACTAGAGCGTGAAAGGCGGAAAGAAAAAGAAGAACGGGAGAAGATGGAAAAGGAGAAACGCGAGAAAGAAGAACGAGAGAGACTCGAAAAACTTGAGAGGGAAAAACACGAGAAGGAGAAGCGACGGGAACGCGAAGATCAAGAAAGGCGAGAGAAAGAGAAGGTCGAACGCGAAAAGAGGAGAGATCGCGAAGAAAAGGATAAAGAGAAGAGGGAACGCGATGACAGTAGACGGCAATCAACTGAGAATCATTTACATCCTTCTGTTACGCAGTCTCAGAATCAGGTCACCCCAGCACCGGTACCGATCAAACGCAGGTGCTCATCGCAAGATTGCCCCACGGACGAGGATGCTAAGCGTATGAAAATTTCGGACCATCGACGCGACAGCAAAGATCGGTCTAGGCAAAACAGGAGATCTGAAGATCGTAAGCACCGTAACGACTCGCATCGTTCTAGTCGAGAGAGCAGGGAGAGTCGTGACAGTAAAGAAAGCGGCAGTGCGACACAGGATACCAGGGACGGCGAATCAACCCGAGAAAATAACTCGAGAGACAGTGGTAGCAAGGAGAAGCAAAGAAGTAAGAAGAATCGATCGGAGAAGGAGTCGAGGGAACGTAGTCCGAGAGTATCGCACGAATCCGATAAGGAATTTCTGTCGCGATTGGAACTTTCCAAGAGAAACGATTCGACTCTGTCAACCGAGCAAGCTTCCGTGGGATCGAATCATACGAGAGATGTGCAACATCATCAACAGCAACAGTCTTCTACATTGAATTCGCATAGTGACATGGACGATGGTCCCCTCTCTACTCACGAGATACAAACGGTAAGGAATCCATCAGCCACGGATACGGATAGCGACGAGCCGAAGAAGCACTCGATCTTCGATATTGTCGATGATGAGCCTGCTTACATCAGTATGTATGATAAAGTCAAGGCTCGTTCAACGAAAAACATGCAAAAGTTAGAAGAGGAAAAGCGTCAAGTGCGACTAAAGGATAAGTTTTCGCAACTGAAGCAAAGTCGCGCCAGACGAGAAGAGAAGAAGCAGAGTACGTCGTGGGACGGAGATTCGGTGAGTAGCAAAGCTCTGACTGAGGACGAAGCTACTTCCGAATCGGATTCGACAAGAACCAAGTCCCTCTCTAGAAAGGGCTCGCGGTCTCGCATTCACTCTGATACGAGTGAGGAGGAAGAGCCATTTAACAACAAGATTCGCAAGCCTGTAAAGACTGAAAGATTTCTCGAGAGCGACGTCGATCTCGGCTTTGCCGATACCGAGGAGAAGCAGAATCCACTGGAAGCCTCGAACGTCATCGTGAATAGCGTACACACGAACATTAAAGAAGAGCCTCGTACATCCGACGAAGACGAGCGAATCTCGGTTGGCTTCCGTACGAATCATCCGACAATAGTGGTGAACAATCACGAGAGAGATTCGCGAAAGAAGTCGCATAAAAAGAAACAGAAACGCCAAAAGAACAGTATCTCGAGCGAAAACAATTTGAAGGTGGAACCGACGGAGACTCTAGAACATAAGAATAAACCCAATCTCATCACATCGTCAAACGCAGATTGCCGACCGAATCATGGCACGGAATTGACCACCATCACCGCCGCTACGACTATAGTCACGACAGCGTCAGAAAACGCTGAAGAGAGAATGCGCGCCGACAAGAAGCAACGTAGTAAAAAGGATAAGAGACGCGATCGGAATGGAGAGGATAAGGCTAAAGCGAGACGAAAGAGACTTAATAGGCAAGAGGCAAGGGATTCTCAACGTATGGAAGACATCTTCGGCCCTCTCTCGGACGATGTTGACGATGGCCCATCTAATACGTTCTTTAACAGATTTAGCAACATGACATCGGAGAATAGCGTTTACGCTTCGGACAGCGACGGTGGTCGTAGTTCGCTCGACATGGACAGAACAAGACGGAAGACAGAAAAGAAACGACGCCATCAACCGGAAGATGAGAACAGCGTCGATTTAGCCGAAGCCGGCCGGGAGATCGAGGCGAAACTTTTGGGTATGCCGAGTTCTCCGAAGACCGCCCCTGTGTGCATAGCCGAGCCCAGCGATCACGATGTCTTTCGTTTCACCGACGATAATGACAGTGTCGAGCCGTCAACACCTTCGACAGCACCGGAGAAAGTCAAAGAGAAGAAGAAGAAACGGAAGAAATCGAAGGAGGAACGCAATCGGAAGGATTATCATCACCACCACCATCATCATCATCACCATCACGAAAAGAGCGGTGAATTACCTTATCTAGGCGCCGAATCTAGTCCACCGAGAGCGAGCAGTCCGTTAGTATCTAAGACAATATCATCCAGCTTGCCCGCGCCTAGAGAGACATTATTGAGCCCGATACCTAAAGCGACTACTAACGTGTCGACCGTATCATCGATAACCCCTCCGGTTGTGAGCGATATTCAAATCAAGTCGGAGAAGAAGAAGGACAAGTTTATACCCGGTTTTGGAATAGAAATGGACGAGACAATTCACGAGAATGCTGTGAAAAGTATCTCGGAGCCTGACGAGAAGGACAGCAATTGTCAATCGCGCGGCAACAGAGAGGGATCGGAAGCACCTGTACCAACGACGCCACCGGCTCAGAACGAAGACAAGCCGCGAGTAGCAATATCGCAGGAAGAAACGGAGGACGCCGTTGCCGCGTTACTCGAAGAAACATTCGGCGCTTCGACTGAGGAATTCTCTTACGAGGGCGAGGAAGAAGAAACCGAAACCGACGGTATTACCGGAACTCCAGCCGAGGCGCCTCAAGAAGATGTCGAGGAGATGCAGCAAGCCGTCGAAAGTTTGAACGCCTCAACGGTGGAAGGCGACGCGGATCTAAAGCCGGATACGCCGCAGAGCGAGCACGACCTACAAATTGACACGGATACGGAGGAAGATCCGAATTACGAGACAGTCGATCTGACGCAACCGCCAAAGACACCGGATATACCGTCATTCTACAAGTCCCCGACGAAAACGCTGAGTATGACACCCGTCTTAACTACGCCTGAGAAATCGATCGATGTGCGATTAACGCCCACAGTGGTTACCAAACCACAAAGTCCACCGAGTTCCGTGATCGCTCATTCTTGGACCTTGAATGAACACAACAAGCCTCTCGAATCCGTCAAGTTAGAAGCCACAGAATCGGACATTGATGTCGCTAGTCCGGAAAGAACGGCGCAAGTGCAGAGAACGTCCCCGTCGCCGCCACCGCTGCAATACAAGCAACCTATGTTGGTGCCGTGCAGCGTACCGATTACGAGTGAAATACCGAAATCGCTCTCCATTGCGAGTTCGCGACCATCGCCGATTACGGTACAGCCTCTGTATCAGAGGCTTCCCGTGTCTCCGCAATCTCAGATGGTACCCATGCGCCAAGCTTCTCCGAAAATGCAAACAACGACTGTTTCTTGCTCGTCATCTTCCAACACGACGCCGTTGCCGCCGTTAGTCCCGTCGAGAATACCACCTTTGGTACCATCACAATCATCGCCACGCATCTCTCAGCCGCTCTCACCCAACGGACAATGGTCGCGGAATCCTACGTTAAGTCCCCACGTACCTAACGTGGGTAAGAGAAAAGCTTCGCCGCCACCTACCAAGATCGCGGTATGCGTGCCTATCCCCGCTCATAGACCGGAAGCACCAATTCAACAAATCTATTCGACCGCGGCGACTCAACAGCCAGTGATACAGCACGCCTCGGGAATGCTGGCACCCGCACCCGGTTATCCTCGCGGTGGTTTACCGCCGTTGACCTTGAATATTCCACCGCGACCTTACATGCCTGTACCACCGTTAGCGTCCGGCATACAGGTTAAAAACTCGCGCGATTCCTCTTTAGGTGGCAAATCTGTGATCGAGACGCTACTACCAGTAAATCCGAACGAACCATCGCAGAGATTGGAAGAACCAAAATTGTCACCCGCTGTTATGCCTGAACCAACCAATAAAGCGTCTACCTCGCCTAAAGTTCCATCGCCGAATCAACCGCCTACGTATATACCTGAAACAGCGAAGATTGAGATCAATGCCAGTACGTCTAGTCCGGTATTCGGTAAGCCAGCTTACGTCACGGACAGCTACACGATGTCGTCTAGAACACAAAAACAAATGTCCGTATCTATCACAACGGATAGTAATCTGCTGTCGCCTAGACAGAAACAAGAAGTGTCGAATCTTCAACTTCTAACTACGCACGTACCTCGCTCTTCCACGCCCAGTCCTGTAATCGTGGCTCACGGTCAATCTCACTTACTTCACAAGTCGGTGCATACTCTAGGTCCGCCGAACGTCCCTTCTTCGAATCAACCGCTGATAAAAACCGTGGTACCTATAGTTCCTCAGCAAATAACGCCCAGCGCACCGTTGTCAGTACCCGGTGATAAATCCGTCATCCCGCAAACGCCTTGTCAGAGACAGTCGCCTGTCTCTCAGGGTCAATTGGTCAAATCTCACATACCTCTGGCATCTACAGAGTCGCAGACGATCATAACCAGAGTAGTATCGTCGACCGCATCTTCCATGTCGACGCCACCGATGAACGAATGTTTAGACCAACACATCCAAGGACAACAATTGGAAGTGGACGCTGAAGCACAGATTAATCAAACTGCCCAACCGATGCAACTTACACCACCTATACAATCAACGCAGCCGATCGACGTGATAAAACAAGAACCAATCGACATTAAACAGGAAGATATGATAAACGAAACTGAATATAATATAGCCGAATCCGAGAAACTTTTGAACCAACCGTGCGTAGAAGATAACATAAAACAAGAAAAACAAGAAGTAATAATTAAGACAGAGATTGCGCCATGCGTTCCTAAAATCGAAGTTGCCGATGCACCGATCGCACCGAAACTCGAAATGGAAACTCCTATAAAACTGGAGCCTGTGAATGAAATTAAAGAAGAGATTAAAGAGAATGATGAAATGGAATTAGACGAAGAGCCAGTAGAAGATCCGTTGAAAGAGCCGAGCACGGATCCCCTTGCTATCGATTCTAAGGAAGATCCGACCGATAGCAAAGAAGACAGCGATTATTGGTCCGCGAAGGAAGTGAACATCGAAAGCGTGATAAAGAAGGTCGATGCTCTGTGCGACGGTGAAGGTAACGATGGCGATGACGAGGCGCAACAGACCGAGAGCGCGAATAGCGACTCGCACGACACCAGCAAGAACGAGTCGGATTGGTTTGATGCCGAATCGTCGATAGAGGGCGAGAGTAAGAAGAACTTTGGATCAACAGCTGATGAGCACGACGAGACTATGGAAACGTGCGAGAATGAGTCTACGAAGAGTCGTCGTGGCAGAGCAAAGAGTAGACGCGGTAGTCGTGGCGGGGTCACCACCAGACGGGGTGGCAGAAACGCGAGCAACGTCTCTCACAGACGAGGCGGTAGAAGTCCCCGAGGTAGCAAACATCATGTTGAAAAGAACAAATTGCCTGCCGATGTTTACGAGTTCCATGACGACAGCGAGGAGGACAACGCCGGTCGTCCGCGACTTATTCTCACTATTAAATCTCCCGGACCGAACGTAACGGGACCTAATGCACAGCCGGCGATACCCGTGGCCGCGGTTAAAGAAATACCGCCAGAAGAGTTTGTGTCTCCAGCCGCTAACACGAGGAAATCGAGAAGATTGGCGGAGAGAGATGGCAGTCGCAATACGATCGACGATGTCATCGAGGACGTTGTCCGTGGATCACCTGCAAATAAAGGATTAGTCAGCGGCGTCGCCGGGAATGTACACGCCACCAGGCGAAGTACCAGACACAACAATGCTCCGCGCAATACGACGCAGCAATCTGCCGCGCCGCTAACAACGGAACTTCGTAAATCACCTAGGGGCGGTCGTAAAACGGTGAGACGAACATCCGAAAATAACGAGGATAGCGGAGAAGAGAAGGCGAAGGAAGTAGTAATCGTGACGGCGCAAGAGATACCGATCAAAGAGGAACCGAAACTGGCACAACCGGAAAGTCCGAAAGCGGAAGAACCAGCTCAGACTGTTGTTACATCGGCGCCGCAGAAGACGGTGTCGCTTGAACCGATGACGTTGATCGATCCGGTCACGGGAATGCTGATACCGATGAGGGAATCTGAGGAGGGTCAGTATATACCGGTGTCCACGGCATCTAGTCAGGTACAAACTATCAATAGGACACTATGCGAACCTCGAAACAGTGGATTAGCAGTAGTCAGCGCGAGCCCGACAAACGAAGCTCCACGAGTGAAATCCGAAAGTTCCCCGTTAGTGGAGCCGAAGAAAGAAGCTATAGAACACGTTGTAGAACACGCGTCTTGTCAATCAGCACCGACACAGCCGATCCAACCGCAAACTAGCGTGATTACGAAACCACAATCTCCGACAGTACAGGTGCAAGTTACCTCTACCATTACTATTGCACAATCTTCGACGACAACCACGACTATTGTCACTACCGCGACTGCGACGTCTGTAGCATCAACTACAACGACGCAACCGATACCCACCTCTTCTTCCTCGCAGACGAAACCTACGAGCCTCAAGGCGCACGTGTTAAACGCTAGCAAGCTGACCTCGGCTCAACAGCAGGTTGTCATCACGAAACCGGTGACTCCAAGCTTGCCCAACCAAACGATAGTACAGAACATCGTCAAGTCACCCGTGCAAGCGATACAGAGTCTCAATCTGCAGATACCACCTGGCAGAGTCGTGTCACCCAGTTTAAGTCCGCGTGCGAAACAGGCGGCGCAATTGGCGCCAGCGAACGCAGGCGTGAAGCAGGGTCAACCTATGTCACCAGTACTCAACAACACCGGAGTACCACCTAATCCTAAGCAACATCTTCTACAAGCCGCCAAGCAACAAACATCGACGATAGTGAACATGTCACAGAAAATGCCGATAAACATGCATCCTGCTAGTGTGAACGCCACTAGAATGCATCAACCGGTCTCGCAGCCCACCGCTCTTAAGGGTATTAATGGACAACCTCATCCGCTTAATCCAAAGACGCACCTACTGCAAGCTGTAGTTCCATCGATCGTCACCGGAAGTTCATCTACGCAACCGCATCTCGTCAATCCACAGCCGATTTCAACCGGCAGTGCCCGACCACCGGTACCGAAAACTCCTGTACGTAAGATGGAATACTTGATGGTATTTTAGATTTAATACTATACTCATACTCGATACGCTAAAAATTATAAATCAACATCGATTAATATTTCGGAAACTTATGTTTCAGGTCACTGGGACAATGGAACCGCAAAAAGTGGAAGTGCCGATGCCTGGTTGTATCATGGTGCCAACTGCGAGCCCGCAAAGTCGTAGCGTACCGATGCCGACGTACGAGGCTCCATTGGTAAATACTGTATATATTTCATTTTTTTCGTGCGCCAATATTTCATGTGTATAAATACTATGTTCAAAAGTCGTGCACTTGAGTGAGAAAAAAAAATAATAAAGCTAATATGTTGAAAAACTTATAAACATTAAATGCACTAACTCTATTCGGTTTTGATTAGCACGGAAGTACAGGTGCTACTCCACCAGGGGGTCAGTATGGTCTTGTCCCCCCGCATCGATCCCAGAGTCCTCCATTGCCTCCACCTGCCCATCATCACGTTAATACTTCACAGGTATTTACTTTCTAATATTCTTATATATTTTTAATAGAACTGTGTATGCCTTATAATTATAAAAGAAAAAAAATGCAGTCTTTAGACATTAATCATAAATTTCTTGACATTGCATGAAATTTGAAGAATTTTTACTATGGATTGTTGTAATTTAATATATAGACAATATTGTTTCTTGATATAAATAATGATAAAGATAATCTTGTTTCACAGAGTGAAGTCGTCAATCATTACGGAGGACTGACTCGTGGCGGAGAGCTGCCGCCACCTCATTATTTACATTCTCAGATGTTGCAATATCAATATCATCTTCGTGCGCAACAGGAAGCGTTAACGGCACCTCGCATAGGTTATCACATTCCAGGGACGAGATCTCCGCACCTACCTTTAGATCCGAAACTCGAGACCGGCATAGAGGACAGTCACAGTCCTCCTTTAGAATTGAGACGAGGAACGAGAACGCCTCAAGATCGTACCACCGACAGTCCACAAGTTGCTCAAGTTTATATGCTACACGGAAATGTGAGATTACCGCCACCTCCACCGCAGTATAATGCAGGAAGTAATCCGTCATTGACCGGTGCACCGGCTGGCGCTAGAGCAGGTTATTACGAACCGCCGCCCGCTCATTTACGTTCTCAATATCCCATGGCTGCCAGCGAAGCACCACCTGAGATGGGCAGAGCCGCCACGCCGGAGAGATGTAGAAAGCACCATGTTGTCACACCACCACCATATGCGTCTCAAGTGCCACCGCAAGCGGATAGCTTTCAGATGCTACTCCAACGTTACCCGGTTATGTGGCAAGGTTTACTAGCGCTCAAGAACGACCAAGCGGCGGTACAAATGCACTTTGTTTTCGGCAATCCCAACGTAGCCAGAGACAGTCTGCCATGTAACAGCGACGGCTCCACACCACCATTGAGAATAGCCCAAAGAATGAGATTGGAACAAACTCAAGTCGAAGGGGTAGCGAGAAAGATGCAGGTACGTGTCGCAGTCTTTCTTGGCAGTTAAATACCGTTCGTACCGGTATGTGATGAATGTAACTACACGAGTTGAACTATTCTTTAATATGTCAATTAAAATGTTTTTCAGACTGATAACGAACATTGCATGCTGTTGGCATTACCTTGTGGTCGTGACGAAGTAGACGTACTGCAACAAAGTAAAAACCTTCAATCAGGATTTATAATGTATCTCCAACAGAAGCAAGCTGCTGGAATCGTAAACATTGCCGCACCCGGATCGCAACAGGTGAGTCAGAATTGTTTTCATCATATGAGTCCTCTATCTCACATGGAAGCGTTATTATAACATATTCCTTTTATTCTTGATTCTCTCTTTTATTTTCTTTATTACCTTTTCCGGTGAGATACGATGAAAATGTAATGCTACAAAATTTTCTGTATTTTAGCCGGCGTACGTAGTTCACATTTTCCCGTCTTGTGATTTCGCGCATGAAAATTTGGCAAGGATTGCACCGGACCTACTTCACCGTGTCGCAAAAATCTCTCATTTACTAATCGTTATTGCCACGGTTTGAGACCGATCATTGACCTACCGGATTACGATTTATCCGTATGTCTCGTCTTCACGCACCGCAGGACGCTTCATACCTGGCATGAAGCCTGGAGTGTCCGCCTGACACGCGCGTAATTGTGCGACAAAAAGCGGGATGCGCATTCAAAATGAAGAGCTCCTTATTCGGAGTTGTATCAGTGACAATCAAATGGAACCCGGCGGGTTGTAAGCTGATCTTTAGATCGTAGGCCTAAAGACGAGGCACGAGGTTGTGCGGTGAAGTGAGGTTAGCACCTTTAAATGCGTTGGTCATCACCGTGCGTACCTCCCTTCGATGAAATTCGCGCAAGCAAGCTCGGTTCTTTCTTGCTTTTCTTTTTCTTCTTCTTCTTCTTCCTTTTTTTTTGAACGGCTTGTAACTCGCGTCAATTATAATACTGACAATGTTTGTGGGATCGACCGACATCACTCTTGGTCTTTCTGACAAGCGGGTCAGGCACAACCCTAGTCTTCAGACAAGACCTTCGATTCGTCATGCGATACTCATTACTTACGCTCGTCCTTCCCATAGAGGAAGCAGTAATAACTCGTTTCTCTAGATGGACAAGTCAATCGCGAAGTAAAGATATAGAAGCAGCTAACATACCCTATCACTATTACATGAGCTATTACGAGCTATTTCAAGTAAGGTTTAGGCGTTAATAATAATAAAATAAATTGTGTAAAAAAATTATAAGCGAGCCACCGAGGGCATAACTACTGTGATTTTAAGTATTTAACGATAACCGTAACTGCGTAAAGAGGAAGAAGACAAAAGGTAAAAAAAACATATAAGAGGGTGCCCAACTAATGGTCCGTGCGGTATGTGATGTGTTTTTGTATAAATACTGCTCTATATATATAAATATGACTATGTATTATATTATACTATAACGAAACTATAACGATAATTTGCTGCTGCCCATTGCTGCTGCCGCCGCCGGTCGTGTCGAGTTTAGAATGTAAATTATAACGTTAGTCCTCTAGCACACACAGAGAATGAGAAAAGTTGGGCCACCCGCGTAGAATTTGTGCGATTTATTCATAGATCTATCCTAGTGTACCATGATTTCCTACAGCAGGATGCGAATTTGTGAATTATTATTATTATTATTCTTATTATTAATCTCTCGTGAATTACTAAAATTCCTCTCATACATAGCATACTCTCTTAGCATTATATATATATATCTTATAAAAGAATTTTTAACGTTATACTTATATTCTTTATTATGATTATTATGATTACTATTAATGTTAATGACCAGTGTTGCCAGTGTCAGAGTTACAACTGTACAAGATTTTTCGATAAATTGACGAATTAAATTAGACACGTTTCCTTTCTCATCGTAAAAATTTTATTATATAATTCGTCTAATTTATTTTAATAATTATAAACACGACCTTGGTAACACTGATAATCGCCCATTCTTATTACGATTATTATTATTATTAATATTATTAATTATTATAATTATGATTACATATTATTACGATTACTATTACCACTGCTATTACTATTATTACTACTATACTATTACCACTACTACTACTTACTATTACTACTATTACTACTCTACCACTACTCTATTACCGCTGCTATTAATTATTATTAACGTTATTACAACAGGCTAGCTAGGGCATACCAATCCGCACACATTAAGGACAAAATGGGGCTTATTTGTCATACTGGGAAAATGTATGACCGATCTCATTGACCATTGACGCCGCCCCATTCTACGCACTTCCATCCTACGCAGATTGATATATCTGACTGAATGAACAAGCGGAATGCTGAACAGCGAATGCGAATAGAATGTTAACGTTCATTAACATTCGATTCACATTCGTTCTTCGTTTATTGTTCATTCAATCGCAGTAAATATATCTATCTTTATATCCCATCCCTATCGATTCCGTCGCACGACGACTCATAGACTCTTTAGCATTCGTGTCCGAATAAATGCGCTTACGTGTATAGATCAGAGGTTACACTATATCACACACCAAGCCGTCAAAAAACATTTTAAATAAACTAAGAAACTTATATCTATTTACGATATTATGCTGCTGAGCGTAGGGCGCATGCCTCTAGAGAGTAATCTTCATGCAAGAATCAGGGATAGACAAAACATACGCATTCATTTGTTTCAATTATCTGTTGCTAAATGTAGCAAGAGTAATTTAATAATATGCACTTTTATTTGATGATCTGACCTTCTTTCCCCTAAGCGAAAACTTCAAAATCTTCTTTCGACATTCGCAGAATGTCAAGACGTGCAAAAGTGTATACTGAGTATCATTTATTCTATATCGTATACTCGCACATATACAATAATTATAAGTAACTTTTTGGATATTTATTGTATTTCCTCATTTATTTTCTTATTGATTTAGGAGCACTTGACGATTCGATGTGTGAATTCATTACTTTTATTTCTAAGCGAAGCGCATCGTTTAAGTGATCACTCTATTGTTCTGTCCATCCCTGCGACGATGCAATTACCTTAAGGCAGCGCGGATACTCGCGGAGCGTGTGCATGTACAGTGTAAAAGATGCGTTGTGGATATGTACAGTGTAGAGGTATAACTGAGCGAGAGAGAGAGAGAAAGCAAGGTGATAAAAAAGGAGCGTTATATATATATATATATATTATAACTATGAATATAAGTATATATAAGGCGCGAACGTGCGCACGTGTCGTTTATTTCACGCAACTCATTTATTTTTATGGAAACGTTGCGTTTTCCTCTCTTTCTTCTGCAGCCAGTCATATAGAGTAGGTGCAGGATCATGTACTTTCTGTACCGTTGTTACGCGACACGTGCGCCCGTCAGCGGGCCTCATCTATCTTGTAAAATATCTGTGAATATTATGATTTAGTTTCTTCCTAATTGTAGGCTACAAAAAATACAAAAGAATGTTTACGTTAATCATTTAAGGAAGAAGAATGTACAGATATGACTATATTCTTTTTTTTTTTTTTGTTTTGTGTTTTACTGTAGTTATTGATAATTATATGGATATTAACGATAATAATAACTATGATTAAAAGAAAAAAAAACTTAAGCTCGGCTCGATTGCGTCATTCTTGAAAAACCCGCTAATGCGCAATATATTTATTCTGTGTAAGAGAAACTCTCGGTGATAATGTATCATTTGTATATTAGTAATTACGTGATCTCCTAATAATCGAAAAAAAGAAAAGAAACTTGAATAGAATTGGATATACGTTACGATGTCATACCGTTCCATCTCCTAAATTCATCACAATTTATCACGATTTATTTCTACATGTCGTCTACATGCGTTCTTCTGAAATGTTAATGCGTTAAAAAACGTATGTTAAGAACTTTCTTTTTATATTAGATCAGGAGCTGGACTTCTCGCTAGAAAGGTAATATAATAAAACACAAACTATTACCTCGAATATTGACGTATATTTCTCTTACGGTCTTACATTTGTTATATTTTTCTTTAATCTTTCCAACGAATTGCGAAAATATATTGTAGGATTTATGATTATTATTTGAAAAACAACTCTAAGACCTCCTCTATATAATCTCAACGAATAAGATTTGGATTAAGAGTTTGCGGATAAGCAATAAGCATTGCGATACAAAAAAAAGCTTTCTTCAAAAACCTTATTAAAAAAAGGTTCAAGATTTCTTATACACATATATAGAAGATATAGAAGAAGAAATATTCTATTCTACGTTTACATCTTATGTCAGTTTAAAAATTATAAAAGCAAATATTTTCTCCGTGATATAAGATAGTTATTTAAATTGGATCAAAAGCGACAATTTTTAGCATTTGCTGTAAATCGCTTATCTAAGGATTGCTAGTCCATGAGGTCCAGTTTTGAATCTGCAAGTAGAGTTGATACCCAGGGCTGGCTGTTTGCGTTACTTGTCGCGCACCAATTACACGTACGTTGCTTCGAAGGATACCTTGGGATTTGCCACACCCCTTTAATTGATGTGCGACGCTTAACATTTTCTGGCTGGCCTGTTTGTCTGAAAATAAAAGAGATGGCCAAAAAATATAGCAATCCGATACATAAAAAATAAAGCATATAAATATATTAAACATACGATATAAAATATTACATATCACATTTGCTTACTTTCGAAATTTCCAATGAAAGCTATGCCGATAGATTTTTTATTATATCCGTATGTATGCGCCCCTTCGCGTGTCCATCCACATCCCTCGTACACGTTTCCATCGCCACCGATTAAGAATCTTTAAAGAGAAAAGGCAGTCATTGATCATATAATATTTCTCGCACACATTTTAATATTATTAAATAGATAATATTATTAGATATTTACAACGTTATACTAATTGTGCTCGACGGGGCTGGGATATAATGATTATTATGACTTACGAATAACCGATGTCATCCCAGCCAAGTTGATCCATATGATAACCGCGGATGCCGTCGACGGTGGCTGTACATGCCTCGCGCGAATTACACTCGGGAGTGACTGTATGCTGTATCACCACATAAGGTATCGGCACTATTAAATAGTTCACTTCTCCAGCGGGAACGGAGGTCCACTGATTTCTGCCGATGATGGTGGGACATTTGACCTCTGCGAAAAAAATTCAATTACAAATTTTATAATTTAATATCCCGAGAAATAAATAAATGTTTTCGCACTAGGAAAAAGATACTTGAATCGAAAAACTTAATTTTTCAGAGGTTTTCACATTTTCCATTCTTTTTTATTTGATTGCTTAATAACAAAATTTATTTGAACGTACGTCCGAGATTACTTCGCGATTGACTTTTGGCAAGTCACGATTGACAACGATCAGCTGATTTAAATGTTAGATTACTTACTGGCGAAACTGGCAGGAAGCACCAGCAAAAGTACGAAGCAGATCCTCGACAACATCCTTACAGTGTTAACAGAGGCGTACAACTGCCAGAGAAATGTCGAAAGATTAAAATATAACGTCAGCATTGCCCCGGGTTATGACCCATGAGGCGATAACGAGAAAGATTCGCTGAATATAATCTTAATTTTTCTGCTTTTCTACGTAATTTTTAATAGTAACAGAGAGAGAGAGAGAGAGAGAGAGAGAGAGAGAGAGAGAAGCGCGCGCTAAAATGTCAATGTATTATTTATTTTATCGATGAGTAAATCATTGTGTTTATTAACGATCACATTAGCCATCTCTATTATGAATATTTTATCGAAAAATGCAAAGAATATGGTTTTTTAAATTCATCTAATGAGAAAAATCAAATTCTTTCGATTCGATACGAATTAATATAAAGCGATATCTCGCATTACATACTGTCAACAATCGACTTTAGATAAATTTGCCGGCTGTTTATTGTGGTTTGTCGACACCTGCGGTCTGTAGTTTTTTTCAGTGTTTTTGTGCTCGATGTAAAAAAAAAAAGGGAACATTATGGAAACTGTTCGACCGTGTGGCTGCAAAGGAATACGCTCTTGCTTAATTTGCGAGGCTAAATACAAAATATCGAAGCCGGATCTGAAGGAAGTATTACAGGTAACGAACGGAGAGAGAGAATCACTTAACCTATAACAAGATATTTGTGTCGCGTGATGTTGAAGTTTCTTAGAATTGGTCGCGGGATTTCCTCTTCCGTAATTGAGGACAACGGAATGACGATAAAATTTACGTTAAATTCAGGGACTTTCCATATTACCATTTTATTAATATATATGTTTTCCAATAGAGTTTTTATTACTCAGAATCGTAGCAAGCCCAATCAACGCGATTTTCTGCATTCCAATCTTTGAGCAATCTTTGACCTGATAATCTTTTATACTTTGTTATTTATAGGATTGTTATTATATTATATTATAGTGTATACTCTCACAAGCATAACTAGTCTTCCTTGAAAAATGTAAATTAAGATTTAGAGATTTACATCTGAATATTTTACCTCAGGTTTTCTGCCTTTTCTATCTGCTGTCTGCTATACACTGTCCTGTGTTTGTTGAATCTACTTCTAGTTGGATAAAATATTAGAATAACCAGTTTGCAATTTTTTGTGCAAAAAGATGAGGCACTTACTTTGTCTTCCTATTTTATCTCAATATTATCCTTCTATATATTTGATGTAATATCACTGTGTTCTGTCTGTTGAATCTGCTTCTAGCTGGATAGAATACCAGAATAACCAGTTTGCAATTTTTTCTGCGAAAAGATGAGGCACTTACTTTTTCTTATTTTGCCTTAACGTTATCCTTTTATATTTGAATGTGATATGAACTATTATATTAATGATTAAAAGTACTATATACGAGATGAATACATCTTTTTTACAAAAATTTATTTATAATTTTAATTATACATTCTTGGATAAAACATATCTTTAATTATGGTTTAATTGTTTAACTAATTTAAAATATATTTCCAATCTTACAGGAAAGCAAATGTTATGTTTATTGCCCATATTGTGATAAATCATCACCTGGATGGGATATAGATGAATATAAAAAGCATCCTCATCATGATGGAAATTTAATTGACTACCCTGGTGTTTACATCAAGGTAATGTGATTACAATAAACTACTGTATATTTTATAGCATACTTTTTAGCATTTTTATTCACAATATGTATGTTTCAGTTAAATTTTTTAAATGAAGATGAGGCTAACAAACTGATGGAAGCGCTCGATTATCTCCCTTGGCAAACTTCGCAGAGTGGTAGAAGAAAACAGGTATATTTATGCTTATAAAAATTAATACATCTCTATATATATATATTTGTTTTAAATTAAAACTCTTTAATTTATAGAATTTTGGACCAAAATGTAACTTTAAAAAGCGAAAGTTACGATTAGGGGTATTTGATGGTTTTCCTAAAACAACACAGTTTGTACAGAGTAAATTTGAGGAAATACCACTGCTGCATGGTTTTAGAACTGTCGAGCAATGTTCGCTTGAATATGATCCTGAACGAGGCGCCTCTATTGATCCTCACATTGACGATTGCTGGATTTGGGGGGAACGTATAGTGACTGTTAATATTCTCGGTGATTCTGTTTTGACTATGACTCCTTATCGTGGTCCAATAACGCGATACAACTTAGACTGCGTTTCAAATTACAATTCCATCTTAGAGAAAGGCATTCGTGATAACACACAGATTGATATTGATGATAACGTCGTAGTACGATTGCCGATGCCTGCTAGATCACTCATGATTTTATATGGTCCAGCAAGGTATAATATTTTTCTTACAGAAACGAAGATATACTATGTCCCATGGAATTAATATTATATTGTTTTTTGTCTCATAGATATCAGTGGGAACATTCTGTGCTTCGACAGGATATAACATCGAGGCGCGTTTGTCTCGCGTATCGCGAATTAACACCACCGTATCTTGAGAATGGAGGACATCACGAAGAAGCTTCTGAGATTTTGAGGCAAGCTTTACTCTTCTGGTGATATTACTATGAAATGGATTTAAATAATTATCAAATTTATTTATATAATATATTCTTTCTCGTGACGGAATATAATGTGTAAATACCATTTAAATAAGGATATTTTATTTCTAGCATAAAAATACAGTGCACAATAATATTCAATAAGTATCAACACCTTTTAAAACAGTTTGTGTAATATTTGAAAAGAATACTCTTTTTCTCTTATGGCAAACATTCTTAATTATCCATAGTATAAAATTTAAAATGAATTTGAATGAATTCACTTTAAGTTCAAATTAAAATTAAAATTTCGCAATATCTAATTATTGGAATACAAATTATTTAAAACGGATAACAATTATAGATTGTCTATATCTAGTTAGAAAATATATTAATCTATGAATTATATAAATCACAATTATTTGGTATTAAGTACTGTTTTCTCCTATATTATCTCCGATAATAACCCATTGAACTCTATTACACAAATAAATGTAAAAACATCAAAAATAAATATTCGTTTTTGTATAAACGCTTTTATATATTTATATTATAGAAAATAGAATCATTATATGGTCAGTTTTTATGTGTATAAATTTCTCTTTGTGAGAACAAGAGGGATAAAAATCTGGTCTTATTAAATTTTTGTATTAGAATGTTAACATTTTTTATCGCCTTTTAATGGGTAGTCCGGTGACATGTACACTACGGGAAACGTAGTTAAGGGATCCGATTTTCCCAGTGGTTCGTAACCGTTCACAAGATTTTCTCGTAATTCCCAGCGGCGCCTTTCTCTTTCCGTCTTTTGACGTCTGATAGCTCGGCCAAGCATACACGCGAACATAATTCCCGTTAGCTAGAAAAAAACAGTAGATACAAATTATTATCAAACTTATTTATTTATATAAATTACATTCTCAAGATTATGCTTTAAATTGTAAAATAGACAAGTTGGAGCATATAATAATTTCGAAGTTAAAATGTTAATGAGATTTGTGTAATTTGTAAGAATTTATGGACTTTAAGATTATATATATATTACAATTTACTATACCAGAATATTCTACTTCAACATGTATATTGCTCAATGTTGGCACATTTTATCTATCCAGCAAATGTTTTACATGATAAATTGTCGTTTCGCAGTTTAGCATGCAGAAAATGTGATTAAAATTAAGTGGGAAAAATTGAATCTTACTAACCTGGATAAGAGCGATCGCTACAGCTCCCGTGCCGATGTATAATGCACTGCGGTGAACAATAATAGAAAGGCGACTAATACATCCCTCCTGATATTTCCCCTGGCAACGATCTGGAAAATCGACTATCTCGTCCACTATAAATGCACAGCAAGAATCAGGTACATTCATATTTGTTTCGTTTAACGATACGTCGTACCAATCCATATAGCTGTCATATCCACAGCAACGTAACTATAAAGAAAAATTATTATATATGTGATCGATTATTTTCTAAAATGCTTTTTTTTATGTACATAATATACAATAACATCTTTAATAGTTTTTGTGCAACATGTGCCACTTTTTATTTGGATTTTTCTATTATTTTATAAAGTCGATTTTTTTATTAAACAATATTAATAATTTTAAACAGATTAATAATTCTAAAGTTGTAAACTACCGAAAATGAAGTTTTCAGCAAACAGATAATAAAATTTTATTCTTTATTAAATTTCAAACAAACATTTGAATATAGGTTATAACTTGAAAATTAATTACAAAGCTGTTGTGAAATTTAGAAATCAATTAGAAAGAAATTAATTACAAAAATTAATTACAAAGCTATTGAAAGTTAGAAACTTGCAATAAAATAAGTAATCATTTCCCTTACCATTTTTGTTAAAGAAAAAAAAAAAGAAAAAAAAAGAAAAAAAAAACTAATTCTAAATTGAAGAAATTTGTAGCTGACAAGTGAAATATTCTTATCTACTTGTCATATCCGACAATAATATGTTTTTTAATTTTCATAATTTCCTAGAATTTTACTTTTGTTGCTCTTAGAGAAAAATTACATCGTTTTATACACGTAAGTTCATAATAAGTTACAACTAGTAATATAGGAATAATCCTCTTACCCTAGATTGCATAAAATCGATTGCAATTGTGGCTTCCTTGTTCCTTCTATATTGATGCATCGTCAGATTGATCTTCTCAGCTAGAAGATCTTTAATGCCATCTTGTAGGCTATATGCAGCAACAGCTGCGGCAAGTTCCATCACCAAAACAAACGACAGTAAGACTGCAAACTACAAGTACATGAATGAATGTAGCATAGGAAATTATATTTAAAGCAAGTAGGATTCAGATGTCTCACCACAAGAACCATGCAGGTACTTTCCCTAATCGCGCCGCAGCATCCCATGAAAGCGATTATAAAGATGAATATTCCGACCACGATCAAAAGCGTGGCTGGCGAAAAGTAGCTTGAATCCAGGAAATGCGAAAAATTCTCGTAAACGGCATAAATTGTCGTGCCGACCGATATTATCATCACCCCCGTCAACTACAACAAAAAATTAATGATAAAAAGATAATCGATACTGTAATCGAAGCTACTAAATTGTGATATTTGGATTAAATTGCGAAATACTGTCCATTTTCAATCGTTTAAAAGAGAGAAGAGCTTTTACATGTTTATAAAAACTTTGTTCTCATTTTCGTATACAAAAAGTTTTGTGCATGTAGTTTCTTAGCACATCCTGTCCAACATTATAAATTCTATTTCTGTTTGTAAGAATAATTTACAAATGTACAGAATTGCACAGCATATCAAACATAATATGTTAATTTTGTCTTGTAGCATAAGATTTTTTATTATTTTTATAATATGCAGTTATATCTCTCTAGCATTAGTTGTATAACAATTGTACGTGCAACATGCGTTCTCGGTTAACTCTTTAGATTAGAAAGAAAATGTAACACTCTTGTCATTATTATGTGAAACATATCGTTATGTACATATTAGAGTTTCTATTTATTCTACAAAGTGCGCTACTTCTTCCTACGCGATAAAAGCCGTATCTTTTATAGTTGATACAAGAGTCTACGTGTTCTCTCATCGAAACTAAATTTATACTATTTCAAACATCAACAAGTTATCGAAAACTAGATGCTGTACTAAGATAGGAAAAGTAATTAAATTTTTAATTCGATTTAAATAAATAAGCGCGATTGGATAAGCGCGCGAACGATATAGTTAAGAGGCGAACACATCTTCGATAACAATGAAATCAAAGATCAAATAGAAGGCAATCGACCATTGCATCAATCTGCGCAAACTTTTTACAATTTTTCGTTCCACTCGTATGCTGAAGTCTTCTACCTTGCTGTCATATGATACCGCGCGACATCATCACGAGATTGTAAATTTATCTTTACTGATAAGCGGCCATTAAGTTTCTAGATAGATGTAACAGTGTATAAGAGTTCAAAGATGTTTGAAATATTTTCCTAGGACATTACAAAGTTGACAAATAACGAAAAAGTTGTTATCCTCGGTTCTTTTCGTTACAAATGAAATTTCGAAATGCCAATGTCGTTGTTCAAGAAAAAAGAAAGCGAATTACTGTTTTTTTTTCAAAACTTATACATATGTAAACATATACATATACATATATATACATATTCCTGTACATATAGCAACAAACTGCAAATTTGCACAGATGCATAAGTATAATTTATAAGTGAGTCATTGGTCGAAATATTTATATCATGCTTGTGTGCGAGAGAATTTTAGGGCAATACTGCGCGCATCGATAAGCAAAATACGGCACGGGAGAAAGCGCGTGTTATCGCTTCTTTATTTAATTGAAAAGTATATAATCAGGTTGAGCGGGGCTGTACAAGTATGCCCATCCCTAATAATTCATTAGTGCATAGCCTTGTCTATGCGATATCGACCGCAGTTGCGAAAGTGCATTCTCTCTAACAACGAAACTTAGAACTTCATGGCCCATATCGTTCTCTTCACATGATAGAGAACAAAGGATGTAATAAAAAAAATATTAATATTGCAAAAGAAACACTTGCTTTTTGTCTTCGTATTGTTTGTACTCAAGGGCATTATTATCCTCTCTCCTCTATCATGGTTTATATATTCTTCGTCGCTAATACAGATATGTCGTGAATTATAATCAGATACGCGTTATCTCAAGTCGATTTTTTTAACACCGAAAGAGCGAATCGATTTAATTGATACTGCCAGTGCTTGATATCGTCGCGCTTCAAATAATCCGTTATATTATATATATAAACTGTAGTTTTTTTCACAAAACATGTAATGATTTACGTCAATACTGATTTTTTAATTATACTATCAGATGCGCGCAGAAACAAGGAAACTACGCAAAAGAATATACGCGGAAAATGGATATCTAATGAGTCATTTTTAAGATTAATTGCCGCTTATGTTGTCGAAACATATTCTAACAGCTCTGTAGCATTGACAAATAAAATTGATACGACCATACTTATGACAATTTAAAATGCAAAAATAAAATTTTTTACGATATTCTCTCTTTCTACAAATGATATGTAAAATCTATTTAACATCTTATGCATAAACAATATATGTATGCGCATTACAAAAAAAAAAACCTTTCACAGTGAAATTTCGTTTTATTTTCGTCGAACTCGTTATTCGTTTCTCTTTTCTTTCGTCAAAAGTAAGGGATTAGCACAATTATATACAAGTTTTTAGGATCTAGATATTATCTCCAGATAACAAGCGTTATCGCTATATCAGCAATCGATAATTATGAACGTGTGGTATAGTGTATAGTCCACATTCTACATGATAGCGCTCTTATAATGCGCAATTGCACCTTCTTGGAAATTGCGTCGCAATGGCATTTTTCAAGGACCTCCACGACAATGTACATACGTCAACTCATCGCGAAGTTATTGGCGAAGACTTTTCACGCATATCTCTGGATAAGCTTGATACGCATACATGTCTCATTTTCTAAGAATATCTGTCCCGATAAGCTTACTACGATAAAAAATTTGCGGCAAATCGTTTCGTTTTCAGGAAGTCTCCATTACCGCGATTTATAAAATCTGACATTTATAATCGATACGTAGAGTATCGCCAAGATGAGAAATTATATTATCGAGATGAATATCTCAACGATTTTATTTCACGTATAGAATCGCGATTACCGCGAATCCGTTGATTAAATAAAGCGAAAACGTGTCGATCGATTGTTGCGAGAGAAACTTATTCAAATTGTAACGCGGAGTAGAACGAAAGAAGAGGATAAGAAAAAAAAACGATGACATCGCATACGATACAGACCACGAAGAGGGAGTTGACCGCGCACAGCAGATACTTGATACAGCGAAGGCCGACGTCGAGATGCGTGGCCGCCATTTTGGTGCTCGTGTAGGCTCCTCCCGGACGCAGGTGCACAGCAAAGCAAACGCGGATCCAGCCAACGCACTTCCAACGCACTTGACGCACCGACTGTTGATGACGTTCCCGGATATCGGCCGATCAGTCGGCCCGAAACGTTATCTGGCTGGCCGATAACGAGCCACGAAAACGTACGAATGCGAGCGGACGACGACGGCCGACTGTTCGTGTGTTCGTGCGCCACGCGATCTCGTACGGTCGTGTACGGCGACGTCTTTGCGCGATACCGCGTACCGACGCGGACGATTTCCTTCAGAACGTGCGGTCTGAGAGCGAGAGAGAGGGAACAAAAAAAGTCGGGATAACGTAAAAAGATATGACAAAGCGCGGATTTAATAGAGCGCACTAGCATGCATATTAGAGATATGCGGTAAACGCTATCGCGCACAAAAAAATTTACGCAAAAGCGTACACGTGGCATGTACGTTTTGCTTATCAATGGAACGTTCAATATTTAAAAATTGTCTCTCTTTTACGTTAATAATTTTATAATATATTTTTATGTATATATATGTAGTACAGAATTTATGCAGGGTATCTCAATTAGCTGAGACATATTTGTTATGTCTTTAAATCTGTGTACAATGATAGCGTGCATCAGTATACGCACAATATTTAAATGCGTTCATTGTCCGTTTAACTTATTATAGAGAACAAAATTTATTTCATTGAATTGTAATAGAGTATTAAATTCAATCTTGTTGCAAATGAAGTTATTTCTTACTATGATAAAAAAAAAGACTCCAAATATTAGTCATGCAAATATTCTATAGAATAAAAAATCCCGATATAAGATATTCAGTCTCATCATATATATATATATATATATTAAATAACGCTCTCATATATATATATATATATATATATATATATATGAGAGGGTTATTTAATTAATATACGACAAAATAAGCAATATATTGTAACGTTGAAATCGCGGATACGTGATGAGACAAGTTTTCGTTGATGGACGTACAGACGGGGACATTAATGCCTTCCCACCTGAATTAGTGCACGTATCGAGATATATCCGACGCGCATGCTTCTTCTCTAAATATTCGTGCGCGTCGGATATATCTCGATACATGCACTAATTCAGGTGGGAAGGCATTAATGTCCCCGTCTGTACGTCCATCAACGAAAACTTGTCTCATCACGTATCCGCGATTTCAACGTTACAATATATTGCTTATTTTGTCGTATATTAAATAACCCTCTCATATATATATATATGTATATATATATATGTGTATATATATATATATATATATGTATATATATATATGTATATATATATGTATATATATGAGAGCGTTATTTAATATATATATATATATATATATATATATATATATATATATATATATATATATATATATATATATGATGAGACTGAATATCTTATATCGGGATTTTTTATTCTATAGAATATTTGCATGACTAATATTTGGAGTCTTTTTTTTTATCATAGTAAGAAATAACTTCATTTGCAATAAGATTGAATTTGACGTCTGTACAAAAGAGACGGCCACTTATTGTGCTCGTTGCTATGTTTATACATGAGCAAAACAATAACACGAGTATGATTCATATGAACGATTAAGTTAATATTGTGTGCGTGTACATGATTCACACAGGGACATAAACGTGTAGTTCGATTTTTTGCATCTGTATTTGCAAGTCGCGAAAACTGTTTACAATAAATCTTCCCCGAAATATTACCGCAGAAAAAGGATGGAAGATTTTTTTATAAAATAAATAATTGTAAAAAATGATGGTATCATGTTCATAAAAATATAAGAATAGCGATAAATTAGAAGTTTACCGCATATTTCAAATATATAAGAATTAATTAACGCAACGTCACAAAAATACTTGACGATGTAAAATATTTTATTAAAAATACGCGATGCGAAATATCACGTATGTAACGCGTAGCAAAAATAGTAGATCACCCTTACAATGACAAATAATGTATTCGTGTCATATCAGATCGATAGTTCCATTAGGACATATATGAGAGTCCTATACTGTGGAAATCCAGCTTAGGGTTGTCATCTAATTCTAATCTAAAAATATAAACACTAAATTCGGTACGCTTAGTGTTCGCATGGCACTCTACATGGTCTGGTAACAATTCCTGATTGATCTGGCTAGATAGGATGACAGGAAGATTCCTATCAGCTGCAACATAAAAGACACGAAAATTATCCCTTTTTTTATATCAATAAAATACGCAAGAACCTCAAGTGTATTTGTTTTAAACGCTACACGAAACGGCGTTTAGAATATCCGTACGGTATATATTATACTTGATGAAGAGGTACCTGAATTGCAGCAAGGGTCAATCCGACACCCGCTATTTTGGCCGCGTGTTTCTCCGCAAAACGCGCGAACGCGTCCATACAACCTACGTGATGCAACGTCGGTGATTCTATCGTGCAACTCGTATTGCCGATAGCGCCTACCGGTGTATCGCAGCACGACATCGGGATACCCGTCAAGTTCTTCAGCTCCGTCCATTCGCTGGCGTTGCGCGTGCCGCAGCACTCAAACTGCAATTGATGAATTGAAATTCGTGTATTATATGTTACGCAAAAAGCGGGTAGATGTTTAGAGTCAATCGCCGAGTCAATCGAGAGATATTTTGCGCGAAAGCAAAAGTCTGTGATATATATTTCTCGCGTACGACATCTCGTATACGAGATCGTTGAGCGTGGTCAAGGAAGCCGGCGACGGTAAAAATCGATTTATGCTACCCCCTCGTAGCGCGTGCACGAAGAGGGTTCTACAACACACACATGTATTATACACACGACGAATTAGAGCCGTGCACTGAAATTATCCCTTGTAATCGCTTGTCGTTCACGATATCCTCGCGACGATCGCGTCGCTCCCACGATAGGGAAGACATAAAAACGAAGCGTGAAAAACTTGTAACAAAGTTGCCTGTCGGAAAAAAAAAGAACAAAACCCCGAATCCTATACAGTTCATTATTTCAAAGATATCTTCGATCGCGTATAATATATTAAACGTATGCGATATAATCGTATGTAATTGCGCATTACGTCTCGTTGCAGATTATCCCAGACGAATTGGATCTCCTTGCTATCATTGTATTGGGACATCGTCTCGTGCATCTTTTCCTCGGCGACCGTCGCAACCCGCGTCCTCATCACGTATCCCATCGTACCGCCTATAATTTCCAGTATGAAGATCGCGGTTAGGAGCGTGCAGAACTGTAACAGAGGATTGTAAAAGATGAAATCGGAATCATTAAGGTACTGGGAATATTTCGGAGCATTTATCTGATATCATATCATATCATATATATAAATTTATTAAAAATAAATAGAGTTTAATCTCGAGAAACTCTCTCTCGAGAAAATATTTAGTTAGTCTCTTGTAATATGCGTTTGCGTTAATTTTTTAAAGTAACACCGGAACTGCGCCCGCCCTTGTCTGCATACGAGGGAGAATAATTTTCCCGGAATAACAGCCGGGAAGGTAAAATGGGGAGGACACACATGTCGATTACATACTTCATACGCAAAACATATGATCCATTACATTATGGAAACGAAGGGGAAAACGACGATACCATCGTAGGTAGAACTGGTCGGGCTTTTTTCGCGTGCCGCGTTTTTTTTTAGGTAAAAAATAACCCATCTAATTAATAAATGTCTAGTTTGATGAGAGGAGACATAAATTTATTTATATTTATTTAAAAAATACATTAGAGTGTGTATATTTAATAGAAGAAAAAATATATATCGTCAAGGTATATTTATTAATGTTTGTCTTACCGTTACTATCATGCAGTGGCTTTCGCGAACGGCTCCGCAGCATCCGAAGAAGGCGATGACAAAGATAATAGAGCCTACGGCTACGAGAAGAGAAGGTACGGAGAGGAAACTATTGTCGAGGAAATGTTGATATTGATAGTACACTCCATGGATGACCAAGCCAATTGATAACAGCACTATCCCTGTGATCTAAACATATAATAAACCGATATATGTTAGCATATTGTCATAGGAAAGAGAAGGAATTAAAAGTACAATTCATAATTAAATTGATTTTAATTATATAATAATTCCCTAATAATCCTGCAATAGCGCGATCAATTAAACAACTAATTAAACAATATAATTGCGTAATTAATACAACAAATAATTAACATTTCGATTGAAGAATTGAAAGAAATGCATCAATCTTATTTCTTTAATCGTGTTTAACTTTTCATTAAAGAAGTCTTTCGATATATTTTCGTGAGTTATGTTCGAATTATGAATTCGCGTGCTTTAATTCAACATCATACAAATTGAACGCATTTTCCAACAGCTGCGGTGTCCGAGCGGTTAAGGAGATGGACTTGAAATCCATTGGGTTCTACCCGCACAGGTTCGAATCCTGTCCGCAGCGAATTTTTTTTTCTTTTTCAAATAAGATAATTATTTATATAATAAGAATGTACATGTTCATATAAAAACGCAGAAATATTTTCCATTATATTATGTCTTGCGTAAATAAATTGATTGTAAGATGTCTATCGAACGAATAATTGTTCATTATTCTCGTGATTTTTTTCAATGAGTAAGCTAATTCGATATAACCGATAAACATTAAATTAGTTTATTTATATTAGATTTATGTATACACAGATGTTCAAATGGAATCTATATTTCTGCAGAGACACATATAAATAACATTTCATGTACAGGGTAACTGGCATTTTCATTTAGAATTTGCAATTGAGCGTTAATACGGTAGCTCAGTGGACACTTTATATAACATAAATTGAAGAAGAATTATATTAATGACTGAATTCAGAAAGCACAATTGCGCAATCAATGATATTACATTGTGATAACATTGTCTATGATTGCTGTGTGTATACTTTTTTAGATTTATCTCAATTAAATCCCATTTTCTAAAAATCGATCAATCAACCATTGTGCTTTCTGAATATAATCTATGATTGTTTGTATTGCAATAACGTTCAAGAATAATCAAACTGCAAACATAGTTCTTTCACTCAAATTTCCAAGCAAACAGATGTTTGCTATGACTAATCTTAGTCGATAATATTTATCTACCAATACCCAGCTCCCTGAAATATTTGTTTCAGATAATTTAACGATCGCGTGACTCAGAAAATGTTAAAGGTTAACACAGTAACTTATATATTGTATTTTGTTTACTAGTGATATATTCCCGAACCTCAAATATTATATTATAAATATTTCAATACATATCTTAAAATAAATCTTAAAATAATGTACGCTCATACACGATAATTATTTGAATGGGCTCTGCTGAATCAGGTGATTTCATTCACATTAGCTATGATGCACATTTCAATATTTGATTGTTAAATATGCAAAACCAACGATCTATAGAAGCCGTCCCCCCAAACATCAATTGAAATTAATTGAGCTAATCCGTTAAACACGCAAAGTTTGTCTATTTATTATTTTGGATATTTTGTCCGTTTTTACTTGTGTGTTTAGCAAGGAACACATAAGTAAAAGCTCGGTTAAAACTTTAACTAAGATTCACGACAAAATTTCAGCTAATATTCACGGCTCTTATGATCACCTTTCCGCAAGCTTACTTCAATTAATTTCGATCAACCCGTAGACGGTAATCGTTAATTTTCAATGTCGCGCTAAAGTGCGTACATACATTGCGTCGATAAAACGGTTCGATAGCTCGCAGCGACGATCGATGCGTGCCACCTCATCGTTCCGAAAGGAACACGACGTCGCGCCACTCGTCGGCTGCATACATTTAATGCTTACCACGAAGAACAAGTTGAAAGCGAACATCAAGTACTTGATGGTCTTCGGCGCGAGACCCAGCTGCATCGTCGCTGTGTTTGATGTCGTCGTTTTACTTTACAGATCGCACTCCTCTCGCGCGAGCGGGAACAATCTTGCTGTCAAAGGCGAGTCGCGAACGATACTGCGCGATCGAGAGCACGAAAAATGCGACGAAAAAAGGCACCTTAAAGCAGGAACGTGCGTTCCGACGAGTGGCGCCGATGTGCATGTGCCAGCCGAGTGCGATACACGCACGTGCGCACACACGGGCTTGTGTGTATGTATAAATATACGCTGGATGTGTTTGTCGACACGCGCGAGATATGGAGAGAGAGAGAGAGAGAAAGAGAGAAAAGACCGGTCGAAATCTCGCTTTATATTCGTTTTTAAAATACGGTCAATCGCGGTAAGGTGTTGGTGCAGCTCGCGCACACCTGTCACCGATCTGCGGCTCTTAACAAGGTTACGAAATTTGAAAGGCCGCTCGGTTCCGATAATTTTTCGATTTCACATTGTTCCGCAATAAATTTATTTAATGGAATATTTCTCGTGGAAAACTGAAACAACTTTTTCTTTAAAAAAGATCGAAATTTCTGAATAATTTATTTATGAAAACTTGATTCATTTTCAAAGTATTCTCTGAACCTTTTCTTTCTTTTGCAAGCTTTTATTTTTGAAACAAAAAAAAAATAAATTTTCGGACTTACATGTAGTGCTCTGCAAAAGTAGCAGTCAGTTCAGTATTTACGCAGTTCTGTATTTGTTTACATGCGCGCGTAATGAAAAGCGGTATCCCTCCAGATTCGGATTTCTCGTGGAAATCTACAGAAACTCGATAACGGATTGCACAATACCTGCGGTCTCTGTTCGTCGGTTCGGTCACGTCGTTAGTTATAGTTCGTAATTGAGACTATTGAGGATATAATATATGGAGCATAGAATATATGGAACACACAGATCCTAACGTCGCTAATATAATATTCAATAACCGAGTGCTCAAGGGTAACACTTGACACATATCTCACCGCACGTCCGTAATGCAGTTATTACCCTCGCATAATCGCTTAATGATGCCGCGATCAATCTGTGACACAAATATCCATTTATATCGTCTGGCGGATTGCCTTTCCACGGGATAAAGCGAGATAAAATCGGCAAAATAGACCCATGCGTATATGAACTTCATCTCCGACCTGTATAACATTTAATTCCAAAAGTTTAAATCAAAGTATATAATGCCTATATTTATTCGAGCGAAACATGTCACACGCTTAAATAAGCGCAAAAATAATGAGCGATTTATTTCTACTTTCCCTTGTTGTTAATTGTAAAACGAGATATTTATATTTATAGCTTATATGTTTCGAAGCTCGAGATATAAAATATTTTTCAAAAATTCCATTTTTTTAATTATTTTTACCAGTTATTATGTGTTAAGTAATTAAATTGAAAAGAAAGATTAGAAAGATTAGAAAATCATATATCTCACTTCTATACTTTTGTTGCACGAGTTTAAATTTGGCTACCAATGACGTCCAAACAATCTGTATTGTTATCGAAACATGGCGCGACGGAAATATTTCTGACTGTGATTGTGTATTATATAGCAACGTGTTGATTCGACAAATTGCGCGTAAAATAAAAATACGAGTTTTAAAGATGTGTATGTGTCTGAATGATTAAAATTGAAAGAAAAATGAATTTTTTAAAAACAATTATAGATTGAGCAATACGATACCAAAATTAAACAACGAACAAGTCTTAAAATAATAACGCAAATCAAATTCACATTTTTTAGAAGAATTTAATTAGTGTAATATAAATATGATATTTATATTTTTAATAATTTTTTTCCTTAAGTGTACATGTATATATACATTTCTTGATAATAAGGCATCTTCTCATCTCTCAAAAACTTTAATTTAATGTGTGCGCTTGTGTTTCACACGAGTTTATATTACGTATTAAATTCGCCCCTCCTTTGTATAAATGCGACTTTATTTTATACACCCCACGATGTTTCGCGCTTGTTCAGTGAAAATTTTGTTTTCCTTGATCATACTAATTATGTATAAAAAAAACAAATGTATAGCATAATTATGTATAAAAAGACTTTCTACAATTTTCAGGCAGGAAAGTAGAAAAATTCGCAGCTCGCGGAGGAATTAATTTTCCAATTCTACTATTCCCAAAGGATTGACTTAACTACGATATATATTGCGCTTGGACGAGGCCGATGTGGCCCTGAGGCGTACTCGAGCACGCATGCTCCGGGTCGGCACATTTTATATTCATATATATTTAGCTACACTTGCCGAGGGTTGTGTACGGTCTGACGTGGCCGACATCGCGGAGAATTCTCCCTGAGCCTGAGCGTCGTATACTATACGTTCGGTGCACGTGGTCGGCGTTCACGCAAAAACGTAGCGCTAACGTAAACTCGAGCCATTCTTGGCGAACGCAAGAGAGGTCGATTTCACGCACCATCCAATTTATGCTAATAGCATTATGACCATTATTGCGTCTTGCTAGATTGAGGGCACGCATTTCGTTCATCGCGGTCACGTTTCATTCTGTAACAACATGTTTATCCACAATTATTCTAAAAGCAAAAGGGAATTAATAATTGTGTTAATTTCATTAACTCTCTCTCTCTCTCTCTCTCACGTGTCTATTCTAATCAGTTACATAAAAACTATTTATTTACGAAGACAAAAGAACAGCAATAAACGTGACGATTATATAGCTCGGCGTTATATTTCTGTGTAATGTATAAGCATAATAAGTTATTACTGTATGTAAGATCATTATGAAGTTTACGATGCCGCAGTTGAATATTATACATATTTTTACACGTACGTAAAGTGTTTTTAATGCGGATAACAAAGTCTTTATCTCTCAACTATTTAACATAAACATTACGTTATACATATATACGGGTACTATTATATTTAGAAAATCGATGAATACATTTAGGGTAAATGTCAAGACTTAATTCCCTTCTCGATGGGGAAAACTGATATAGAGCATTATAACGCGAATAATATCGAGAAAAATTACGTGAAGACTAAAAATTAACCAATGAAATGTGTCATTTTTTAAATATCTTATGTGTATGCTTTAAGTATATTCGAATAGTATAAATGTATAAGAAAGGATTACAGAGTATGATCATGATATTTTTGAGATATTACGATTATTTTCAAGGATTTTTAACATGTTTCTATTTGTCCTAATTTTATATTCACAATATATCAAGAAGTTAAATATATTTCATCTCTTTCTTTTAAAACCAAAATCATAAACTGAATTTCACTGTAAATTAATGTTGAGGTTTTTGCATCTCGCTCTCTCCACTTAATTTAATGCTCGCTCAATCCATTTTAATTAATATTGACACAATACACAACATGATATGAACGTTTATGCTAGATACCATATTGTTTCATTATAAATTATTTTGCAAATTATTTGTAAAAAAACTGATAATAAATCATAAAAAGATGCAAATATCATAGTTTTATCCTCTTTTTAAACTTTAATCAACTGAGATTTTAAAGTGATTACGATTGAAAAATTCTTTAGAGAATGTGTATTTAATAACATGTGATTTTATTAATTAACATGAATAAGAATTAAAAGGCATCACTTTTAAATATTTATTGAAGTGTAATATTTTCGTATAGATATCTTAATATGAAAAAGAATACTAACGTAATAATTGCCATTTGGCAACAGTAGGCAAATATGAGCTAAAAACTGCAATAGACTTTTTCCCGCTTGTATTTTCGCACGCGCAAGAGAGACATAGTCATCCTAGAGTAAATATTATTAATTGCGAGAAAACACGAGCGGGCGTGAAATTGCGTGTGGATGCCGCAACGTAATTTCGTCGAGCGTTGATGAAGTCTGTTTTGTCAAAACAACAGTCGCCATTTTCACAAAATAATACTCGCCGGAGTCGTAGGCTTGAAAAACGCGCGTCTGTGACATGTATATTAATAGACGTCGACAGAGAATGGTATTGAAGCATATCAGCATCGTAATTCACGACGTAGGCGTTACGATTCTCTCCGTTCGTTACACTATCTTTTTTCGTATTAATGTATTCATCTCTTTCTCTCTCTCTCTCTGTCTGAGTCATTCTTTATAACAATACCATATTTGAAATCGATGCATCCTGCATAATTTATAATCTCGATAAATAATACAAACAAAATTGGCGAGCCGCCAATTGTCAATTTGATAAATTGCAGTTGAAAATACGAATCGATTTACGCCGCAGTCGTTTCATCTATTTATTTTCGACTGTTCTTCAAAATACGCGGAAGATGATAAAAAGTTATTAAATACACATTCCCCTTAAGTAAAGAAAGGCAAAAGAGCACATAGTACATAAATAAGATTTTCAATCTCCTTTAAACAGATAAAGAGTTCAGATATACCTGTATTAGATTTAAAAGTTCGCAGTGCGCGCGGAGACAACTCTTGACAAATTGTTGGATCTCGATTCAGTTATCTCAATTTTCATATACCTACAATTGTATGTAGAAATCTCGTTGTTTGCGATGATATTCGAAAATCGAGGACAGAGAGGGATGCGTACGCGATGTATGTTGAATCGTTGATTTTACCGCTAAGCCCGCCATGACACCATCATCCAAGTACAACGCCGTTGCGTTTTGCGTTGTGTTGCGTTGCGTTGCGTTGCGTTCGACGAGAAGGTGCACCGCACAGGCTCGTAAACATATCGGGTGACGCGTCCATCATCAATAAACGTGACGATGACGCTCTACGAGAAGCGAATAAGTAATCTTGAGAAGCGTAAGCGGAAAAGCTATCTCTCGTATAAATAATATACGAGCCCGGAAGTTGAAAGTATTTCCGGCGAAGGAAGTCTTTTGCTACATCTGCAAAATGTAAAATGTTCCCTCGAAAAAAAAAAAACTAGAAATTTTTAAAAAAGGAAAATCTCTAGCGTACATTCCTCTTTTTTCTCTAGGCATGTGTTATTTAATATAATAAGATATCCTATCTACGTGATTTTTATCGTCAGTCAAAATCGTCGTCAGTTTCTTATATATCGGACCTATTTTTGTTTTACCATATATGTACATAATTAAACATTACTTTGTGTTTATTATCTCATTAAAATTTCGAAACTAAAAATCGACCAACGCCGTTAATAATTCATATATTGCTTAATTTCGTCATAATTCATCTTAACAATAATTACATAAAAAAACAATATATATGTTACGCGCATCATGCGATACCTATAATTAATGAATAATCGATAATATAGTATGATTAAATAAAACATTTTTATAATAAAACAATAGCAAAATTGTATAAACGCTCCCCTTTCGATTATCTCGATATCTTTTCCGGTCGCACCCAACGGACGTGTAAATCACCCTATTTTCTATCAGCAGGGACACGGCCCTGGCCGACATCATCATCGGGGCGGATGCGCGCGCATCGCGAGCGTATATCGCGCAACAACAAAAATACGGCGTCCGGCGCATTTGACGGCGATCAGTCGACGCGCGAGCATCGCGAGAGCACGGGTCGTTGTAGAGCGATATCGAGGAGAGAAGGCAGATTACGTAGTAGAGAAAGAGAAAGAGAAAGAGAAAAGAGAGGCAGTTGCCCCGCAGCGTTCCGCTTCCGCGTAATACTCGGCAAAAAGCGTTAATACTCGCAGACGTCGCGCGGCGTCGCATTCAGTGATTCAGGAAGAACAAGTTCGCACACAGTGAGAGTGACGAAAATGGTGTCCGGCGGTATGACTTGCGTGAAATACCTGCTGTTCCTCTTCAACCTGATATTCGCGGTGAGTAACGGTTAAACGTACAAGAAGAACGACGACGAGAGATATATACGTTGCGTTCTCCACACACACTCTCTCTCTATTCAAGCCGCTATTCTCGGCGTCTCGGCGTCTCGTCGTCGCGTCGCGTCGCGTTGGGCGGGCTTTTGTTACATGTATATCGGTCAAGCCTGGAACAGCATCTGGGGATCGTTGATCCCTCGATGCTTATCTCAGCGTCAAAATCCGGCATCAACACGTTCCACCCGACGAGCGATGAATCATCTTGAAATCGGCTTGTATATAAATTATAAAGTTATACTTTTTTTTTTGCTTCCGTTATATGAAATTTTGACGGATGCTTGAGATTTAATTACTCGGAATATTCCAAATTTGTGAATATCTCTCTTTAGTACGACTATTTATCCATATTCTGCACATTTTCAAATGATAAATGCATCGTATTTCCAGACATTATATATTACATTATTGATTATAACGGAATAACAGATGTTCGCGATTGTAATCGCCGAGTGCTATGCGCGTTTCGCCTCTGGTAATAAAATTTCTCGATAATATTGACGTAAGGCGAAATCTTGGGCGTGTTACATAGATACACAATACATTTACACAATACATGTAATATAATACAGGAAGTAATTCTCTCAAAATTTTTCCTATTATTTTCGCGTATTTTGAATTTAGAAAAATTTCATGGCTCTTCTCGTCGGTTTATTGATTTTTATTTCATCTAATGCCGATAATCTATAATGATAGTAATAATTTAATCGATATTGTATATATGGCGTGACCGAAACTGTACAGAGTTTCTGAATAAATGATACAGGTACGAGGGGGTATCAGCTCGAGGGAAACTTTGTGCTGTGCTTATGTTCTAGAAGCTCGGTGTAAGTGTTATGGATGAAGGCGATCGATACCTTCAACGTTTAACGTAATCTAGAGTTCGTCCGTCCAACATAACCGACACCATTAAATCCTGAAATATGTACAAAATCGAATTACATTAAAAGCTCATGTCAAACGTTCGCGTTTCCGAAATTCCGGATACGGTGCAATTTAATTGATTCAATTTTTTTTCTTGACGAAAAAAAATATATTCTAAAAGAAATATAGTAAGCGCGATATACTAATGCAATCGCAATGCAAAATAAACGAATATTTAACTAGGATATATTAGAAATCTCGGTCACAGATTTAACAAAGAACTGACTCGGATTACACAAGACTGTCTTGGCTTGGTCGCTTTCATCCGTAATATATGGATATAACAAGAGAATGGAGTTAATTCGCATATTGGCGGAATAATTTATTAAAAAATTATCGATAATGAAATTATATTAAAAATCGTGTTTGTCGCGCGAAAGATTCGCGCGCATAAAACACCATCGCCATACAGACGGTCGGAAGGATCTAGGACACAAAAACAACCCCGCAAAGGATGACGGGACACGGGCGTATCTGTCGCGCGTCCCTTATTGCACGTTTAATGATCTGTCCAGCGTGAAATACCAGCGTTGCGACCGTATTTATACAGGACATCCCAGAAAACATATGAATTCGACGTATAATTTTTCTGTGGTCTTTCTAAAGTTTCTAAATTTTGTCTCCTCTCAACGAAAATGCCAAGGAAAATCGTCACTTCTTTCAAAATCGAATGTCAACACTTGACATTTTAATAATTGAGCCTTCGATTAAAATCCTAAGTAAATTTGCTTTAACGTTACATCGTATTATATTCGCGCTTTTGAAGATAAACTTTACAAAGAGCTTGCTACATTTTCAATGACTAAAGAACGGGGGTAGAACTCTAAATTTCATGCAAGAAACAACGCTCTGCTCTACTCTTTGTTTTCTGGGACGTCCCATATGGATCGTCATCGTCATCATCGTCGCGCGTCCTCGTTGTGCTGAAACTTTTCCAATATAAATCCGTACTTAAAGTTCGTCTAATAAAGTCACCTGTTAGCGAGTCACGTACGCACGAGTCTTGACGGGCTTATCTAGGCTTCGCTCGAGGGCGAGCGCGAATCGACCGGTCGGATTCGGTTTCGCGTAGCCTCGAGGCGCGTAAAACCTAAGGTAAGCCGTAAGTGAGACACGTAGAGGTAAAATCATAGGCTCGCAAGGGGAGAGGTCTATACTCTCTCGAGCGGGCGGCTCTACGAGCGATAGAGCCTGCCTACAACCTACAAACGATGTCGCAGTCGCGCCTTTTTTTTTCCCCCCCGTCTCATATAGAATGCCGGCGATCGCGCTCGTGCCTGGATGTCTTTATTTAGCCATATCTATCCAGCAGCAGGACGCCGACCAATTCCGGTGGTCGCGGCTTTGATAAAACCGACGACCTTCCGATGACGACGATTATGTATACGAAACTCGGCGATGTGCGCGAGAAAGTTGCACACACGCTCGCGAGATTTTAGAAAAAAATTATTTATACGCACCACATTTCTGCGCCAATAGTTTGGAATAATCGAATTTGATGAGTTGCCTTAAGCGCAATTCGCTTCTTCTGTCATACAATATATGTATAATATACAATAGATATTACAATTTTATTTTTTATATTGTGTATTTTATTATATTTGTATAGATGAAAAGTATAACTCGCGAACTTGACTCTAAACCACGTTGATTCAATCTGCATAATCGACTTTTTATAATAAAAATTTGCATATATATCCTTAATATATATATATAACTTAAACTTTTTATCCTCGTAAATTTTTTCACAAAAATGAATTTCATCTACTCTGATCTCGATCGAAGTCGTCGTTCTCGTAATCCGCCAGCGAGAATTGTCTCGTTGAAAGTTACTTATTTGGCGTAATTATGAAAGTTCTACTTCCTGTTTGTAAACAATGCGACTCTTACGTCATCACGCTTTTTGCTAAAAATCAAGTTTATCGCAGCAGAAAAATATTAAATGTCTGACCTAATTACTCAAAGTATCGATCACAACACACATTGAGAAGTTTATCTTTGAACAGGAAGCTGTCTTAAATTTTTTTTTAGAGAGATAGACAATTTCAAGTCTGATGACTACAAAATAGCTTTCGTGCTTTATTGCTAATATTTATTTCTTAAATGTTATATTACATAAAGTTTTTCACATAAATTCCATGTTTAGTAATGATTCTAATGAAAGATTTCACTTCAGTAGCGCGTATAACAGTGAAAGTAAAAACTATAACATGTCAGAGAAAATATAATGTAATGCAATATATACTATCAAGTTACGTTCATCAAGTGTCGTTATATCATTATTTAGTATGTATAAAATAAAAAATATATTGAATATTTTATGTATTATTTCAGATCACCGGTATCGTATTTATTTCGGTGGGTGCGGTGATTCTGGTTGTTTACAATGGATACAACAACTTTCTGGATAGTTGGTTCTTTGCAGCACCACTCTTAATGATAGTAGTCGGTGTCATAGTCTTCCTTGTATCATTCTTTGGATGCTGCGGCGCCGTGAAGGAAAATCATTGCATGATAATTACGGTATGAGTTTAAAAATGCTATTAAAAATTCACTGTTTCTATAACGGCAACATACAGGATTTCACTTATATCTATCAATTTTTTTTCTTTATAAGTTAATTTGATACTTTTCTATTAATAAGATTCAAAATTTATTTATAAAAAAGTAGACAAATCTCAATTATAAAAATCTTCATTGAAATATTTAAATTTTTAATAATTCTTAGAATTGAAAAAGTACCAATTTATATTGCAGACATATTTCTTTTAAACATTTTTTATAATGCGACAAAATCTTTTTATATAGAGGGGTATAATTACATTTAAAGAAGAATTACATTTAAAAAAAGCTCATATTATATATATATATAAGAATTTGCTAAGATATAAAATTCCATGTATCTATATCTGTTTAACAATTTTAATTTTCTGTAGTTCTCAGTTTTGCTGCTGCTCATATTCGCTCTGGAATTGGGCGCTGGAATCACGGGTTACATGATGAGAGGAGAAGTTGCTAACATGTTAGAAAACCGTATGAATGGTACTATGCGACAGTACAACACTAATGATGATCTTCGTCGTTCATGGGACATCATGCAGCATGATGTGAGTTTATTAAGTGATTTGATATCCATAAATATTATACAACCTTGCATTTAACTCTTTCCATTGCTGTAAGAAATAGTATTATTATTAGTACCAATGCGTAGAGAAAAAAAATTCTTGCTCACTAGGAATTTTCTATTACTTTTGTTAAATTTTGTTCTACTACATTTGCATTGTTTAAAACTCATAATTAATTGTGGAAATAATATGATTCCAGTTACAATGCTGCGGCATGAATGGTCCTGCAGATTGGCCCCGTATTGGTTTCATAGATAATAGCGTTGTTCCCGATTCTTGCTGCAAGGAACTCCCTTCTCAGAGCAAATGTGATGTAAATTCGATTCACGTTTATGGTGACGGCTGCATGATGAAACTGCAATCTGCTATAGAAAATAACGCTATGATCCTGGGAGGAGTGGGCATAGGCGTAGCCCTTATACAAGTAAGTTCTAAATCAAACTATTTCATCGTAAATTATATTAGAAAAATAATTGTAATTTAATCGTATAACCAGACATTATGCACATTAATAAAAGAAATAGATTTTGATATTTATTACATTATTGTCATTAATAATGCTAGATACATAATAGTATTTCCATGTGTATATGTGATAATAATGAGTAAAGTTTAATTGCTAAAAAAAATAAAACAATAATTTCTCCTTTTTTCAGTTGATTGGAGTAATCTTTGCGTGCTGTCTGGCTCGCTCAATTCGCCGCGAGTATGAGACTGTGTAAGCTGATAGACACAAATTTTCATTGCAAGCCTAAAATGCACTTGTAAAAAACCTGGTCTATTACACAAGCTGTCACTATTTTTTTTCCCTTGTTTTGTTACCATTTAACAATGCACAATTATACATAAAATATTTTCTTTCCTTTATCGCTTCTACTCTTAACACACTGCAAAGAAGCAGTTTGTAATTACTTTTCATTAAAAAGTGCGTGATAGGCAAACAATTTAAAGATTTCCAAAAAAATCTCACTGCTATTTTGGTATCTGGGCCTTGCCTTATCTATCAGGCGTAAAACCATCACACGTATGTTTTGTATGTTTTTACAATAAGCTCTCGAACAACTTTGTATATTAATGATAACGGATTATTTGTTACTCTCGAAGATATACTACATTTTTTTTATAAATGTATATCTAATTCGTTCAGTGTCATTGTGATACTGTTATAGTTGAGCCACGAAAACTGTAATATCGATAATGAAATTATGTAAATCACTAAAATGTATTTAAAAGCTTTTTTTTATTTAATGTCTGCTTCATGTGAGTAATTGTTCAGCTTATTAGTAAAAGTGTATCTTTGTCGTTCCTATGTATTTTTTGCTTTATAATATTCCGCGCATGATGCAGTGGTATAATATTGATACTGTTGTCGAGGCTCTGCTATAATAATAAGCAGTACCATTTTCAAGTTTTAAGAGTATCCATATCTCTTAAGACTTTATTTTGCTTTTGAATCGATATTATATATATGCTCTTATTAGAGCATATTTGAGTATATTTCTATGAAAGCATAAATGCTGCACTTATTATAGTGTGATGCAGATAATAAATATCACTGCTATTTTGATAGTGAACATATATAAACTTGTTGCTATATTTACTATCGTTATAATATTCATTCTTAATAGGCTTTATTCAATATTGAGAAAATTATTAAGCAATCTAAAAAAATTTGTCTTTTTTTTGACAAATAAAATTTACAAAATATTGAAAAGAAAAGCCAACTAATTTGATATTTCAAGATGTAAAATAAAGTACTAAGGTATAATGGATACTTTCTCAGCATTAACCTAATGGTGTATGATGAAGGGCATTTTCTTTTATATTGCATGTTATATAATCCATTTTAAGAAAATTATACTCAACCAGTTAAAAAAGAATTCTATACTTGTGAAAATGTGAAATGTGTAAAGAAACTGTGATTGGAAGTAACATGTGTCACTGCGCAATAAGTTATTTTTTTTTTTAATTTACTTTTAATTTGTGGCTAAACAGTACTCTCTCTAGATTGATGAAAAACTTCCGTATTTAACAAATTAAAGGAAGTAAAGGAAAGTATTAGCCTCAATTTGCAATTGCACATAACTACACATGCTACGAATCAATACAAACAAGAAATATTATATATCTAACTTGAGATGTTTTGTTGTTTACCACAATGTAAAGTTTACATAGTGTTATAATCATGAAAAATGTCTTATGAGATGTATAAGTGTATAGAAATAGACAAAAAAGTAATAATTGTTCATGTTATACGAGTTATAGCAAAGCGTAATAAATTCATAATGAAATTATTTCAAGACAAAATCACTTATATACTCAGTCAAACAACAATAGAATTGTTTCAATTTGATTATTATAGATAATCTAAAATATCGTTTCCCAAGCCAATGTGGGCAATAAAAGCTTGTTATTAAAGTTTACAGATTTTAATAATAATATCACATGAAAACTGTCAAATTATTTTTTGTTTTTCGTTTTTTATATTATATATATATATATATATACTTACATTATATATCGCTTAATATGCTGTAACACTAGATGTTTTTCAAATATTTTATGTTTATGCCTAGTGATGTAATATTTTTACTTGCAGCGAAACCACAGCACACTGATCTGCCATCAATTAGGAGGCATTTTTCATAATATTGTTCATCATACATTGGTTGATAAATACTTGTAGATTCATTACAACCGTAATCATTCTTATTGTGCTTATAAATAAATATATATATATACCCAAAGAGGAATGATGTCACAAGTATTTAGTGTACAGTAATAAGTTAACGATGCTTCGGTATGTAATGCACGTGAAATTACATATACATACTTTTGTAAAGAGAATGCAAATTGGCATCTCTACTTTTGCTTGCTTCTTATAAAAAAAGGAAAAGTGCTACACCTTGGATATTAACATTTTCCTATTAAACTTAATATCAAATTACTGCCAATATCTGCCAAAAAATATACATCTCATGCCGTACAAGAAGCAACGAAAAGAGAAAAAAGAAAACTAGTCGAAAATGTATACGATCCCATTTACAGAGATTATATCAAGAGAACGTTGATCAATTTTTGGCACATGTATGACGAGGTGCCTGTTAAATGATGTGCCATGATATAATGTCTGACAGATCTATTTTTTCATGTGATATGTTTATACATGAAGTTTGTAATCTTTTGCGCATTATATACGATTTGTATCATTATAGGAGATAGAGCATTCAATGTAGCCATCATTCCTCTTAATTTTTTGTCAGACTTATTTAAAAAAAAAAAAGCGAAAAAAAGATCATGAGCTCTATTTCTGCATAATCTTCCTCAGAGTGCAGAATAGAGACAAATTATGTAGCAATTAATTGCAATCAAGTTGTTGTGTTCTGATAATTTAATACTCCCATAAAATAGCGTACATTATATTGAGTATATGCGCGCAAGTCTTTGCATTTGTTTTTCACGCCTCCTCATCGACGAAAAAAAGATACAGTCTCTAATACTTATAATATATACGATGTTGTAGTAATCTTGATATAAATTTATATAATGATTTTCTGTGTTCTACGAACAAAAACAGAAAAAGTAAAGTACTCTTATTCGTAATCGACGGTGCCCCGTGAAATATAAATATATATACATACATGCATGTATATAGTATCATTATATAATATCGGATGTACACAAAAATTCTGTATATTATGTACCAATGATGTAACAAAATTAGCGTATCTTGATATCTAGCTCGATTTAAATGAAATATTGAATGGAAGCTCTAGCTCTAGCTTTACCCTATCAATAATTTAGCTTGCAATGTCAGTGAACTCTGATATTGATTTTCTTCTACTTAATTATATTATATACTCTTGACAGTCTATTGCCAGAAAAATATTTGAGCATATTTAATGCTAAGTTCATTCATATTTGGGACCAAAGCAAAAAGATCAAGATTATTTTTATTCAATAACAAGTTATTTCGAAAAAGAAATAACGGATCGAGAACTATTATGTGATACGTCAGAATTACGAAAAGACTTCTTAAATTCTATGTGTATTCATAGAATTCTTTTTTTTCCAATATTAAAAGGGCTTTCGATAATATTGGAAAAGGAATTAAATGTGAAAATAAAGCTATATAATGCATTAATATTTATTCACTTGCTTCCATTTGAAGGAAAAGCATTTCTTAAAATATAATTTATTAAAATTGAAACACTAATTGGGTGCCATTAAATAATATTACGTGTGTTTAACTACATAGAAAAAATGTATATTTTTTTTTAGATTTATATATATACAACAAATGAAAGAAAAAATTTAGAAATTTCACTGCGTCTTGTCGATTTTACGAATTCAAGTACCACGATTCAAATTGAGTTATGTAAGTTTCTGTAGTCTTGTGTATGCAATGCATAAAAAATTTTAACATTCCTTTGGATATATATCGAATATTATTCAAACATATATGTCTAAAAAAGAACATAATTATCACAAAGAATTTATATGTATAAGAACAGAGTGTATTGATATATTTATTCTATTTTACAATAATGTTGAGATAATTTAAATTTATCATTGGCACACATACACACTCGCACACATACACAATGGCAAATGCACAAGATCTCAGAAATAGATATGAACGTCCGTAGGATAACCATATATAATTGCAGAAACATATAGAAATAATAGCTATGAGATATTAAAGTGTGCCTAACATATAGTAACGTTTATGTTATAAGTTAATAGAGATTAGAAAGCATTTCAATGATATTATCTATTACAAACCATGCGCAATACAGCCTCGAAACTAGCACTTATCCAAAGTTTGCTCCTTTTGATTGTATAAAATCATCTGTTTGTGTCAGAGGTTTTATTAAAAATTTTAGACTCTCTGTATGTATTAATTACCAGGCAACGCAAAAGACTGATGAAGATTATTGTAATCAGTATTAACTAACATTGGTATTTTACATATAAATATATACATATTATATATACATATATATACACATACACACACACACAATACACAAATGACTTTGTACTAAATTTTATATTTTGGCTGCTTATGTTATTTTTACTATAAACGTAAATTATTAGTCACAATATCGTTAAAGTGATACAAACGTAATTTTGTTATTGCAATAAAACTAATTTACGGTATTTTATAGGAGCCAACATGTCCTTAGCACATATTTATCTAGCTTTTATGTATACTAATAAATTTAATGACACTATTTACAACATTTTTAATCGAGATCCTTTTCCCAATTTCTTATGAACCTTTCTACAAGTTTTATATGTCTAAACACAAATCTCATAGAATTTATATAATTGAGACTTACTTGTAAGAAAAAAAAAATAGGATAGGTGAGATAATAATAACTACCCAGTATCAGCGTATAATAAATTGTATTTCATTCGTTATATCATTGATTAAAAGATCATTATTTATCAATATATGTAAATCTGATTTTCTTACATTTGTTCTTTTTTTTTTGTATTTAATGTTCTTTATACACGCGAATAAAAGAGTGTTTATAGATCGATCAATTGATCTCTTTCGTCATATTGCAAATTTTAGATCATCGAAATCATGTAAATAAATGACTTTTTCCTTTCTATATTTGTTTTTTTTACAAAAAAAGTTAATACATCCTATAACTTTCAAATCGGATTCAGATATAGCGTGTTCTCGTTTTATACAACTACGTTTATTTAATGTATATATGACATTTAGAAATAACGAGATCTATTATGTTTTGTTAGTATTTCGGTAATTTCACAAATGCACGTGTGAACATGTACATGTATTATTTTATATATAATGATCCATATTTACAAGCCCGAAGCAGGATTGATTTATCTCACCCACTTTAATTCATATAGTGTTGAAACTGCACACACCATACTAGCTTATAAAATATAAAATTGCCAAGATTTGCAGACTAAATTAAAGTCAAAGAATATTTAATTTTAGTATAGGAACTTACGCGAATCGCATATTCCGCACATGCACTTCACGCGATATTTACATTCTTCGAAAATTTTTCGTGACGAAAAGGATGCAAAGCGCGTTTACTTTACGTAATAATCTGTACAATATCAGTACTTGTCAAGTAAACTCTCTTCTCCCCTCTCTGTCTTTGCTTCATGTTTATATAAACTATAATTACACTTATTATCCAGTATTTTTATAAGCAATTATCTATATTTTAGAATAGATATGTACAAAGTGATTTTTTAATCACCTTGCGTTTGTGAAATTCTCATGTGATATAAAAAATTATAAGAAATTATTTAAGACACATTCAGTTCATATATATCTGACATCTTAGTATGACAATGAAAGTATTTAGTACACTTGGACTTCTAGATGTTTCGCATATGCAACAAAATGATATGTAAGTATTCTATAAAACACAATTAAATAATACGAAAAATCTAAGAACACGCAAATTGCACCAACATCGGTTAGCGCCAATCGCGCGTGTAAATTTCCTCTCTTTCTCTATCTACATAATAACTAAAGTTACGATTTTTTTTGAAGGTGGTAAGAAATCGCTAATCAGAATTAATAAACGAGAGTGATTGGTGCAATCGCCAGCAAAAACTTCAATTTATACATATACATGTACAGAAACGGAATATAAATTCAGGTCAGAATTACAAGTTTCTTGAATATATCAGCATATAAGTATACAGTAAATTTATTTACAATTACATTCTTACGGATGGGCCCAGACAATCGAATTATGTCTAATAGCGTAAGCATTTGCGTCTGCTTCATGCAGAACGTTGCACATTGCTGTAACATTATGAACACAAAATTGTATATGCCAGTAGTAGTTTGCAACGGCTAAATTATAATTATATACGTTACTAGTTTATACCTTGAATTAGGTGAGACATATGTATGAACGAAATAATTTAAATTGAATAATTCAATATAAAAATATCGAGTTTAATCATGGAAAAAATGGCCCTCTATGTCGAAACCTTATATCACCTATATACTTAATTACTTACACTTTAGATTATCAATATTGTTCATGTTATCTCCTATTCTAAAAACATTAGCAGCATTGTGGGTAGTATTGTTGATACACAATACAATCCATTTAAATACTATCTCATTGTAACTTTTAAGTGAAAAACTCCTGTCTCATTATGCCCTAACACACTGTTTAAACACACTTGCACGCACATTCATTCGTCTTAGGCACATTACATACTCAACATAAAAGCACATCACAATCATGTTTGAGCTGATCTCAAACGGCCTTTGCTCACTTGTGTTTTCTGACCAACATGATCATAGATAAAGATGTATACAGGCTACATATGAGACAAGTTGTATGAGAGCAGTAGCGATCATAAATCATGATTGGCATGAGACTAATAGGAGTTTAATATGAATTAAGAACATGCTCATGTGGCATAGCGCTTAGTCCAAAGCCGTGCTATGCGATCATGTTCTTCTCTATTTTGTAGGTACTGTGTGGCTATACTACCCACCAATGGATCAGCTGTAAAATAAAATTACACGAGATCTATATAATAATTATGTAAAGGAGAATATGCGCGCGGTATCTATGAAATATAATCTTGAAAACAAACAAGCCATAAATATTCATTGTTTGTAATGTATACATCGTACATTGAATATGTGAATAAATTATTATAATTTATTATAATACTCACCTGGATTGCAGTCTGTTAAGAGGGAACATATCGACAGTAAGACCTTTGAAATTGTCAGTGCAGGAGACCAATTGTCCTTTAATATGTCCAAGCAGATAACTCCTTGACTATTTATATTGCAGTGGTAGATGCGTGTTCGGAATGTAACCTATAGGAAAAAACATTTTTGTTTGGAACAGTGTGTATATAATAATGTACAGTATTATATAGTGTATATATATACTAGAATAAATAAAATAATTTAAGACCGTGAATTTTATAAGTGATAGAATTTTAGAGATGGAAAAAATTACAAGTGCAATATTTATACTAGCCTCTGGTTTTAAAAATATAATTATTTATTACTTCAACAAATATTGATATATTTTATCGTTATACCAATAAAAATATCATGCAAATATTTTAAAAGCTTTATAAAAAAAAATAACAGTATTTTAAATGACATTTTTAACTTTTATTAATTCTGTTTTAATTGTTCATTATATAATTTTATATAAGTGATTTAACAGTTGTGTCACACGCGATACAAAATTAATGAAACTATCAACCTACCTTAGGAGGTTTAAAGGGATATTCTGGTGAGAAATGTATATCAAGAAAGAACACACCACCCTCATAAACGGAACCTGGAGGACCTAATATGGTAGAAACCCACTCGTATAAGTTATCACCTTTTGGTCCTGCACTGTAAAATAAAATTTATTTTAATTATTTTACTCTGCATATATATTATTCTTATAAAGTATAAATCACATTTTAAGTTTTAACCACATTTTAATTCTGAAGTTTTATTTCACTACATATAATTAACAATAATAATTATAATAGTATAATAATTATAAATTAAATAGTAATACCTGCAATTGGGAGGTGGATCTAACGTGATTTCTGCCAATTCTTTTTGTATCCTGATAAAAATATTAAATACGTTTAGTAGCTACAAATTACTATAACATTAACCATGTAGCTGCTGCATTGTGTGAGACAAAAATATGTTGCACCTTTTAGCGGAAGTTCCTAAAGCTTTTGACATCTTTGGATTTGGCTTAGCTTCTTTACTTTCTGGTTTATTGTCTGCCAAGGAGGAACCACGTCCTCGTCCAGTCCCACTGGACCCTGCTCCTGACGACATGATTCTGTAGTAAAAAAAATATATGTAAACTATCATTTATGCATAAAATTCTGCTTCATTATTTATGCATAAAATTCTGCTTCATTAATCTAATGATAAGAAATGAAAAAGGACAAGTATATATCATAAATTCCAAAATAATTTTCAAGCATAATAATGGAAATATATTAGATACGCATTGCATTTTTGTTTTGATCTTGCCCCTTAATTAAAATTCATAAAATATTCTTATGAAAGAATTCATTATGCATTGGCAATTAATGTCTCTATGTCTTTATGATGCGTAAGACACAAGTTTATTAGAAAAAAAAAGCAATAAAATTATTGGTAAAATGCTCCTCACATTCATGTAAATCTATACATCACATGTGTACAAGATAAATAGAGTGAACAAATAAATCTCATTGTTTTGCAGGTAAATTGAAATCATGGTTAATAACTTTGACAACGTAAAGCGCCGAAAATGCGATATAAAACATTAATATATGCACTATGTAATCAAACACCGTGAAAATGACTGTCTCGCGTTACGTTTCGCTGATGTATGCTCAACAAGGTAGTATCGTAAAACAAAGAATTTCAATCGACAAACACCATTTCTCCCCCTCCCGCCCCCCTTTCTCTCTATCATTACCCCGCAGAAACATAAACATCGCGCGTACTTGATCGCCGTCGGATAAATATCTCTCTCTCGTTACGCGAGATCTGCGCGTTGTATTTTTAAACGGCGTCGCGGAACATAGCGCGACGTGCCCGGTCGAAGAGAAGCATCGCGTCGTCGTTTCGTGGAGATGGAACGGATCGCGTTCACGAAGTGCGAGTAACGCGCGAACCGTCCGTACGAAGGACGTACGCGAGACGATCCGAAGGAGAGAGAAAAGATTTCTTTAACAACATCGCGTTTGTTGTCTTCCTGTAGCGCGCGAGCCGGGGTTCAACGCGCCCAAAATTGATTTCTCTCCGATGCGGGCGAGCACGCGAATTTGTTTCTCTCTCTCTCTCTCTTTCGGATCGAATGCCTCTCTCTTTCTCTCTTTCTCTCGCCGCAGCTCACGCTCGTATGAAGGACGAGATTCCGGCTCAACACAAGCGTCGGGAGCTCGGGACGACGTACGTTCCCGGCACACGTTCGTCGTCTACGAGTTCTCCCTCTCCTCCTTCTCTCTATGGATATTCGTCCCTTTTAGGGCACAATGCCACCTTTTATCTCTCTCCTAACCCTCTCTCTCTTTCTCTCTCTCTCTTTTCTAATTCGGCAACGAAAGGAGGCTGCGAAAGCGATGCGCGCCGATGTTACCTCGTGCCCGATGTGTCCGCGCCGTGTTTGCTGTCGTCGCGCGGACAAGCTCAGCTTCGCCGGGTCGTCGGTGGAGGGAGGTAGAGGAAGGCGAAGGGCGGGGAAGGACCGGCCCGCCGTTTCAGATGCGAATGAATCCCGACGATCTCTTCCCTCGGCGCGACGTAGCGACACGGGATTAAAACAGTGCCGTGACCGCCGGGCGGATCGTAGGCGGAGTATCGCACGCGGCGATGAACTGACGGCGGCTCCTCTATCGTCTCCTTCGGGAGGGTCACGCGGGAATAGTACCGGGCGTAGGGAAGCCCGCACGCCCTACAACGAGACTCGTCTACGATTCTCTCGACGTCGTAGCAGTAGCAGCAGCAGCAGCAGCACTCACGAGGAACGCGCAGCGCACGGCGCACCGGCGCGGTCGTCCGGCTGATCGACGACGACGACGATGACGACGATGACGGTCGGACGCGACGGCGGCGACGACGATGCTGAAAAAAACAATAGCGGACGGAGCGCGCCGGAGGCAACGGATCTCGTATCGTTCTCGCCGAGTGTTTTTTTGTCCCCAGCGCTCCCTCAGGCCCTCAGGTCCTCGTGTCACGACCATTCATCTCGCTCTCATGTCCCGAAATCACGATCGCGGCGTCCTTCTTCCGAGCGCCGAAACGTGCGCATCTCTGCGTCGCCGGATGTTGACTCTGCTGCCGCCGCCGCCGCGCCGCGGCGGACGCTGACAATCCACGTTTTAGCGCGGGGGGGAGGGGAGGGGGCGCTGCGATCGGGCCCGGCGCGCCCGGCGCTACCGGCACCGAGAACCTCCCCCTCCCCCCCCCCCCCCTCTTGAACGGTCTGAGAAAATTCCCTAGCGCTCCGAGAGAGCGCGTCGCCGTCTCTTTTCCGATTCAAAATATTGAAATCTTTGATCGAGCTTGGACGTGAATCAATCTCCGAATGGCCGAATTCGGAAGACACTTTACTCTTGCATTTCACTGACACGTGAATAAAAAATGGGAGACAACGAAACTTCGATTGTATGTAATTTGCGAGAGAATCTCTTTTAATGAGAGTTATAAAAGCGGAAGAATATTCATATGCCTCATATGAAAGAATATTTTGCATCGTAAAAACCGAGAGCGCTGTGTGTAAATTATCGTATGATTTTCATATGTAAGTATATTGAGTAGACGATTCTTTTCGATAAATGTTTCTTATCATGATTTCACGAAAATTATAAATTTACAGATAAATTTTATCTTGAATTACAATCGCGCCTTGATAAATTGCATCTTGATATGTTGGATATTATATGGATTAATGTATATAAAGTTTCCTTATTTTCGAACGATCGTTTTATGTGTGTGACGAGACAATATTTGCCAATATATTAGATATTGAAATATGTACATTGATTTCCAGGTATCTATATTCATCTATCTATATACTCATCGTAATATCGAAACCGAAGACGGGCAACGTGCATCGATCCGGAAGAATAATATCGGCGCAGGTCTATTATTCCGATGAGTTTGATGTCTCATGTTTTGTCCTTCGTAACTATGGCTACTAAAAGCTAAGAGAAGTCATACTGTCGGATAAGCACGACCGCAGAAGGGACACTCGATACAAGGTGTACGAATTATCGTCGTCAACATCAAAGACAATTTAGGCAAAATGAATGACAAAGATGACAGTGCTTGGGTATTCGATTCCTTGATTGGATTTCTACAGGGTCCCATTTGGTCGTCGCCTTTACTGACTTTCATCGAGGAAAAGTCTCTCGGTTCGTACAGTCGTCGAAAGTATCTTCGTTTCTTTTTCCAATAAGATTTAGAATATTTTCTGCTGAAATTTTTTAAAATATTTAATTAAATTTAAAAAATCGGTATCGCTTATAACGAACATTATATTCGTTTTATTAATATATTTCGCATTATAAGCCGTTTTCGGTGTAAAACAGGCAAACGCACTGTTAAATACAAATTGTTTGCATTTAAAAATACGCATGTATATTTTGAATTATTTATCTACTCATACTTTTTACATCTGCTTCGAAATATATTTATAATTCTCCCCGCAACACATGTATATACATACAAATGCGCATGCGCGCGCGCGCGCGCAAAGATAATCTTTCATAAAATTAATGAAACTTTTCAGCTGAATGCTATAAACACAATGTTATAATAAGTATAATTATATATCTGATATGTCATAGTTTTCGAGGCGAACACCGAAGATTGCGAAGAGTATCGGAAAATATATCAAGAATATAAAAATTTAGTTGATTTGCTGCTGGGTTGTTTCATGGAAGATATGAGTATCTCACCGGAACAATTTGAACATGCGTGCACCGTTAACAGAGATACAAAGATCCCAATACAATTTCAACAAGTACGATCATTATATCCTTATATATTTATATAATAAATTATATTTTACTCTCGCGTGTTTGTTTCATAAAATTTTAAAAAAATCTCGTATGTATTCGATATAAAAAATGACAAAAGAAAATTGTATAATATTTAGAGATTTATATACATATATATGTATTTAAAGATCTTTTTAGGTAAATGATAAAAGAAATAATATACATTACATACAACTTAACTATGCTTTATATTAACAAATGTCTCATTTCATTCTCTTCTTTAAATTTATAATACGTTTCATCGTAGCATGTTTTATAGAACTTGTTTGAACAAATATGGGCGGCGAATGAATACGAGATATTCAAAAGAATGATGATACAGAAAAACTTGGAACTTCAACTGCAAGCGTTAAATATGATCGAGCAAAGATACGGTCTCACACCTGCCTCTCTCATGTACGAGGATGGCTTTATTGACGACGAATTGGTCATGGAGGACTTGATAACGTATGTCGTATTATAAATATATTAATATACAAGCCAACACATTGTTATTTTTAATTAAATAAAAAAAACATGTTTATACACCGCATAAGAATAGGAAAATTCAAACTGTTTAAAAATAAAAATCCAACGAACAATCTTGTGAGTGCGTGTGTATGCATGTTGAAGAAATTGAAATCAACTATCTTATGCATTTGTGCACAGCAAACATGTTTTGGAACATCAGAATGAAGAAGAAGCAGGTATATCGCCCGAAAAAACGTTGATTGCTGAACACGAGCGTTTGGCGGCCGAATATCATAATGAAAGGGCGTTATTGGAAGAAGCGTTAAGAAAGTCGAAAACCGCGTCCAGGAATACTTCGGATGACGAATCCACGGAAGAGATTGAACGTGCCACCGCGTCCGTTGAGAAAGAACCGTCAGAGAAATTTCATCAACTTAGGAAGACCGAGCCCTTAAAACCAATACCGATTTCAAAAAAGGAATCCGACGAAGATGAGGTAGTTATTTTTAATTTACTTTAATTGATAATATATCAATATATACGTAATCTATTAATACATACGTATGTAAGCAGTTTTCTATAAAAAATAAGTAGAGATTTAAAATGCCAATGTGTACAGTAACGTGTGTTTGTATAGAAACGAAAATATATTGCATTCGGTTACGCATTATTACAGACGAATGCGGAAGATATTAAAAAGAGGCAAGATTATCTAAAAGCTAGGCGAGATAAACTTGTAGCTTTGAAAAAGGAAGCCAGAAGTCAGCAGTTAGAAATGAATAAAACTCGGCCGAGCTCGGCTAGAGTAGTTGCCGAAGCGACTATGAAAGGGGAGCAGGAACTAGAAGCAGCACAAGCTTTAGATCCTTCAATACTTCAAGTACGAAGGGCTCTCGCGGCTCGACTAAAGGCTGAAGTTGTGCATAAGTAAAATTAATTTTTTCTGCGTGATATTGCTTATTCATGACATTAATTATAGATATACGTCTTAAACTCTCAATTCCAGTAAAGTGCTTCACATAAAAGACTAAATGCTAATTATGATATTTTGTGACAAAGTAGTACACGCAATTGAAAAATGTGTTATCGAATGATACGTGTCAGATTTAGAGTTTTCCCGGAAACGTATATATAATGTACGGAAAACTGTAAAATATTTTTATGTCTCTACGTTTCATTGCTTTAAGAATATCTTTATTTATGTAATAATATTTCTCATAAAAGAAAACAAAGGTAAATCTGCAAGTATAACACATCCGCTATATATTATATTTTATCTAATTAAAGATTTAATTTAACAAAATTAATAAAAAAAGAAATACATTATGCACATTTTTAAAAAATTTGCTCGCTGCAGCATCCTTGTATAAGAATATAAGTTTGTTTAAATATTGCAAAATATTCAATAATGAGAGTTTAAAGTGTACATTCATAAAAACTCGCACGAAAAAGAATATATAAAATAATAAACTGATATAAAAGATATAAAATAATGCTTAGCAATATTTACAATTATTATACATATTAATTAGATTAAATCACATTAATTATTGAGTATTTACATTCATATTCAACAGAAATTCAAAGATATCAAGATAGGTTAAAACTTCGGTCACTGACAAGTATATATTCATCTAATTTTAGATTTTATTTAATTAAATACTCTTCGCACCTCTACAACACACTGTATTTGTATAACATACATTTATCATTCTCACTTCTCTTTGCAGTCTACTTTCTAATAAATGAGATGGATTCATAGCATAATACCAGCATAAGTACGCTATGCATAAATATCTAATTCTTTTCCATCAGTATTTAATTAATTACTAATGCATATTTTTATACAGAATATAATGGAAGGCAGTATGAAAAAAATAAATTCCTCTAGCATATAAAACCTCTACTCATATAATATATATCTGTAGAAATGTCATGGATGTCTAATATGAGAATTTAATATAAATATATAATTAAATATAATTTGATATAAATTTAAATTAAATGTAATTCTCTTTTTTATATCGCTTCAGATACCGATCTTAATTTCTTAACAGTCAATATAAAACTTAGAAATAAATTATTCATTAATTAATATTAGGCAAAGAACTCGTAAGAGTAAGTTAAGCAATTTTTTCGATAGTAGTTGCTTGCTTTGTGCTATGAATCCTGCATTTAGATATTATTTCTTTGTTAGCCTGATTAATCTTTCATTCTTCAGCAGAATAAAATGCAAAATATCATTTTTCAATTACAATTCACTCACTTATTATCATAATACACACAGGATTGTATATCTTTTATGCTTGCTCTTAATTCACAAAAATTCACGAATAGCTTTTCATATAAAAAGGTCTCTTTTTCTGTGCATATATATATATGCGTGTGTTGTGTATGTCTGTATACATATATATATTCTCAAAGAAAAAGTTTTTATTCGATCATTACATAATTAAAACGCATATTATTATTAGCACGTGATATTGTACAATGTGTGCTTGTTCGTCTTCTTCCTTTAATATTACATTGATGTGACGGTTGAAAAAATGTATGCTTACGATCTCGGCGACGATTTTGAAGCAGAATGTTTTAGACTATCGTACTCTATGTGTCGATTTAAAGAGTTACGTGGATACAATATAATCAAACATTATATTTAATAGAAGACACAAAATCAACATCTTTTCAGTAACAAATAAACGTGAGATTAAAATGATTCTCTCTAATCTATTTGTAAATTTAATGGCTAAAATGTTTATATTTTATTTGATACTAAAGAAATGTTTTATTTTTATTCTATAAATTTGAATATATTTATAATAATAGCTAAATATATTTAATAGATAAAATATAATGATAGATAAATATATTTAGCTTATTGTACATTACATTCTTTTCAAAATTTAATACAATATATATCAAAATTAATATAAAAATTGAAACGAAAAGAAATGCCAGAGTTTACGGACTAAATGATCAAGTATATTAATGATGATAAAATGGATGAACATAGTCCAGAACACTCTGTATAAATGTATGTATCAAATTTATCGATTGAAATAGCACGAGATCGCATTTTTATTCTCTAGTATCACTTAGATATTAATTTACTTTTACTTTTTTTTTTTTACTTACATTCTTTGCACCCAAAATGTAGCACATTCTAGGCTTAATATATTTTTGTAATTTTATCGAATAAATTGTGGATATATGTAAAACACACATAAAGAACAACATACTCAGCATCATCTTACTTAACTAATTAATATTAGCCTTTGTTACATTTCAGTTTTTGTCATCAGTCCAAGTTGCACAACATTTTATGTACAATGTATCACTCAGCTCCAGCGAATTTGCCTATTCAGATATTCACAATTTGTTCATTTCGTGACGTGAATTAACTTTTTTAAATATCTTTCACAGTATCATAAGTCAATATATATGTATATGTGTACATGTATGTATCTCCTCTCATTGCGATATTTCAAGCATATGTACTTATAGTTCTAAAGCAGTCTTAGAAATTTTTCCGGATATTAGGCATATTGTTGGAAAATTTGTACATTAGCTTTTAACACTCTGTATAAAATCAACTAAATAAAAAACAATGCAAAAATAAATGTTTTTAATGCATGCTACAGGAATTATATAATGGTAAATGCTAAAAACTTATGTCCATTGTCAGCTTTATCGGTTGCATAAATGGTTAAAAAAAAAAAAAGACATTTTTTTCTGGAGCTGATTTATATATATAAGTATATATATTATATAATTATATATAATTATATAATACATATAATTACGTATATATATCCATATATATATTTAGTTTGAAAATGTTACACTTTTATAAAATAAAATCTTTTATATCAAATCTTTAATAGCAAGCACAAATTAGAATTTTATATTGCTGGCGTTATCTTTTTTTTATCCAATATATATAAAGTATATATTGCATTATAAACATGTTTATAATTTAACAAAACTAAATTATGTGTAACTTTATATAATATTAGAAAGTAGTATTTTTATATAAAGAGCTTTTCTGCGATTTTTTGGCTTCATTTTGCCCATGTAGATACAAATAATTTATATGAACAATATGCTTGAGAAACCTAATGTTCAAGAATCGCATGATACACATTCAGGTTATTCTTTATACTTTATACATCAAGGATTAACATTGGGCATGAAGTGCAGACTGGTAAATATACATAAATCAAATATTTATTATACAGTTACTACTACTTACATTGACAACCGAAAAGCTTATTGAAAGTATTTTAAAGGGAACTGATTTCTTAAAGAAATTATGTGTTTTTGTTTGAAGTGTGATTGTGTTTTACAATCATTACAAATATACATATATATACAAACTAAATACTATTTCTGTCGAACTGGATAAAGTTTCATAGTGCCTGATCCCCTCAAAGCATAGGTCTCTCTATCGCACAATAGGCGATAAGAAACGTACAAATGGCAAAACAAAGCGCTCAGTTGTTCTTGTGCGGTACATCATGTACTCTTTGTCTTCTTCGAATCTGATCTTACAACACATATTGTAAGTTCCTTTTTAACAGACTTACCAGATAATTGTAATCACTGTAATCACAGTTTAACTATGACATCGCAGCATTACCGAGTATCTAAGCGTATGCTTAGAGCTCCTATATCTGTAAGTCAGTTAAATTTGACTACCTGTAGCCAAATTTCCTTAGTTTATCCATAATTATTCACGAGATTATTTTTCCCTAGTGCACACAAGGTGTTTCCAAACAAATGGAATGGACTATGATTCGCTTAATATCTGTAACTTTTCTTTATGCATTATATAGTACATCGTGCTACATCATATTATGCCACAATACTACCACTGCTCGTTTCATTAAAGAAAGTTCATTCTTCCTTTGTTTTACTGACATTCAACCGATATAGTTCACTCAGTTTTCATTCAGACCCTATTTATGTTTTGCATACTATACACAAGTCAACACAGACAGAGTTATGAATGAGTGCCCACCACACATCTCTTTTAAAAGCACTTATTGTTGTGTCCGTTCCTTATCAAGAGCTCAATCTGTCTCTTTAAAAAATGAGGGGATAGATCTGTTTTTACATGTAGGAGGTCGTGAAATGATAATAGCAATTAAAAATCACAAATGTCTTGTTCTTTCCAAGTTTGCCTACTATGACAATCGTTGTCGTTTTGGGGAGGGACTTGACTCCGAATCGTCCTCATCCTCATCTGAATCTCCTTCGTAATCGACTAATCCCTGAAAATTAAATTGCTAAACCTTAATTTCATATACCTATAGATTTAAAACCTATAGATTACTGTAATATTTGTCTGTATATAAGTAGCAATTTATAAACCAATTTAATTATTATGTCAATATGTGGATTCGAGTATCAATTATCTTAGTGCATATTAAAAAGCATATTTTACCACTACATTTATGTTTTACTATTATAATATTTTAAATATGTATATATATCTTTTTAGGAAGATTTACCTTTTTAAATAGTGCAGTTCCTGTTTTTTCCACAGTCCCGATAGCCGGAGTAGGATTTATGTCCGAAGCAATTGGCGATTCATTCGTTGTTGACGAACTATTATTGATTTGCGGTTGTTGCGAGGTAATGTTATTATTAGAAGTATTGTTGTTTAATACAGACTGCTGTTGCTGTTGCTGCTGATGACTTTTTGAATCTGCAAGAGCGGAATTAAGTGCAAAATTTGAAGATGACGATGATTCTTTTTTAGCAGAAACCGGAAGCATAACATCTGCTGCTATCGCGGGTACCACCGCCTCACCCTCATCATACTCCTCTTCTTCGTTAAACCACAGTTCTTCCTCCTCCTCTAGCTGCCTCTGGTCTCTTCGGTAGCGACTATTCCGCAAAATTGATGGAACACTACGCATATAAAAACAATTATTACAATACACTACATCTATCATGACATTTAGAAATAATTATCGTGGCAGTTTCTATATTGATATGCACTTATTCTGTCTGTCATATAACATAATTTTGTTCTTCATCCTATTTTCGTTACAGCACAAAAATATAGAAAATGTACATTTTGCGATGTATATACCTGTCAATTGTGGTTCTATCACGATCTTTCAATTTGTCTTGATGTTGTTCGTACCTTAACTTCAATGCCTTAAATGTTTGTACATAATCAATTGCTTCCAGTTCCTTTGAAAAGTTTTCAACAACATGTGAACATAGTGACTTGATATCCTCCTAAAACATTACAACAAAACTCATAAATAAAAGTAATGGAATCTTGATTTTATCTGTATTCCTCATCAATTGTAAGCACTATACACACTTACCAATTTGATAAACTCAAACATTTCCAATATAGCCGAGTCCAGAAGATTGTATCTACCATTGTTCCTTACAAATGCATCGAATACAGGGGCAAATAAATTACCCTTAATTATATATCTATTATAAAACTCGTCCTTTAGAGCTATAATCTTCCTCATAAACCTTAATGCACATAGTACTAAAAATGTGTGTGTTGATTTCATTAGAACCAATATTCTTCTAAGTAAATCTTTGTTCAATATGCAGTTCTTAATATGGTATGTGTGGTGTTCCACACAGAATGATAACAGCTCTAAGATCAATCCCAAAAGTTGTACTGTTCTATAATCCTCTCTCGCAGGTCGTTCTCCGATTGTATTTGCTAGGAGAGGCGCTATTAGAGTACCAATACTATTCTTGTAAAAGTAATTTAAGAAATCAGTCTTTTCTGATTTGTTAACAGAAGCCAACATGTTCTCTGGATCCAGAAGTAAACGTAGCACACCAGCCAACTGGACTGCACCGCCCAACTCAGGATCGCTATCTCCGACAAGTTGAGCAACTATTACGTTCACTAGCATTTGGTCCTGTTCTGTGTTATTTATCTGTTGTAATGTATAATCTCGTACAACACTTGGAGAATATTCCACGATATAAGTTAATATATCTATACTGGCCGTTTTTGTCTGCGCATCGTTCATCGCCAAAGTGATTTCTAAAGCGGGAAGTATACCAAGTGCTGTTAATGTTTTATAAAACGCCTCTTTTCCTTGCGGCTGAAGATTTTGCGAAAAATTGCAAAATTCTTTCAAAAAAAGAACCAAATCGCGTCTCTTGCTATCTAAGGTCGCTTCGTCCGTTAACTGACGAAAAAGTTCAGTAAGAAATTTCTCATCATCCTGTATCAAAGTCACTATTTCAACTTTATTGAAGAATATAAAACTACTCAACGTACTCAACATGTTGTCCTCGAATACACTCGGGGTTGGCAGCACTACATCTTGAATGTATTGAACTCTGTACGTTTGATGGATTTTAGCTAACAGTTCGGTATTTGTAATAGGAATTGCTTGTTTAAATCTGGCTAACTGTCGCAGGTATTCTCTATGCCTCTTTGGCTGAGATAACGTTGGCTCATATTCCAAACATCCAACAACATCAAAAATTGTATCATCGCTGAACATAACTTCAAACAATGCATTTTTATTGAGTAGGAAAATATTTTTGAATATATCGTAAAGATGATGCAATCCCTCAATGTTCTCCAAATCTTCGCATGTACGAAAAAGATTTAGCAATTTCTTAATATAACCTTCAGATTCTAACGCTACTGCTAATTTTTCTTTTCTCATCGGGGATGTTAAACAATTTTCTATGAGCTCATTAATATCTTCCAATCGGCTAAGTTCACACGGAGGTAATTCGATGGGTGGTGCCGCATCTGACATATCATCAAAGCGTTCATCTTCAGATTCTTCCACAATGTCTTGTGTAATTTCTACGGATGGATCCTTGCCTTGAACTTGACAAATTTTTTCCCATATTTCGTCACAGCCAGCCTTTTCTTGAAAACTTAGGGCTAGGTCGAAATTATCTCCTTCAGACCATACTATTAAAGTGTCCTAAAATCATACAACAATATACTTGTACATGTCTATACATATTAATCCTTCTCTTATTGTTCTTCTATCATATGTCATGCTACATAAATTATATATTTAATATACTAATATTTACAATGTAAAAAAATTGTTTATAATATAAAAATATTAAATATTTTATGACAAGCAAACAATATTAAAAATCGATTCCTTTATTTATTTTATCAAACTTTATTAAGAAAATATATTATTTTTTAAAGAAATACATTACTTTTTTATTTTCTTGACATAAAACTGATACTGTTCTGTAGTTTCATTGTTCATAAATATTGATATTTACAACTAAATTGCAGAATTTTGCATTAGCTATATACCATAGTAACATAATATATGTGATCAACGATACGAATGCGCGACAAAGGCAAAAATATATAGAGAATCATAAAGATCTTTAAAATAGTCGTAACAAAAGCAAATCAATAAAATTCTCCAACTGCTTATTACCTGTTGTTTCTGATATGCTGTATCCGGTTGTATTCTACTCTCCAGCAAGACAGAGCCATCACTTTCTGCTCTTACTAAGAGAGAAATCCCCTTTAATCTATCTACATAGGAGGAGGAAACATGGCCCGTACCACGATCATCCCATTGTCTATCTGCGTTAAGAGCATACAATTTCACTCTCCTACGTGTGTCCGTCATATTGTAAAACTAATTAGTGCACTCTCTCCCTTATATCACCAACTATTCCGCATGCCTTTCCGAATTAGCTTTCAATCTTTGGCTATCTCAGCAATTATCGCTCTATGGGGAAAATTCTTCAGATATTTAACGGATCAATGAGTGGAGAAAAACCGAGATATGTTAAATTTCCACATGCCCTTGTAAAACCCATCAAGGTTCCTTTGTTATTGCATCATATATGTATGGTATAAACAAAATTGGTACTTGGTATATCAATGGCTTTACCGAAAGGCACGCGTACCCTGACACGCGAGACTAGACGTGTTCCAGTTCGGGATCTCGTGTGACGGATAAAGGAAATTTCGGCAAATTTTATTTACGCCAGTCGGTTCCGGTGTCGATCGGTCGAGGAAATGCGTTTTTTTTTTTTTTTTTTTCGTCAGACTTGAGGTATAGCATGAGCAAACACACGGTCGTTCCGCAGCCTTCCTCGTTCGCCTTCCGAATTATCTACGATACGCCGAGCGCGTATGACGCACTCCCGTTCTCCTCGCGCAAATTGCCCGCTCCCCCCGACGTGCTCCTGGTGCGTCTCTCGACGAGAAACTCTCCCCGAAGGGTACGAGTGCGCGCGGGAAACGTCCGCGCGACGTACGTGCTCGTGCTCGCGCTCTCTCACGTGTCGCGATCGCGACGTGTCGGGGACACACCTGGGTCGGATACGAGACACACGACCGGCACGTGGACGTCGCGGTTTTACTCGGAACGACGATACTCCCCGTCGACGGCGAACGCTGCGTGCGCGATTCCTCTCGCTGCTGCGTACGATTCTTCCCGCGGCGGCGGCGACGAACGTAGAGTGCCCGAAGAACAGAGGCCACCTCCGCGATGCGGCTGCTCATAGGAACACGATTATCTCGCGCGAATACCCGTGACAGTCGTCGTCGGCGTTCGCATCGCCGTTCGTGCCGCGTTTTCCCCTGAGCTATATCACTTCAAAATTGACATAGGCGACCACAAGCAGCCACAACACTACATTCCGCCATGATAGATCATAACAACGCGCCACGGGGTCTCCCGTGTACGACGCAAGGATGCTGGCGCGAAATTCGAAACTCGCTCGTTCAACGACCCACTCGACGATGGCGAGGACACTTTTATCGAGCTCGGAACGACATCGCCGCCGATATATACCGATCGAGCCGTTTGCCACAGAGTGTAGTCGCACTCGCCAATTCTATTCGCGGATATCGATGGTTATATTTTGCTACGACCCGAGTCGGAGAAATCTAGATCGCGATATACGATGATAACGATCTCACGAAAGTCACGCTGTCGGTAACATTTTCTTTCGGAGCACAGATGACTGGAGGATGACAGATCCCTGACAGTTCCCTCCGATGACAGATTCCTCGATCGCTGATGTCACGACCCAAAGATGGCCGAGCGACTTTTATCTCGAGAAGCGATGACTCTGAAATCTTAAATCGTCGAACGTTACAATGCTAAAAATACATATTACTCCAAGAATTCGAGCGGCTCTTTTCCCGAATAATATTAAACGATATACTTCTTTACGTTGAAAACAGAGCAATACTAATTGGATTGCGGACTATTTTCGAACTATGCAATTAAATTAACGATTTTAGATTCGATAATGGAAAAGTATATATCACAGATTTTTTCTCATTGTTATCTTCATTCAATATATAAATAATACCTATCACATTCTTGAGATTCTGAACGCGTAATATAATATACAATTTTGAGATTTACACACATATATATATATATTTCTTAAATTTGTCATTCGACAGTGCATGACTCATTTTCATGTCTTTTTTGTTTAATTATTTCTCAAATGTGTGTCAAAATAATTTTACTAATTTTGTAAGGTAAAACATTGCGTATATGTAACACGCAGACAATACTTGCAGCTAGTTTAAAAATCAGATATATAATAATATAGAAGACAGAATGTACACACATGATATGCATATATGAAAATTTATAAAACTGCAAGTTATGTGTGCATATATATGTATACATGTTGCTTCATCTAAATATCGATACTCGATAGACGGATCGTTTTTTTGCCGTAGAGAAACAAACAAATTAATCAAACGGATATTAAGTGACGTGATATATTTATGAGTATTATTGTTATTAGACGTAAATCAGTCAAATAAAATTTATCGAAGAATTCGTTTTATTCTAATATGCAACGAGTGTCCCAATGTCAGATATGTTTCTTTGCGAAACGGAGAGCGTGCGCATTTTCGAGATGTTAAAATGAGGTTATAAATATATCTTTCGATTGATCAATAAGACTTGATGGACAATCCCTGCCAGACGCAGTTTTCTTCCGTATCGTGTAGCATACAGCTTTAATTATTTTCACATAAATCGCATTTGTTATTAGATTGGTAGTTTTTTCACAAATTTGTCAAATATAAAAATGTGATTTCAAGAGAAAGAGTAATTTTCAAATAATTACATGTTCATAGCAAGAGAGAGAGAATAACACATAATATATTAGATAGAAATAAATAGCAATACATTTTCTATGAATCATTTCTTTCTATTAATATCCAACTTGTTTTTATGTATATTTTTCTACCTATATATTTTTCATATTGCTATTGACAATCGTAAAAAAAGTTAAAGTTATGAACATGAACACACACATATAATTCAAATATAATAAATATATAATTCTATATATTGAAACAATTTGAATTATAATTATAATCGTACTTGAAGAGAAAAGTAATATTTTGTGAAAATTTTATTTTAATGTATAGTTATGCTTATCCTGTGCGCAATATTTCAAAATCTTTTCTTTTATTTGAGAATTTATTTGTTAAAGAATGTTATTTATAGAAAAGGAATTTATATATATATATATATATAATAAAATGATATTTATTCAAATCAAGTTAAAATTTATATCTCTGTTTCTCATATATATGTAACTTTCAAGCATATAGTAAATAATGTATTTTTACAAAAAAAGAAAAAATATTATACATTAATAATAAATATATATAATAACTATTAGAAATGTACTGTTATTATTGTAATTAATTGGTATGTTTTCTTGATTTAATCATAAAAGGATAAGAGAAAAATTGCTTATTTACATAGTAATATGATTATAACTGTACATAAGATAGAAACTTCTATATATTAAAGCTTAGGGACAAAGGTACTCAAATACACTTTATGCAAAGAATATAGAATTAATTTCACAAAGTTTCATAAGAAATTTTTTCATATAACTATAAAGACTATAAGTAGAGAACCAAGAAAATGTTTATAAGTATATATAGATAAATCTAAGTATATATAGATAAATGTGTTTGTGTAAATCTCCACACAAATTGTAATGCCAATAGAACTAATTTATCATACATTACTTCTCATATAATACTCATATTACTCTGATAATAGTTTATAAAAAAAAAGACAAAAAAATTGTCATTTCATTAAAAAATAATTCATGTGTTTATGAATGCTGATATTATAACTTCAGTTTATGATTTGAGTCTCGAGCTTTCAGTCTCAGTTATTACTAACTTCTGGATTTAACAATCGCTAGAGAATTCTTTATAATTATCTTTATCTGTCCTTAACCGATTGACTGACTGATTCGAATATCATTCAACAAACTCTCATACCGATCACAAAATCCAAACTTTAGTTGTTACAGTCCTCAATTATTGATTGTTTGTATTAATTGAGGCCGATAATTAACCAAGTTAAAGACTATTATGTTACATAATCTTTATCACACAATTTTATTTTTATTTATTCTGTTGTTGGCGGAGGTGAAAATTTTTGTAATCTACGTCTGCGCAGCATTTCTTGTTCGTTTGAAAATTCCGTCTCAGTCCTAGATAAATCTGGTATATCGGTAGATTCGTTAAATGTTGATACATCTTCCTTTGATGTACTTGGAAAAGAAGTGTTTTCTTTCGATGTACTCGGAATAGGAGTGTTTTCCGCTTTAACCTGAGAACTTTCGCTAGTGATCTCGGCGCTTGTATGCGCTGTACTACTTGTACTTGGTTTTGCCATTGTAGACGTATCTAATGTACTATCGATATTGCTTGTAGAACTGTTATGCACAGGAACGCTGCAATTTCACATTATATATAAATATTTATATTTTTGTAAAACGCATAATTTAGATTACACACTCACTTAGCTGTAACAGCCACTGTTTGATATTGATTCATCATTGCATTGGCTGCATCCAATAAAAGTTGAATTCTTTGCAACGTTTGTATCCTGGCCTGAACAGCTTGCCGCAAATTACCTTCCATCGCCCTAAGCTCCTCTTCGCTTAATTCGGTTAAATTTGGTGGTGGTACAGGAATAGGTGGCAATGGCACTATTGCAGGGAATAGCGGCGGGAAAAGCGGTATATTTCCGGTAGGTGGTATATTTTGAGGCGGAGGCGTATTTCCAGCATTATTTGGAGATGGTTGCTGCTGCTGCTGCTGCTGCTGTTGTTGTTGTTGTGGCATTCCTGGAGCTGGTAATCCAGCCCAAAATACTGGGAAATGAAACGGTGGCCCTATATTTTAAATAGCAAAAATTAGATTAAATATTTACTCACACATATAAAACTCGAGTCTAACAAATAATATAAAATCATACCAATAGGGGGATTGCCACCAGGTGCTTGTGGAGGTTGAGGAGGCGCCTGTGGTCCTGGCTGGGGAGGATTTTGTTGTCTAGGTGGTACATTGTTCGGCGTAGGTCGCAAAATATTCAAACGGCATGTCGGACATGTCTGTTGACGTTGAAACCAGGAACGTAGACAAGCAGTATGGAAGATGTGATTACATGGCAATTTTTTACTAGCTGCAACCATTTCTTCCCTGTATCAATTTAATGCACATACATTAAGCCACATTAAAATCATTATAGAAATATAAAGACATAGAAATATAAAAACATAGAGATATAAAGACATATATTATAGAGATAAGATAATAATTTTATTTGTTGTGGCAATACTTACCGGCATATTATACAGACATTATCAGCAGCAGCTAATTCTTCTGTTGTTGCATCTGGATAAAGTGTATTCATATTCCTGATAGCCCTTCGTGACATTACAATATCATGAAATGCTTTTTTAAAGTCACGCATTGTATAATACATAGGACGCAATGCAAATAGAGGTAATGTGAATAACTTTATCATTAAAGTCACAAAGGCAACATAGAGGATAACCTGCAAGAGAAACAATTGTTTCAATTCGCGCAACATATATATATCCAATTACAAACTCTGACAAAATTCTTGTATCGGATTAATTACTTTTAATAAGCCAATAATCAATTCTGTATACAACAAGAACACTGGCTTATTATCCCATGGATTTTCGCTCTGAAGATCAATAGTATGTAATACATATTTTACAGTGATGTTAAAAACAACAGTCAGCAAAATTGCATATTCGAAACCAAATACAAGTTGCACAGAAGGTCCTTTAGTGGCTGTTGTATTATATGCATAATGGATCATTGTTAAATTTATGCCAAATAAAAGTCCTAGTAAAGTAGCAACTCTGAGATGAAACAACCATGTTATTACTGGGCTTCTTTCCATCTAAATAACAAGACATAAATTAGTCAAATGTACGTTCAGATAATTATAAATAATTACAAGTAACTTTGTCATATATGATAAAAATCATACAAATGTGTTTGATACGCCATTTAATATTTCAAGTATAACGATTTGAAATTTAACTCACATAATCGACACGGTCCTCCGCAAGCCAGTGAAATGACTTCAGGAACAGGAGGAGAGTAAATAACGCTATAAACTTAGGACTGAAATCATCCCTGAACACTGTAAATGCCAAGCATGTTTCCGTCACCGCGTACCACACTTTCTCCACCAGGTGCTGCAAGGAAGATAAATAAATAGCGTTATGCCTGGAAGAATCGACGGACAGGCGAGAAAAGTTAAGAAAGAGACTTCGATCGACTCACCTCGAGCTCGGCAGCGCGTAGGGTACCGAAAAAGATCTTTCGCAGGAAGGCGTTTATCATGAACGCGAGTATGAATCCTTGCGCGTAAATCACCTGAGCACAAAGCATATACATATATAATGGCAATAAACGCACGGCGGTCGCGTGGCTTGTCGGAAACGTCACGTTACGGAAAAAAAACTCACGGTCATGCTCGGATTGGATTTGGTTATGTGAACAACGGTCGGATAGAATTGTTTTCTTTGATAGTACGCATTGCCGATAACAACGCACGTTAGCGCGGTGCTTATCAGCATAATTCCAGCCTCCCTCATTTTCGTGCTGAAAATGCTCTCTCTCTCTCTCTCTCTCTCTCTCTTGTCAGCCAACAAAAAGTCGCGCTTTATATATCCGAAAAAGAGAAAGATATAGCTGACACTTGTCACACGGAGAATTTTTATGACGGTTTTGCACCTCAACAGCTGTACAGTAACCAACACGAGTTTTCGATGTTAAAACGTGGCGCTGATATCGTCGCGGTAATCTTCGATTATCCTAACCCCGCCGTATATGTATATATACAAATGCTTTGTTTTGGAGTACAGCGCGGATGTCTTCGTTTTTTTTTCTTTTTTTTTATCACGTACGAAAACCTCGAAGTAAACAATACAGTCATATGATAACTCGTTACGATTTTGTAGCGCTTGTCCTATCGTTAATTATACTTGCACAAGACGCGAAATGTCAAATGTCAACCATTTATTTGACAGTAAGCGAAGGCCAGGCGGTGCCACGTGATTGGTCATGCGTCAATGATTACAAACCGCGTTGAACCACGTGGATGATTTTCGCTTTCATCATCAAAAATGCTATCGCAAACGTTCAAAAAGGAGCGGGAGCGATACAAATTTTGTTTTTTGTCTTTTTAGAAAAAAATAGCAAAGGAATATATTATGTAAATAAAATAACGATTTAATTAATGTTATGGTATAATGAGTACATTCACAAGCCAAATGTCAATTATGATGATTTGTATTACATGTTAACGAGCAACAATATAAATATTGCAATGGATTTCAATTTGTCATGTGAATGATAATGCGTGTAATTAGGACACGTGAACGAAGGCAGATGTATGCAATGACTAGCCTCTTAGAAATATTCCAAATAACATTTTCATTTTGTTTTCAAAGTCTTTAAAAAATAAATTATAGAGAAATATTGATTCATAGAAGCATCTCTTTATATCACATGTTTATAGCCACATGGCTTAATGTGATGATTTGTGATTTTAAACATTTATGCATAAACTATTAGTTTTATTTATGACATTCTATTCTTACTCTTTCATTGACTTTTGTACATTCTGTTAATATTAGTGTATTTAATATATTAGGAACACACCACAAAACAGATATTATACTTATAAAAATATATATGTGTATAAAAATTATATAATTTCTTAAAATAACATATATATATATGAGGATAACATGAATTCAACGTACAATATTTATGATTATACTTTGTGCATCTGTTATGTATGCATACTGAGAGTTTTTGTTTTCAAGATACTTTTAGGGCTTTGACGTTTTGGAGTTCCTAATTGTGCTGTTGCTTTCAATGGTGTTCTACGTGTATCGACTGGAGGCCTCCGCACCAATTTGGAACTTTTTGGAGTCTTTACTGTTAAAGGTCGCTTAATATGTGGCGTTTTGTTGGCATCTGACTTATATGGAGACATATTTGAATTCTCCAGCATTGTATTGATAGATATCTTTGTCAATGGCGATACTCTTGTAGCAGTATTTTCTTTTTGACGACTTTCCATGTTACCTGTAACATTAATTCCTTTATCTTTAGCAAAAGTTTGATGTATAATTGGATCTTTATTCGAGAGTTTCTGATTTTGTAATTCGAATTTTTGTGCAGAACGGTAATTCTTATCCATTCGTTCTTGAAGTGATTTTAGTGATGTATCTATTATTTGTGTCTTGACTTGTACTGACACATTTGGAGATAGCACTTTGCTCTTCAAATCCTTGTTGGATTGTTTTCGAGAAACTTGCGTCCTTTTATATGATTGCTTAAAATGTTCAGTGTTTACATCCATTTCTTTAGCTATATTCCGAGAATGTTTATTTGCATTATTACCACACTGTTTTCTGTTTAATACATTGGTAGGAACAAACTCTGATGTTTTCGTTGTGCACTCATCAAACAATTTCGCTTTGGCTAGCACCATACCAGCATTTTGCGTTCGAAGCTTTGCGACCGATGCCCTACCAGTTTGTGGAGCAGGTGTGTTCGTTCGAGATACTGATTGAAAATATTTATCTGCATCTTTCCAAGATATTTCCTTTGAACCTTCGGAAACAATATTATCTCTTTGTAAACAATCATTATTTAAGGCTATGTTCTGATGACTATTGGTCTTTTTTAAGTCATCTATTTTTTTATCAAAATAACACGAATTATCCACAAAGTCTTTTCCATGAAAAGATGATGCTCTACGCACATATGAGGTTGTACAGTTATTCGTCAAATTTAAATCTTTAAATCCAGAAAGATTCAAATCATTATTTGAAGTTTTGTATTGTTCTGCTGAACGAGAAATCGATGCGTTCATCTGATTACGTAAACATGTTATCTCGTCTCTCGTATTATTAGAAATAATTCCGTTACATCTTTCTGCAGAATAGGATTGTTCCTCTAAGTATTTATTAGAAAATAAATTCGATTGTTTTTCGATGGGATAAACATTTACTTGTCTTTCAAGTTGAACATGGTGTTGTAAATTAAATTCTGGTGAAATATGCCATGATGCAGTTCGTCTAATACGTTTGCTGTAAATAGAAAATTCATAATTTAATCAAATAATTCTTTTATATATTATTCTATAATTAATTATCTTTTTTAATACTATTTCAATTTTTTTATTCTAATGCAATCTTATATATATTTTCTACAGAAAAGATTATAAAATTTTAAAATGTTTCTAATATAATTATGACCATTATTTACATTATATAATTATGACCATTATTTACATTATATAATACTTAAGAAAAATTGTAAAAATTTAAGTGTAATCTAAAAGTACCTTGTGAGTTTCTCCTGTGAACGTCTTCTTAATGAACCAATTTTCCTTGCACTAGGAGATCTTATTATTTTATGTTCTCTTGATCTTCTAATTTTTAGTTCTTTACTCAATTTCTTTGCTAAATAATCGCTTGTCAAAGTATCCTCAATACTAGCCTCTTCTAATGTTTTCTCATATGCTGTTTGTACTTTGTTTACCGAATGTGTAGTCATATCATGTTCTTCATTATATATGCATCCAAATTCTTGAGAAATACGCGATTCGATTGCAGAAACTCGATTTTTTATCTCTTCATATTCTTTCTTAGAGATCCTGACATAATCTTCTTCACAATGATCACTTGATAAAGATACTGTGTCAGTATTGAGAAGAGTATTAAATTTTTCCAAATCAGTCTTTTCTTCAGGCATCAAACAAATATTATCGCTTTCATCCGTAGCATTTAATTTCCTTGAATTTCTGCTTACATTCATATGCCATTGTTCATCACTTTTGCAATGACTTTCATTTATAAGCAAGTTCTGTTCGTCATTATCTGATAAATCCACAGTGGCATCAATAAATATATCATCGTACTCTTGCTGAAAATCATTATTTAATGGTTCATCATATTTTATTGGTCTTAAATGTGTTATTTCATTGTTATATTTACGCATTTTATATATATCAAAAGTATTGCTTACCGAATTCCAATGTCTTTCACTACACGACTTGTAATTATTCATATATAAATCAGATAAGTCACCATCAGCGTTCTTCTGAAAATATTTTATCAAAGTTATTGTTATAGAAACTGTACAATACTATTTAATTGGTTACAGATTTCTAAATATAGAAAGTTTATTTAAATATAGAAAGTATATCTAACAATAAATCTTACACAATATCAGTAAATATGTAAGAGATATATTTACTGATATTGTGTGAGATTTAGATAAACTGATATTTAGATAAATTTTTGATATGTGTCAAGTATAAAAGTACATTTACTTACTTGCTTATTCTTAGGTACAAATTTGTCCAAACTCAGTCTTATTTTTTTTGATTTATCTAATTTTTCAGCCATTCTCCTAAAACATATATGTGACATGTTAAATTTATGTGTATATTTAATATTATTTTGAAAAAAATATATATATAAATATATTATATAGATATTAAAATAATGTATATACATATGTATATAAGAAAGAAAACAAAATTATTTGCAAAAATAATAGCAATGAGATTAATCATTTCATACTTTTTCTTTATACTTGGAGGATATTCTCTTTCAGCTACTTTCCGTTTTTTGGTAAATTTATTTGGAGGCATATTTGATAGCACTGGATGTATAGCAGAATGTAGATGATTGATATTAGGTGTATCATCTGTGCCTTTTCCAACCATTTTCTTCAAACCATTAAACATTCCTATAGAAAATGCAAGACATACACTATATTTAATAAATGTAATAACAATAATATATTATCTCTCGTTATGTGTGTGCTATAATAACAATAAAGTATATATTAATTTATCAATTCTATTCAATTTTAAAATAATGTTATATATTTTGTTAGTCTTATTAATCATTTAATTGCCATTATAAATTTGATTAATGTTTATCACTATGTAAAAATGTTTTGTACATATATACAATATGGCTTACGTGTAAGACTTCCACTACGATGCTTCTTCTTTTTAGGATTTCCATGTTCAAAGGAGTCTAATCCATTATCCGTGCTGCCGCTTGTTTCAGTAGAAATACTTTGCGCGATATGAGGTGGTAAGATACCAATATTTTCCGAATTTTCAATCAGAATCTGTATAATAATTCCTTTTTTAAATAATGATACATCCACTTTGTATGTGTGCAATCTATTAATATTCTTAAAAACATTTATTACCTTGATAATAGTTAAATGCATTTGCAGTCTGTTCTGTACAGCTGACATGGATGTATCTTGCAATGGCATAATATTTGGTCCAACAACCTTTGCCAAATTTTCGATGCTCATCTTGTTTTGTTTTTCGTACATAGAAACTTTTTTTAAAAATTCCATGAAAAACGCTAGAGTGTTTAAATGATACGGAGGCAAAAGTGTACATGCTAACAGTATTGCCTGTACCCGATAACTCTTCAACAACGCACAGTGCACAAACAAGTCGTGATACGTATATGGAATCAATGGCTCTGGCAAATCGCGGAAAAAGGATTTCAAGCAATTAGCAACATCGATCGCGTAATTCTTTTCGCCTAAACTGCCACCGCCATCCAGACGAGATATCAACTCCTTCTGTCGCGCCTGGGAGCCAGCTTTTCTGAAGAGGCCTTCCTGAGTAATATACTTTTCTAGGAATGTCGAGGCTTGAATAACAAATACAGGAACATGAACTATGGCACCTGACGACAAATTTACAATGTCCAAAGGCTGATAAAACAACGCAGTCTTGAAGATTCTCTTGGAGATGTTCTTGCATGCCTCGGGTCTCTCGCTCTTAAGCATACTCTTCTTGAAGCGATATTTAACCCCGAAGCTTCTGAGATCGCTGGCGATAATATGATACACCTTTTCCTTATGCAACACATCGTAGATCAACATTTTTGACACTCCAATGCAGCGTAGAATTATACGAGTTTCGTGATAATGTGCTCTTCAGTCAGATATTACGTATATTACGAGCGAGAGAGAGATGATTCAAACATCACTCATATTTCTCAAACATCCGTTTTCGTATTGAATTTGACACTCCTCCCTGCTCCAGTGTCGCCAACGTTTTTCAATCGAGAACGCGCCGTCGTTTTAAAAGCATTATCGCAACGCAAAATTTACGGCGTCTGCATACAACATCGGCTTCTTTCGCGACAAATATTAGAATCGTGTATCGCATTATTCGGTAGAATATAGGTCGTAATTATTTCATCTCGACGAAATCACTCCGGTTACGTTTTTCTTCTCGGATAATTTCATGTATAGCAGCCTTTAATGCGCAATAGTGTCTTCAGTGGTGCACGCGATTCTTTGATCTCGCGACTGATTTCAAAGAGCGTGATTTTTTCGCTGCGGTTTGTGACTATACATTCGATCCTCTCGTTCCACAGCCTCGCATCCGATATTACATTATTATCGGATGTTGTATTTTTAGACCGCGCGACCGACGAGAATCTCACCTCGTTGGCGAATATAGAATTCGAATTACAATTTTACGATTTAACGGAGCGAGAATATTACGATATGTGACGTGCGCGTGACACTTGGAGAGACCGATCTTATCGTCCTCGTTCTAGGAGTCAGCTGGATTTTTTTGGGAATCGTCTACGGACGCGTCGTAGACGACGTATCGTCGAAAAAAAAAAACGGACCGTCCATTTTCCATGCTGGCCCTTCGCAGAGCCTTGACAATCGATAAGGAAGCATGCACGGATTCGTGAGTCTCGCGTCGAAGGAGTCGACGCGCCAACAACGGCTATCCACCTCGATCAGTAGAGGCGACCTGGACGAAAGGTTAGGAGACCATCGCGACCATCAGCGATCATGAAGAGTCCCGCAACGTCTCCGCGCTCGAATGGCACCACCGCACCGATTCCCGTCCCGTCCTCGCAGAGCCTCCTCCAGGTATCCGGGGAAAGCGTAAAGTCACGCTACAACAATGCCGTCAACAATTTTCAAGTGGTGAAGGTAGCCGGACGCGAATCCGGCTGCTACATCGCCAGCAACATCGCGCCCAAGATCGGCAAGCAGCAATTGGTGTCCTTGAACGGGGACTCGGTGCGCTGCGACAGCGTCAACGTCGACGAGGCGCTGGCATGCGACGTGGTGGCGTCCATCCCAGCGACGAAGACCAAGGCTCTGTGCGTGCACATCAGGGAGAACAAGTGGTACGACGCGGGTAACGTGGTCTCCGTAGGGGTAGCTGGTACCAGTCTGAATCATGCTCTGGAAAACATGTCCCTGGCTTACAATCCTTCCACGAAGCAGCTATATTCTGTGGAGGAAGCTAAGGTACCTAACAATGCGCAAATCGACTGTACTTCTCAGTACTTGGAATCACCGTGTAACGGTAAGGAACGATCCTGCAAACCTGAAACGGACAAATATACTAAGCTCGAGAATGTCAGCGCGAACAGCAGTCCGAGGAATAGCCTGCCACGGTCGTGTAGTAGCACAGTGTCTTCCCTTAGCGAAATATCACCGTCAGGAAGCTTTCTGGGATCTTCTGACGAGCAACATGTTGTGGAAAAGAGCGACAAGTCATCTAAACGTTGGGGATTAAACTCACTTTTTACGAAGAATGTGTTTTCGTGGAAAAATCGGGATTCTCGACCGTCGACACCTGCCAGTAGTCCGTCGAGAAATGTCGACAAGGTAGGCGGTAGTACAGCTTTAATTCAACAGCCGAGACCAGCAAATTTACCAGCTAAAAATGCGGTGGAAGAAGAACGTCACCGTAAGCAATACACTGCTATTTTAGAAGCGGCGAGGAAGAGAGAATTGCGCGAAGAGAAGGAGCGTAAACAGCAACGAGAGTGTCAGCTGAAAGAAGAGGAAAGATTAGCCGAGGATTCTAATACGTGGAATGTGTATGTCTTACCTAAATTCGAAAGTGTTAAGAATATGAAAAAAGTGAAAGAGCTATGGTGGCGTGGTTTACCGCCTAGTGTACGTGGTAGAGTATGGAAATTAGCAATTTCAAATAATTTAAATATAACGCCGCATCTCTATAATCTTTGCTTAGACAGAGCGATGTCGAGCCCAAACAATGAATCATTAGCTGCAATCAGATTAGATGTATCTCGTACCTTTCCTACCTTATGTGTCTTTCAAGAGGGTGGACCATTATCCAATAGCCTTCAGGGTATTTTGGCAGCATATGCCGTATACAGACCGGATGTAGGCTACGTGCAAGGAATGAGTTTTGTTGGCGCTGTACTATCGTTAAACATGGAACCATCAGACGCCTTTGCTTGCTTCGCGAATTTGCTAAATTATCCTTGTCACAGAGCCGCCTTTACATTGGACCAAAAAAGAATGAACACTTATTACAAGGTATATTCCAGTGCTCTTGCGCATAAGCTGCCAAAAGTCTTTTCCCATTTCACCGTAGCTGGATTAAGTCCAGATTTATATCTATTAGATTGGTTATATACTATATATGCCAAAGCAATGCCTCTTGATGTTGCGTGTAGAGTTTGGGATGTCTTTCTCAGAGATGGAGACGAGTTCCTCTTCAGAACAGCACTGGGAGTATTGCACTTGTATCAGGAAGAATTGTTGAAAATGGACTTTGTACATGGCGCACAGTTTCTCACTAGATTGCCAGAGAATCTACAAGCAGAATCTTTATTTAACAGTATTAGTCAAATGTCTACTACTGTTGGAACGACAACGTTTCAGCAAATGTTGGTTCAATTTTCTGCATAATTTAGTATCAAAAGGTAGAGCAAAATTGAATTACAATTTTTCTTATTGTGATATAAGAAAATCTGAGTCTTTGTGCAAAAACTTTTTATATTATTATTATTTGTTATTATTTAAAATATTGAAAATCCAGTGTGCAATTTTTCTATTTTTTGTTTTTTTATTACAGTATTATGTGATTTATATATTTGTTTCAGAATACATATTTATATTAAAATTATATATATAACTTATTATATATTAAAATAAACTTATATTAAATATTTGAAAGATGACAAATAAAGACAAATATAGTCTTTGATTTAAAACATAATGTATTTAAAGCTTTATTTACAATTGATAAAAATATACAGAATATTAATAGAAGTTTTTGCACAAAAAACAGATCAATCACAGATCATTTTCAAAAATTTACAACATATATATAAATGTGTTATAAATTTCTGAAAATTTTATATATATATATATATATATATATATATATATATATATATATATAAATGAATAAAAAACTTGTTATAGAAATGATATTTTCTGTGTAAATAATGTAATTTATTGTTTTGGTTAGTTATATAGACGTGTTTCTTATAACAAGTGAAATTATGAAAAATGATCTGAAATGTAGACCACATGAGCATGCTCTATTGATAGATTACTCACTTTGTATTCTCGTTTAATGTTTGAAATGTGACAAGTTTATAAGTTCGTGAATATTTTCCGAGATACCTATTAGAAATTGAACAAAGAATGCTATTATTAATTTAAAAGTTTTGCTCAATTATATATATATATATATTATTTCGTTTGTTTTAATTCATATCACAAATTATTATTGAAGCTTACAATTTTTCATAATTTATGATATTTAAACGTTTGCAATGCTATTGATCTTGCTTAATATATCGACATATGTAACATTACTATATTGCTGCATTTTAGTTTTCAGATGTATCTTCTTTTTTTACGTATCTATTCTCAATTTACTCTGGAAACGATCTCTTCAAGACTGAAGGGAGATACATACTAGGGAATACAAGAATATTATTGAATATACTCTGCTAAAACACAGGTATTACTCTCATAAATATATGTAATCTCACTCACACATGAATAGAATTAGATATGTCGAAATTGAAAGAGGATTCTCGCTATAAAATATTCAACTGCTATTTTGAAATTCTGAGATAATACGTATCACAATAAATATCTAATAAAATAATCGAGATTGCGTGCCACATTAAATATATTTCGTACGAAAATTTTGATCAATATTGTTGGCTTGTGTGAAGAAGCGAAGCTAAATAATGCAAACATAAATAAGATATTCGAAATAAATTAATGAATGTTTTAACGAGATCTTTTACAATTTATTAAAAATGTTACTTTTGCCGTACATTGCGAATACAGCAATACATTTAAGAATGTACTGCTTATATAATAATACTTATTTTCTGAAACATAATAAATTACAAATTTTGTTAAACAGTTTTGCAAATTTTTTCAGTGCTAATCGACGCTTGCATTATCTTGCTTCGTCATTTTTTACAATCGTGGATAAGGTGCTAAGTATGAGATTATTACAATGAAGCGTGTGATAAAATGTTTACAACATACAACGGAGGTTTTTTACTAGTTTACACATTTTAAAATAATACTTATATGATCTCTCTATTTTCGTTATTGCTACGATATATGGCAATTTGTAATATTTAGTTTCAAATAGCGAAATCCTATCATGTCCCGTCTTTTGAGTGGCCTTCATAATGAAGATAGGATACATTCAAGGTTTAAGAATGTATGACCTATACATATATAATTATCGAACTGTATTCTAAGAGAGTAATCTCAAAAATGTATTTTCATACAATTTAACTGCAATAAGCTAATTGTATGTGCTTGTTACGTACCATCCTGTTTAATATGAATGAATGAAAAGACTTTAGTTCTTAATATCTGGAACAAATGTGATACCATCGATCGACCACAGTCTCAAGAGATTGCTATCCATATTTCAGGATGACAGTCACAAGTACATTGCAATAACTTTGCGTATATAGCATGGCTTGGAAACTTGAAGTTAAGCAAAAATATAGACTATCACCATTTCTATCGATATAAAACTATATTCAAATACATATATCTCTTTTATAATGAGCAAGATATAGCAGAATGGCGAGGCTAGAAACACATATACATCTGTGGAAAACTAGTCACTGAGATACAAATAATGTGAGATAATTGTCACGTTGAATTCTTTCATTTAAGTATACAAGACAGGATTATCTAAGATGACGCGTTGCATCGTGTTGGTCTTAGTTATATATTTATAGTTGTGCGTTTTTATTTATATTATGAGATAATTTGCGTAATCAATGCGCAACTAGTGAGTGCTTCTCAGTAAAATATGTTTTATATAAAATATATGATTTATGAATCTCAAGATGTGAATAATGGAGTCTCGAGTTGAAGTCACAAGTGAACTCATGAATGTAATATACATATATCTAGTTTTTAATCGACAATACTCTCATTCCATCCATTATTCCAAATTACTAATATTTAGCAATCATGAACAATACATAACAAATAAGTTCATAGATTAAAAAAAATAAAAAGCACAAATGAATAAGATGTTAGCCTAGAACACAATGAACAATACATTATTTTAAAATTCTAAACATCTATATATATAGACACAGATAAACAGTTGCACACTGTGCACTTGTGTGCCACTGTCTTTTTTCCATCAGAATAAATTTCTAATGTTCCAGTGATAAATTTTGAGCGGTAATTATTTATCATTTGTAGTAAAATAAATTGAGATTTTTAGTTTAATAGATTTTAACTTTTGTGATGATATGAAATTATATTTTATGTTGAGCTTTTTTCTTATTATTAAAATTTTTATATATTATAAATTAAAATACTTGAGATGTAATCTAAATATATACATATTTTATGTATATATATATTTATTTTTATCATATTTTTTTAAACTTTCACGAGATATAAGAGAAATTGTAACAATCTGCAAATTTTATTTAAAAATTATAATATATGAAATTTTAACTTCTTTATATTTCTGTTTTTATTATAATAATTTTGTCCGCATCTTTACTATAAGTAACAAGTCACGATTATATTATTTAAGTAACTATATGAAGCGTACTATTTGTATATTATTGTGAATATCTTTCCATCTTAAATATAATGTAATATTTTTGTGAAATAATTGACGATGATGTGCCAATTGTATTATAATTGTAATAAGCGTAAAGATCATTTAAAAGAAATGTCTCCATTTATGCTCTAAGTGTAAATGGATTGCCAATTAATTGTCAGCACCACACTATATTGAATGAATTACGCTATTGGCTAATGTAACCAGTAGTAATACAATTGTCTAACTCTTTGTCGTAGATATGGTAATGAAATACGAATCTGCGAACAACAAATGCGATATTTAATTATCCAAAGGATAAAACGATTGAAGTAAAGCGCGAGAATCTTATTTGTCCGCCTTAATTAACCGACTCAATAATCACATTGTAACTATAGATGCGACTTGCTACGAACAAAAGTGTATGTACGTGAAATTAAGTGCACACATGTGATGTATGCTTGTCCATGTATTGATTGCATTAAAATATTCGTAGGTATATCTACTTTTTTTCTTAAAGGATATATGAAGAAGATCCATTTAAAAAATCGATATTCTCTTTGTTCTTTTGAGCACAATAATTGTATTAAACATGATGTACTTTATAACTCAGAAGATATTATTTCATATAAATGGTGATGATATAAATTTATTTAATAATTATACATATATATATAATTATTTTTGAAGAAGAGTAGATCTGATCTTACTATTACAAACATCACTGCTATAAATAATATTCTTGTGGATATACCTACGTGTATTTTAAGCTTTTAAATTTCCTCCATGTAAAGTTGAAGATACAACGCCTAAGACATATGATAAAATAAAATTGTGTAAATGCAAACGTTAAAAATCTGTGCACAAACAACTATGCATGCACTATGTGACACTTCTGTGTTCCTTGTCGTTAGTGCCTCGATAGAGGAACTCATTGTATATTTTATACGCGTTTTATCGTGTACATTTACCTTAAGTGCAATATTGTAATATATATTTTTTAAGGAATCGATCCCCGTATTTATTTTGTCAGATGTATACCTATGAGCAAACGTGTAAAGTATACATAGAGACGTTAGCAAATTAGGGAAAAAAAATCTTCATATTTTTTAATACGAAATTGAAGAAAGAATACATTTTGCTCTGGAAAGATGAAAGAAAATATAAAATAATACTAGTTTGCTTTAAGAATTTTCAACATTTCGTGGACGATATCACAATGCACGACGACGTCTCTAATTATGCTTTTTATTAAACGAAATTTTACAATACTGCGAGAACTATTATACAATGTATATAAAATATACGTGCTTGCTTCCTAATTTAATCGAAAGAGTCAACGATATTTATCGCAATAGTGTAACGACCATTTTTATATTATATACTGGACGATCAACGAGATCTGAAAAAAAAAACATATTAATACACATCTAAGAAATATTGTAAATGACGCCAGCAACATATCTCTATGGATGACTTTTTTCGTATATAAATAAAAACTATGCTGCATGACATCGAATTCCTGAATTCTTTATTTAGTGAAAGTAAAAGCTATGTTTACGCTATAATACGTTAAATTCCGAATCTATGTTGCATTTGCATTATACACATAATGATTCCAATCTGTATATTTATGCGACGTTAATTAACATTGTACAATTTAATTTAATCCTTAAGTTTCTTTAATACTATTTCGACAGCACGCTTCGTTATTTTAATATTACCTGTAATATTGCAAAAATTCTGTACATCGAACGAATTGCTGCAATTAATTCAATCATTTTTCTAGTGTCTTAAAATATTTCGAATTTAAACTAATACGCGCGCGCGCCACGCCAATGATACTTCGGGAACTCGAATAGCACTCTTCGGTTGACTTCGGAACTTTGAATCATAGTCAGTTGTGGAGCGCGGCAAGTTGCAGTCACATCATTCCGTAAAAGTCTCGCAATGATTATCGTTCAAAAGAGAATTTCACGCGCGAACAAGTATCGCGAATATCATACGCATAAAGTCGGACGTACGTCGCAAAATACACGTTGAATATCGCATACAATTGCTATTTATTACGATTTCTCCGTATCGGCGATCCGCTTTCGCGTAATCGATCGAAATATCGTCCGTACATATATATTGTGCATTATATATATTTTGGCATCAACTCTCAGGTATATTTCATTCTGTAATTAGCTGCGCTGATTATATTTTCCTTTTTTTTGTAACAATCAGCGCTATTTCGATTATTTTTCCAATATTCTTATTAAAATATTCCACATTTTACTTCTAGGGGAAATATGATTCCTGCTATTGGTTCGCCACCTCGTTCGTGTCTCGATACTTTGATACTTCGAGAATCGCAATTGGTCTTCGAGTAATCTCGAACTTCACGCTTCACAGTTAACGGTCAATCGCGAAACGCGCCGCGTCGATCACAGTCGCTCCGTATTTCTCGCGCTTTTTTGTCGTCTAAAAGAATCTCGCGGTCGAAAAATTATCGCGTACGTCTCTCGTGAGGTGTCAAACGTGTGTGGTAACGCGTCAAGTATCGTGTGTGACAAAATCGATTAGTGTAATTCCGTTATCAGTGATCCGTTGCCGTAGTCCGCGCTCGTCCGTAGACCGCGCTCGGAAAAAATCGTCTTCGTATATTTCGCAAATCATTTTCCCGCCGAACTTCGCATCGAAAGCGCGACGTGTGTACGATCAGGTATGTAGAAGTCATTATTTTAGCACTTAAAAGTACTGGAAAATGCAAATAAAGTAGCGAAAAAGCCTAAAAATGTACGATTGTACATAGCAAAGATGGCTACAGCAAGCTGGAGTTGTTTAGCGCCAAAAGTTTACCGTGCACTAACGCCCTCTTTGCTGCTAGATTGGGAAACAGTAAGCTAATGTCGGTAACACGAATGGTAACCGGAAAATTACAGGAGGAAATAGAGAACATCGCAATAATTATATACCGTAAAATTAGTGGCGAAAATAAAATTAAATTATAAAGCTTAAATATATATTATTACTAAATTAGATATCGTTAATGAAAATTTCAATTATATTAAAAATACCGAAAAATATAATCTTCTAAAAAAGGAATGACTTGAAAATGGGCGCGCAATTTTTTTCTGTGAAATATCTATTAAATGAATAAAATTTGTATATTACGAAATTATATTCACAGTGTGTGAAGGATATTAATAATAAATTTAACAAAGTCATGTCGTTGAAAGAACACAGGCGCGATAGTTCTTACGCATTGCATTTATTTCTCGTACAACTAATCACATTTATTACACCACAATACACGACGGTACACTTAATAATTTAATCGAGTCTAAGTGATAATCGTGGTACAGTAGCAATCGATTAATGCGGAGGTATAAATAGCATACTCTTATTGCGAAACATCGCGTACAACTCTACGATATATATACTTGTCGTTCGTAAATTCCGAATAAAAGTCGCATTTTTGTGTCAGCGACGATTCTCGGGGAAACTCGTATGTAATACATTTTTAATCGTGACGAAGTTATTTTGTTACATCGAATTACGTACAAGGGCGTAGATAAATTGCCCGTTAACATTATATTATGCCGTATCTGTATACGACATGTCAGGGATTAAATCTGTAGACAACAGTCAGGGATTAAAATCAACAAATTATCCGTCAATCCTTCTGAAATCAAGCGATTTTACAATGATAACTATTTTTGTCTCTTCTCTTCTATATTCGATCGTAATGCAATTGACAGTTGACGATATATCGCATGTATACGCATATTTTAATCGGCGAAATATATTACGAAGAAAAGATTACATTATATTCATTTATAACAATCTTTATCTTTTGAAAACGGCTATAGGTTATTCGAATTATTGAAAAATTTGTAAATATGAAAATGTCATATAAAACTAAACAATTTTTAAATTGAAAAAAAATTTTTTAAACATATAATGTTAGCTTTTTTTTAGTTCATTCACAAACATAATAATTGATATTGACAATTGATGAATTCATTTATGTGACGAATTTGCATGTCCGCATCTACTATTTGTTTCGATTTGTGATCAGTTCTCCTTAATCCCCGACTGTACGCGTTATTTGCAGATAGATGATATATGTATATAGTCTTTTAATCTTAGTTTCTAAAGCTATCTTAAGTTGGTACATTTTATACATGTAATTATAGCATAGATAACGGAGACGACGGATCCCATCTGTAAATTAAGGACGCTAGATCGATAATATACGCGATATAATTGAAAAACAGAATTATAGATAAATTCTAATTTTATTTAAGAAATTGAGAAATATTAAAGTTCCACATACTTATATAAATTTGCGTAAATCGATCAAAAATTTGAGAATATGAATAGAATTATTAATGATATTAGATCAAAGAATGTGATACTAATAAAATTTTATGTATAATACATATTTGAAGAAATTAAAAATAGACGTAGCAAATGATGAATTAATCTTTTCTTTTCTTTAGTTCGTGCCGAGAGAAAAGCGTCTAATATAATTGAAATTATATAACTGAAAAGAAATTTTTTGTCTTAAATATTAAAATAATTTCTTGTTATATCCTAAGAAATTGTTAAAAGAAATCTTCTAAAGTTGTTCTAACATAGCTTCTAACAAAATTAAATATAATAAATTTTTATTATTTTTTCTTTAGTTTTACAGATAAAACGATTTAACACAAGTTGCGAGTTTTTATAAATGACATTACACGTTTTTGTCAATTTATTAATATCTTTTGGTACTTCTCAGTCAAGAGATATCTTAATATCGATCATATTGATATAATATTAAAAAAACTTAGTTTTTTTTTTAATTATTAACTCATCTGGAATACTCTCGAGTTTGCAATGTAAAATATCGATGCGCGAAGCGCAGGAAGCGAAAGTACGCAAATTCAATCGTTGTAACCTTTGATTTCAGGATGCACCGTCTTGCAACATGAAGATCGATGGATCGAGATCGATCGTCTCCGTGATATTATAGGCTCGCGGTCGCAACGACGTGAACGTTCGCCATCCATCCGTGATGTTATCGATCGCCCGTCAGAATCGTTTTCATTTCCGACGTCACGTTCAGCCATCGTTAAAATCGTAAGTACATACATACATTGTCAACTACGGCACACACGAAAGAGCGTACGACTGTTTTCTCCTCCTTTAAAAACGAGAGCAATCGCATCTGATTTATACTTCCTGTGGGATCCTCTTCCGGAAAACCGCTCGCACGTGATTAGCGCGATTATAGTTGAAACACATGATTTAATGTCTCTGCGATGTAATATTTATCAATATATGTTTAATATGGTTATCCATTAATATCAAAAGCATGTATCCAAATATCATAAAGGCATCTTCTCCTAATTTGGCGCAATCGCGCGAAATCGATCTTTATTTTTTAATATTTAATTTAATTTAATAAAGCATTGCTTTCTTTATAATTTCCCCCATTTAAGTGTATAATAAATCGCAGCATTCAAGATTAAAATAATTTTGTCTATAAACGTACATATGTAGAATATCTTTCAGACATTTTTACGCATTTTTTTCGACTATAAATTTTCTAATTGACTCATTGTTGATTTTTCTTCAAAAGAGAGAGCTATATATATGTATAAATAATTTGTAATTATTGATTAAAAAAAGAAGGCTTATCGCGATCTGCGTTGTATTGACGGACGTATGTTTAGAATTCCATTGAGCATAAGTAAAAAACTTGATGATAATGCGCATTTCATACATTGAAAAAATTAACATGTAATCGAATAATAGTCGATACTACTGTTGCGCTAATCTGATGCGAGCATCGATGATTGGTTCCTCTTGAACGCGATATGTGCACGGACCATTTCCCCCTCGTTCCGATTTTTTCGCTCTGTTTTTCGCTAGAAGGAACAGATCGTTTTAATCGATCTGTTTATTTAAACGGAAGAGGGGGACGCATTCGGCACAATTTAGGAACTTGGCTCGAAACGCGATGCGTAAAAGATAATATCTGCTTGATCGTTATCGCAATCGCGCGTAACAGCGTGTTTACACTACGCAATTTTTTAGCGATATTTGTAATCTATATATGTAATTTTGTGCATTTTTATCATATCGTAGCGTCACGATCGCTATAAATATAATATCGTAGCGCAAGGGCCATATGTGATAGTTTAACATATTGTGACGTAGATGGAGGAACGATTTTATCTCGATATCGCCAAAAAATCGAATAACATAGACGGCGTCTCCATTCCTTTCGGAGGATCAGAAAAATTAATCTTAGAAATTTCTCTTTCTATTAAACCACACAAAGCACGTGGTTACAGATAAACGTTTCTACAGATTATTTCATTATCTCTAAATAACACGCTTGTGCCGTTTGATCGTCGCGAATACTTTTTTTATCATACTGTCGCGAGAAGGACTTATAGCTCTGGAAGAATAGTCCTCGCGTGCTGATGTGATATCAGAAATCCGGATAGGATCAGGCAACGGGACGTAACAGGTGGGCTCTTTGCGGCTGCGGGTCGTTGATTACATCGAATAACACGCGATAATTTCCAAACAAACCAGTGTTCTTCACTCTCCATCTATGTTAATGACCTTTCTTCGACTACGATTTTTTATTTAGGCATTTTTTTCTTCATTTATCGTTTCAATTATACTTCTAAAATATCGTCTCGTAAAGATCAGTGATGTTCTCTTCGCGGTTTTCACGATCGATGATTAACGGAACGCCGCCGTTGCCGTCACCGTCTGGAATCCGTGACGCAAACAATCCGGGAGAGTGTCACCATTGATCGATAAGCCCGCGACTCACATCGCGACACGTGTCAGTGCGCTTAGCCTCTACCGATCTCTCCTCTCTCTCTCTTTTTCTCTCTCTTTCTCTCTTTCTCTCAATACTACATAATATAATATACGAGCTAGAAAAGGATCTTAATAATTTATATAGAAAATGTACAAGAGAAAATCTACATTCAACGAACGCGATGTGATATTTCTATATGAATACGGTCGACGCGCGATGATCGAGCGAGAGCGAAGAATAAATAAATTAAAACAGAAGTCGCGAGAGAGGGAGGGGAAGCACGGGGACAAATCTTGTGCCATTTACAATTCGAACCGTCCGCCACCGTGTCGAAATGCGACGTGCAATGCAACGCTTGTGTCCTCACTTAACACTTGTTTTTTTATTTTTTGTATCGAGACAAAATTCCCAAACAAGACATTTAAAAAAATATTGATGCGCTCTGTTTGGTTTTCGGTCACCTTGCTCAATTGAACGAAACTCGCAGCTTTCTCGTATACGCGATATTATTCTCGATCGGAGGCAAGACGCGAGACATATCCGTCTCTAGGCAAATTCCATTCGTTCCATTTTTAGACGAACGCATCTCGCTCGAAGAAGCGTTTAAGCCGAGCAAAACGGATGCTGGTCGACAACTTGACTTAAATCCGCACTCCTCGAATTGCTAATAGCCTTAGAGCCGAATGTATTGCGAGCAATTTATCTCACCGAACGAACCAATGTCTGTGCGTCACGTTTTTACATGGGCACACTCGGAGATGTGTTTAACCGAATTAAAATTTGCCGAACTTTGAACATCTTTAAGCACACGAACGATTTTTACACAAATGCTCTAATGCAATATCTTTCAAACATCTCTTTTAAACGTAATTAACAAATTAATGTACATTTGCAGAAGTAGAGTAATAAACATTCACGCTTTTACTAGTTTCTATAAATCTTAAACAATGTTTATATGCGGTATTCCGAGGATGTTTAATATCGATTAATTGAGAATCATATTAACTTTTTTAGCAAAGTAATCAAAACAATAGCGTTTCACAAAAATTCCAATATAATACATCCATTTAATAATAATATATAACGGTTAAATATATATATATATATATATATATATATATATATATATATATATATATATATATTTTATGCCTGTGAATGTGTGTGTATCTTCTCTTATCTACTTGCTTCGCGTCCGTTTTTGTTCCTCGTTTTGCCTCTCTCGAGACTTCATTGGATTCTCGCGCTGTTTCCCTCTCACGCCCACTTTCTCCGAGTGCACTAGCTCTCAAGACAAGACGGCCGCGAATAAATCAGATTTGAAGTGGCTAAGACATGGTACATGTACGTACGCATTTTGCGCTTGTCTACTCGAGACTAGCCTTTTAATACCCCGACAACGATACGAGCCCTCCAGTGCTGGACACGGTTGAATCATGCTTCCGTAGCAGGTGTGTCGCGATTTTCTCAAGAATAAAGTCGAGGAGCACATGTGTATTATCATGTATTTTCACGTGGTTATTACTATTCACACTAACATCGAAATATTGCCGTGACGTATAATTTGCGATCCGTATACATAATTTTATTATACGTAAAATTATTTTTAATATTTTACATATTTAATATCGATATAAGTTTTATGAGAGAAAGATTAAGTGATTAAATCAATTAAAAGTGATAAAATAAAATTAGTTATTATAAGCTACGGAAGCTAATACTTACGACTGTTTTTGAAAAAATGATTCAAAATTGAGACGAATCGGGAAAAAAGGTACAGAGAGGTAAAAATTCTCGTTTCAAGAAAAATATATGTAAAGCTTTCGTTCTTACAAAATACTTGGATGCAATCACAAGTCCATTAACCTAGTAAGAACGTAGAAAATAAAAGTGCTTTAAATAAATTTTTCTCAAAAACAGAAGAGTTTTGCTTATGCGTTCCTTTTTCAGTCATCGCCTCAATTTCTGCTCATAAAGCAAAAATAAAAGGGGACGAACAAGATTAAAGACATTGTGCATCAGCGACGCGTATGAATTCGAAAATTGATTTCGCTTTACCGAATCTATTAAGCTTTAATGACAGCACCTTCCGTAATATAGATGCATTAACGCCCGGTTCATACATATCGCGCTCACGTCATATCTCGTACAATTTATACACGTCCATTTTTTGTATATAACAAATTGATGTTGATGAATATGAATTATTATTGTGGAGAAGCGTTTTGAAAGAGCTTGATTATTCTATATATTATAACGGTATTAATACCACAAATTACGTTGCATGCAATATCGTTATGCGTGCAACTTAATTAAAACCATTAATTTCTATTGAGGGCGATACTCTGACTGCGCTATGAACGCTTTCTGACGCGGAAGTGAATATTTTTCATTTTGGTTTAAATGTCAGGTATATACGGTACAGAATATTCGGGGATTATTCGCCATTGAATATCGCCGAGAACACCATACCGATTTGCGGTATTCCAGAGTAATTGAATCTGTCGCGTAAATTCGACCCGACATTCATCTCGCGACATTTCTCACGGACACGCGATTTATCGGGTGCGAACGGACACGGCCTCAAAGATTCATACCGTTCAATAAATCGCTTGTCATGTAGAAATGTCGCGCGACAAATGTCAGGAGTGAATCGACATCGAGGAACACTCGCTCGTTTTACACAGAGACATTAGGTACTCGTTAGGAATGCGATTTGCCATCGAAAAAAAAATGCAAGCTGTGATTTGCATTTCGTGCCGACAAAGATATAAACTCGACTTGAAGGTTTGGACTTTCGCGAGCTTTTCACATCGAAACGAAAGAGGAAAGTCCGTACAAAAATATATAATTCGTTGAAGATAAATACGGATCGTCTGAAATTTTGGTAATCATTATCTATATTTGGAACGATCGATAGTGCTTTACTTGCGAATAGCTTCGGAATTGTCTCGTAATGGAATTGTCTTCGCGTGCAAATCTCTCTAGCATGCACGTGCATTGCTCGCGTTATTTCACGTGGCGGATGCTCCATTTGGAAATATCGTAGCTTCCCCTTTTGTCCTCCTCTTCCTCGTACTTTGTCTTCGACTTTACATACAGTCGTCGACGAGTACCGCGCGCAAAACAAAATCGGCACCCCGATACCGGTATTCGCGGCCGGGAAATCAAGATATGCAGGCTTCTACGAACACGGTTGGGAAAGGATCGACTTCTTTCTCTCTTTCTCTCTGTCTTTCTCACACACATACATACACATACATACACATCCACACATACTCACTCTCGTTCTCTCATTCGCTCTCTCTTTTTCCCCTTTCTTTTTCTCTCTCTCTCTCTCTCTTTCTCTCTCTTTCTCTTTTTCTCTTTCTATCTCGCTTTCTATCTCTTCCTCTCTTTCCGCGACGTGCGAACACCTCAATGGCACGATCTCGCCCTTCGTTGGAAACGGCGCATTCGACGGTGCCATTCGTCGCGCCACTCGATGACGATCGACCTCTGCGTCACCGTGAGTCCACCTTGGCCACCGCCGTCGTTCTCTTGGCCAAGGATCAAGTACGATCTGCGAACACACATAACAGAGCCGACGTGAGCTTAAGTCGCGATCGCCAGCTGTCGCCGGCCACTACGCGATTTCGCGTTCGTTCAGAATCTGACAGGCAGTTCACGGTCGTTAAAGCCGTGCCAGTTTTCAGATTATCACATTTATCAGATCATCACATGTCCCCTGTCCGAAAACCTTGACCGCTTGGCTTGATTTTTAGTTGAAGGCAAACGAAAAATCAAACGGCACTAAAGATGTCTATATAAAGAATATTTAAGGCTGTCTGAAAAAATTGGGACGTATTTTACATGTCTTTATGGAGTCTTTTAAATACGTGTATTGGGCAATGATGAGATTAACGATAAAGAATGAGAATTATAATTAGCGAGATAAAAAACGTGACAAAGGCCTATATTGAGAATTCGAATTTAAAAAAAAATTACCATTTATCTTCTTATAAGTGATATTTTTTATTTAGAGATTTTTGTAAAGAATCTCTTAAAATCGATCTTATTAATATTTTGGCTTACATTTATACAGATACATATAGATACAGTAAATAGCTTTCTGTGTCTTTAGAGAAAAACATGAAATTTTGAATTAATTTTTATCAGCTTAACGACGAGTAAAGTATTTGTAAATGATAAAATAATTTCTCGGATATTGAATAAAAATGAAGATATAATATCTCCGATTTTTCAAGAGATAAAGTACTTACTTATTAGGCTTGATTTTCGGGCATCTGCAGGCCAGATCAGCCGAATGAACGTAAAGAGACACGTCACCACGTCGAATCCTCGAGTTAGAGTTTTTCTTGTAAATGAAGTCTACGTTTAGAGTGAATCGGATCCAGGATGTGCCTGATACACTTGTGCCGCCCTGCGAGCTGTCGCTTTTCTTGTGTCTGTCCGTTATTCTGCCCAGAATAGCTACGGTGAAAAAGTATATATTGAATATTGTATTTCAAGCGCTTTATTTTGCAATAAATAAAGTTATATAATTGTCTCCACAAGAATATTCTATAAAATAAGATTAAAGATCTTTTAATATAACTCTGTTCTTAGAACAAAATTTTTATTCATAATTTAAAAACGTTAATACTAACGATGCATAAATCTGGTACACATCTTGTGCACCAAATATAAACAATTAAAACAATTTACATAATTTAAACCTTTCGAGAAATCTTTTGAAATTTCGTTAAATGCAAAAATGAAAAATTAAGAACGAGAAACTTTCCTTCGTCATCGTGAAACCTTAAATAGATATAATCATAGAATCGACATTTTACGTTATAACTAAAATACGTAATCGGCATCAGGCTTTAACATGAACACACGTGTTCCTTACGTTCAAGGGACGCCCGGGTTCTTTCAATCGTTCGAGACTATAGAATCGAATGGGGGACCGCGGTCGGGCGAGACTTTTCTTTTTTCTTCCCTTCTCTCCTGTTACGATCGTACCATCGATCCTGTCGTCCTCCGGACAGGGATACTATTAGCCTTTCGCCAAGGACTAGGGTCATGCCCCGGCGAAACGATTCAACGTTGAGTTGCATTCGATCGGGCCATTCATTACTCGACGTCGGCGTTACGAGTTTATACGCCGTCCTGCTTGACCCCGGAGTTTGCTATTCGAATCATAGACCGCGTTATTCTTCACGTTGTACTCTACGAGATTTTTCATTCCTCGCGGGATAGGATCAGGAACAAAATATATCTTTGTAACGGAAATAATGTACATTTTCTTTGATAGCTTTGTAGTAACTCACGGTTTCTAAAATTGGCATTTGTTGAACTGTTGTATCATTTATAATTCGAATTGCTTTATTTTATCTTATAAGAACGCAATTGATTGACAAGAAATAGAATACACAACGCGATTCTTTTAATTATTAAATATTTACGTGGAAATTATATAATTGCAATTTTATTTTTATTTTAAAATCTAAAAATTTTTAAAATTTTGCTATTAGGAAGAGGTTTTCATAAAACTTAAATTTCTTCCATCGCAAAGATTATTTTACACATATGATACATGTGTGATACAATCACTTTTACTAATTGCGTGTTTGAAATATAATTGTTTTTAGAAAAATAATAATTTTTTTTCTAAACTATTTTCGTTCTCTTCCTCTCCATCTCTTTTTCATTCTCTCATTTTTATCCGGCAATTGCGTGAGATCCTATGTCGCGGTTTTCTTTTTCACGGACTGCAAATACCGAAACAGCTGTACGTGTTTTTGTATGGAGCGACAGTGTCTTTACTCAAACCCCTCCGCGTATTCGAAATTCGCGGTGGCGAAAAAACACGTGGAAGCACGCGCAGCGTCGAGGACGACGTCGCCGTTCCCGATCGGTTTCGCGACGCGGCTGCGGGACGCGCGGTCGTTTCAGCCGCTATTCTAAGTCGGAGACAGCTAAGTGCAGACCTGTTGAAGATTTATCTGCGCTGAATCAAACGAGCGGACAGGAAAAGAGACAGGAGGTCGAAGCCGCCGCCCGGCCAAACCCGTGCCGGACCACGGCTCAAAGGCATACCATTCTATTATTGAAAGCACCCGGCACCATTAAAACGCGAATCTTTCATTTTTGAACCGTTATACACACCACCGCGAGAGAGGAGAGAGAACCATATGCAAACAACCCTATTTTCTCCCTTGTTCTCCTCAACGATTGGATCCAGCAAACTCCGCGAGTCTCAAATATTAAAAATCGATAAATTAAGAAATGATTTTTGAACTTTTATTTCGATTAATAAATGGCGATTTGAGATAGCACTATTTTATTTATATATTTATTACACAGAACGCTGACTAGAGAAAATATAAAGGACTGATTATAATTATTGCGAAAAAATATGAAAATTTGAAACAAGATAGAGAGAGAAAGAGAAATTCCCGGGGCTTTCTAAAGCAAAGTCCGTAATTGCCTCTTACTGGCTCCCTGTTTCTTTCTGTTCACGTCTCTCTTTCTCTGAGCGTACGTTTATATTCGACTTTTTCGAGGACTTTTGAGGGAGAGAATGGCACTCTGGCATAAATCGTTGCTTCACATGCGTCCTCTCCCGTTGCCGGAGTGGGTACACATCTATTCCCGATAAAAGCCGAAACAATTCCGGTGGCTTTGTGCTGGTAATGTTTTTCCACAATAGCCAGAGAATCGACGATTGTCTATATTATCACGTTTATTGTCATTCTGATCGTTCTTGTTTAGCTCGGAATATAGCGATATTGAATTGTTATTTTTCTATTTGGAAAACAACGGAATGTCTAATATAGGACAAATTCTTTATTATATATATATATATTCAAAAAAATTAAGACAAACCCTTTTATCTTATAGATAATGAGTCGTTCTATCTTTAGAATTCTTTTTGTAGCAGCTGTATGTACTCGGTATATATAACGACCAGTTAATTATAGGACTCTGAGAAATTCTCATTGCGAAGGGATTTGCGTGCAATGTTTGGGTTTCTACGAGTTCCATTATATCAGGGACGAGAGAGCAATTAATATACCGTTCTCTGTCTACGACATTATTTGGTTTGGAGACACACACTTACCATAGTCTCTTTTGCAGTACTTGTTGAGATTTAGCCTCTTCGTGCTGGCACGACACTTTCCACACTGATCTGCAACAAAACGAAGTAGAAGACAAATTACATCGCTTTCAGTGACTTAATCAATTTATGGCGGTACGGGTTAAACCGCGGTAGTTAATTCTCTTGGGCGCGCAGACATTGGCGAACGAGGAAACGCGTCGTTAGCAAAAACGTTCTTTAAATTGCGCGCAGAATACAATTCGGTCGAGTCAAGCAATTGTCGGAATTGATCTTTGTGCAGAGGTTATCGAAATGATAAACCGACCACTATTATGGTAATCATCGCGATATGTCAGAGTAAAAGTACATCTTTTGCTAGATGCAATCAATGTGCAATAAATAAATAATTATTATTTATTCAAGAATAATCAAGATTATTATTGTGATATACTTAGTATAAATAATAAGGAATAATTGACAAAAATAGCAGAACAATCATTTTTTTATTATTTATTATTATCTATTATTTTATCGTGTATTAAATGACATGACAATAAAAATAGCAATATGATCGGTTAAGTTAAACTCCACTAAAATGATATTTACATCCGCATTTATGAGAGATTCATCCCTTTATTAAAGTTTTCGAAAACAACCATTAATCGTTCTGTATCTCTCTTGAGATAGTCTTGCGCGTTTCAACCCTCAGAATTGGAGATAGAGCAAGACCACAAGATACTTTGCAAGGCAAGGGATTAAAGGATCGACTAGCTGGATTTCCCCGGCTAGCCGCAATCCGCAATGGTCTTCAAATAATTCAGTGTTCAAACAAAATAGTCTGCAAACTCTGTCTGTTATATATGCATAGCAAGATAAATAATAGGATAACTTTCGACTTATATTGACATTGTTTTTAAAATAATCAATCATAAAATTCATTAAAATAGTTATTCAAACAATATTTTCGATTATTAAAAATAAATGGTTTTTCAGGAACTAAGCTCCAGAGATTACAGATAGCGCGAAATCATATATACATATATGTATGTATTCTTGATTTAATTTTAAGTAAATTTTAAAAATTTAAATCTTAAAAAATTTATAAATTAAAGAATAGTTACAATGAGATTTAATGTTGAAAATTGAAAAGTTGAGATATATATATATGCAAAGATCCTCTTACGGCATTTTTGCTAAGGAAAAATTGGTCATAGAATTCCTAGATGAAAGATAATTTGCTAACTTTGGGGCAGTCTATGTAATAGGGACTAGTAATATACATGCACAGACGAGGTTCTAATGTTAGAGACGAGACGCTGGACGAATGTTGTGACGTCATGCATGAGGAGCCTTCGACCCTGTGGTCGCATACACATTGCAGGCACTTGGGTTACTTCAGTTCGTCTCGTCTCGTCTCGCACTTGACACGGCCCATTATCATCCACCGGCGTATCTATCCATCTATTATCTAGCTGCGCGACTATCCATCCATTATATCCCGTACGGTCATCGCGTCCCCGCATCTCTGCGTCTCGCAGCCGTTCAATTAATTCTCCGAGAGCAATGTGTTATATAGTCTCGACTGCCACGGAGACCAAGAGAGGTGAGAGTCAGCATCGTGATTAGGGCAAGACGAACTATAAAACACTCGCTTTAAGCGCAGAAAAAAAAATTCATCGTTTATAATTATCTTTCGAAAAAATTGGAGAACGAAGAATTGGAAAAAGTTCAGAGAAATGAAGAGAGCAAAGAACTCCAAAGAATAAACTAATGAAAACAGTAAAATATTTTCTGTATCTCACAAATTAACACAAGTATAATGTATGATATATTAATGTAGTATAATGTATAATGAATATGTTTTGCACATACATGCTACGCGTTATTTCAATTATTTGCTGAGCGTCTCGCGCATACGTTTCTATATTATACATTTAATATAAGTTATCAAAACAAAAATTACTATAATAAAAGATTTGATTATATTCTCTGTTTGGAGAGCTCTTTGAAGTAATTGAACTATTATTAACATAAGACAAGATGTTAAAAATAGTATATATGAAACATGTCTTTAATTTCGCCAATTTTAATCATATACTGTATTATGAGAAAGGCCTCACGAAGGCCTCAGAAAAAAAGACATCTATTTTAGGTTTGATTTGATTAGATTTGATTTTCTGTATCCGGTTTTATCTCATTTCCCCTAACTAAAATTACGACACTGGGATCCAGAGAGTATGGATAGGCAGATGCGAATCGAGAAACGTGACACCCAATGCCGATTGTATGGGGCTAACTAGTGAATTAGCGTGTAAGGTCCACCTGGTGCTGGCTGACTGCCTCGCGATACCACATTGACCTTCGCTCGTTCGTACGCTGCGACGTTCGTCGGATTGCGCACGTGTCGAGGATTGAAAGAGCGTGATTGATCGGCTGACCGGCAGCACGATCGAGAATTGCCAGCGAGATCGGCCGACTGTTGCTCGACGCGTTGATTTATCGCTAGCGACGTGGTTAGATTTCATAACGCGACGAAGACAGTAGCTGACGAGGGGGTTTTCTAGTGTATCTAAATCTGTCATGGTCCTACATAAGCTAGGACATCAGTTCTATATGAGTGAGATGCTTCCTTTTTATCAAATGACAATAAATTTCAAAAATATTTAAAACTCGAAAAGAAATTATATTCTACTGATTATAATTGCCGAGTTATTTAAAATATAATAATTTATTAATGATTAGCAATGTGATATATTTTCGTGTAAGAAATTATCGTCATTTTATATAGTGTTTAAACAGCAAGAATCTCTGAAATAATGATCTTTGTATTTAAGGATTGAGACATTACAAAAAGATCGTATGAGAAGCTTTTAGCTTTTAGCAAAATCTTGTAGCGAAATCGATAACTAAAGGCTGTCGTACATAGATTGGCGCATACAAAAACACATGCATGTTATTCAAACGATTGGATCAATTAATCCGTTGCGAGATGGTTAATGCAATTTATCAAATTGTCTATATTATGCTTTCGCATTTAGGCAAATTTCCGTGTAAGTTTTCAGGATATTTGCATCAATGCGCACTATATTGTGTCCCGCGAAATTCGTTATTATATTTATTTACGCATGGCGAAGCGTGTCAATATGTAGAAATAAACCACATCGAGCAGGAAGTTGATGCGCGAGAAACGTGTGTGTGTGTCAAATATTTAAAGCCGCTGGATAGCCGCACCGAAAAATATTTGTTTTCCGTTACAAGAGAAAGAAAAAGAGAACAACCGGTTCTATCTCGCATGCGCGTGCGACGCTGGTATTTTATGACTTCGAGCATCGCGCATCCGGTTCGCGAGAATAAGCGGTGGACGATAAGAAAAAAAAGGAAAAAAAATAGACTATAGGGAGTAAAGATACTTTTACTCAGACCGAGTGATAGAATGTGCGCGAGTATCGAGACTGTCGCGCAATATTCGTTTTTTTAGAGTAGATACATTAAGATAGATGATTGCTTATTAGTAAATGACCAAATGTCTTTCTCACTTCTATAATACAGTGTTATAGATCAATTGTTCTATTAGCATACAATTATTGTACAAGATGTTCGATAATATAGGCGCATTTAATAATTAATATTTTATTATTCTTTTTATATTCATATATATATTTTTAAATAATTCTCTTCTGATTTTTAAATAATTCTCTTCTGATGCAAAGTCAATATAACATTCGAAAAATGAACTTTCACTCAAGTATATGTGTGAGAGAAGGTATAATATTTAGATTTAGATTTTATAAACGAAGTATATTTTAGTATTCAAGAATAAAATAAGATTATGTCTAATCTTATTTTATTTGAAAGTTTACTATGTAACGAAAAATTTGTATTTTTTATTTTATATATTATACAACCTGTGTGACTAAAAATTTACATATCTCTCTCTTCATATACTTTCTTATCTAATTATTCTGAAAGTGTTGAATCTTTTGCAGGCTTCTTCTGATAAAATAAGATCTTGAATTTACAATTTATTTTATTTGAAAGTTTCCCATGTAACAAAAAATTTTTATTTTTTATTTTGCATATTCTACAATCTGCGACTAAAAATTTACATATCTCTCTCTTCAAATATACTTTCTTATCTAATTATTCTAAAAGTGTTGAATCTTTTGCAGGCTTTTTCTGATAAGATGAGATCTTGAATTTACAATTAATTTTATTTGGAGGTTTCCTATATGTAAATAATAAAAATGTGTATTTTTTATTTTACATACGAGTTACATAACCTGCGCGACTAAATTTATATATATGTATATATATTTCTCTCTGCATATACTTTCTTATCTAATTTAGCCTGAAAGTACTGAATCTTTTGCAAGCTTCTCCTGACATAAAATGAGATCTTGAATTTACAGCTTCCTATTTCTCAAGTAAAGATTTGCGCTGGCCGCATCGCGCGCGCGTTTGCGGTTCGCACACTATCCTGATTGCGTGCGAAAGTGATTCACGTCGATCCCATAATTACGGTTAGATGCCTCCGAGAAAACTAATCCTTTTCTCGTGGCCGGTGCTCATTTTAACACTCGGTGGTTAGAGATTTAGCGGTTACGCGCTGTCGAAGCAAGCAAGATACGCACGCCCTCCTTATTTATCTCGTTCTTACCTGATAATTCCACCTCTCGGCCGATCCCAGTCTTCCGGCTGCTCGGTAACTTTATTCTAATTATTAATGGCGCTCTCTCTTTCTTTTCTCCTGTGAAAAATTGAACACATCCGCACGAATAAAAAAAGGGAGAAAAAGAAATGATTTTTTACGAACGAATCCTATTTTATAAGCGTGAAAACATGGGCGAGAGTGTATGCGAAATTAATTCGCTCGCGGCTGTCCACTTGCACTGGAATCTATTTGAGATTTAACATTCGGAAAAATGGAAATGTAATTTTAATTCATTCGTTGTTACATATTAATGCTGTACACAGCAGTTAAAAGGGAACTATTATATAAAACTGTTGTGATATCGGGAATGTGCATAGTGATTTCATACTCTTTTGTTAAATTAAATTGGAAGTGAAAATAAAGTCAATTGCAAGAAATTTTATATTCTATTATTGTGTGTGAAGTCCATTTCGCAATACCTATAATTTTCGATATAAAATATTTTTGTTATTAGATTATACTTCATTTTGATCAAAAGCAAAGTTTTAAATTTCTTCGAAATATATTTTTCGATAGTAATTAATTACTAGATATTTATCGGAAAATGCAGATGAAAGTTTCATGCGGTAAATATGAACATACCAAGTTTTATATTTCAAACCAGCATTATTCGGACATAATAATTTCTCCTACTTCTCAAATTAAAAAATATTGTGTGATTTATTTTTTTATCCTTTTTTTGGAAAGTCTTGAAAAATATATGCTTTTAATTCGTATTGTTCTGAGATTATCAGCATTTTTAAAAATATCAACAGTTTGTTACGTAAAATATGGAAAAAAAACATTTTAAATATAGTAAATTTCAGTGCATGTGAAAAATAACAGCGAGCTCTCGATTATATATTTAGCGATATGTAAACGCGGAATTGAGAACGATTAAGAACGTAATTATCCCGTCATATATCCGCGAACAATTTATAAATAGCTTTGTGTCCGATGTTGTTTCGAATTAATGATGTCCACAGCAACCCGAGAGGGAGTAATAAACGTATACACACATTAGAAAAGCCACGCTAATGCACCGGTAAATAATCCCACAGGCGAATAAATAAAAAAAGAGAGAAGAGATAGAGATTTCATCTTTGATAGGGAGATAAAGTTGCAATATAATGAAATAGGAAAATAAAATATTTGATATCTGGATGACATCATTGTGAAAAAAAAAATTGACTTCGAATTGTTCGGGGAATATTCCCTTGCGATTCTTGAGCTCTTTTCTTTCAAATATTCGTCCGTATTCTTCTTTCTACGTTTCTTTTACATTTTATATTTTAGCGTAGTATAGAGACACGCTTCCGGCGCAACGTGCGGGACTGCGCGTACGCGTACGGCACGGGCGTTAATACGCGCCATTCACGAGCGTCCTTTAGACGAATCCGCCATTCATCCTAGTCCCATTCATGGGTCGACCGTTCCCAAGTATGAGCGATGCGGCGGTCGGAAGTCGCGTGATTTAGACGCCGAGATATTCGCGTGTAATCCGCTTAGATCCAATCGGTGGGCATCGTTAATATGAGGCGTCCGATCGGGACTTCCTTTTGTGCCTTAATCATCGTCAATTTGTAATCACGACACGAAAGCGTTTATTAACGACATTAAAGGGTGTTTCTCTGCGATTTAGAATCTTGTAGAAAAGATGAACTATTATTATATATAATTTATTTACGTGATGCAATTTCAAAGCAGATAATTTTTTTTTAATAGCCAGATAATGTAATTAATAAGATTATTTAAATTATTTTTACGAATATAGTTTCTGGTATCAAATAGTTTTCAAAACAGCTTGATTGATATTAACGATCGTTAGCGATTATTAGATATTACATTTTTAGAATTATTTACAATATCTAATTTAATAACTCAGCAATGTCCACGCGATGTTAATTTGAGAGACTGGCATCTCGGTATCCGGCTCGGACCGGGATAAATTCTGGAGGTTATTTTAACCTTGACTGTGTGTGCGCATATTATTTTTAGTCATCCATATTCTCGGCATATTAATCATTACTGAGAATGGTTACGCAAAGTGACGTGGAATTTTATGGCACTTGTTTTTATTGAGCTGACCTAATACTATTTCCGTTTTACGGAACCCATATTGCTGTCAGTGTGTTCTATTATACGCGACATAAATATTTTGAGGGAAGGGGAACATAGATAGAGATAGATAGATATTTATTTAAACTTTCCATAATAATTTATCTCGTTCGCAAAATGCGTAAACTCGCATTACAAGAAAATCTCTGTATAAATAAAATTGCACGTTTAGAATTACATAAAATATTCTCTCAAACTTCTCATGCGTATATTTAACTGCGGCTGTTTAAGTGCAAACGGATTATGAATAAATTTTTTATATTTATTGCTTATTAAGAAATTCTTGCGTGTAATATTAAATTAGTTTCGAAACTTTTACTCTCCGGAGAAGAGAAATACTGTGAATTTAAATCTTTTCTATGTCAAGGAAAATGTAAGAGAGAGTGCATCCCTTCATTGCGATTTAACCTTATGACATTCATGTACGGATTCTTTTTAGGCGACGTCGTTCTTAGGAGCGGACGTAGATTAATCTTCCGCAACGCGGCGGTGTTTTCCTTGGCAGAGAGACCGCGTCGCGCAGAAACGTGCTCGAGGTTTAAAGATGAATTTCATAAATTCCCGCCGCGGTACTTTTAAAGACGCCAAAAATATCAATATCGGCGCGACGCTCTCGCCGCACACAGCGCATATGCACATGAATGAATAAAAAAATCTGAATTTTTACAAATTTGTCTGCAACATAAACGAGGCATTCAACGCAACCAATTCTATAAATGCTTTTTTTCGAAAAAAAAAACTTACGAAGAAGATTCGTATAACAATCTTCCAAGATAATGAAATTTTTAAATTGTATAAGCAATTTAATATTATAATCAATATGTTTATTTTTAAAAAAGGAAAATAATTTGGACTTGTGGATCAGAGTAAATCACCGTTTCTGTTCCTCAAAATAATAAGAAATTGTTTAGCTCGCGATATCCTTTTAGTATGTATATTATGTATGTATCGATTTACTCGCGCGTTATTTTATGTTGGATATACATACACGCAAGTGCACATTTACGTATGTGTATGCGTGCGACTGATCCTCCTGTATTTCACGCTCAATCTGACCGAACACGTGTAGGCATCTGAAGGTATTTGCGAGACGAGATGTATGTATGTGTGTATGTGTGTGTGTATGTGTATGCGTGTGTGTTATATGCGTGCTGTGGTGTTCGTCAACTAAATCTAGAGTTTGCGAAGAAAGATTTCCTGGAAGCCACCGGGATAAGGAAAGAAAGCGGAGGTTGGGAAAGAGACCAGGGCGAGCGTGATCCGCGCGAGAGGCAGCCGGTATATTTTCTCGCTCGTCTCATTCAGGTATTCGCGGAATAATGAGATTATATTGCAGCAGAGAGGCGGTCTAAAGTAAACTGCAAATGCAAGTCGCTGCTACGGAAACTGGGAGACGCGCGTGTGCAATGTTTCCTCACTCGTAGAATATTTTAATGCCTCCATTCGGGGCTATACGGGAAAGGATATCTGCGAGAAACCAGAATTAAAGTAGGAAAAACTCGCGCAATACACGTATATGATGAAAGTATTTTATAATTCAACTAATCTTTGGCAAAGCTCTTACTGTACAAGCTTATTGTGTACAAGCTTACTGTATAAAGCTCCTCTTTTTCAAGAGAAAAACCTAAATGTGTTCCCTGATCTTTTTTTCTATTTTTAAACCAAATATCAAAATACTTTTCACGGTAAAATTAAAACGTATAGTTGGCAGGATATATAATACTTTTAAAAACCGTCCGTAGGACCTTTGGGCTTTTCTCATAAATCCGACATCATCTTCCGCCCGCAGGAAGTAGAACAGGAGATTGCTTCGAAATCAATTTACTTTGACGTAATTCATCTCCGCGGTCCGTTTGAGAGGGTCAGGAGCATCCCTTGTCTCGAAACTAAAGGCTATCAACTATCGCGCTTGATAACGTTTAATAAAATAAACGTAGGAATATTGAAATTAACAATTTCGAGAGAAGCTCGAATCGAAACGCATTGGAATTCTTAATTAAACTATGGAAATTAGCATGAGAGCTAAATATAAAATGAGAAATTCAAAATGGTGAGCACAATTGCTCTTTATATACATATCAAACATTATTTATAATTAATAAAATAGAGATAATAAAAATCACAATTTTTATTGTATCTAGACCGATTAGTATCGTATGAATTGTGTGAATTTTGTGCGCGAAAACGCTATAAAATATGTACATACACACATTATAATCGGAGGAAAGATACGTTTTGCAATTGAAAATATAGACGAAGGAGGTAACACCGCTAGATTATATCACAACATTGAATTTTCCGCGAAACAAACGAGTCGCGCGAGAGAAATCAAATATTACCTTCCTGGATACATTGCTGAACTGAATCCACGCTTGCATATGTTGCGCCGCACACGTAGTACCATCCCGGAAAATCCAATTTTCATGGGACGAAATGAACCTTTATCGAATATCGTGGTCACGCGTCGAAATGCGCGATGTGGTTCGCCGTTTCGACATCTGCGATGGAATTTCTGACGTACTAACGTATTCCCACTTCCACGTATTCGCGATGTTACGGTATAATTACGCGACCCTCGTGGGTATGAAAACACGGCCGATCTGACGTATATAAATGCAAAATCTATGCTCCGCTCATATGCTATATACCATATATTAAGATGATTGTGACGCGCATTGTACATTGGTAGAAGGTACTACTGTATAATATCATAAAGCTTATAGAGCAGAACAGTACTTAAGCTTATTGTGAGACGAGAAACTACGGTGAATTAATGCTGCGCAAATTTATGTTTGTAAATTTAGTTAATTCCCGCTTTTCTCATCCCTTCTCGCTTCCCCTTCGTCATACAGATTTCTACTGCATTAGTTTTTTCCTTACATGATAGCGTATTCCGTATTGTAATTGAGTCAGATGCAAAATTCGCGATAATCTCATTTTTTTCTCATCTTTCTCTTTCCTATTGAAAGATTTCAGATTCATTAAAAATTTTACAGGAATTTCTCGCGTGGTAATATCAAGTTGATATCACGCTCTTCGCGCACAATTAATAAATTAAAAACATATTCTCTGGATCTGTTGAATTTTCCGAATGCAACCACATCACGTTTTTGCACATAATGCTCCTATGTGATAGTAGATATCGATTCTCGTGACCACGAATTTCCATAATCTATTCATGTACTATCTGTATTAGACGATCGCATAAGAAATCACATAGGAATGTAAGAAGCACGAAAAATATATAACATTTAGTTTTTAAATTCTTTTTTTTTCATATAATTATAATTAAAAAATAATTAAAAAGATTCTCTCTCTCTCTCTTTCTCTCTATAAAGTAATAATGTTGAAAGTACTATTATTCGAAGTGACATAATGTCATGCAAGTGATGCATAAGTCGTTTTAACCATAAGAACAATATTATAAATTCTCATTTCCTTCTCTGAGACGTGTCAATCAGTCATCCGTCGATGTCAACGGCGGCATCGACGCAGGATAACGACGCGGTTATCCGGAGCGTGACATCGGATTTACTTTGCCCGATTGGGATATTCGATGCATTCGCGCTCGGGTCGATTTCGAGGTCCACGTTCTGGCCGATCGATGCGACCGCTCGATCGGAAAGATCGACCTTACGGCGCGATACGCGATTGATTTGGCAAAACGATTGGCTCAGGCGCGGATTAGCGCGGGTTAATCAAACACAAAGGACGTTTCGTTGGTCGGGAATTAAACGGATTATGGTCTCAGTTGGTCGCCGTCGCGATCGATCCGCATTTCCGAATGCGATCCCCCCGTTCCCGTTCCGTTCCCGCGCTCTGTCGTTGCGTTACGATCCGTCCGGTTTCCGCGTGCTTTCGTGCCGCTTCCGCGCATCCGTAATACAGTTCGATGGCTCGATACATTTCCCGCCGGCGAGGAAATCCCCGCGAGCAAACTGCCCGACCAAACTGTGCGCAAACTTCACCGCGAAGATCGGGGAGATTTTCCGCCAGCTTATAACGGGCTTTATTCGGCCTTTAGCGTTCCATCCTGAAACAGGAAGTCCGGCTCTACTCGTGCGTTCCGCGAGTTCTCAAGCGGATCGTGATTCGGGATCTAAACTAGAAGCGAATCATGTCATTTCGGATCGCTTGTTACGCCGCCTTTTTTCGGCACTCGCGTTCAGTTTTCAGTTTGTAAGATTTTTTTTTAGTCTGCGAGAAAAACTACCTTGTTCTTTTATCATTTTCTAGAAAAATCTCAGTTTATACTCATAATCAAAATATTAAATTAATAGTATGTTTTATAGTTAATTAAGTTATGTTATTACACATTAAGGAAAGGAAATGTATACAATAATAATATTAAAAGATTATATTAAGTAATATTTCTAAGCTCAAAACTATCATTCTGTCATACTGAAAAAATTTATCAGGTTTTTATACTGTTTTTACCTTTTGGGGTATTTATATATATAGACATTGTACAATAATATAAATAATCAATAATCAATAAATATTAGAGACAATCTAATCTTGAACTTATCTATGAGATTTTTTTGTTTCAAGAAATCGCGCGTGAGTTTTATGTACTATTTAAAAAGTATTGGTGAAACAAAATTTTTATTGTTTTTTTATTTGCTTATTCATAATGTATGTATATTTAGTGTTTCATTTTATTATATATATATGTAAAGATCAATATTTTTTCTATAAACTTGATGCAATAAAATTAATGTTATGAGAATAGATGTGCAAGAAAATTAAGAAGCAGATAAAGAGGCAAACAAAGAAACGTGTCTATCTATATTCTAACGGCAATTAAGCGGTTTATGGTTTCAGTTCTATCCACTATCGAACTACCGCAATTACTCTCGCGGTTATCTCCATGTTCCGCGTCGTGTCCGGACTTCGTAATTCGGTCGAACGACGCGATGGCTTTGATCAATAACGTACATACAAGGTCTCACAAATTGTCTGATGCATGTTCGATTGTTTCACGAAGTTCATCGGTGACTCGACAAACGATAAATTGCTTTTAGGCCGTATTGTCACACATCACGTATTTGACACTGTGATATATACATAGTTGTGCTACGCCTAAATAAAAAAGAAAGTAATCGTATCACGTGTTAAGACATAAAGATCGATATTTTGTAATTAATCCGTAAATAAATACCGTTTATTGGATGCGGAATCTCAAAATTAGTTTGTGCCTGGAACAGTAGTTGAATCCGTTGCTGCAAAGCAGCGGATAATGAAAACGATAAATTCGTATGGTAGCGATAAAAACAATATTCGCGAATCGAGTTTCGCGTACAATGCGTTGCGGAAAACGCGCTTCTCGCTTCTCGCTTGTGAAGCTGTAAAAAAGTGAAGGGAGAAGATTGGGAACTACGCCAAACAAAAATCCACTTCATTCTGCTTCGCGTTCAATCCCGACTCCGATCTCTCTCTCCCTCTCCTTTCTTCGATAAATCTCTCCGTCAATCTGTCTCGCTTCGATCGCGTCCGGAATTTCGGAAATTCCGTTCGGTAGCTTCGGCGAACGTGACCGTTGTGCCGTTGCGCGCGCGGAATTTTCGATATTTTTATTCGATAACGCGCCCGCCGGCGGCCCGTCGCGGGGCATCTCGATTGAATTTCAAACGAAATTCAAATTACGTTTAATTTTGTTAACTACTGGTGGAGCAAAGAGAGAGAGAGAGAGAGAATGAGTGAGAGAGAGAAAGAACAGATCGAGACAGCTCGTGCGTATATGTTCCCGATGCCGACGCTCGCGTGCGGTTCCGGAGCGATTCGAGGTCGGGGGTGCGCGTTATACGGATTCTATTATCGATCAGCACAGCACACACGCGGTTTATTAAAACGGCACGACATTACAAACAGAGCATCGTCCGTTTCGCTTGATCAGCGGCGCGCGGAAAAAAACGGAAGCGCGATATAACAATGTCTCGCCATGTTTCTGCGAACAAAAATATCGCCTACGTCGAATTTGTTGCGCAAAGAGTTACAGGTGGTAACGACTATTTGACATCTCTATCGAGAGAAATCTATTGTTAAAATAAACTCTCTATACTATTTTCGAAGTATTTTCGAAGTATCTTTCTTGGCAAATGTGTATCCGATGTATCACACAGGAATAAGAGTATTATTATTTATATCGCGTAAAAATTTTGGTTAACTCCAATTTAAAAATCTTAATAATGATAATAAAATATATACTGCTAAAATACGATTACACACAGATGCAAAATTTATAAATTATCGATTGCTTTTTTCTGATTACTTTCAAAAAATAATTAATAATAAAATTATGTGATCAGACATAATAATATAATATGATGACATAAAAGCATGTGCTCATACATGAAAATATATTGTATATACGCGTTTCTATTTTAGTTTTCTCCCAAAAAACTCGCTTTAATTTTCCGGCAATACCACTTCTGCGTTTGCGGTCCACCCGACTCTTAAAATTATTTATCTCTTCGATAATGCGTTATCGGCAGCCGCCAGGAGCGCCGGTTGGAATCGCCAAGCGCAGTGAGTACTTGACGCTGTCGGAACGAAAGGGGGTAAAAGTCGGGGGTGGACCGTTTATTGCCTCGGCACCCGGGGTGCCCGGAAACGAATGCCGAGGCGCCGTCGGGGTTCATCGCGTAACCGAGATAAAAACGTAAACGGCGGACGAGTCGATCGCGCATCGACGTTCCCGCCCGGCGGCGCACGGAGTATGAATATTTGACGATGTTTGCGGGAATTGTATAACGGGTGCTCCCGCGGGCGTTGTTAGCCGGAGTTAATCAACGCGGCTGTCTCGAAATGCAATCTCGCGGCCGCGTCGGTTGGGAGATCCGGCCCGTAACTTAAAAATTTGTTTCATCGCGAGCTGCGGCGATAGTTAATCATTCGATCTCGACGTATATATTCGCTTCTCGTATGCTATAATATCGCCTCTTATAAAAATATCAGTGTATATGTATACTTTTGCATCGCGTCTGATTGATACGAGCATTTGATTGATATGAGCACAGCAATAAATAAATAAATTATATCATGTATAATCCGAAAATCGGACTGCAGAATAATAAAATAATGGTCAGAATAATGGTCAGAATAATAAAATATTTATATTTTTATCCACATTTTTACACACATAATCTCTCTAACGAGTTTATAATAACAAAGTTTATAATAGAGAGAATTCTCTAGCACACAGATTTAATTTAGCAACTTTAAAAGCTAGGAATATGGCGTTTCATTGTGTGAATTTAATAGAGAAAAAATTATTGTAGTTTTTAACAAAAAGCACATTACTCTGTTTATCCGATACAACTATTTAAAAAATCCTGTATTTTGACTCTTTTCTGAAATGTATACTATATCTTCCAATATCAAATTTTCTCAGACACCTTATAGAGCAATCCATGCAATCAGAGGCAAAAGATCGAGAGATGTGTACGAGAAAATATTGTAAAATACGAATCTTATCGCGCGAAACTCGCTGTTACTGTCATAAAAGAGCTACTTTTGGCATTATCAATGGCATTGCAGACGCTGCCATCGCGTGTCAGTTGATATTGCTATTCTGGTGATAAAACTTTGGCTGGGCATCCGATATATATGCGTGAAATACATAAATATATGTATTCTGAATGTCCAAAAATTATTAGATGTGCTTGCGCAGCTACAGATAAGATTAAACGGAAACTCTGCTTCGAAAGCAGTCTCAGAGCATATTTATATCTAATAAATTCGAATCCATATGGATACTTATGAGAAACAAGTGAATAAAGTATGCGCGGTTTAATTTTCAATTAAATTTTATCTGGATATACAGCAAATTTTAATTAAATTTAAATTTAAAATTTTTTTTAAATAAATTCTATTTTAATTCGCTACGATCTCTTTATTGGCAATGTTAAATAATTATGCAGCTATCAATGTTTCTCCAATTTGCTTACCGCAAGTCAGTATTTTTAAGGGTTTTTTTAGTATCTGTTTAAAAAAAACATCTCATGATTTTAAGACACCTTGTATAAGCGCGCAAATAGGCGCATCGAAGCGAGGCGCCTTCGTCCGCGTTATTTGTACGTCACACCTCCCGGGCCTCTCATTAAAATCCACCTCTTGAAGACTTGCGGACAGGCTACCCTGAAAATGAGCCCTCCGAGCGGAACTGCCGTCTCCGCTGTCAACGATTAACGATCTACGGGTGCCTCGTTTAATTTTCGCCATCCCGACAGACGAGTTTTGCCTACAAACACTAACTAACGTAGAGACGTAAAACAAATATTTTTTTTTATATTTAGACGAAAGATGTTGATAATAGATGTAAATATTTCGTGTGTGTCGCTAAAAAATTTTTCGGAATATAGCCTTTGATGAGATCAGTATCTTTATTCTAGTAAAAATTTGAATAAAAATCTGATGACAGAATTATTTAATATTTAGAATCTCAAAGAGACTTTGCTTAATTAAACAGCTTCTACATTTTACTTAAGCTCAAGAGAGCACTTTATTAATTCGAAAATTAATTGCGGACAAGGCATTGAATAATTGCAATAAAAGAAATTGCGATACATAATCTCTAATAAATTTTTCATAAAAAAGATATCAGTGTATTACATTCCTTTAAAACGTACTTTCGATAATTATCTTGCCAATGGTCCGTTAATGAATATTCCTTTATCTAATACAAAAATTAATATTATTACTTAAAAAAAACTCCTTTATTTTTATTCAGAAAGTGAGATAGAAACTTTAAGGTAGCTGACTTTTTCTCCGCACAAGCCTAGCACAAAGATTTCTTATTCTTGAACTGTCTCGCATTCGTCTTACGAAATACGATAGAGAGAATCGTGCTCGCCAACCGTGCTTCTAATACATTATTCCACGATCCAGTCTAAGTATCGCGTCGTCGAGCACAACTTCGATAAATTAGTAAATTGCGTTCCGCGCGCGGAATCGAGAACGAAGTCGGGGAGGAAGGAGAGGGCGAGTCACACGAATCGACAGATAATCGTTTCCGCAATCTAGTTTCTACGATCGCGGCGAGGAGCTCTACATATATCGTCTCCTTTTCGGCTGCTAAACTCCGGGAGTTTCTCCCATTCCGGGGAGAGAGAGAGAGATTGTCCCGCGGGATCAGTCGGGAAGATTTAAGCCGTTGCGCTGAAATCCCCCTCGAAACTCGAGACAAATAGCTCGAAATAAGGATACGAATGCAAAGGACCGGTCGATTTATCGGCTCGGTACAGTGCCGTCGATACTATCGTCCGGCTGCGCCGAGATCTACGGCAGCATCTAAGGTCGCCCGAATGAATTGCCAACCTCGGTCGTTTTTCTCACTCGGATAAAATTCGCTCAATATTGCCGGAGTAAAGAAAGTCGAAAGTCTTGTGACACGAACAAATACGCGATATTTTATCGAGACGTTGTGCGTTGGAAAAATATCTCATAAGATATCTTTACGATTTTTAGTGACAGAGTGTATACTTTATCTTGTTAGAAAGTAATATGAATATCAATATATACAAAAGATACGAATCAATCATACAGTGACTTTTTATTATACACGATTTTTTTTCATAATTACATTATGTATACGTGCTTTCTGCAAAATATGTCAACTCCTAATTAAGATCCATTAAGTGCTTTGTAAATGTAGCGAGTGTATATCTTGTTCGATTTATATTCCTTTCAGGACTTGTTTTCTTTAGGACTTATTCACATTAGAAAAAGGTTAATGTTTCCGGTAGTTTCTTGTGAAGATTATGAGTATACGTGACGTCAGATTTGTCTCGGCTAGTACACGATTCATCATGGTCTAAATGTGCTTTCAGCTAGCTGCAGTGTTACGCAGTCACTCCTGTGACATTCGGCTAAAGCGCGCGTTAATAAGAATTTTACAAGCGAGTCACTATGAAAAGTCATAAGCTGCTTGTAAAATAAAACATTCATTCTCTGTTTCTGTAATCCTGTAATAGTCGTGCGCAATTCGTTATTACTCCTTGTGTCAGTTTAATCTCTATATGTAAGTCATTATCATATCAAATTTTCGTTCTCTGTATCTCTCGCGCTGCAGAAGAGAATATTCTGAATATACATTATTCGCGCATTTTATTTTAGCCTCGTACGCTGTCTCGACGCCGAGACGATTTAATTAATTATGCGCCGCGCAAAATGCACGCCCCCCATTTACCTGTCACATACCCTCCTTTGTTCCTCTCGTCTCGGGTCGAGACGACAGAGACGCGCACGCGGTGCGACGCAGTGCGCTCGCACGCTCTCGTAAAGTAACGTCTTAATTATAAAAGGGTCGGCACACCGTCGTGTGTGCCTCACGAGGTACCTTAAGCACCTTATAACGGCCATGCGGGACCTTAATGGGCGCGTGGGTGACTGCCAGCGCCGTGACAGCGGAGGAGAATCTACGGTTTTTCGCGCGGCCGCCCTTGAGACAGAGAGGACCGCCGTTCCCTGCGGGGGTGAGCAAGCACGTGCCCTCTTAACGCGAGACACATTCGCCTCGAAATTAAACGAGCGCGATTAAACGCCCAGGCCTTAAGGCCAGAATTTACGCGGCGCAACGCGCGGATCCCGATTACGGTAACGCTAACATTGCACGACGAACGTTAAACCGCAACGCGCTCGGAGCAATTTGCAAACATTCCGTAAAGCATGAGCATTCCGTACATTCTTGATCCCGTAACTTGGCAATGCAAAATATATGCCTACGTATTATATGTATTTCTCATTCTCATTATTTTTACATTGATTAAAATAGTTACTTTTTCTGTCACATATCATATTACGACATACACATTTTCACTAATATAATTTATACGCAAGTTTAATTCATGCTCTATCAACAAATTTAATTTTATAAAATTAATAATATATCGACAAGATATAATTCTTTCTTTGACAAGTCTCGACTGGAGTTTTTCTCAACAAGAAATTGTTATTAGCGAAACGGGTGTGTTGCGACACCGCATATGTAATTCGCTATTTAAACCAATTTCACGCGCGAGGAAGTTTGAACTATGGAAATAGTCCCGTGGGTTACCAAAAACACGTCTAAATGTTCCCTATCTAACTATGGATACAAACTACGTTTACTCGAAACTGTTTGCTATTTACTTATATACCAAGCTAGTCGAGTTCTGCGCGAGAACGCGAGTGACTTACTTTCTGCAATTATGCTAGTTTGCCTCGAAGCGATCTCTACTGACTAGTTACTAAGCTAAGTAAATTGAGTTTCTTTCTGCTTCTTTCACGTGGCAATCTATCGAAATTATTGCGATTTACATTTGATTCCTGATAAAAAATAAAATTCCAATAAAAAATCGACATGCATCGCACCAATTATATTAGAAATAAATAATATATAACTCGGCAAATGTTTCAAAAGTCTTCTCACAAAACTCTTATTTGATCATCTTTATATTATTGTTTGTACATTTCAGAGCTAAATATTAGTAATGGTTAGTTATAGTTAATTTAAATGCATCTTAGCTATTTCGATCTTCGAAAATTATAAACTTATGTAGTCTTTAAATTGGTCGACTTTTATTTGACATAAAGAATTTTTTCTCTGTTATCGTATTTCGATATTCGATAGTTGTTGTAGCAAGATCATTAACGCAGAATACTTGTAAGCCTAAAGATTCCCAGGGATTTTGAAAAGCGAATTTTCCCATAATTAGCATTTGATGATGCGATGATACAGATTCATCGACTGCCTGCAAATTTCGCAATAAACTATCGAGAAATTCTGTTATACACAATTCGCGATACATACATATTTACAACATATTGTATATCACCGCAATATATTGTATATATCCGTAATTAGATATTTTTCACATAAAGTATGATATTTCAGTATTTTATATAAATTCTGTATTTATAATTTATATTAATATTCTATAAATTATATAAATATTCTGTACTAACAATAACTATATATAATTTATACTAACAATAACTATATAATTTTCTGAATTGACATATTCTGTATTATAATTTATGAATATTATGTATACACACAGCTGAAAAAGAAACCCATGGAGCAAGTTTCGAAGTCTACGTTATCGCGTATAAGGCCCATAGAGAAAAAGTTCGAGTCTATTCATAGAAACTCATCATCAGTCCCCCCCCTAGCGACTTTCATGAAAACCCACGAGATAAATAAATAAAGAGAAAGAGAAAGAGAGAAAAAGAGAGAGAGAGAGAGAGAGACAGAGCTGGTCCAAGGGGTCTCGCCATATATAATGTAACTTCAGCGAAACTTTCGTAATGCGAAGGGGCAGGGCGTGAGCGCGGTAATGATGACGGGGTGAGGGTCGGGGGACGGGTCAATTAGTCTTGATTTAAATTAGCCACGGCGGCTGGTAATTAACTTTGGTTTAGGGCGCCCGACCGGTAAGCTAGCGCGGTAATAATGACGATAATTATTATTGTAGGTTCGCCACGTGCGGGTGTACATATCGGAAGCGGCAGAAGTTCCGAAGAAGCCCGAGGACGCGACAAAGTTCGAAGGCGATCGCTGGGTGCAACGATAACGGATATTAGATTAAGCCGCTGATGAGTTCCTGATGGTGAGTCAAATTACCGCTTATATGAAAATTCCGGAGGGAAAGGGGAGGGGAACGAAAACATCGAGTAAAGGAATTAATTCTTCGCGTTACGGCACAGAAATCAAAAGTTTCGAATGATAAAAGCAAATCTCCAGACTTTGGAAAATTTATAAAGTCTTTAAAGAGTAAAAGCGAGTTATATATACCAATTTTACCAGAACATGTTCGGCTTGAGAAATTGGAAAATATTTTTTGATCTTAATACAGTTCGAAAACGAGATAAATTTGCAAGAAATGCTGCAAATATGAAACCGTATCGAAAATAGATCTTTCGAATTATAGAATTACTTCATTCTTGTATACGAAACGCCTCAATTTATCAAAGAGTCACCCGAATAGATAAGAAATACAGCGATGATGTGGAACATCCTATATCTGTAAGGAACGAAACTGAGAAACCGCGATAGCGAGCAAAGTGTCAGCGGGGTAATTAGGCTTTTACGGTGATTGAGAATCTCAGGCGTCGTCGGCGTCGTTCGCGAATGAGTGTCATTAAATCGTGTCGTCCGCCGGGCGAGTATTAATCAAACGGAGCCGGTGGTTATCGATTCCAGCGATTTGTACCGTCGTGGCCCGACGAAACGCGAGCAAATCGAACGTAAACTGCAGTTAATTTTGACACCGGCGATTACTCGCCGCGGCAACTGAAACGCGCGAATTGACGGAGCTCGTTAGCGTCGCTGTTGATGCTCTCACGCCTAATGATTCGCATTTGTCCTGTGACATAAACAAATATTTTTAGGTACTTTAAATATTTCGAGAGAAGTTGAGGACTTTAATATTAAGCATTCTCGTCTGTCGAAAATATGGATGTAAAAATAATCAAATTCTCATCACATTATAATCTTTGTAAGAAAGAGATATTGTGTGAAGATAAAACTTTTGGCATTTTGTTTACTACTTCTTAGGCTCTGTTAGGATTAAAAGTTAAAATTTTTCTGATAATTTTAAAGATAACGAAACGCATGTTGAATGAAATTCCGCGGATTAACAGAGACGGGCGTTCTCTATTTCACGCTTCTCGCCATTCCATTTTCCCGATCGCTTGTGTCCTTTCAGCTGCCCGTATCAGCGGGGAGAGCTATACGGGCGCAAAATTTCAATTATCTGAGAAAAATCTCGATTGATCCTTGGCGCGAGATTGAACGGCCGGCTATGAAACGCGGATGAGAAAGGAAGATTCAAACGGTTTACCGGGATGTTGGGGGAGGAGGGGGGAAAGGTAGGTCCCGAAGAGCGGTAAAAACCTTTATCGGACGATATCAATTTTTCTCAAACAGCCCGCATTGATGTATACCTCGAAGCGGCTTTAACCGATGAGTTTCGTGTAAACGAGGGAATGCGCCTTCGGGAATGCATATTGTGAGTTGTTCGAACATATCGAATGGTGTTAGTTAACTCTTGAATGCATTTTGCGGTCAACGCGAATCTTACAAGATGCATTTAATATGCGGAAATCTACATACAGCTAGATGGACGGATAGATGGAGAGATTTTTCCTCTCCTGGAATGAAATTCCCCCGGGGATGATGAAGGATTACACAAAGTAACATATAACTGACAGCTTAATACAATCATAAACGTATGATTTTTGAGTTAGAAAGCTAGATTGATGGCTAGATTGTAAGCGTAACTGCTTTAAAATCAGTTTCGTATTTGTACCAGTAAATTGATCGCGTAAGTCGAAGACTAATGGCCGGTTTTGTCAACGTCGGTTAACTTTAATCTACTTCGGTGCGGAATCGCGTAAACAACAGATAAAGTCAGCCAGCTATTACCGTACTGAAAATAATCGTATTATGCACAGTTTTCTTTTTTGAGACATTTCCTTGCAATTTTTCCATGCACAAACACTTCTTTCGTTTGGAATTTCTTTGATGTTTTAAGAATGAAAAATCATTATTGAAATATATTTTAAGAAAGACTGTCATGAAATATTGCCTTTTTTGTAAGAAAGACTGTGAAACTTTTAACAAACTTTCTAAAAACGGAGCTCTATTGAATCCTATAATATGACGTTTTAAGATTAAAGGTTTTAATATTAAATTTTAAATTTTCAAGGCCGTAGTCGCCCCCAGACGCGAATAATTTAATATTCGGGGAAAAACTGCGCTCGCGTGACGACCGACAATATGTCTCCAAAGTTTCCTCGTTATTCGCAAATCGCTCCTATAAAATAAAAGCTTCACGTTCGAATATCGCGTTGCTAATTGAGGGTAAGGAAGCGTAAGGAGCACAGGCCGCGCGGGAATTTTTTTGAATAATATCGACTAGCCGATTCGCTCGACCGGAATGAAATGCCTCAGGCAATTCTCCATTTTCATGTAGGTGCGCGCGCTTACGAGCGATCTTCCTCTCTTTCCGTAGAGGATTTACATCGCGGCGAGCCGCGGGCGATGAGTATCACGACGTACCCGGTATGCGTAATTAGGTCGTGATTGGTCGCGATGCATAGAAGATTGTCTCGTATCCGTCGACGAGATTGTCGCTCGAAAGTTTTCGCTTTTTACCCTCGGTTTTTATGACCTGCCTTGAAATTTCTCTTCACACTTATTGCTAGTCGCGATTAGAATTAAAGCTGCTATGCACAAATGACGTGAGATTATCACGAGTGTCGGAGACTTTTATACACTCTTGGAAGATTTGACGCGAGAAATCTGTTTTAATTTAGCGTTTTATAATCTCGCAACGAAATATGGCATCCGATTATCCGTCCAAGAATTTTTTTACCGAGAAGGTATTTGTATATATGTATACAAAAAATTACTAACATTTATATTATATTATATTAATATATTATTTTATATTATATTAATATATTATTTTATATTATATTAATAAATTATTTACACATTTTGAGATGTGTCATGGATAGATTGAAGACCACTGTTCTATATTATACAGAACACGGATTAATAGAAAAAATTAAAGATCTGTCGAGCAAGTTTCTAGCCAAAAGTAGTATCCTCGTCCTTCCTTCATTCAACCGCTCCTACGAATCTCTTGCTCGTTAATCTAACGCTACATTTTATAGCCTGCCGAAGGCAATTTCTCGAGCTCAACGTAATTCCTTCGTTGAGTATATCCGTTGTAAAGTTTCGCGGGTCTTCTTCCGCCTTATTTGAGGTATCGATAGTGCGATCGCGGTCGTTCCTCCGCGTCGTCATTGCTTTTATCGTCGATGCCGCAACAACGAAACGCTCGTTCGGCTTTAACAGTCCGCGAAAAACAGATCGATCGCATACTCGTTCTCGACACGACGTGCACGTCCCGACGACGAATGGAAAAGTCATTTCCTACGAAAGTTATTTCCTTTCGTGTTAGCCAACAATATATGGTCATCATTGTATCATGCTGGCATTGTAAGAAATGCACGGCAAGATGGACCATCCTATTGCGATCGACAAGACAACGGCGAAATTGCTAGACATGATTTTCCGATATCTTCGGCACGCGTTCTTCCTACGTTTCATCTTTTGAATCATCAAAATAAGTGCCTGCCATTCATCATGATGTGAGCTTTAGGCGATTGCGTTTTATGAGAGGAATAAATTACTTAAAATTTTCTCTCTCTCTGAATTACAGAATTAAATTACAGAATTATCGCGATTAAAATTAATTTTTCTCATATATAGGAGAAAGAGTAATACATTAAAAAATTATAAAAAAGTATAATATTATTATAATTATTAAACTTATAAACATTATCATATCTTTTATTATATTATATTATCATTGTCACAATAATAGTAATTATAAAATATTCAGTTGCATGTAATAATTATTTTAATATTGATATAATGTATGTCAATTATAATTATAATTACAGTTAAAAAAATTAAATGACAATATTTGTTTAGAGACAATTATGTTGAATATTATATGGCATCTTATGAAAAAATTTTGGCGTCGTCACGCGATGAGATTGCCAAAGAATACCTCTCAATACCAGCAAGAGAAATGTCTTCTCGAATTGCTCGTAAATTAAATCGAAACGAATAATACCCAAAATTTATTCGAACGATAAATTGCGATATTTAATCTCTAGAGTAAATTGCAAAATGTGCGGAAATAGTAACCTCGTAAACAAGTGCTCTATAAAAAATATTTAAAAAATCTCTCTATCTCTTAACATATTTATATTTTTTCTAACTTGCCTCGTACGAAAAAAATTAATCTCGCAACTACTTACAAGTATTTTTCAAGTTAAGTACAAATGATTTCGCGGAAGTAATAAGTGAAATTTCCAAATTTTAAGAATTTAAAATATTTGAGATAATTTATCTCTCACGTGTAGGATATCGGTAAAAACGCGAAATCTATATTTTCAAGTTTCTCAGAGCAAGATTTATGCCACGTTTACACAGACGCGCGATAAGGTAATTTTATAGTGTAACTTTGCTCTCGTATTCTCGTATATCTCGCGTGCGCGTTGCGCAAGCAAGAAATTTGTGTAAAGTTTCGCGCTTACCAAATTAACCGACACATTCGAAGGAAAGTCGATAATCTCGTATCTCGTTATCTTTAAAAAAGAAATACGAGTTATTGCCGCGCACTCTCTTTGCGTCGCGTCGAGGAGCCGGTGCTGCAACTCGCTCGTCGAGGAATCTTATTGCACGCGCGTGCTATGTTTAGAAACGTGTAAATTACACGCAGGCCGTATTCGGCCGAATGATTCCGAGCTCTCCGAGTACTCGTACACCCCTGACATATCGCGCGCGATACTGCGCCGGATGAGAGGAAAGAGCATCGCCGCTTTAAGGTGCATCCGCGACGGGAAAGGAAGAAAACGTGGAAAGAGAACGAACCGATGTAGTGTGCAAACAGTGCTCGGGGTATGTTTCCCGAAACGGAAAGACCCTCGGTGGGCGTTTATCCGAGCGCATACGCGCACGCACACGTTTACGCAACCGCCGAGGTGTATTTAAACGCGACGCCACGGCGTTAAAATTCTAAACTTGGCAAGACATAATGGTTTGTGTGTGACGGTACTCTACATATATTTCCAGGCATATTTTGAAAATTCTGTACGTAGTCACATCAGGACAGCAAGTTACTATCCTGAAAGTTTTGTTTTATTAAAAAAACTTAGTTATTTACACAGTTATTTAATGTAATTATTTTTCGTATATTTATATAGAGAACACTCCACTCTTACATATTAAATAAAGTTATATATGTATATTAAAATAATCTCTCGAAACAGTGATTTATATAAACTATTATATAAAACATTATAATCAGAGATATTGATTATTTTGTTGAGGAGGAAAGGAGACAAAGCTAATAAAATGAGGACATTATTTAATATCAAATGAGCATGTATTTATTAGCTGAACAGCTAATAAATATATTTGTTTATTTTATTCAAATTATGTGATTTAGAATTTATAGAATTTGTATTTATATTAGTGATTTAGAAATTAGAATAGATAAAATTGAAATCATATACCATACAAGGAAATTAAAACATTTGCTGAGCCAGATAAATAAAAGTGATTTCATACATTGCACAATTTGCACATGTCACATGTTACCGTCTACCGTGCATTTCGAAATGGAATTATTGCAAATATTTGTGTAGCTCGTGTGATAATACTGCAATAATAGACTATTATACAAGCTGTATATATGCTCAAGAGCACAAACATTATATGCAATATGTTTGAATAATATAATATTTTGTGAACCGAATAACCATATATGTTTAAATCTCTCACATATACATATACATATCGGGCGCGTTCTAATAATATATTATGTTCAAATTAGAAATTTAAAATGTATAGGGATAAAACGCTAAAGAAACATATCAAGAGACAATTCTTAGGTTATCAGTAATAAAAAGAGACAGAGAGAGAAAGAGAGAGAGAAAACTATAAATTATAAATTGTTCAATATTATTACGAATATTTTTGAATTTTTATATCTTCACAATTATTTATATCATGACTTTTCAATAGATAATCTTTTCATATTCTGTATTTTTATTTAAGTAGATTATAGTTTTTTTAATAAATTTTACTTAAATAGTTTTTATTATTTTTATAAATCTTACATCTCGTTATTCATCATATAAATTCAATCATCATGCGATTTTTTAAATACGTTGTAACTCTGCCGGTTACATTTTAACGTATCTTGAGAAGAAAAATATGAAAAAATCTTTCCTATTTAATCTGCCTCTCTAAAAAAAATAACAGGATGCTAAAAAATTATCTGTCAGTGAAGCTGTCAAATAATTTGGGAGAAAACAGTCTAAACAATTCATATTCCTTCCTTGAATATCGAAATAATATTTATATAAATGTAAACAATTAAAGTTACAAAATGTGTAAAAATGGTTATCGACTAGAGGATTGGCATATAAACAAGCATGTAAACGTTACGATATCGTGCATCAACTCGACGCATCACTTCGCAGTGATCGACGAGGCTCATACTTCGACAGTCATTACACGTCGAAGGAATTTACATTACAAGCAAAATAGATGTGCGAAATTACTTTGTCCGCGCGCGGTTTAACGGGGCGGCACTTTTCTCGCTTCTCTATACGATAACTCGCGGAAATAAACCGGATTGGTTTCGCGGACGATCTTAATCGCCATCATTACCATCCTGCCCGTAGCCCTTTATAGCGCTTACATCATTTTCTATCAGAGCATCGATGTTCGCGCCCGTCGACGGGTCGTTTGATAAAACTGTATGCGCGAGATACGCGCGCGGAAAAAAAAGTTTAAACACGAACACGTGAATACATACGCATATATGTACGTAAATGAGCACGCGTTAAACATACTCGGCGACGACTCTCCCTCTTCCTTTCTTTCCCTTTTCCTTTTTGAAGTCGTGTTTCCTACGTCCCTTAACACCCCCTTCCCCCCCTTCTCGTACTTTCTTCCCTCTGCACAGGGGTGGCCCGAAAGGAGGGTTTGCCCCCGAGTTATTATTATTTTCCCGCAGATATATATTCGCGTGGACTCGCGCTTTAATGGCTTGACATTTATTTTCTACCAGGGTCGGTTTTATCGTGATACACGCGGACACGAAGCAGTCTATCTCAAAAGTCACAGAAGAGAGCTTCACACATTATGAAATATAATTATACATTACGCACGCGAAATTTAAACAAACGCAATTCATTACGCGGCATCACTAAAAAATATATATGATTTAATAGTTTTCATAATGACAGCGTAAATGTTGGCCTTTGCAAAGTATGCATTTTGAGAGAGATATAAGAAAACGAGAATCGCAAACATAAAATTATCTACAGTTAACTGCGCGCGATACACACATACGCGATCGCCGAGGGCTTAATTTAATAACAGGTCTTGACGAAGGTTAATTTAATAACAGACCAGATCTCCCCCTTAGATCCGCCAATGTATAATACCCAATATTACCAAATTAGGACACGTGTCATGAAATTCCATCCCTGACATTCGCTTCGAGGCCCAAAGATCTGTACTTGAGAAGCAGAAGAATGTAAATTCGAAGAATCAATTTTTCAAGAAAATCGTTTTTTTCGGATTTTTATGAAAAACTTTTAAAATCAATTACATAATTACGAATGAAAATTCGATCAAATTGAAAATTATATGTAGAATGACACATATCTTAATCTATATTTAAACAGCCTTTAATTTAAGAAACGCGAATTGTTAAAAGTACAATAATTCTCTATCGTAACAGGAATTGTATTACGAATATTATAATCAATTCAACTTGCTTAATTCCGTAATTTCTAGAGTCTGTTTTTTTTTTATTGCAACGATTTCTCATCCTGGGCTTACTGCTTTCGGCTTCTCAGGATTGCGGATCCGACTCTGCTTGGTACAACGTCACAAGCGGAGAAGGAAAACTCTGGGGGCACTCGAATGCATCGCGAGCATGGTTTCTGTTAAGGGTGGAATCGCGCGCACGGGAGAAGGCTCTTCGCGTCGACGGTGAAACGAGATTTTTCGGCTCCGCTTTTACCCGCGTACCTTCCTTTGTTCCCATGAATGCCAGTCGAGTGCTCGATGGCGGATCATAAATGTCGGGGCGAAGGAAAGGACCCTCGATTCAGGCAGATGATAAAATACAGTTCGAGATGCGATCGACTTTTCCTCGGCGCGTCCCCGATTGAGGGAGATCGAATGAAACTTCTTCGATGAAGCTCTACTCTAGATTTCGCGAATAAATAACGACCCACAATACCGTGATAGATTAATATTAATTCGTAATATCATTATATTTTGCACATATAATGCACCATCATACCGTACAATATTTCGTTACCTTCTTTTATTAGAATAATTTGTTTCATACTTTTCTACAAGTGCTATAATATAATTTCGCCAGCATAATAATTGCGTCAAAACTTGAATTTTGGCAGACTAGAAACAGCGAATACTTTATGCTCACTCATTTTTCCGGCAAATAATTTGTCAAAGCATAATATTGTTTTTCTAATTTCATTATGTTAATTTACGCAACTTGCATCGCTTTACGATTATGATAAGATTATATAGAGCAAAAAGTTTAACGAATAACATTGAAATATGTTCAAGAATATTATTAGCAGCAAGCTTGTCGTTTATCGATCACATTTTGTGGAAAGTTATTCGTTATTGATGGCTGCTATTGTAAATGGTGAAATATGTATGAACGTTTTATTTATGATAATTCCGGCTGAATAATTTATTAGCATAATCGCTCTTTCGATATCATCGTCGGTTTGCAATTTGCATCACAGCATCTTCTTGTCATGGCAGCGATTTTTGCATCGGCCAGCTATTTATAGTTGCGCAGGAATACGTCAACGAATTAAAATCGGAGCCGCGTATAACGCCGATTGACATCGCGGGCCAAATAATTAAGTCCTGAATTTATCAGGCCGATGATCAAAGCACCGCGCGTATAGAATGACATCTCGCACCTGTCCGTAGAAGTAGAGTAAACCTTTCCGCGCACGTTTTTATGGTAATTTCGATTGAATAATTTATCAAGATAATCACTCTTTTATCCCTATCCCGTGCTCGTGATTTGCATCAACAAGTTGCGCGAGTTGTTGGTTCGTTTAAAATTCGATTGGATAAAGATACATCGATTTCTGTATTTGAAATAATAAATCAAACGTAACAAACTAGCCCTGCATATGTAAATATACATAACAAACAGAGAGGAGATTTCGTTATAATCATTAAATGCTTTCGGTATTTAAATGTTTCTTTTTATATTTAGCTATTTTAATTATCTCGAGAAAATTTAATTTATATATCTGTGTGTGTGTGTGTGTGTTTGTTGCTCTTTACATTCGGATTTTACTCCAATATATCCAATATATCCATACGAATTTATTTTAATTAAAAAATAAATTAGATTAGAATATCAATAAACAAAATTTTATTATAAAACATCATACATAATTGATTATATTTTGAAAAATTCCGAAGTAGGAAAAATCTAGTTGTGCGACAACATAAAAATATTCACAAGCAACATAAATGATAAGGTATTATATTTACATCTAATTATTATGTAATTATATTTAAAAAGATCATTAATTATTTAAAGATTAACACAATCATCGCAAGTTCTTAGCATCAAAACTAGTGTAATTTATAATAATTATATTATATCGTAATTTTTGCGTGGTTTATCGAAAATGGTTTACGTTGATTAAGATGAAACCTTGGCCAATCTTGGCCGATCTGTATCGCGAAACAACTTGTTATTCCGATCGCCTCTCGTTCATGGGTCTCGCGCAGAATAGGAGCCGCGACTCGCGCGCTTTTCGCGAGACTCCCGAGGCGCGCGATGCGCGCGTGGGTGCGACGCGCTGCGCTGCGCGAGAATTACGGCCCGCGCCCGGTTGCATTAACATATAGATGCGATCCGTGACGCGGAATGCATACGCCGGATATGCGCGCTTACGTTACACGCGATATAATACACGCGGGACATCCGAGAGGGTGGGTGGAGGAACGCTTCCCGGGCCCGTTCAGGTACACAGGGGGTACAAGGTAGCCGAGGGCTACCATACAGTTGTTCGCCGTAATTACCGCGCTGCTTATGAATAACGGCGAGGGCGGATACGTGAGAGTCGCGGATCCATCCTCGCGGCGGCGGAAGATCCGCGCGCGAGAGCCCCGGTAACGAGCTCCGACGAGTATCCGGAGAATCGTGCCCCCGGTTCGCGGCGAACCGCGCGATTTTGCCCCACGTGGGCGGATCGCGTCAAGTGAATCTTCTCGGCGATGCGAGACTCGCCTTACATTGTAATAATATATTGACGTTAAGCCTGAAACACACTTACGGTTCGCCGGTTATTTCGGATTTTCTCCTTGACGTATATGAGCGTTTCTCTATTTTTTTTGCGAGAAGTACAATGTTTCATTTCTCCGAAGTAGAGCATATTTTCTATCCTGACTTTTCAGAAAATTATTTCTATATCATATCTATTTATCTTGAAATATAATGAAATTGCGATTCACTCTACACAGGTGTAAATGTATCCATAAAGATAATAGATTCCCGCAATATCGTCGCGCGACGATATCACATTTGAGATTGGCTGTTCTGTGAAATATAAATACGTCGCCGATCGACCGTATTTGAGATGCATCCCAAAAGTTATTCGTAATCAAAATATACGCGAATTCTCTTTGAATAATATTCGTTGATGATGTTTGTCGGCTTGTACTTTAAAATGCACTCTTGAATACACAACCGTGCATATACATAATGTATAACCGTTGCAATGCTGTTTTCTACCAAGTGAGGATACCAAGTAAGAGCTTTACGGACAAGTTCTGATGTTTTCTGATATCCCCTTATCTCTCTTTTTATTCTCGCTGAGACTCGCCGAGTACGATAACATAATGCAAAGTCGTTATATCGCAATACAGACTCGCTGTTGATCAACTGCGCCAGAATTGCCAAGTTAAAGTGGCGGAAATTGAAAAATAAAGAGATAAGTCCTCTTCCCCCCGCTTCGCTTTACCGTCGAGTGAAGTAACGAGGGAAGAGACGCGCTAAAGTAGAACCGGTAATGAAGTCTGAAACCTGCACGTGACGAGCGAGCGTGAAGTGTGACTTCGTCCTAATAAAATTTCGAAAATCAAGATCGACTTAATCTCGATCGCTCGTTTCTTTAACAATGAGATCCAAAACTATATGTGTGTAAATCGGTTGCGTAAATCGGTACGGCATTTTTGACAGTCAGCCAACCAACAGAGATTTAATCTGAAATCGGCTCGTTACACGGCATATCACAGACATATCGCATGTTCTCTTAACCCTCGAGAATACTCGATGAAGTCGAGCTTGATTCTTTCTCAGCAATATTCTAATTTGATTTGAAACTCCACGTGATATCTTTCTTATTTTTTTCTATGGAAAAATACCTGCGCGCGCAATTGAAGAATGAAATAATTTAAAAAATGCTCGAGTCAAAAAGATAATCTGCGACGTGAAATATTTACGTACAAGTACTCTCTTCATCGGAACGATCATCGTTCTCCTAGCGCAACGTTTCGTTATTTATCCTTGAGACATTCGATATACAAGATTTGCGTAGACTCGCGGCGCTATCGAGGTTAGAAGGCCGGGATCGCGATTCCGCGGGTGGAAAAGGACGATAGGCTGCGAGAGGAGTATTTCCAGGAGGCCTATTACGACGGATAATTTACGCGAGCCGTACCCGCGGCAGTTTCCCCGCGAGAATTTACGGCGACAGCGCCGCTCGGCGCGACACTCACCAGGTGTAAATTCGATTACGATACTACTCTCCTTCCCGCGCGTCAATATTTCACTCCGTCGCGAACGGAGTAGGTGGTGTGGTCGCTATGTAATCTACGCGCGCGAATTATGCGCGCCGCGTAGGCGGCGAAAATTTCTCTATGCGTCTCGTAAAGAAGCACGAACGCGACCGTCGCGAAAAACGCGGGCGAGCGCAGTCGGACTCGGCCGCGATAATTCCGCCTATGTAAACTAGTTAGTTCGCGAAAGTTTCGACTGCTATAGAATGTCTCAGAACTAGCGAAAAGCGAGCACACACATCATCACACTCGAAACCTTAATAATTTATAAATTATAAGGCGCTGAAAATGAAAAATTTCTCGCGGATTATAAAAGAGTTAATTTTTAAAAAATTTATTATTTTATTTAATCTCAGTACTTGAGATGGAACGAAAAATTTTCTTCTTATACATTTTCAATTTTATCTATATATATGTAATTTGGAAAAAATTGATTCTATAGAAATTATTATTATCACAGTGATTGCGATATTTAATAATTAGTGTTGCACATCCGGGAGGCGAATCTGTCTTCAGAATCCGATCGCGATATTCCGATATATTCTTCGGCGCGTCGATACTTCATTCATGTTCGAAATGCAGAGAACGTCGAGACGTAATCTATGCTCTGCATATGGAGCACGAGTGTGGGTAGAAACGCTTGCATTCGATGCAATGAGAGAACTCTAGAGAAACGACAATTACGAGGGCCTCTTTCGCTTTACATACGTCAGTTTTTCGCCTGAAAAAAAATTCCTCGATCTGTCGCAAACACGAGACGCATTGTCAATGGTTTTACAAATTAAAAATCAGCATCTTATCCACATCATTATAACAATATCACATGTATTACCGAGTGAAAACCTGTTTACCCTGATTTTCGACACGACACATGTGATATATGATCGGTATTCGCGGCAATCATGATATTCGGGTGAATAATTTTAGAATAGCTAATTTGAGAAAACTAATTATATAATATTATAATATATATGAATAATTTTTTATAATTTAGTCAGCTACGTTGAATCTGCTATTTCAAATTCTACATTTTTATCCCAAAGCTGTAATCAGTGATATAAGAAACCAATTTGCATGCAAATTGGACCAGTTTTAAGCGGAGAAAGAAACCATTTTTCTACATAAGATCGAAAGATATTACAATGTCTTTAAGACAGTATCGTCAGTGACAACACTAAATTATGAGATTAAGTTTTCTCGTTAAAGCTTCAAGACAGTAACTACATAAATGCATTGGCGGCATTCAGCGCTTCTCTCCCCAAAGTATTTAGACTTTACAGCATTTTATGTGCATCGATATTAATGAATTTTAATGTCAAGTTTGTACCTTGCAGAGACTTTATATGATTTCTGTATTTAATCAAATATCGCGAGCGTGTCTATCATGATACATCGATGTCTCAGGAAAAAGATTCGCTCACGCGACTACGATGAAAATCGCCGTGAAAATCGCGCGTCGTATATACGCGAGTAGAAAATGCGGAGTAAACGGGCGAACCGCAAGCGAGGGTAGTTTTAATCAAGCCATTAGGGGTGGCTGAGAGGCTGCGACCGAGCGACTAGACGTACCGACCCTCCTTCTCCGTCCCGCTCGCTCACCGGTTCTCTCTGTGTCTGTTCTGTCTGCTGCTAAATTAATATAGCACGCGCATTCCGTTCTACTACATAGCGACGAAGCTCGTATCCAGAGATCAACTTCCTTCCAGCCCTGACTTCCGTTAAATTTGCGGAAATAATACCTCTTTTGTAACGCGTGATCATTAAACTATGCACGTGGATATGCGACAATATTATGTTTCGCGCAAATTTGGAGATATCCTGCATATATCTCTTAAGCAATTTTTAAGAATAAATCATGCAAACAGTTTAACTGCTGCATTATTGCGAATTCACACATTTTTACCATGAAGATAGGCAAACGATTAATTTTATAAATAACAAATAATAAATTAATAAAAATTATAAATTGCTCATCTCATCTGGTTGCATCACCGCCGCCCGCGATACTTCCCTGAGCCTTCTCTCTTGTTTGTCTTTTGCTGCTCCTTCATGAATGACACTCACTCGCGAGAACACGGTTAATTACTATCGCGCGCGCGCACTAATTATCAGAATACGACGATCGCGCGGCACTTTATAGAGCACTCTCCGACATTAATCGCATACGATGTGCGCTTTATTTTACATCGTGACGAGAAAACGTGAAAAACACGTTTACACGAAGCTACGATCCGCTCGACGCTGAAAAATCACGCGGCCGAATTTGCGCAATGCTATCTCTGCTACTAACAATATTACGCACTAACAATAATACGCATTTTGCGGCAATTGATAATCGCTAATAATTGCAGAGAATGATCGCGTGTATTATCCTTCGATCGCGACAAGTATTAGGAGACATCGAACGCACAATCATTCTTTACAGTTATTACAATTAACAATTATCCATCTGCGCGATTAATCAATTCCTGCGATTATCGCGTCTTAATTAAGCGTACGTAAAATGCGTATATTATTCGTAAAGATAACATTGCGCGAATGTGGCGACACGATTTTTCAATGTTGAGCATATCGTAACTCCGTGTAATGTGATTTTCGCGTTTTCTCGTCGCGCGATATAAAATACAGTATACGTCGTGTGCGATTAATGTCGCGAGTACTCTACAAAGTGCCGTGCAATCATCATATTTTAAAGATTAGTGCGTACATTATTAGAGCGTAATTAAGCGTGTTTTCGCGCGTGAGTGCCATGAAGAAGCAGCAAAGGAAGGAACAAGAAAGGAGGAGGCTCGGGGAAGCATATCGGATGATAACGGAGCAACCATAAGGTTAGCAATTTATAATTTGGTTAATTTATTATTTGTTATTTATAAAATTAATTGCTCGTTTATCTTGATAGTAAAATTTCTTTATCGATAAAATTTTTTTCTCAAGCAAATACCTTATATTTCCTTGGAAATATTTTTCTCAAGCAGATGCTTTATAGACTAGGATAAAATATCATAAAAATATTTTGCTAATTCTCTCTATTTATATTTTTTAATTTCTCGTTACATTTCCTTGGAAATATACTCGCAACGATGTGAAAAATGATATAACTAGTAATTCGCAACGTCATGAAAATGATACAAACGTAAAATGTCAACGCATCGAGAACGTGTATTACATTTGAAGGGTATCATTAATAGAACAGATTTTAAAGTATAATAAGAGAGCTCGCGAGTCATTAAATATTTATAATAATTATCTTGATTACGCGCAGACAGATATCGCACAAGGTATATGAATTCCTTTTCTTCGTATTTATGTTGAAAAATATGTGCGAACTGATTTCAAAATGTTTCTCGTCTGCATATGTTTTTTCTTTATAATATGAGAGTATCTATTATCTCGCGATCTAACATTTATTTTCTTCGACGTTTCGATAATGCTATCCCCATACAATGAAAAGGACTTGCGATACTATGAAATTACTTGGAAGATCATTACGCGTTCGTACTCATCTCACACTTGTAAGCGCTAAGTGTATGGCAGCTGTTTGACTCTCGTCTCGTGTTCATATTGAATCTTCGTACAAGACAAATGTAACTCAGAATCGGACGGGTACATTTAGTGCTGAATACGTGACATCAGAATACCGACCTATGCTAACATTGCTTGTCTCTCGAAGCTCAAGATGTTGTTCTTCTCTCTTCCTCTCTCTCTTTCTCTCTCTCTCTTTCATCATCAATTCATTCTATCTCCTTACGTTCCATTCGCCAGTGATTTTTACGTCGCCTAGTGTGTCACCAGCAGAGACTTCGACGCGGCGTCGTAGCGTAACGCTCGGAATGTCAAGTAGTTCGGTCGAAGGATAGTTAGCGCAAGCGAGCGAGATCTTGTCGTGCGTTAAAAGTGCATATATGTACATACATTGAACGAATAAACAACGAACAATTGCTGCGATTAAAGTTTGGAAGATAAGCGCGTAGTAGACGTTAGAATTTTTGACACACTTTAGTACTGCTTTTCGAAAGAAAATTATCTTTTACTCAGAAATCATATTTTATAAAAAATAATAGGAGAAATTGTTTCGAAAAATTGCTTCTTTGAAGAAATCTTTTTCTTACAATTCTACATGTGCAATTTCCCTCTAGTTAAATTTAATTAATACTTAAGATGAAAAATATGGTGATTTGTGCCCCACTTTACGCAATCAGATTTAATTGAACTCGCAAATGATATACAATGAACATCTAATCTAGCCTAATCTGGTCAAATGCGAATGTCAATAAGCGAGCGGAAACGAAGTAAACAATGAACACGAATACGAACGTCTGAAGATTCGCGTTCGCTGCTCGCTTCGTTGTTCATTTGCTCAGTGTATGCGCACCTTCAAGTTTGCTTTGCACTTACTTACCGGTTCGTCCGTCGTATCCGCGTTCGTCGTCGTCGTCCTCGTGCTCGTTGCTCTCCTCGCCGGCCGTGCCCTGCGTCTGCACGACCCTGGGTATCTCTGTAAGAACACGAGATAAATGAAAGATATGCGAGAATCTGGATAAAAGAGGCTAAGTTAATTTCGCAGGTGTTCGTGTTAAGAGAATTCCGCGCTCGAATCATATATAATTATTTCTTGCGTAGAGAAATTGTGCCAAAAAATATCTATTTTTGATCCTTTGATTCTCTCGAATAGGAAAAATTAAAGCAAGCCAACGGAAAAATTGAAAAATGTCATAATATGACATCTTTGATGAATGTCATCTTTCTACCCTTTTTCTACCGCGTATTTAAAACGAAAAGTGTGTGTGTTTGTCATTCTATATTTATTTCAATTCACGACAACTGTCATTTTTGTATCGTGAAATCTGAGAGAATCGATCGAAAGCGCGACGATGTCGTTTTCTTTTCGCGCAATTAAATTTAATAAATTTATTATTAAATTTTTCTTCGTATTACATTTATCGTCATATTAATCCTGTCTTTTATGTACGACAAAATTTGCAAAGCCGCGATACACATATACTCAGAGGCGGGCAGCGATGCAATCTTTCGTGACACAAACTCTCAGTCCTGATTGAAACTCGAATCGAAACTACAAAACCGCCCGCGACGGTGAAAACGGAGGGTGGGCCACAGTTCGGTGCTTTCGCACACACGTTTTCGCAAATTTCGCCTAATTGGACAAGCACGAGGAGATCGTGCGCCGAGATCGTCGCGTGTTCCTTGCGATCGATCGATCGATCACTCTCGAGGGTGTGGTCGAACGGTTGTGTCTTTTTTTAGTCGATTTCTTCTTGCCACCCTGGTAGCAGGCCGGAAAGATCAATCGCGAAATCAACTTTTTCCGTTCTCTTTCCGACCAAACAACTTTTTACGCGTTTTAGAATCGCGGTGTGTATGCGAATATATCGATAATAACGAGATATGTCGAATTGACAGAGAAATTTGTAACGTTTTTTTTTTTCATTCTATTTTCGAATTCTTTCGTATAGTTCATCAATAAGTTTTGAACGTTCAAGCATTACTTCTGAAAAAATTGTAAGAGGATTCAAAAAACTATTTCGGAGAGGTAGTGATCGCAAGAAATCTGCTTCCATCTAAGATGTTCTCTTTAAATAATTTCTCAAAATTCATCTAAATTTATCGCATATCCCCATCTCTTGCCGCGAGATACAGAATTTCTTGTATTCTCTATTTCTAAGTATCATCTTTCTCGTTGTACCGACGACTTCTTGGCAACTCGCATAAAACGAGCTTGTGGCCCGAGGGGGACGACGCGAACGCCGGCGGAAACGAAATCGAAATAAAAGATAAATGCGGCAATGAAACCCGGGTATCAAGCACGGCGAATGCGCGCGTAGGCGTGTACTTACTGATGCAAGGCGCAATATGCGATCTGCTCTGCTGGTAGCCCCTGGCGCATCTGTTGCAAGTAATACCGGTTACACCGTCTTTACAAGGACACTGGCCGCTGCTCTGGTTACAGGTCTTTCCAGAAGCTCCGATCGGGTGGCAGTCACATGCTACAACAAGATAAACGGGCTAGTTAGCGGAGTGTGAATTTATTAAAATACATTTTTGAGAAAATTGAGAGTGAATGTACTTAAAATCTATATTCTTCAATTCTCTATTTGTTTTATTTTATTATATATTGCTCTCTTATATGTATATACATTCATTATTCTCTCATAATATATTATTCACGCTTCTTCGTAGCTTAGCTTTTGTTATATGATTGGAAAGAGCTTGGAAATATAGTGATACGTTATATAAGGTATCACTCAATGACTAATTATCGATGAAAATTTTGCGTCAAAGCAGGGTCGGAAACGGGGAGAAAGAGAGCTTTTATCAAGTTGACTGTCAGATCCATTCGCGTCAATTCGCCCGCATTAGCGCCTAGTGTTCGAGTTTATTGTCGACTATATATCTCGTTATGCTATCCTTCGAGATACGTGTTGTTCTATTAAGAAACGACGCAGATAAGTGACCCGGAAAATGATGGAGATAGTCGAACAGGCGTGACGATACGCTACCTGAAATTAAGATAAAACGCGGATCGGATTTACATGGCGTTTATAAAATAGCCTTGGCTATTGACCGCACGCACCTCAAATGAAAGATCTTAAGCGGGATAAAAGCGATTTATTCCCACGAGTAAAACGCGAGGAGTATACGTCGGAAACACGCGTAATTATTGGCAAATTAAAAAATAAGCGAGATTTTCGAGCGTAATTAATTATAGAAATTTAAGAAATAGTTTTTACGAGATCACATTTAAGCACTTAAAATCGAATCGTCGAAGTATATTATTCAACTTACATTTAAAAGTATTTTATCTGATACCTTATTTAAGTGGAAAGTTTATATATTATATCAGGTAATAAAATATCGAGAAAATCATCGTAATCAAAAGATGCGCCAAATATATAATTAGTAAAATTACGCATATAAAATTAGGCATGTTCCATTCTTATCAAATTAGATTTAAATAACAAATTTTTTTAATTAATTTGAAATAAATTTTTCGATAACAAAAATGTTGAGAAACTATAATAAAGTTTGGATTGAATATTACAAATAGCTGAAAATGAAAAATATTTCACGAACTAAATTTTAAAAACGCAAATAATAAAAAAAACCTTATCTTTCTATGTAATTTTATATAAATTGATTTTATAGAATTCTTTTAATTCGAGATTTTTTTTATATAAAAATGTTGAAATGTTAAAAAATTGCATAAAATAATGTGTTATAAAATTTTTGTAAGGAAAACAAAATCGTCAAAGAGTCTGTCTTATAGTGAAAATTAATTTGATCGAAGTGGAACATCCTGCACACATAATGTGTTGTATATCGTATACAATAAAGGGGGTCTTAGCATCGAGATGAATGCATTCCAGCCTCTTATCCTAATTTTATGCAGCTTAATCTTGCGTAAGGGACGCGTACGCGAGGCATTAAAGGGCCCCTCGCGACTACCTTACGGAGGGGGTCCTCGTAGGTCATTCCGAGAGATTTATGAAATCAATCAGGCGCGCCTCGACGAATGAATCGCCATCAAGGCATGCCTTAGAGAAAGCTTAAATCTCCCTTGAGAATTCGTTGATGAGAAAGATTGGAAATGAAGAGAGGAGAGCTAATAAATAATCACACGACTACATGTTTTTAATTTACATCAGACATTTTGCATAGTTACATGAATAAACAACATTTATCTCGTACGTTTATCTCTACGAATAATCGCTTTTTTGATTAATGAGAACTGTCAATTTCTCCTTCAATTTATATTAAACGCTTATCAGAAATTGAAGAGACAACGCTGAAAGTGTTAGTTATTATACTTTAGGCATAGCAGATAATATCCAGAAAATTGCGGAACAAAGGGGAAGTAATAAATAAAACTGATTTACTATTACTCTTTGACGGTAACAGGTGTTGTATGAATATTGCAGTAATGACAGCTTCTCAATCTCCGTATGTATTTTTTACGCGTCAATCATCATAAAACGCAAATAAATCGTGAGGATGGAAAACAACATAGAATCACGGCGCAAGTTATCATAATTATGCAAACATTAACATTCTGTCTCTCGAGGCTCGCGCGTCGTCGGTCACAATTTACTACCAATGATCGCAACAAAATTGCGCTCATCGTAAAATAATAACTCGACTGATTTACGATAGCCGCGTGTAATCAGTTGTGTGTCGCGGGTATCCCTATCATAAATTGCGCCGCGTTGATAATACAGGGCAATGAAAAACTTATGTCGCGCATAAAGGGCCGAAATTAGAAGCAACGCGCGTAAAAATAAATCTCGCCGTTTAACGATTTATAACGATTAAAGAAAAAATATTTTGGCGAAGTTAATAAATATGTCAGAACGTCTGTAGAGAGGAATATCTTAGAGCTCTCCTCTAATGAAGTAATAATTTAATTAAAATGATACAAATCTTGCAGCATTATATATTTATTTTATTTTGATAGTCGAATGGTGGGTGTCTAAAATACATACATTTCTTAAATTTAAAAAATCTGATTAGTTTGCCACAAATAGAATTATAATTTCTGATGCGCGATTGAGGGATTCTAAATTATTTTACGCCGAGATTCGCCAATCAATGCGTATCAGTTAAACGAGACGGTCATCTTTGTATTCTTCGGAGCTGATGAGTAGCTATATGGAACAAAGTCGAGTTTTACTTTATTCTGTTTCGCAACCCTCCCGTCGAGAGCTAATTGTATCGTGCGCGAGGCAACACGACGTCTCGCTTATAAATATCCGTTCCCGGCATAAATTATCATCTGCTCCGCGGGGCGGTCCCCGAATATTAACGAGGAACACGATTCACATAATTCTTAATCGTCGACACTGTCATCGGCTCGCACATTGACGCGAATCGTCGGAATCGCCGTTCGTTCGTTTTCGAACGAGCCAGTTGCTAAAGCACTTGGATCCACGGCGCGCACAATGAAAATACAATTGTCCAATAAAAATTTTATTGCTACGGCTGTGTGTATCTTTACGTGATTAATGTCGGGATAAATTGGACGTATCGATAATGCATACTTTTGGCTGATATCAATGACGTTGTATATTATTTTGCGATCAGATATCGAAGTGAACTTACATAAATGACAGAAAGAGATCTTATACTATATAGTATATATTGAATAATCATGTGTATATAATTTAATAATATATAATAATTAATAATATAAATATAATTAATAATATAATAATTAATTTGTTGCATTAATCAATTCACACACAAACCTACGCACACTTTATGATATAGATTATCATTCATTTAAACTGATCGAGAACTGAGATATTTTCAAACTTGTTTATGAATTTGTTTATAACGCTCCAAATTTCCAACATAAAATATATAAAAGCATATGTGTCGCGCGTTGTAAAAATTTCTTACAATTTGATCGCGCCTGATCTCCTCGTTATCTACCCCAGGATCATTTAGCACCATTTAACTCGGATTGCGCGACGAATGCGGTAAATCAAGCGCGAACGTGTGCGAGTTCGATCGACGGTGCAGATTGCAATTCCACGGACGTGTGTCGCGCGAGGGGTCACGACACACGTCTTATTGGTCACGCGGCATTTAGAAACGTCATAAACAGTGATTAGAGGCAGACTCACGGGCGGCGCGTGGTTCAAGGATTTTTTGTGCTGCGACAACCGCCGCCGGCCGATATGAATTGCCGCTGTCTCTGACCGTCGTGGAGGAAACGACGTTCGACTTTCGACACCTAAATCGCCGTAACGGTTGTTTCGTACCGGCGCGACTTGTCTCCGTGGACAAGGAGTCGTTTGTTCCCTCGTTACCGGCCCTTTCGTTACCCATAAATTCGTTATGCAACTCTTCTTGTTCGAGAGAGAGACAGAGAAATAGATAGAGAGAGAACGTCGGATGCTGGAGACGAAAGCGGCGATCGCGTGTCACGACGTCGCGGAATTACTCGAGCTAAGATTCTCGGATATCATTGAAATCGGTTGGATCACTGTTATTACAACGCTATTATGCGGCGTGTTAAAAAAAGCAGCCTCTCGAGGAAAATTAGCCCTTTCCGGCTTTTATCGCTATTTCAAGATATGAGAGAATGGCTTAATATAGAACTTCAGAACTTTTTGAAAATCTTCCAGCAACATTGTAGCATAAAGTAAAGATTTTTGGGATAAAAAATTTAGAGTTGAGAATTAAATTTGATAGAGTTGAAAGTTATATAACTACATGTAAAAATATGCAACACTTATTATGATCATCTTTCAGTAAGTTGTAACGATGTAAGAGACAAACACATTTAACATTCGCGAGTTCTGTATTACAGAGAAGTTTCGAATAATCTTCATAATTCTCAAAAATAAATATGCAATGATGGCGAAGATTACTTGGCAGTTTGACGATTAAATACTCATTAAATGAAGCCGCCAATTTTTCTAGTTAATTTTTTTAATAACGCATTATCTTGTTACGTAACAAAATAACGCAACGTACTGTTGCATATGTATATTCAAGAAGTATCTCTTGCACGCGAACTGGAAGTTGCTAATATTCTTATTTGGATTTAATATATATGTATATAACAACGAAAAAAAATATATAAAGAAAAATATAATACTGTTTAATACTCTGCATAGAAAGAAAATATGAGAATATTATTTTTTTTAAATTATCGCTCAAGATATTGAGAAAACATTCGGCAAAGCAGCTTTCCCGTAATTTTTGCAAAATAATTATTCAGTAAAATCTATTTTTCGTAACAACTCGTCAACACTTATAAAAGAATTACAAAAAGAAGTTACAAAAAAAGAAGGAGAATTCTAAGAAAACATAGTCTTTCTCTTTTATATTTTACGTAACATGTAGACCTTGCATTAAATGCATCAACGATAACGGCTACGATTCCCCTCGGCGACCCTTCACTGGCACGCAAATGTTGTCTTGTATCTCAGCTGTTATCTCTCTTGGCATACTTCTTCAGACTAAAACGCTAAAAAGCCAGTTCGTTTGTCTCCTATCTTTCGCTCATTGATGAGATCTAAACTGGAAAAGGCGCGCTCGATCCCATGGTAAAATCCATTAAGCGAAGAGAGAGGAAAACGACTATGATGTTCGCGAGTACAATACGTCCTCCCTATCTTTAAATAGCGTCGCTATTCTAGTGGTGCTACGTTACTCGATTACCAGGCAAATCGAAAACAGGAATTGTCGGATTATCGCGCTTTGACGGCACAGAAGCCGAGAGCGGATTGCGCCATTTTAAACTTAACACGAAACTTAATCCAGGATTAGGAGACGTCTATTCAGGATAGTTTGTCAACTTGAACCGTTTTCTCGTTAGTTATCACGTAAGACTCTTGGCTTGCCCGTTGTCAACGCGTTTTATTGCGAGTAACGGTTCATATTATTGCCAAGTATAGGAAATTGTTATATTATATATAGCATAATAATTATTTGATTAGAGTTCTCTCTTTAAAAAAATCATTTTAACGTCTTTGATTGCTCCCACGCCGTATTACGTACAAAAGTAACTTCGATAGTACTTATTCTAAACACTATTCACAACGCGGAACTTTCGATACTTTGTTCAAATATCGAAAATTGAACTATGGTATGGCGGTATCGGGAAATTTAAAGCGATATCATCATTTTAATTTCGTTTGCGACCGATGCAGCGAACCTATTCGGGACACGTTTTTCGCGCACATAGTCGGGACAGGCGGGTATTCAGATACGTTTTTCCGAAGCCGAGAACGCGAACAGCGCGCGGGAGCACTGTAACTCAACGTTTACGCGTGCGAAATGAACGAGCACATACCGGCGTGTCACTTATTGCCAGCTAATATAAACATGATTCTGAGAGAGAGAAAGAGAGAGAGAGACACCCACGTGCGGTAAAAGAAAATACGCGTAGCTCGTAAATCACGACCATTTTACATTTTATTCACATGGCAACGCACGAGGCCGATTTTGGAAACTATTAACTTTAACGGCTCGGTCTCGGTCTCGTGCGGCCGTTCCGCAACGGAGAAATCGCGGCACGCAATCTCTAATGGTTCTATTTGTTATAACGAACCGTACGGTAATGGCGCATACGGTAATGGCAGTCTGATACGGTCGACGCTTACCGTTGTACCTATTATGCGTCAACATTGGTCTCACGTTACTTCCTGCCGTCTATTAATATCTTTTTATGTATGAATTTAAGATCACATGTTTAGTATTCGTGTTGCATTCTGAGAGTTTGCTTTTTTATGACCGGATGATGGACCGCGTCCATTAGAACGTAATATAGTTTTTGTAATAATACATTTAGATAAAAAAGCTCGTTATATACTGAAAAAATAATAAGCACAAAAATAATAGATCGATACAAGCATGAAAGGGTTATTAATAAATAAAGATTTTTTAAAATATACGTAGGTAATTGTCAGAATATCTTTAATATGCATACGTGGGACGTTTCGACATTTGTGCCTCTTCAGCAACAAATATATAATTCACACGAAAAAGAAAAAATATATCTAATGATTCACATGACAAAACGGTGAAGTCAGTGAAAGGATCTCACTGAAAGGATTAGTTAGTGATAGTAGTTCTGAAGGACTTTTTCCAAAAAATAGTAATCCAAAATAAATAAAAAAAGCTTTAAAAATTATATCTTGAAAATATGTATAATTATTACTGATTTTTCAATTAAATCTTACTGCCACAATCAGTGAAACAAGACGGAGGAACAAAGTGAGTGTTTTCATGCAAATCAATAAAATATTCATTGATCTTCAATGAAATCTTGTCACTACTTCAATCAGTGACATTTTCATTGATTCAATTTAAAAGAATAGTCAAGTTGCGTAGTATTTTGTTTTATAAAGAATTTTATAGAAAATCTGGTAAAATATTTATTTTGAAATTTACAAATACTTTACAAGGCATACCACTTATTTCATTAATACAGTCACTTTAGATTTCGCAAATTCTATAGAGAATTCTCATTTGACGTTAATCGACATATAAACATTTTTAATTTTTTTCGCAACGACTTCACGTATTCGCACGTTTTGCGTCGAAAAGCTTCCCGTATTTTCCTTCATCTCTGTTTTTTCGCTATGTAATTTTCTCGCCGCTCTCCGAGCTGGTCGGATCACAGGTATGTAGCCACTCGCTAAAATGATGCTTCTCAGAGAGACGCGAGCACGCTCGCCAGCTCTTCAAGTCATTCCGCTCCTCGGTTCGTCGTTCTCTCTTCTCGCGATTAGCATACCGACGTTCCGGGAAATACTATGTTAGAAGGATTATCTCGATTCTGTCCGCAAATTTAATAGCGATGTTATTTTAATCGGTAAAATTTTCGTTGACACATGAATGCTCGTATGTGAAATTACGTTTGATTTATCTTCGCGATAAGTAAGTGAGAAATTAGCATATATCATTGGCGACTAATAGATTTATCACATTCACTCAAGGTGATCATTCTACAGTAGAATGTAATCTAAGATAAAAAATTATGCGCATAAAAAGTGCCGCTATAAAAAATGATATAAATTTACAAATATAAATTAATATTTTTGAAATAATCAGTTGTATTTAGAAATTGAAGATTTTTTTTTTTTACTAGAAGAATGAAGTTTTTCGGAAATTTATTTGAAAGTATCCAATAATTATTAATATTTTCATTATATGCAACATTAAAATAAGTACAATCTACAATCATAATTATAATGTTAAATCTGTGTTTAATAATATTTGTTTAGAAGAGATAATCAAAACTCGCAGCATCCAATAAATCTGTAAAAATAAAGAAAGCGTGGTCTTATGCTAACAATAAATAAAATAGAAATATGACGTTAAATCGTATAACACTTCAAGAAATCGTCAGTTGCCATAATACCACTCTTTCGCATCATCTGTCGTAAGGTCTTGCGCTTCCGGCTCGGCGTAGAATTCTCTCTCATTGACGCCATTGATGTCGTGGAAGCGTGAACCGGTCTCTTCGACAGCGCCTTTAAGATTAATCCGTTTCGCGGAAGTGCAAATGGTCCGGTCGTGCTTCCACTATCAAGGCTATGGATTTAGTTCTGGTGGTACCTTCGTCTTCCATGCCGGGATTCTCTCGTTCAAGGCGCAGCGCACGCTAAGCGTCTTTTCTTTTATTTTTCTAGTAATACGATAACGCTAATAACTTGGCTTCGTTGCATTTAACGATAACAAGAAAAGACTAGTCTAAAAAATCTCTAATAATTAAAATTCCGATATAAATGGAATGGAAAAAATATGTGAAGAGAAAGATATAACGAAATTTAATGAAACATGTCTAAAAACTATAAATAGATATTTAAAAATATTTATTTTTTTCTAAATTATCTTCGTTGGTGGCTATATATTTAGAGGATATTACTTCTAAAATTTCTTGAAAATATAATTTATCTCTCACAGTTATCCTTGATTGAATACTGTCTTGAAAAGAATATTTGATAAATAAAACTTTTCGCAAACTGAAATGACATATTGGAATATACATCCATTTTCTATTTTTAATTCTGCGTGATGAAATATTACGGTTGTTTAACGTGTTAATTAAAAAATTTTAAAATTATAATATAAAATTGAAGTTTAGGAAAAAATAAAAGGGGAAAAATATACATAATAAATAATAAAAAATAGACGAAAACTCTACATTTTCGTTCTTTGATCTCTAAAGTATCTAATATAAGTTTCGATTTTCATAAACCTTTCTCATGAATTTAAGTGAAAGTTGATAAAGATTTTCTGTAAGATTATTCTTCCAGTCATCTTATTCACGATGTTCTCGGATGGTACGTTTACTAACGCAGATTTATGCAGCTTCCTTCGAGATACCCGTCTGGGCGATTTAGTCGATAAGTTGCGAGAAGCTCGGCTTTACATTACGAGCTTAAATCGCGTAAGAGCGGCGCGATCGCCGGTTAGCGATAATCTCCTTTAGATTAAATCCGTCGATGGCAGCGTGAACGGTCGTCTCGCGTTCCTCTTTTGGAGAGGATTCTTCTTATCGCGGCAGACACTCTGCTTTCACATCTCGAAGACCTTGAACGGTTGTCTCTCTTCGTGATACTGTGTTATCGTCACGTCAATCGATCGGTGCGTGAACGATTGTACATGAATGTACATTCCTGGATAGTCTCTCGCATCTTGAAATCCAGTGTGCAAGTGTTTTTGACTCGCGACGTTCAGACTGAGTAATGAGCCAAGGTCAATGACGTTGGAAAGTTTACTCTCAGCATTCCCATTTACCTTACTTTCCTCTCATCCGTCGCGTGAAAATTAAATATTTTTTTTGCATTAGCTATACGTCTCGTGAAGCGCGTCGATAACGATGTGTGTCGCGAATAGATATTTATGAAATTCCTTATTTTATACGCGCGTTCAAAGTAGATTTTTCGCGACGCCGAAGCTATAAAAGAAATAATCGATATTCCTGTCTCCGGATTAAAATCCATTCCATATAAACGATCGCGGACGCCGCTGCCAAAGCACGTTTTACATAATGAAATTCCAAACCTGCTTTCGACAGCTCTTCGTTCTTCGGGATCGACTGTATCTGTAAGCGCGATACCGAAGTCGTTTTTTTTCGCTTTATGCTTTAATGGTATTCATTTCTTGGACAAGTTAAAATCGTGTAGAAAAGAATAGATGAATGCCATTGAAAACGATATAAGAATGTCAAATTGAAAGGATATGAAAACAGAAAAATTGATTTTGCTATCTCGAGAAATAAATTTGTACATTTGCAACTTGAAATTTTCACAATTAGGTTCTTATAATAGTAGACAAAAAAATGTAACAAAATATTAATTACGACATAATTCGTGCATAAACTTATGATAACACACAATTTATTTCTTATTCTTTCCTTTTTCAAATATTATAAAAGTAAGAGAAATTAAAGGAATTTCTTCTCAAGCTATAAAAACGATAGATGCATAGTCCAAATCACCGAGAAAATCACATTCGCAATGTCCCAATTATTTAATCAATCGACATCAGTTTTATTCCCAACAATCGTTTTGCATAATGAAATTCAAGAACAGTCTTTGACAATTTTTCGCTCCTCAGTATTCGGCTCGTCGTGGTCGACAGATCCGGCGCTCGCGAAAGCCGCAAAGGGCGAGGAGGACCGTGGAAAGAAACGTGACACGCTCCTCTCTCGCCCACTTGCTTATGCACGCTCGTATTTTTCATGCGAGAGGGACGCTGAAAAGCGGGTAATTACGATTGCGATTCGGAGCCGAGAGCGTATCCCGGTAAAAGGCTGCAAGAGAAACTCTTCATTACGCTGTGTGTTCGGTGTGTTCAGGACCGTTTTAAAATCCCTCTTCTTACAATTATAGACTCTAGATATTTTATTTATATATAATTTTTATTCTACAAAAACGATTCGAAACAGAATTTTATTACAATTCTGCTTCTATTATTATTCTACTAAATATTTATATAAATTTTAAAACTAATTGCAGCACATGTGGACAGAAAATAAGAATTGTATTGCAGTTAATTAATTAATATAACATTACTTTTATAAATATTCAATTGCGCCTTTATCAAAGTATTCATCTTATCATTTCAAATTATTCGTCTGCGCTTTCTTGTGTTCTTCATACATTCTGCGTCCTTCATCCGTATAATTGCCAATCTGTTACGTTACGCGACAAAGTCCATTTCTATTTCGTAGAACAAGTCAATTAATCCAGCGCACAAATACGCGTTCGACTCGCGATTGTATTCTTTCAAGAATCATATAAAATTAAAAGGTAAACGTCGCATTGTGGATGGCAGAATATTCGCATAGAACGGCCACTTTTGTGCTAAACGTGCTCGGATATTTTTCTATAAAAATGTTTACGAAAGAATGCATATTTCGAAACAACCGTTAATCAACGATTCATTTATCTTGCATCGAAAATGAAAAGAAAGACATTATTTTTTCTTATATCTATCTGTCGAAAAATCTCAACTCACCGAAATCATACTGACTTCAATCTCTGGCTGAGGATCATTGCACATACAATATCCATAAAACGTCTACGTGATTTAGAAAGTTTGCGTTTTCCCCGTTAGAAAATATAAGTTTAGTGCACTTTTGAAAAAAGCGACGCGTCTAAAAGCACGAATGTGTGGGAAGAGGAAACTAACTGGATTTTTCGAGAACGGAGAGCACGGTTGTGCGTCCCCACATCCAGATTATCACGGTGTAAAGAGTTAAGGCAAAGGAAACCGGGAGAGAAAGAGAGAAAGAGAAGAAGGCAAAGCTGGCACGTCTCGAAAAGGCATTCATAAATTCGACTTACCAAGCCAGTCTCCCAAAAGAAAGAACGTACACGTATTTATATTCCTATACCTACATGAAATTGTTAAGGCGCCTTAAGCCGATTATCGGAAAGGGCCAAACTGACCTTGCGAGGCTTCCTCTCCACCTCTTTACTCGTCCCGTTGCACCCCATTCACTCTCGACGAGTGTAGAATAAATAAAGTAATGCTTCGTTAAACGCAATATATAAGAGCAATCATCGCGTCGCAATCGCGACAGTTTTTCATTCTCGGACGAGATGTTTTTCATTATTTTTCTCAATCTCTGCATCTATTATCAAACAGAGATCTAAAAAAGAGCGAGTTATATTTAATATTTATAAATAAAATCAATTTTATTTGATTAAAATTAAAAAAAAAATCAATTTAATTAATGAAATATTAGCATTTAATAGAAGTACTGATGCATATAAAAATTGAAGCTTTATCTATTAGATCAAAATCTAACTATAATAATTGTGCAATTTTAAATATAATACCTATATTTATATACATATATATTAGATATTATAATATATTATATAAAATATTTCTTGTAAGAATTTATTATATCTAAAGTCGGAATTCTAAAGATAGTCACATTTACAGTCTTCCTAATTTCGATTATAAATTACGCTATTTAATATTTATTCACTGAGAGAGAACCGGCTTATCTATCATTACTTATTACTGATATATGAATAGAACTAAAACGCACATAAATTAACAGATTTAATCAAGCGATCACTATCGAGCAGTGTAAAAAAAATTTCAACTCGAGAAACAAAGAGTTATCGAGGAAATAATATAAATAACTGTTGGATTTAATTCGATAGACATAATCCGATTAACGCGAGACTCCTTCCTCATTCCGGAAAGCTCTACCGCGATGCGACATCATGTGGCTTTCGACTTCGAGATGTTCGTATCTCGTAGTCAGTTAAAGCAGATTCGGAGATGGGTGGCCAGATAAGGATCTTTATGGACAGCGGACGTCCTCTTACAGGTGGCATAAATCCCGCGCGACTAATTAGAATTTTATAATGGAACGAAAATGGGTATCAGATTACACGGTCGGCGCGCTGTCTGGGGATCGTAATTACAAAATGCCGACGCATGCACCGAATTTACATTTTGTATTCTGCCTGAGATGGGATCACAACGAGACTAAGACGAGATAACATACTAACATATCTGAGAATTAAGAGAGAAAAAAATAAGCAAAGAAGAACAATCAAAGTTCAACTGATAAATGAGAGTCCAAAATCGTATAATCAAACAGTGAGGACTTCAAAATAAAATAAAAATTTGATTAAAATACATATCGTATAGAAATATATATATTTTTTTTATTTTTTTAAATTTACACTTTTTATTTCTGGTATAAAAATATCGCAGTTTACATTTTATCGGAAGGGAGAAAAAAATTTGATTTAATAAAATTACGCGCGGAGGAGAGAATTCAAAAACATAAAAATTGTTTTACTATCTCATCGAGGAGGACAGTCGCGACATTTCGCGCGAGGTACTTCGGGTGGCAAACATCTCTGTACACCGCAGAATTACGGCCATGTAAATTGAGAGCGGTGCGGAAATTAAAGTAAATACAAATGGTGAAGATTCAAGAGCGCTCGAGTTCGTGCCAACAATTTCGTTTCTTCCTCACAGATAAGCCGAGTTCCGCTTCCACGCAATTATTCCGTCGACGTCCGTTTAACCGTTGTAATTTATTATGCGTTTCCGGTCGGCTGGCCAAGTCGAAATATAGAGCATTATAAAATTACACGATGTAATCTACGCGAACCATAATGCTATTGTTGAAAGCTATTAACAAGATGTGAAACATCTTTTCGAAAAAAGGAGATATAGAGCATATATATATTTGTATTTAATAATATATATATTTTTATGTAAAAACGTATTTTATTGAAAGCATCAGTTTTGTTATTTTGTTTGACGACAATTTAAAAAACTATAAAGCAAAATATGTAATATAAAAAACAAATATGAAATACGTAAATTATCAATCGCCAATATATGAATATTATACTGCAGTGGATTCTCGATTTGTTTAAAAAATGGTTCACGTAGCTTTAGTCGAGAAATAGGTTTTATAAATTTTTTTCAATTATCACGCCGGAAAACACAACTGTTTCTGTGAATTCCGATATAATGGATTTCAATGTGTCATTTTTGCCGTATTAAATTTATAAAAATGGCGGAGTGCCATCACTCGACCTATCGATAATCCATAAGCCTGCTGACACGCTTTCATCTGCGTTTAACGTTCGTTCTACGAAAAATTGAACAGAGGGGATGAAGGATTGAATTGACGCGCTGACACGACGCGTGTTGAAAGTCTGGCAGTAAATAACATACACTATATAATTTTACGAATAAAATACAATTGAATTTAAAAACTTGATTATATATCGTGGGTGAATTTTAAGTAATAAAACTTTTCTCGCTATGCCGAGTTTATTGACGTTTCGCGACGATCAGCAATTTACTCTGTCGAATTTCGCCTCGCTTTTTGTGCTATTTACATAAGTAAATTCCCGTTTCCTTCGTTTGCGGAGACGTTCGCGGATGATAAGCGGGTCTTTATCAAAACCCGACGATCACCCGGGGTTTGTTCGTGATCCCGTGGAGGATGCGAGGCGGATTCGGAGGCCGAATTTGCATGTCGAAATTCGCCCACTTGTTTCTTGTCTCAGCGGGTAGCTCATGAGCCGTTTGATGATCACTTTCGGCCCACGTCCTTCCACGGTCTTGCAGGTTCCCGCCACTCTCTTCCCGTTTCGACAAACTGCCGTGCATCACGGGCATCCGGCCCCAGATACGGTATCCCGCTGATACACTCAACGTGCCGAAAATAACGAAAAGGAGGAAGATCGCCACAACCTCCGCTAATGAAAAGTTTCTAATGCGTAAGCGTTCAATTAAATCGAGAAACGACTAATGCGCTATTCAAATGATAATGAAGAACGTAATGCTACGATGCAAGTTTAATAATAGAGAAAAGTTTGAATCGAGTCAATCGAGTTAAATGTACGCATTAAAGATTTTATTACAGATTTTATATATTATACGAACCTATTAGACGAATAACTTTTTCTGCGATTATATAAAGAGAAATATATCGTTTATAAATTGTTATATTATATTGTTTTTAATCCCGTTTTAATTGAACAGAGTTTATTTCTTTTAATAAACGTATCTGTATGTGCTTGCTTGATTTGTTAAATTTTATAGGAAGAGAGTGCATATTTAAGCGTATTTAATTCAACATAAAATTCTAAAAAGTAGCAATCTTGACTTCTCTTTATTTACATTACAGCTTTTATGTGGCGGGATTTTTATTAAAAAAAAAATAACTTTTTAAAAAAGATAGCTCTTCCATAAAAATATTAAGAAAAACAAAAGAAATACTTCGTAAAAAACACGTACAACCTACATCCTAAAATGATTAATTAAGAATGTAACTCATTCTAAGGTTAAGAATCGAGATAATAACGTATAAATGAACAAGCAATGAACATTAAACCGTAAATCGCGTGCAAGCGATCAATTAAATTGAGAACGACGAGATCGGTACGCGTGGCATATGGATGCCGGCCAATTTATTAATCGGATTATCAGCCTGATTTCCCTCGAGTAAACCTCCCCCAGCTCGGCTGGCGGGGCTGCACGACGATAAAGTCAATCCATCGAAGCCCGAACGGTTCCCCTCTCGTGTCCCGTTCCATCCATACATTTATGTCCAAGTTCTTGGCGTTTCTTCCCCTTTCCGTGCCGTTCTTCCATCGTCACGGCTCTCTCTCTTCCTCATCTTTTTTATCTCAAATAAAGGGGAGAGAGGGAGGAGAGGGAGAAAATCGAGGGTTCCTTGGCGAGTCTTTGATCGAGAGAGCCGGATAGATTGACGGGATCGAGAACGTGCGCGGGTCAAAGCACTGGAAGTGAATCGAGACTTTTTTTCCACTCGCACCTCCGGAGATCAAAGCTGGCCGCATCACGGTGGCTCTTGATGCGCGGCGGCCACAAAGCGTTTATTCCCACCTTTCGGTGTGTGTCTGTGGACGTGACTCGTTTCGGATTTATCGTCGACGAGGATAAGGAAAGGCCGAGCGAATGAGCGAGCGAACGAGTGCTAGAGATGAAATTAGGAGCGGAAGGTCGTTCGCGCGAATGGAACGCGTGGGGAGAACAGGGAGATCTTATCATCGCCATGATATAAATTTCCGCGGATTCTCTCTCTTTGCCGTCTAGAAGTCTCGCGATAACGCCGTGGTTCTTCTTTTTTGCCCCCCGGTAGAGTTCAACTATCGCTCGCGCTATTTCCGCACGAATTTTAGGCGTGATTCTAATCTCCGTAGAGGAAAAAATATAAGATATATATATATGCCGGTACGTCTCTCGAATACGCGCAGACTTGGGATACGAATTTAACTGAAATATATGTACGTTTTTGTGAATATTTTGAAATATATGTACATTTGTGAATATTTTGAATTTTAAATTCGTGTTTATTACAAAACTCCGTTTGTATAATTTATATAAATTTGGCATATAAAGAAAATAACTAGAATTTTTTTAAATAAAAATATCATTTATTTTGTTAAATGAAAAAGCTGGTTTAGTAAATATATTTACTCGAATAGAAAGCATGCGCGCGTTACGTATCAGATATTCAACATATTCTCTTTTATATAAATTTTATGACAAATAATTCTTATTATATTAAGAATTGCACAAAAATACAAGATTATAGAAATAATATAAAATAAATCCAATTTATATATCGAAGAAATGTAATATCAAAATTCGACACGAGCAAAGTTAGATCGATATCCCGAGACATCAATCTTTTACGGAAGGAAAGCTTGATTTAAATCGGCACGCGCAATCCTCTTAGCGCGTCACTTCATTAAAAACTTATCCTCGAAAGTCGATTTACGGATAGACGGCGAATTAATTCTATTATAATTCCGAGCGTCTGAGGCGCGCGCGGATTGTCTGCGTCAAAAAAAAAGAGAAAGAAAAAGAAATTGTCAATATGTGAAATTTGCCGCCGTAACGTAAAGTCGATTCGATTACCGACTCGTCTTTGCGACTCGGAAAAGGCATTTGCTCTCGAATCGCTTAAACTTTGCGGGGACACGATCGGTGGTGGAGGGGTATCTTATTTCGCTCATCGTCTCGGGAATCGCACTTCAGACTGGAGGATGGAATTATCCACCGTCACCGTTCTCGCGGATAAACTTTTTTCCGATCGATGTAGCCGCGCGTTCCAATAGCGCGTTCAGGAGAGCATCCCGCTCTGCTATATCCTGGAGGATTCACGGCTCATTTGGCAGTCGAGTTTCGCGAAAATTCCCCGTGACGGCCGTCCGTAGATCGGTTATTGAATAAAGCAATCACCATAGGACCCCATGGAATCGCCCGTTATTCGCTGGTCGCCTTCATAAATGAATGATCGAGCGATATCGGCTCGCGCGACTCAACGATAGGGAGAGAGGCGATGGAAAAATAATCTACCGCCCTTTGACACGTGGAATGCGAGCGGGCACGCTCGCGAACGAGTTTGTTGGGATTGAATGACGCTATCAAGCTATATATAGGGTGTTCCTACTGAAAATAATATTAGGGATAGATTTTTGTGAAGAAAGAGAGAATCTTTGAGGACAATATTTCTTGGTGAAATTTTTCAGGAAAAAAATCTAATTATAGAAATATTTTATATATTGAAAGTATAAAAGTGCAATTGTACGCGAATATTGACTTTATCCAAGATTTCAAATAAGATTCAATTGCTAAGAAATTCTATACTTTATAGTCACCCAGCGAGAAATAAAGTTTTTCTTTTTTTAATGAGTTTTTAACTAAAATTATATTAGTTATATAGAATCGATTTGCGCCACATAAAAAAGAGTAAATTACACGTCTCATCTTGTCCTTTGTTAACTTTAACGGTTGCAAATTCGCATTTTGAAGTTTTGGCTATATCATTGTTGCAAACTGTTCGCAAACGACTTGCAGAAGTTCTCAAATCTCAAATCTTTTTTATTATTATATCATTAACCTGCATCTAATGCCATTCAATTTATACTTTTACATGTAAACTCATGCATAAACAAAACTGCAAGCCTCTTTTAACATATTTAATTATTTTTCTTAAATAAAATTGCTGAACGAAGAGAATGTAACGAAAGTGATGAAGCCATAATTAGTCTCGACGTTTTCTTAGAAAATGAGATTGTAATCGAAACGGATTTGATATACACGGTAACATTACACTTTAAAAAAACTTGTTCCAACGAGCCTTTTGGCGCAAATTTTTTTTCAATTGTAGAACAAAATTTTAAGCTAAATTAATAATTTATTATAAAGATCCCGAATATTAGAAAATATGATTATATTTTTTTCGATATTATTTTCGATATTTTCTTATACTGATTTCTTTTCTAGAAATTACTTATAAATGATATAAAATAGATATATGAATGAGATGAGTGAAATAAAATATCTAATTAATTTGTAATGAACTGTTTATAATCACATTCCAAATGTAATAAATAATAATTTCTCACATTTTTATTTTTATGTCTGCTCAATAAGTATTTATTAGTAGCATTTAATGTTTTACATTTTTTATGATATTTTATTGGTCGTAATTGATTCCGACAACATTGAAATTATTGAGACTTTTGTTTTAAATAACTATGATACTTTTAAGATACTTTAAGCTCGAAAACTTTCAAACGGTAAAATAAAATTTGTCGTCTCTTTTCCATCTTTTAGACTGATATAATTAGATAAACACGGAAATACACGACTTTATTTTCTCTGAATTTTATCTCTAGATTTTATTCGTCATGGAAATTCTTTCAGAGTATTCAGTTGAAAGAATATGAAATACATTTTCATCATACTTCGCGATAATCAGACCTTTCTTTATCCACGGCCATCTCTATCGCGGTGCAAGAAGGCCATGGGTCCTATTCGAGACACGCGTTCGGCGAGTGAGCGACTGATGTATTCGCGTCACGACGAAAAGCTCCGTCGACGTTGTACTCCACGACTCGCCCCGCTTTTTTTTTTTTCTTTCCACCCCCGTAATCAGGCAGCTCGCGAAAGAAATTCGCATTCATAACTCAAACCGCGCGCGCGGTTCTCATCCCTCTCTGTCCCGCCGATCCCTCCTTTCGCAGACGACACGTGCGCGTCAGCAAATTGTTATCCCTTCGTGTACACAAGGTTGATTGAACCGCCGGCATGAGGAGAGGCTCTTCTCTCGCGATCCCTTGGTGTCGTACGTGCCGCGGCATCGCAGGTCGAATCGAAAGTTGGCGCGAACGCGTCCGGAATCTGTGACAGTGTGTATTTTGGTCGTGAGAAAGATTGATGAATTCGGCGATGATCAGTTCCTTTCGATAGCGCTGTGCTTGGTATATAATAATTATATATATTAAATATATATATAATAAATATATATATTAAATATATATATGTATATATATAATAAATAATATATATATAAATATTATATATATATATAATAAATATATATACACGGTTATTCAGTATTTTAGATATATATTTTAATTTCTAAAATATATACATATATAAATTATTAAAGAAATTACAATATATATCTAAAATACTGAAAAAGCGTGTATGTGTGTGCTCAACTTAATGAAAAAGAAACAAAATGACTTAAGTAAAAATTTAAACAAACGTAAATACAGGCTTGATTTCTTATTAAAATATTCTTAAACGCGTAGCAATCATATCAGAAAATTTATTGAATAATTCTAGCGAGTTTTTTCACAATAAAACACGATTCACATAATTGTATCGACGGATTTCACAGATGTAAACAGCGTTTGTTTACAACGGCTCGCTTGTTCGAGATTATTGATTTCACCGGAGTGGGGAGGCTGTACTAGACGTTATAAAAAGACCTGAAGTTTATTCAGTTAGTTATCAATCTTTGACCGAAAAAGACCTGCGTTAAAACTAGTTCCACTGCGGAGAGCGAATCGAGAATACTACGATGTGCGTATTCTTTAGGTACTGTGATAGCATGAACAGCTGCTCTTAATGGCTCGTGTACCGGTTTAAACGCATTCTCACTTAAAAGGATTTTTTTTATCTTGTGCGATATAATACGCTAGACAACGCGCGATGAGTGTACGATTGGGTGAGATTTCGGGTGAATTCGCGGCGATGAAGCGTTGTTGCGGAACAATACCGGAATTTTCTCGACATCCCGGACGAAAAGGACCACCGGCGACGAGGGTGTAGAATAGAAGCCGGATGATCGGACACGCGGAGAACCTCGTAAAACGGCGGTGGCGGCAATGTGAACGGTGCTGTAAACTCTGGATGTGGTGCGCGTAATGTGGTGTCGGGTCGTGAAGTCTGCCGAGATAAAGCGCTCGTAAAAGATGGACGGCGGGAGTGTTCTGGTCTAGTTTAAATGCCACGTATGTACATACATACACATATACACGTACACAACGTACATGTATGCGTATACATGTACACACGGGCTTCGGGGTCATAATACTGCGCGTCCTTAGAGAGACTGGCCTATCTCAAAGCCGCGCCACGCCGTGAACGCGCTCGTAACGTTAATGAGATTCGTTTGCGGCGGCAGCTTGCACCCCGTCGATTTATCCATTCCATCGAAATCGTCTATTTTAAGCCGGGAAATGTCTCTAATGTTCTCTTCGCGAGACTTATGCCCTTCTTCGTGACTATGACCGCGTTGAATCTGAAAGCTGTTGTATACCGCGAGTGAGACTATTCGAAGGAATATACGCGCGATATGAGAAAAACTTGTCACAATGTCTGTTTTGAGATACAACTGAAGGGATTCGAGGGAAAAACATTGCAATTTATCATAGGCGATATCATATGGATTTTTCATGAAAAGTGAAATGTGAGTTTGATAATTAATTACTGGTATTACTGATATTTTTCGATACACGCGAGCGATAAATAAATTTAACAGTCTACTTTTAATTCCAGATTTTAGAATCGTAACAATATATGTAGTTCAGGTCCACGTAAATTGAGTGCGGTGAATTGAGAAATGCGAATGCTCCGTAAGAAAAAAAAAAATATCGCGATATCATGATCACCGTTGAATGTGAAAGAAAAGGTATTTCGCAAAAGTTTCGCGTCTGCTATCTTCGATAAGACAAAGTCAACTCACAAATCCTCGCGAAACGTCTGGCGGGGATAAACTGCTTGGGTAGTATTTCGAACTTTTCGCCCTCGAACGAAACCTATCTAAAACTCATGATATAAAACGCGTGAATTCACCGCGAATTTTTCGTTGTTTTTGCGCATGTGTTGTGAACGTGTAAGTGTACTTTAAAACTAAACTTCGATCTTTCTTTCTCAGCTTTGTGGGAAAAATTCGAAATAGAGCGAGTTCTTATGGGACGCATAAGAAGAATGATATATTTCGCCATAATTGGCCAATATTTCGACTTTATTATAGGGTGCAAAAGAATTGTAATTTGAAGTACTGAATTTTTCATGAGCCATTAAAGATTTCATTTTTCTCATAATACAGAAAAGAAGGAATGTGTGAAATAAATGGTACAGATTGATGGAGTTATAATTATACTAGCTTTTAAATGCGATGACAGATTGCTGTCAAATTCTAATAAGTTTTGTGAAATTTATTAATTTTTTTAGAAAATAATAATAAACTTTTTTCCAGTCTTCCGTTTCTCATCCCTATCGATCTCACTAATGACACGTTTTCTCGTAATTTCAGATCCACCCGCTGAGGTTCTTTTTACACGAGGATGTAAATAGTACTCGAGCAGAGCTGTCCCACAGGAGGGTCTTCGAGCGGTTAACTGCGGGTATGCTACATAAGGTAAGGTAAGTCCTTCTATTTGCTCTACCTTATACAAAACTTTCGGTTTACCGGAGACATCATCGTCGCCCACGTACGACAGGTTGATGGACGCCCGGACAACGGTCAGTTGGAGAGTCCTCGAATATTTCCGTAGTAGCTCCTTTCCCGTTAAACACGCCTTTTAAAAAGCCACGTCAGAATTGTGGCGCCGTGTTTCCCCTGCGCTTTCCTTCTCCGCGAAGATTCGGGATTCGTGAATATTTCATACCACGACCACGATAAGTTCGTTATTCGAACGAATTGCTCGAAAATATCGCACACCTCTTCGCGACTCCAAGAGAATTTTTCCCGTCTCTTCCAAATCAATTTAATTTTTATTTCCGAATTTGTACGAGATGCAACGATGCTCGCTTTTATCGTGGACATTTTCGCGAATATGACGACGAAGCTTCTCATCTCTTTTTTAAGTATACCTTTCCGAGTCGAGAAATTTTTCTCCTATTTTCGATCACAATTTTCAATCTAACATCTTTCTTTTGATACTTTAAACAGATCACCCTCTTTTGAAACTATTATATTTAATTGATAATTTTGTCGAAAGCTTTTCTTTTAAATTCTTAAATGGGAAACTGTTCGTTTATTGCTTACTTGAGGTACAAAGTAAGAGCTCCATTTCTATATATATATTAAACCTATTGAAATTCTCTAGAATTCATAAGCGTGAGAAAACTGAGGTTGGAAATTGGAGCAAAAATTCTACTCGGATTAATTCGCTTATTCCTCGAGGAGAGAATTGCGATTCGATCGTATCGAATCTCTACATGCATGGCAAAGAGATTGAAGCGTTGAACTTTACCCATGCAAGCTCTCGCGCAACGTCTCATTATCAGCCCCATCAAAGAGTCCGAGCGCGGATAATTCAGCGCTGTATCGCGCATACCTGCTTTGTCCGCATTTCTCTCTTGCTAGTAGAGCGTCGTCGGCAGCGGAATCCCTCTCCTCCCGGCTTTTCGAGTGTCCTCCGTTGTCGAGAGCGGCGCAGATGACCCCCGCGAGATACACACGCGTACCGGGTGGACGATCCCCGAAGGGATGGGGGGAAGGGAGGGAACAGGTTCTCCGGTTTGCTCTTCGGGGCACGGTGCGTGAAACGCGCGAATGGGATGCCCACCTGTGGCCGCGATGTGCAGAGAACGACGACGACGACGACGACGACGACGAGCCCGGGTCGGACTTATGTAAACAGGCTTGCGTGAGGAGAACCCGCTGGCTGCAGTGTGGCTGCGCGATACCGATTACATTATGCTTTTCGCACACACGCATATGCGAGCGAGAGTGTATTCCTCGTATTTCGTATATATATATTGTGTAAATCGCTCCTCGTTATGCCTAAATGCAGGTCTGTGTATGAGTCTTCTACATGTGACGTTGCGGAGTAATATTAATATTACTCCCCGCAACGTCATAATATTTGCAATTTGCGCAACGCAATAATATTTCGGATAAACTGCGTATTCCCACGTATAATTCCCACGTCCTATTTGAATTTACAGATACGTTTGATACGTCGACTCGACGTGTGCAAATTATTTCTTTTCCTTCTGGTTTGTAAAACAATTATAATCATAATTCGCATATCACGTTAAAATGACGTAAGCTTATTTGATCTACAACGTAAAAGGTAGATGGATGTCAAATATAAATTAACTAGAGTCTCTCTGGAGAGAGAGTTTACATTATATAATTGAAATTAATTTCTAAAGATCCCAAGCCTTACATGTTGACAGATTAAAGAAAGACAGTGTAATACTTTGAATGATATTTAATTTACTTTGAATGATATTTAATTTATTTTTTTTTGCATTTTTATATTAATGACAAAAGATATATTTTACGAAAAGTAATTACTGGATATCAGAATTCATAAAAATGTCGTATGCGTATTAGGAAATCCGTGACATTTTACACGATCATTTCGGAATGTGCGATACTATCATTCCCCGATATTTAATTCAACCGTATCGTGTACAAAGCCTTACTATATAGTGACTCGTGGTATAACAAGATCCCACTCTCATCCGCTATATCGGCAAACTGCATTAGCGAACTTCGTCTCGAATAACGAGCGAGTCGCGGGATTTGAAGACACTCGTGTATCCAAATTAACGATAAATTTCCCTCGGTGTATATGCACACATCTCATTATGCGAACACGTGCGTCCTATTTGGATCCGCGAACGTATCCCGGTCCGCTTTAACCTGCCCGTTTCCGACCGACTTGATAGCGTAAGCGTAAGCAGTGGAGCGCGAGAGCGCGTGTTTGTGCAAAGTTGCCCCGGGGCGAACTCTGTTCGTGATAATTCTCGACGGATATACCAACTGGAGCTTCCCAACGACCAGTTCTCTCGCACAAGAGACATATTTCGAAGCAACGCGAAGCAATGTTCCCGCGGGTGGAGAACGCGATCTCTTCTCGCGCCGCCGTGAAATAAACCCGATGATAAAGATACGCGCGTGTGCGACAATTCATTTTAGCCCCGCTCGTAAAAAAAAAAAAAAATCCTCGTAAAAAATGCCAATATCATGCGGAAATATTCAATTAATACGCTGAGTTAAGAAAGACGACCGATGGTCGTAATTCTTGTGTTCAAAAGTTATTCGCGACATTAATGCAAAATAAAAGTCCGGCTGACGCTACGCTTGCAATTTATTGCCAAATCATATCTTAATCGCACACGTGTTCTTCAAATCGATAAAATCAAATCGCATGACACTCTACGCGAGATTTATCGCGGAATTTGATTTCTACCATCGCGCCGCTTTGAATGTGAAAGTAAACGGATTTCTATCTAGGAATATATTACGTTCGATTCACGTCACGTCGCGAGATCTCGATGACGATTCGTTTTGAAAATTAACCGGCGACGTTCTTGCGGATTAGCTTAATCGCGTCGGGCCCGCAATTATGCACGTGCGAATAAATTTCTGACAAGCGACTCCGCGATGCGCACAAAGGTTGGACGATGAGGAGGAGAGCACGGAATGACGCAAGGACGATGGGAGACGGTTCGCCTAAGGCCGTCGTTTATGCTTGACATTTATCGGGAACGACATTTCTCTATACGATATGGTCTTTCACGCCGCGCGTCGCTCAACGTTCCTCGTTACTCAAATACCGTGCCGTGCGATCACAAATTGGCGATCTCGAGATAACGCGATCGTTAACCGCCATCGCAGAAATACTCGCTCGTTGAGGTAACGCGCGGACCGCAGGTGTATAAAAACACCTATAGCGGAAAATCCGCTCGCATCCCCTTTTCGAGTTTTTTCACCCTCCTTCCCCCTCGCCCTCCCCTCACCTCCCCCGAGCTATCCTCGCCCGACGCTATCATCATTAACTCTCTCCTTATCGCCGTAGCGCAATTTCGCGAGCGATCGGTTAAACGTTTTTGCAACATCTCCGATTCCCGTGCAGAATTAAAGCTCGGCTGTTACGGCAACATAAATCGTACTTTCGTCGTACATCGTCGATATCCAATTCCCTCGATATCCGATATCCATTAAAATTACGCGTTTTTTTTTATTTCATTGACGATTGGAGTGTAACAAATTATAAATATTATATCAATAGGTATGCAATTTTTAGAAGAATAAAAGTGTTGATATTTCAATTTTAATCTTTTAACCGCTTGCTCGACGAATATGATTTGTTACAGCCTATATAGAGCTCGTGAACTCTTATGTAAATTAAGCCGTGCCTCTCGATTTTATTCAATTATATTCAGTAAAATGTGTGTGGCATAGATAATTTTACATTCATTATACAAATACGATATTTTCACGATTATTAAAATGCGTGTGGATCAGCGCATGCTGCTTAATGAACGTACAGCATCGAAATGCTTGATTTTAAATTAGCATAAGATTAGCATAGTAATTATACAAAACTACACGGAGAAAATGAGTGTAATATTCCATATTCTTGTTTCGGATAGAAACAGCTGATTGCTCTACGTGAACGATTGTCCCTTTGTGTCGCGATTCTCAAAACTAGTTTCGCAGCAAAAAAAAAGGGCAATGCTTAAGCAGGGAGGCTGCGGATGATGATTAGTATAATAATATTCGTTTGTCGCGCGAGAAAATGAGTCATTGTGGACGAGTGTGAAATTAAGGCCAGCACGCGTCGGGACAATCGAACAATTGCAAGCTCGACGCGGAGTCTGTACGGCTCCTCTGGTCAATGGCCTCAAAGGTTCTCTCTCGTGTGTGCAACGACCCTTTCTCTCCTATGTAAATCCTTCCCAGATCATCACATACTTCACGCGACCCTCTCGTGAATCGCGATCGATCGCGCGCGTTTTCTCCCAGATTGTCAAACTGTCGGCGCAGCAATGCGTTATATTAACTGCAGCAGAATCGCACAAAAAAAAGTTACAAAATTTATTAACTCTTCTATTTTGAAATAGTTGTTATAAAAATGAAATAACGTGTTCGTACTATAATAATATAAAAGTCAGATATTCTGGATTTATAGTTTAGTTCAAAGTATAACGAAGTTGTGAGAAGAAATATCTGAAAGAGGAATTACTTTCTTTCTTTCTTTTTAATTAAATATTAAAAAAACAAAAAAATTTTGAAATTTTTTTAGAAAAACATTCTATTTATTCTCATTTTATTATTAAGATGCTCGCGTTTCTTTTAAATGTAAAAAAACCGCAATTAAATGTTTTTGCCAACTATAATTTTGTACAATCATGAAAAAAAAAAAATCTTATGAAATTGTTCTGTACATTTTTGAGAGAACTTGATATTCCAGAGGTATATGTCAATCTGACTATATCGTGAAGAATAGAAAATAGGGAATCTCGGCAGAAAAATGTCGGCGACACGACGACGTGCCTCCGGCATCGGAATATGCGAATTCACCACAGTCGATCACGCAAGGTAACTTTTCATTCCTCGCGCGCCGTGCTCTCGTTTTATATACGTGTCGATATATTTCGCAGATAACACGAGCCGTCTATGCGGCCGATATTGCGGGAAGGTGGTGGTACGCGGCCAAGTTGGCAGTATGGAAAAATTATTCCGCGCCTGTTCTCTTCCGACGAAATCGAGTTGCGCGGCGCGTCTCGGCCGCGACTTGCGGACTTTTTCGCAACGCGCGCGCGAAAAGTTGCGTCGCGTACTGGAATCGCAAATTCGATATTCCCGACGGGGTAGCAAGCACATGCCGACGTACGGTTTAGCTACGTGAGCCACGTGAAAATCGACGACGGAGTTGAAATTCTCGAGAAGAACGGAACAGGGAAATCACGTAGGGGGCAGACCGGATAAAAGGTGAAGGCGCGAATATTTAGGAACCCTTTCGTGCGCGATACGTCGCGATAATTGATCCCGGGAATGCTCGTCTGGTTTCTCTTCTATTTCTCGATCCTCTCCCTCGCGTGTCAACAGTTATCGTCCACGGAGACGTCGTTACTGACATTCAAGAATGACAAGCCTGTCCAATCTGCCACTTTCTGCGGTTGCAAATCCTTTTCAGTCTAGTTAATCTTAGCAGGTTTAAATGTTCATATATATGACACATATCGGACTAAGAACGGTTAAATTATATAACTTTCGGAAATATTAATTTCTAACGTTAATGTTTAATCTGCAACACACACACATTAAGAATTCACTTGTGAAATTTATTAAGGAAAGACAAAATTTTTAATTTGTTTATAATATTCATAAAACTATTATATAATAAATATCATATTTGTAAAAATTAAATTTATAGCAAAACTAGCTTGACAAATTACATAAATAATATAATATTTTCATCTACAAAATTATTATATTTGCTTGATGCTGTTAGAATTAGGATTAGAAGAGAGAGCGAGAAAGAGAGATCTAAAACATTATTTTTTGAATTGCGGAAAGCTACATGTAAGAAAATAACATACATAATTGAGAAATTGATTTTTTAGCATTTTAAGGTAAAGTTAAAACACGTGTCGAAAGGTCCTTTTAAATGAAAAAAATGTGAAGATATCATAAGATATCTTATGTTGTTTGCAAATTAATGAATGTAACGCACATTTGCATAAAAACTGCTGTCCATTGAAGTGACTTTTGGAGAAGAATTTTGACCGCGGCAGTTTAGAAACTTAGGTCTTAGATTACTGTTTGGCAATTCCGATAGCAAGAGATGAGCGAAATTATTAATGACCATGGTTTCGCATCTAAATAGCCGGTTCTCCATGTAATTTGTGTTCAAAGCTATTGCACTTTGTGAAAGTTTGGTCGCCGAGTTTAATACATAGTCTACAACACGTATATCAATTTGTCTATACATATGTATATGTACATACATATAGCATATCGGAAATAACGGACATTTTAATATAGTGTAGTATAGATAGAAACAAATCTTGTTAGAGTATAAGAAAATCTTCCCTTATTTCTTTAAATATCATAAATATCTTTCTATTCTCATTTATATTGTATCTTTGAAGAAATCATAAGCTGATCATGCGACGAAAAACAAATAACTTGAATCTCTACACAAACACGATATAGAGAAATATTTTCGTTAAAATTACAAATATTAATCTTCCGATTCTCCAATTTAAAAATTGTAATAAGTTGACGGTGTATTTATCCACTTATTCTTCGCTTCACTTTGATGAAGTCTTTGAGCGATGGCAGATTCTATTCAAACAGAATCTGTTTGCTTGAAACGCTCAAAAAAACTCAGGCTTTGGAAATATCCTGTTTTTCCAAGCGACCCGTTGTTTTTTTATGATAACTCCGAATATTTATTTTCAAGAAACTCGCCCAAAAGCTTGATAAATAATCACGTTTATCAAAGTGTTTCCCTTTTCTAAATATTCTTTTAATTATAAATTATTATTTACAAAAATAAGTCATATATAGTCAAAAGTATTATTGAAGTCTTAAATCAGAATGTCAGCTTTCTCTAATAAAACCAGTAATTGCGATCTTTGATATAAATGATCTAAATACAATGTTGTTTAAATTAATAGTTATAAATTATGTTTTTTATTGGAAAATTATTGTGATTTATTTAACGCGCTTTTAATTACTTGCATACAAATAATATAATCTTTGTGAAAATTGAAAAATAAAGTAAAAGAAAAAAAAGTTACTCGATTGGCGTCATGGTGATGCGTCAGTGAACAAGATAAGCAAACTATATCCAAAATCGCGTAAGAGATCAGATAAAGTAAGAGAAGAGGCAGAGTCACAGAGCGAGGAACAAAATACGCCCGGCGACATTTTTTTCTGACAATTTAGCTTCGTTAAGTATCGGTGTCTGCAATCGCCTCGAACCCGATCGCGACGTCCGTTATCAGTCCCGGGGCGAAGGCGAAACACGTATTCTCCATTCGATTCGAGAGATATATCGGCCGTAAGTACCTCCTGACGCGCGTTCGTTCCAGGAGAGGAGGAAGGACGAAGCCGTCGCGCCGGAGGCTAGGAAATCTTCTCGCGGGATTATCGCGCGCCCGAGGATTGCCGATCTCTTCCTCCTTGTTTTCTTCCGCCTTGTTCGCTCTGCAATTCTGCCAGAGCGGAGCGAATATTCAATTTCAGGAATGATTCCCAGACTTTCCTCTTGCGGCAACATATTATTGCGCGTTGTAGTAAATAAATTTTTTTGACGCGTCCCTGTCATCGAGCATCTGTCAATAAATCTCGATAGGCTTGTAGCTTGTTTGGCAATTGAAGTTCGACCTCGATGATATAATTGGCGACGCGCGTATTAGGGGATTAATCCTTGGACATCATTTGAATATTGTTAATTTATGTATATATATAAGCTTTCTTTTATAGACGTATCAATACTACTAATATTGATTTAGTACAATATATTTTTTTTACATATTTAAAAATAACTGACAATTTGTAAACTTAATTTTAATATTAAACAAATGTTCTTTGACAAATCTGAGTTGAGTTTTACTATTTCTGGGATTTGTGATCGAGGCGATTAAATATCGTATAACTAAACTTAAAATAATTAAAATGCTGAATAAGTAAGTTCGAATCGTTTGTGATTTTATTTAGGTGAGAAATTAGATTTTATTATTTAATAATAATTCAGAAGTATGGTTCGTGCAAAAAACCTTACATATTCCTATGACGTATAATTAACATCTGAAAATCTTTGACATATTTTAGCACGAGAGAAATTGACTCTAAACTGATAAAGATTAAAATCAAGATCGAGGTTTCTAGGTCAAACTGTAAATGTACTTGATCTTAGAGATTTGTTCATAACTCCAAATTCACACCTCGTTTATAACTTGCTAAAAGCGTACTCGCAACGCTGTAGAGAGATATATAGGCAAGAGGCACTTAAATGATTTTCACACCTTAGAAAGCAGTTGAATTATCTTTTTTTAAAGCTGATCATGATATATTGATGATGACATATTTTTGAAAAAGTTGATAATCCTCTCGTCTCAGGCATATACATATGAAGGCTATAGATATGTATCTGCGCATCGCTCTGTACGATCTTTCAGAGAGTTTTACCATTACAAGAGCTCAGAAGTGTACTCACGGACGCTTGACAAATGCAACTTCTCGAGGGATTAATTGTCAAGCGTTCCAAACGATACAGATCGAGTACACACAAGTGTCGTTCCGCTTCCAGCTAGATCTTCGAGTAAAAAAACGATATCACGTTGCCACGCTTCGTTTGCTTCTTGTAATTATATACTTCCTCCCACGTTTTGCGTCGAGTGTGTACCCTTTCGCGATCGCATAATCAATTAATCTCGCTGATCGTTTTTGCACCGCGAGACATTTCAATCTTGTAATAGCAGCATTAGTTCGCGTGACATTTCCGGGAAGAAAGGGGCATAAAGACATCGTGTTCGATTAAATTCCATGCGGGATTTTCGATCGATCGGTCAACAAATTCTGACATCGTGTAAAGAGGGGATTCGAATGAAGCGATCTTTTCGGAATGCTAATTACTTCATTTTTCATCACTTGCGTTGTTTTGCTTCGCTACTCATTAAGCAATGATCGATCGTCCCGTCGTGTCGACGTAAATACGACTCTCGAAAATATTCGGCGCCAAATTAGCATTATCGTACGAACCTTATAAATTATCCCTGATCATTGTATCGAGAGAATCGAAATCGAACTGTCTTTTCTACCGCGCGACGTATCGTGAAGCTTGTGGTGTATAATTTCGTAAGAATTCATAAATTATTAAGTCTTATATGACCATTGAACCAAAGAAATTGCCTTAGAATAAACCGAGACGTCAGATTCATGCAGCATCTTGCTTTGTCCTGCAAAAATTTTCATGTTATTTTTTATCATATTTTTAAAAAATTTAATTTTAAGAAAATTTTATAAAGTTTACGATTAATTTCGAGTCGAACCTCTGCCGCGTCTGAAAATCAAGATTAGAAGAAGATAATTAGTCTGGACTACGGTTACAATTTTTATAATATAACATCATTGTATTGATTGACAAAACAACAACAAAAAAAAACTGCTATTGCTCGCCTCTTTATAGCGTTAACAACCGTAAATTGGCAGCAGTCGAGGATTAAAAAAAAAACAACGAAGTAAACGCGTTTCCTGAGATGCTAAAAATAATCTTGTGGCATAAGTTCCCGAAAAGCGAAGATTTGCGACATTATCGCGGTCGGTTCGGGTCGTTTTCACCGAGCCAGCAGGTTTCGACAGTCAATTAACCGCGAGAAGCAAGAAGCGGCGCCTAATCTCTCGCGCTCGGCCAATTTCGCGCCACATCGCTAATTAACGCCGTGAACGCGACGACAAAATATACGCCCCGGCGGATTCTCAGAGCGACGATAAGAACCCATATAAATTATCGCGGCGGCCCATTACCTACTCTCAGTCCGGCGCGTCCCGGACGGCCGATTAATAATCGAATTTATTGGAAGCTGCCAATTGATATATCGGATTAGCCCCTCATTTGTCCACGTTTACGAGCGAATTCGCTCGTATAATAGCGGGTTTTATGAACGACCGACCAGCAGGTGGTACAGCCCGAGGGACAGATGCACCCACACGAAATCACCGGCACCGTTCCGGGGTGCCTTTTCCTTCTCTTCCTCCTTCTTTCCTTGAGATAATTGCGTTAATTGCGTCATCGCGATGCTGTGCGACGCGACGCCTCGGAATGTCTCGCGTTTTAGTCTTAGTTGTCGCTGGTATTTCAGAATCGGCATCTGGATATCATCACGCGTCCTCCTCTTTATAAAACACGAGACGTATGTGCGATCCCGAGCTCGTAAACGTTCCGAGCGGAATATATCGAGCAATTTTTAAACATGGGAGGCGGCGTGCATGAGAGCTGACGTTTCCGCTTTTACGCTCTTAATTTATCGACTTGAGATTCTCCGGATTAAACCGCGACGATTCCGTAGTTTCGATAATGTGTGAAGTACTTTCGGAGGTAAAAAGCCAGCGCGAATTTTAATACACGCTGTGTAAGCGATGCATTTAGAATGAACAAATTATTATTTTTTTATTATTTTTCCTATATGAAAAAGTAGTCCTATATGAAAAAATATTTCTGCTGTAATAATATGATATGTATACTGACATTTTCGATTGATTTAAATTTATTATTGCAATAGTAATTTAGCTTTCAATTCGCGCTCCACTCTAAAATCGTAATATGGTGAGAATTATGTGATAACTGCTGTGATAACAATTTCAACATGGCATTAAAAGGGGTCGGCTTTCTCCTGTACGAATGTGCCACATCAACTTCCAGGTACAATAAAAATTAAAAGGGACGAGACATATAAATATTCTTACGTGCAATTCGTTGATTGAATTGCGAATATAAAATTCGGTTTTTTCACGCTTTTATTTCATTACGATGCTAATTACACTCGCGACAATAAAAAAAATTGCAATTGTACAAAATATTATAAGTTTATTTTCCTTAAAGAGAAATGTGATACAATTCACATATCGGCTAGTAAAAGAAAATTCTAAGTTACGCTTAGACATTGTTTATCTATTCAATTCTTTTTTATTTCCTCGGACTATAAAAATATCTACGCACGTTTCAAAACCTGATCAAAGGATTTTGTGAATTAAAAAATTAATGTCACATATATTTAATATGTAATATTAAATCTAGATGTTACATATTATACTTAGAAAACATTTGACAAAGATTGACAACCTAACAAGCAATTGCATCTTGAGCCATGCTTTTATACAATGCAAAGAAATGAAAATGTTTAACTACATGAGATGATACCTCGCGTGAGATCGCCATAAAAAGAAAATATGTAAGTTTACGAGAATTCTCTCTCTCGCTCAGGGGTTGACTGGGGAAAATATCCTCAGATCCTTGCCCCATTTCCCTCCAACGGGATTCGCGAATTTATAGGCGAATGAGATGCGAAGAGAGAGAGAGCGAGGGATGCGAGGGATGCAACGGGCTGCATGTGCGTCGCGTATTCGCGCGCAGATACGCGTGTCGGCATTAAATCACCGTCGAATCTAAACACACACAATACGTGCCACACGGCGCGGTCTTGCACGCATCGCTTAAATCTCCTTAACGCGTCACGCGTTTACGGCGCCTGCAGAGACACGCCCGGGCCCTGCAGTCGACTGCAATCTGGCGTGGAAAAGTGCACGCGCCCGGCGCGTCGTGCAAACAAATAGCGGACGAAAATATTTATCGCTCGCGCGCCATCCCGCTCGCGTCTCTCGCTCGATATCCACGGAGAATCCGGCCTACAGAAGGGTCTCTTCATCGATCATATTTAATTGAAACCCAACACTCATCCCTGAGTGTCTCTCAATAAATCTAGATTCATCGCCGACTGTGTTTTCACGGGGGGAGAGGGCTATTCCTCGGTAAGACGCGATACGCGAGAAGAAGGGAAAAGAGACAGTTCGAGCAAGACACTAGGAAGAACTTGGGCGGAAGTATATAGGCGGTTTTCCCTTAAATTTCCGTGGCACCCTCATAGATAGGAAATATCGTCAATAAATCGTCCGCAGAATAATTAACTGAATTCGATTCGTATAAATAAAAAACTATGTAATAAAAATAAATATTTCGGGAAAAATCGTTCTTTTCTAAATACATTTTATTAATTGGAAAAAATACTTTTCGATTGCATACATTTATATTCTATTGAATGTCATTAAAAGGCTTTCTTAATATTTCAACTTTTCCGTTTAATGAGAGCAATTGATGTTAATGATAAGCAATTTAAGAAAAAAACAATAGAGAAGAAGAAATGTATTTTCTTATCGATTATCAGATCTTGCTTTTCTCTCTGAGAATCTCTTCTTTGATCGATACTGTCCAGATGTACTATCGACTTTCTCGTCCCTGGCTCGAACAGACGCCGACTGTTTATACGACAAGTGTTTTCCCAAGGCGAATAATTTCTCCTTATATGATTTTGCTAAAATATCAGCTGAATATCGATAATATCGATTTGACGAAAAGATTACAAATTTCTATGAAACGCAGAAATATATTTAATTAAAAGATAGATCATTTAGAAAGAATATTACATTTAGAAAAAAAATTACACATACTCTATACTTTCGCAAAATATAACGATATCTTCTCAAAATAGAAATACGATTCAGAATAATGATACCACAGTTTACAATTAAAACTAAAGAAAGATTATCTATCAAAATCATTTGATAAGAATAAGAGAAATCGATCAATCTCTGATAAGAAGAGTACTCGTTCGCGAACAGTCAGTCGGCACCCATCAATTATCGATAATCATACTCAGAATAATTTCGCTATGCTCGACAACACAATTCGGTTCTCTCCTCGAATCATAAATCTCGCCATGTCCTACACGGCGGCGGAAGATAGACGTTCATCGGTGCTGGACAAATTGAGCCTTTCGGTTACGCGCCAAATACGTCGTGATCGTCCAACGCTGCTGCCAACCCGCCAATTACACGAGGAGCTGGCCGATTTCTTTCGTTGCGCGAGGAGAGAGAGAGAGAGAGAGAGAGAGAGAGCCGCGATCGGCGCCAATTATTCGTAATCGACCGACCTTCCCGCTATCGATCCGCGCTTTCTCGAGGATGCGTTTTCTCGACACGGAATGATGGATACCGCATCGCAGCAAAGTACTTGGGCTTAGCCGGCTGTGTCATTAACTCTCGAGACGGCGCAGCTCGTCTTCGGCACCCGGGGATCGACCGGTTGGAGAGGAGGCCCTCTCCTCGTCAGCGCGCTTCAAAGTAACGCGAGTAAATGCGCGAGATCACGACGCCAGAAGCGGATCGCTCGCATGGATCGCTCGGGAGGACCGCAAATTTGCATTAAGAAACCGTCGGCTAAGGCGGATCCGAGCAGCGCTCGACTCTCTCTCTCTCTCTCTCTCGTATCGATGCATCCTGCGTGTCTCGAAGAAAAGTATCATGATGCAGCAAAAAATTGATAGCCTCGTGCTTCTTTAAAGAGTTTAACGTTGAGAAAGTGATTTTTTTTCTCTCCTCGATATATATAAAGATCATCATCCGGTGAAAAATCAGAAATTTTTGAAACATCTTATCTCAATGCTTACTCTTTATTCTATAATGCTTAAAATGTAATAAAAATTATATACATGTCATGCGCATATCTGATGCGTTTCAAACTGCAATATTTTCAAGCTGTTTTTTCGTCTTTCTTGTTGCAAAAACGAAATGAATATATCTTATGTCTTTTTTTATTCATTTTTACTTTTAGTTTGATATTAATTTTTTGCCGTCGTAAAAGACGGATCTGTCAAAATGACGAGTATCTCGCATTTCTTACTGTAGGAAGGTTACAATTTCTTCATTTTTGTACCATTTAATTAATTTCCATTTAATCTTTATACTGCATATCTTGACTTCGATGTGCCATTATCATGAATTAAGGAGTTACATTAACTGAGTCTATTAAGAAGTAACTTAGAACTCTGCCGTAAAAGTTTTTGCACCGCAAAAACTCAATCGCGCGGAAGGAATGAATGCATATAGTAATCGCGATACTCGACGAGCGTCTCCGACTTTCCAACTGGCGAACGTCATAGTACTTTGCCACGCGACACCGCACAGACATCGCGGTAGGCTCGGCTATCGGGTTTCGTCCCCCCATTACACCTCCCATGTATTTATTACGGGTTCTTCTCCTCTTTCGTCCCAGCAGCAACGGCTCCCCCCGTCGCGAACCTTCTCGACTCGTCCAGATTCCCTTCTCACTCGTCAACGTCTCGTGTTCCAGCCACTCTACTCGCGGCCAATCAAAACTACGAGCGATGACGTCTCCATTCATGGGACCCGAAGCTCCGTTTCACGTTGCCCCGTTCCCCGTTCGTTTTTTTCTCGAATTCCTCTCTTCCCTTTCTCGTCTCGCCCACTCTCTTGTACCTCGCGCTAATTGATCCTAAGTGGCTTGTGGGAGAACCCGTAATCCCCCTCCTCCCTCTTCTCATTCACAGTCCGTGACTAGTCACGCTCGGGTCGAAAAGAAGAGTGATTGTGGAAGGAGTAGAAAAAGAGCGAAGAGAGCCATATACATGTATCTATTAACGCGCGCTCGAAGATAGGCTCGAAATTCATCGTCGCGCGATATCATTGAATCTTGAGAAATTTTATGAGCTTTAACCACTAAACGATGCAAATGAATTTATAGAATCACACACACACACGAGAGACTTGCAGTGCTTACAAATCTTACAGAGTGTTCGATAATAGACGCATTTGTGACGATGTCTCTCTTGTCAGAAATGACTCTTCCATTAAGCCTCCATAAGCGCTATCTGTTAGTGTTGGGCAACCTCGCGACGCTGTATTTACGTGTAGCATTTAATAAAGGCGGCATTAGAATTCCACGAAAGAATTGTCTCTCGAAGCGAGATTAGGAATCGTTTCGTTCAAGCGTAAATTAAAAGTAGCGCGAGCCATCGAGAGATTAACCAGCATTTGCATGCGGTATCGCGTCGCCTTAATTGTCGTCTAAATTAAAGCAACGTTCCCCTCCGCGGCCGTATTCGTTCTCCTCTCGGCGACGTTGCGTTTATCGGTTGCGATTAAATCAGTTCGGCGAAGGAAAAAGAAAAATACGTTTTCTTTTCTTTCCGAAAATAATCTAAACTTCCCGTGAAACAAAAAGCGCACACACGAGAAGGAAAGAGAGAAAGCGGAGGACACACAGTTTTGTAGCCGAAGGCATCGAAAATCGTGGCTGGTCTCCGACGCTCGCGTGGCAGCGAGCTATCAATTTAATCGTCCGCTGATGAATGGACAGATCGGTTTTCTTAAAGTACCTCTCTGTCATCTCCCTCTTTCTTTCTCTCTCTCTCTCTCTCTCTCTCTCTCTCTCTCTCTCTCTCTCTCTCTCTCTCTCTCTTCCTCTCCCATCGTCGTTTCTCCTTTCTTCGCTCCTCGCGCGCCTTCATTTCCTCTCTATACATCTCGCGATATATGCGTTCGTTTCCCCTGTCAACTCCTTCGTTATCCGCCGTTTCCTCCGCCGTTCTCCCCGTCACTGTATCACCTCTCCGTGCGCTTTTGCATTCCTTTTTCTTCGTCTCCTACTACATCACCGATTCGCTCCCCGCCTTTTCAGAGCGTAGCTCTCCCGCATAGCTCTTTGTGCATTTTACCGGTCTTTCTCTTGGCTTTCTTCGCGCGTTTCTCTTTTCTCCGAGAGAACGAAGGCATGTATATTCATTGGTCGCTTCTGCAACACTTCTGCCGGTAGTCATATATCCATGCGCCGTGCCCTTAAATTATGCGCGCAATTACGTGTACCCGTAATACTCGCGCAAGCATATCGGAGATGTAGATGATGCACTCGGGTAAGTGCATCAAGCGTGAAAGCGAAGCTCAGGATTGCCGGATGCGTCGGGGGGGTTTTTTTTTTTTTTTCGTAGGTGCTAATGACGAAGCAAAGTGCCCTGGGTATCAGTGGCCAAAGTGCTCTCGACTCTCTCGGACAGTGGATTGAGCCGTTTTGAGCGTATCGCGTGACAGGATTGGCTCGTGTCACGTAACGCGTTTCGAAACGCGTCGCGGCTGTCACGTTGATGCCATGCAACCGCGTAGACATCAGGCATAAAGTGACTTCTTACGAGAGGTATATACGTCTTCGGAAGAAAAGCGAATCTCTCTCTCTCTCTCTCTAACTTCTTACGTCGACAATTTTACCTGAGACATGAACCTCGTGATCCGTTGGAATAAATTCTCTTTTATTTATTTAATAAATTCTCGTTTACTTAACTACAGCGATTGCATGCAGATTTAAATATGACAGAAAAGTGTGCAGGGAGAAAAAAGTGGGACAAGTATTTCAAACAGTATAGTGGAAAATGTTTAAACGATCGTAGCGAATGGGCGTTACAGAAAGGTGACGAGTTGAATTCCACGTTATTAATCTTATTGCCACGATTTACATGATTGTATCTGACAGCGCTATTCAACGATTATCGATGTCTGATTCAGGGGGATTAAATTTAAATTCGTCGACCGATTGCGAACGGTAATAAACGCAACAGAGCGATAAACGCGGGCGACGAATAAAATCGGAATTATGATCGCGCGTTCGCAGCCACACAGAAATATATCTATATATATATGTATATTTATATGTGTGTATGTATGTGTGTGTGTGTGTACTGCCAAGTTTTGATCGATTAATTTAATTAACCGCTCCCTTGCGACGAGTGATCCTCGCGATCTCGAGCGAGATAGAGCGATCAGCGTGAGGCATCCATCCCGCTCTTGTTTCATATCAATTAATAATCTCGCACACTTGTCGCGCGATATTTATGTAATACGCTCGAATAAACACGCGTTCTCGCGGTCGCGTTTCGAAATTTCTACGCGACGATGAAGTGTGTGCGAGCGCTTGCCGTTCAAGGAGAAGATTCCGGTTTGCGGGCCGACCACTGTTTTGCCAATTGTAACGATGTTTTCCTTTTAAGAGAAATCCCGACGCGATGCGCGGTTAATTTCAGAACGTATACAAGCGCGTTATGCAAGCGCATAATTCGTACGCAATAAAAAAAGAAACAGGGAGCCATTACCGCGGACTTTAAATCTCTTTATCCTTTCTCGCGTCGGGATTAATATTCCACCGTAACTCATCCCCTCTTAGCCTGTAACTCGAATAACACAACGCGGATAAACTTTATTGCATCATCGCGTGTTGCGAAGATTCACCGCGATGGACGCAGATGTCCAAAAAACATGCGCCTTCAAAGCAAGGTTTTTCGACGAATAGATAAAATAATTAAAGTGTGCAGAGGAATGTAAATTTGAGATGTTTATCCAAAATTACCCTTGATCTGCGATATCCATTAGATAATTTCACATTTTATCTTTTGCTTGTAAAAAGTAAACATGTACATTTATCCGAAACCAACTTCTTCAAGAAAGAAATATAAAAAATTAAAAAATAAAATATACTTTTAAATGTAAGATATAAAAATTTTTCTCACGCAGTCGTCTATACAATTTGTTCTGATAGGTTTCTAAAATGCGCATAAAATTCAAGACATACCATTTAATTAATAAATTTAAACGAATAATTAATTTTATAAACCTAAGAGATCATGTATTATGTATCTCGCTATATATTTATCTCTATACTAACGAAAGCTATACTTTAAATAAATAAAGCTCTCACATATCATGCGTCGAGCTTACGGTCGAGTGTACGGAACCAGAAATGGAATCTAAGAAAATCAGTAAACCACACAGATCGCGAAGATTCCATCAGACGAAAAAAAGGAGAGAGAAAGAATATTTGCCGATACTCTCTCTCTCTTTCACATCTGTAACTCGCGCGAGATGCTCCTCGGACATAAAGGTATCTCTCCAACACAACGGAGAGATGTGTGCGCGTCACGTTTATAAATTTCACTGCGCGCACCAACGTCGTCGCACGCACACGCATAAATCGCGCGCGTAACCCCCTCGGGGTGCGGGCAGAGCGCATAAATACACGCTCGCACACACTCATCCCGGTGCATAAGAGTATAAACGTGCTTGTATCCGCGGAGAAGGATTCAAAGAGCGAGCGAGTGAAAGAGAGAGAAAGAGAAAGACAGAGAGAGAGAGAGAGCGAATGGAACATGCAGAGAGAAGGAGACGAGAGAGGAAGGAGGCTGAGAGACTGCGTGTTCAAACAAAGGTGAGTCTGCAACCTGCACATAATGCGCTTCTTAGCTCCTCGTGCGCGTTTCGCTACCTTTCTCTCCTATTCCCTTCCTCTCCTCTCGCGTTCTCCTTCTAACCGCCTCCTGCTCTCGGACGTGCCCTCCTCTCGACGCTGATTCTCTTCGTTTTGTCGATGTTATACATCGCGGAGGTTACATCCGGGCGGAATGTCTTGTTGCCAGGTGTACGGGGAGAGATCTACCGCCTTTCCTTCCTCGCTCTATGTTTTCCCTTGTACGAGCCGCGGTTTACTTTCGACGACATCCTTTTGCGCGAGATCGCCTTGTGTATTCTCCGTTTTTTATTCGATTCGGAACAGTACGAACGATAATGCGAACGACACTGTAATCGTAATCTAAATTGCAAGCAGGGGAACGCGTTTCCCATTAAAAAAAAAAAAGAAAAAAAAAGCTGATTATACATATAGATACTATATAGATCAGATTCATAATAAAAAAAATGTTAAAAGATAACTTTTAAATAGTTATCAGAATTGTCACAATTTTCAATGCGCTAAGAAAAGACTGATGTAATTACATTATGAAAACATCATTATAGATGCAAGAATGATATAAACTACATGTATTTTCTTTGAAAATAGATCTCGCATTAGATTAAAAGTTTTAATCATTTATTAATTCACAAACTGTGAGAAGGAAATTGCTGATATATTTCACAAGCCTATTTTCAGCAAACACAGATGTATGCGAAAAAATTAATTTATCTCGATAGATATTGCAAAATATATAAGAATCACGCATGATTCTCGTTCGGATGTTATAATCCGATATAATTGCAGTGACAAATCAGAGGAGTCTCAAGTAATCTTGTTTAGAAACCGGCAACATATATTAAACATTGTTTATATTCCCGAAGCGCGTGTCGATACCTTTCGAACAGGCACCTTTACGTGACCCACCTGAAAGTGTTGTACAGGTAGATAGATGGGTAATAGGAGGTTTTGAAGGCTCGTCACCGGCTGCGGTATAACGGAGACCCGCGTCGCGGCTACCCGCTAATCGAACAGTAAACCCGGCTTTTATTCGTTTGCGCATTGGCGAGTACATTCGCATGCAAATGCGCACGACGGTAATAAAGAGGGAGGGTTGCGGGCGACGTGCTTCGGTTATACGTCGTAAAGCTCGCCGGTGGTATTCGCGATAATTGCGAGATTCTAAGGGTGAGTAATAAAACGAGTCGATGGAAAGAGAGAGAGAGAAAGAGAGAGTGAGAAAAATATAGAGAGAGATAGAGAGCGTCCGCCAGCGGGATATACGCGTTATCCTAGGCGGAAGTACGCGCGATGACGCGTGAATTTTATGTATGCAGGACTCGTGAGTTTATTAGTATTCGCTCTATTAAAGTTAACAATAGCCTCTGACTGTATTCGCTAGAAATTGGAAAAAAAGAGACATAATTTGTTAAAAAATCCTTAAACCGAGCTTAGAAAGCATCAAATATTCTATCTTTATTATTAATTAATAAGATTTAAAATAAATAGAATTAAAAGCAATCTTTACTTGTTACTTTACTGATGGAAAAATCTAAAAAGTAAAGTTGAAAATACATTAATTTTTCGCTATCCTTTTCTCTCAATACGTTAAATTAATATTTAAAAGGAAAATAATTATGCTCTCATAAAAAGTTCAGGATAAATCAAAATAACATAAACAAACAGTTCTCCGTTTGTCTAATTATAAGTAGTAGATCTCAAAGAATCTTTCAATCAAGTAAAGATGATTTGGATTGATGAATAGCGCGTCACGCAATATAAAATAACGAATTCCGCGACGCGAGATTGATAATTTGCGATATCGACGTCTCTCGCGTCTCGTTTCTCATTATCCGTTCTCTTCTGCACGTTCTTCCGACAATTAATCAAAATCAATTAGTTTTCCCTCTCATTTTCTACCGTATTTTTCGCAATCTTATTTTTCACGGCTGTTTATCGTGTATCCTCTGGGGATGATTTACTCGAAGGTAGTCGAAGTTTCAGCGCAGTAAGTTCTCCCGCCGATCTCTTCTGAAAATCCAGAACGAACGGTTCCCGCGAGGAAAGTTTACTCTAAGCATCTTATCCGAGTTCTAATTGGACCCGCCTTCCACGTTAACATTAAACGATTATGTCAGGTTGTACCTTTCGTAAGAGACCTCCGAGATTGCTGACTCCATTTCCGAGCACGATAATTGCTCTAATCTGATTAACCAAATCTCATAGAGGCGGCCCTTTTTAGCTAGCAAAATTGTGCCTCCTCACGATCTGTAGCAAAAAATGCATCGATATTCATGCTCGCGCTTATTATCATGAACTTTGTCAGAGAATCTGTTACATGAAAAGTTAAGGCTCAATGAGAATGAAAACCGTTAATATCGATATCGAGGGACATAACTTTACTGACAATCTGATTGCATTATTCATTATTTGCAGTAAAAATCACCTATGTGTTGCGAGTAGCTTATAATAATTACAATGCAAGAATTATTCAATGTATTATTTCATTATTATTTTTTTATTGGAAATTTTTGTCCTACAATGTCTGGTTATGAAAGTATCATAAAGCGCAAAATTTATTAATTTCAATGTCGAGTCATTCTCTTTTAAAGAAGTACTAGTTTAAAATTGCGCCTATTAAAATTTACGAGTTCTTTTTTCGAGACTCATCACCTATGAAAGAAAGAAGGATTACGAAAATTTATACTTTTTAGAAAAAAAACAGCATTTGAGAGATAGTACATTTTTTCCGAGGAAGCCCGTAATTGTCGAATTATCTTCCTCGATGACGAGGGTCGTCTCAACGCTGTTTCGCCGCGGCTGTTAAGTCTGCGCGCAGCGGGACTTAATTTCAATAGGATTTTATATCGGGGCTTCTCGTTAAAATCCCGGGTGGATCCGGTGTTATAACACGACATCGGAGTATACGAGACGCGTGCGTGTCTTAAGTGCGGCGCGAATGCATCGAAGGCGACGGAGGAGAAAGATTACAAGCAGAGCCTACGAAGACCCTTTGTTACACAACGTTTCGTGCAAAAGAGAACACGCGAATAAATTAAAAGAAGATAGGCAAGTGCACTCTCATGCCCACGCGGTAATTAGATACGCCTTTCACCTCCTCTGCGTCGCTCGTTTTTGCAAATCGGTCTTTGTGAATCAGCTCGATCTTCAATTCCAGATAAGAATCTTTTCTGATTAAATTGAGATTGTATGATAAAAATAATTTTGCGTAATATGTATAAAATAATATTTATAGAAGAGGAGATGTATAAAAACTTTCTCTTCGATAACTTTTTCGAGCTGCATAAAGTCAAAAAAATAACTATAAAATAAAATTGTAAAGTTTTATCACGACGGATCTTTTACGCAATGTTAATTAAAAAAAGAGACTATAAAATGTTATTTGCTACTAAATAAAATTTTTTTATTCATCCGCGAAGATGAAGTCGTCCGTGCGGAGTGACCGAGAAGTCTTACGTTCGCATGGTAGACTAAATAAGCGCTGCTAGCCGTCAACCGCATTACAATTTGCTAACAAACTTACAACTTAGCCCGAAACTGGATTATAACTAAATTCCATCGCTCCACATTCTTCCGCTGGAGCAGCTGCTGTTGCGCATTTAACTTTGGGAAACTAGTTAGCCATCCTATATATAAGAGAGTGACATATAAACTCTTCAGTTTAAGAAAGCTTTGCTGGAAAAGATATATAAAATAAATATGATTTTCTATTTTTTAATAAATCATGATCAACAATAATAGAATTTTAATTCAATCATGATAGTTCAGCGATCAAAAGAAAAAATCAATGAAACAAAGTTGTTTGATAAGTGTCAATATAAAATACAAAAGCGTTACAAAATATTAATTATTTTTCCCTAAATGAGTACTTTTCAGCGAACATGAGGGAAATGTGTGACTATAAATAGAAAAATGGAAGGAGAGAAGGTTGAAAGATGAAACTTGCGAAGCACGTTTCTGTAACTTCGCCAGCAAATCCGCTTTCTACTCTCTCTTCCGCCTTCTCGCAAACACTGGCTTACAAATCCACTTGTGATTAGACAAAGCAAACACCACAAAGCCGCGAGAAGAAGGAGTGTGTTCCGAGGCGGCAAAAGAGGCGACGAGCGAGAAAGACTGAGCGCGAGACACAAAGAAAAAGGATAGGGAAAAGAGGGAGAGACACTAATAGTGCTGATCCCACCGCAAGCTCCGGGAGGTTTAAGTCCCGGTTAAGTGGCGGGTAATGAATATGCTAACGTGTGCCGAGTATGCAAGGAAAGCTTTGCACTTTGGTATCGAGTTCAAGCACCTTTTGTGGCTTGTGCGAGCGCGGATATATGTATATCCACGTGCGTGTATACATGCTGTGCTTATTTCATGAATATCGGGCAGCTTGCGATACTTTTCAGTTTAGAAAATAATATCGAGAAAGTTCGAAGCATTTTATGCATTTCTATTTAAATGACGATAATCTGTATAAATATTTCTAAAATTATATATTTTTATTTTTATACATATGTTTTTTAATTATAAATATTTATAAATACCTTTTATTTTAAGAGTAATAATTTTTGAGATATTTTAATAGTTTTATTAAAAAGCCATGTTTCTCTGACACGGTTTTTGACTTCATTCTCTTTTTTTAAATTTATTTAAAATAATTTTAAATAAATATAAATTTTATGTATATTTTATGACAAATTTAAAGTCTCCGTATCGTTGTCAGTGCGCATTAAAGGAAGTACTTATGAAACGATCACCTCGAGAAATTCAATTTCATGACATTCGATTAATGCGATATAATGAACTGGCCAAGCGCGAGCGTGACACTTCCCTTCTGCGATCGACGACGTGATATCTCAAGTGGGAAGTCGACAACGACGACGACGATGACGACGACAGCGACTCGTCAATGTCTCTCCCTTAGCTTGAATCGAAGCTGCTTTTGAGCACGACTACCGAAGCAGGTTTATCGCGCGGCGGAATAATATTGATTAAGTTTTGAGATGAACACCACCGATACGCTTCATGACCGGATTTAACACGTACGCCGCGAATATCTCATCTAGAAAATTCTAAATCGCTCTCGTTACTCCGCAGTCATGGTAGATAAATCGCCCGCGACCGGTAACTATTTTTTTTTTCTATGGAATATCATGTCTATGAATTTATTACATCGAGATAAAAATCGCTGTCGAACAAATTAATACGACGGAGAAAAAGAATGTTGATAATGTAGCAGCGTCAGTTTTAAGAATGCTTATAGCGCAGAAAAGTGCAATAGATTCATCAATTCGGTATAGATTTCTGCAAATGCTTTTCTCAAATTATGTTGGTAATATCACAGACGAGAGATTCTTCTAAATACGCGAATTACGAAAATATCACAATATTCTCGCGTAACATTAAAATTATTAAAATTATTATACGAAAAGAGATTTTTGTTTCTTTTATATTACTCGAATTTAAAAATCGACAATCAATCGGTTGTCATTTCGGAAGAAAGAATCTAATCGTTGCATTAATTCGGCTTACTTGGAATTCATCGTCTGTATTTTTTTCTTTTCGTATCTTCGAATTCCCTCCCCAATAACAAACGTGCGCGCCCATGCGAAATAAACGCACGAATTACTTTCGGCGATCCAAGTCACCCCTCCGATGGCGAGCAATCTGTCTACAGCGACCGAACCGAGACTCAGTCACGTTAGGAATTCCGCCGTAGCGCCGGCGTGTTAATTTAATACTGCGTGAAATTTCGCTTTGCGCGCCGCACAGATCGAAGTCTTGACAGAGTGGAAGAACCAGGAGGGTGCGTCACGGAGGGTGGGAGCGTCTCGGTGACCGATTCTGTTTGAGAGGCAACCCTTGCCCGAGGGTGCCATCGGGGTTAGAGTAAACACGGGGTAAGCCTTTGGGTGCCGGGGGTAGATACAGTTGAAACGCGTATCGTTCCGGCATGGTCACGCGTACTGTACAAACAGGGGAAGTTTCTAATATATACCCGACCACCGCGTATATCCAACGACAATCGCCGGTCGGCCGCGTGTAAACGCGTAATAAAAATTCGCCGTGAGATGTTGTATTATGCAGGCAACCGTGCATCTCGAAGGATTATAAAATCGGCGGTTATTAAATTTAATCAATTGAAGGAGATTGATTATTTTTGGTGAATCATTATGCGAGTTAGTACCAAGTAATAAGTAAATTTTGTTATGCATAGATGTTTTGCGTAATTACACGCAACCTCATTAGAGTCATACAAGCGTGTAGAATAATGTTAAGATACAAATATAAAGGGAAGCTGCAGGATTGAAGAGAGCGAATGAATCAATGCATAATGTAGAACAGAGAGGCTGTGTGCTCGATCGAATATCGTAATTTCTGACAGCGCCAAATATTATTTTTACCAGGCGTAGAACGGTGATTCTGTGTCACGCAACGACACGAAGGTCGCGTATAAAAGTGGCTTGTCGCAATATATACCCTTCGCGCGAGGAATAATTGTCCGTGACTGCTCTCGCAACGCGCGTCCACGCGATTAGACGAACAGTGGGCACGTTGTGATAGTACGATCGTTAGTGAGCCGTGAAATTACGACGCCATCGGACGTTTCTACTACCGATGCAATACATTGCCCGCCATCTCGCCGTATATATCTCGTAAGCCGCGAGAGATTTTTATTTTACGCCGAGTGGACAGTTAATAGTGGCATAGAGGACAGTAGCAAAATTATGTAATATCTATATGATAAAAAAGTTCTATTAGATTAATTTCCTTGTATGTTTTCTAAAGATATTTTTTTTTTCTACAATATTCTTTTTTAATCTCACGCTACACGCTATTAATAATCCTTCTTAGATAGCAGTGAAATTAATACACATAGATAGAAGCGGGGATAAAAATACAAATTGATACGAAAAATATAATCTTGAATAACGAAACGCTACGTCATTGGCATTTGCCGATGGAGCCTCTTACAGCGATATCAACTGGACTCTGAATAAATTCCCTATAGCGAGAAAATAAATTCCTATGACAAATGTATGGAATAAGAGGAATAAGAGGAAGAATTGTAGATCAGACGAGAGAAACAGAGAAATAAAGAGAGAAATAAAACAGCGATCGAATAAAAAGAAAGAGAAACCGTAGAGCGATCGTGTTTCACCTGCGATATTTATCCCCCACATCAGGAAAACATAGAACTGTGTAATTCTGAGATCTCCAAAATGATTTGAAACAAAAAGATTCGCCATATGCTAATCAGTTTCCAAGACACACATGATGCGTACAAGCGTTGGAATAATATGATCATAATCTTCAGAAAAAGAATATTAACGTCCAGATATTGATAGTGATAAGAAGAAATAACTGGATTATTACGAGACTATAGTTTATTACTGCAGTAAACTTTTTGAGTTGCGATATAAAAAATATACAACTTCTCTTAGGAATTTGCTATGATTATTTGACGATTTGACCAGATTTTGTATTATTATAATTTTATTTATATCATCTCATGCAAAGTAGATAAATTAACAAGAGAAAAAATAATTTTAAACAAACAAATAAATCATAAATACTAAAATGAGACGACACGTACTGAAAAACTTAGATAAGTTTTATAAAAACAGATTAGGGCTTAAGGGATAAAGACAAATAACCCGCAACACGTAGCACTAACACAAAGCGCGTTCAGAAACCCTCGATAAGCAATAAATCACTATCTAATTTAGAATCCGCGTCACACGTATAAAGTGTAGCTTCTAAGAAAGTGCTGACTTTATCCCTCGGGACGAGTCGGAGCGAAAGGAGCTTACGGTCGGGACAAGTGGTAGACGCTGCGAAGCGGACAAGTAAAGCGGAAAAGGAGTGAAAACGAGATACGGGGAGAATCGAGAGGAGAGGATCGAGGAACTCTCCATTCGTCACCGTGGAAATCTCGAAACGTGCGGCGCTGTTCTGACCTGACGGTACGTCGACAGGGGGCCGTATTTTCCCTCGGAAATGTCGGGCACGAGATTTGGGAGGGTGTTTGCCGAGGGGTGGAGGGGAGCGTGAGTTGGGGGGTCAGACGGCAGGACCGATTCCGGAGTTCACTAACCGTGGAAACGTCACTGAGAGAAATACCGAGTGCAACGGCGGAACGAGGAATTGCAGAAATGTGCATTTTTCGCGTGTTTCGAGCTTGTAAGAACGTAGAATGTTGAGAAAAGCGAAGCACGAATATATCTCGTAAGGCATATCTTATAAAATAATGGTCATCGTCGTTGTCGTCGTGGACGCTTGCGACGCGCGGCAGCGCTCAACAGCACTCGACAAATATTATTGTTCGCCACCCATCTTAGTTTCACGTGAATCGCAAGATTCAACGTAGAAACTGAATAAAGTTCGTGAACATTTGCGACAGCAATTTCACCTCTCCATCTTATCCAATTCGATACCGTGTCTAATGTAAGTAGCTTATATTTATGTAACAAATACTGTGCTTCGGATATATCGCCTCGTTCAGGCATGCTCCCCTCTTATCCGCAAACAAGTTGAGTCGACATTCATTAGCATGCGATTAGACTTATTATTTAATGTCGCGAAGATAGTTTACCAAGAGCGATAATGTTAAGTCATGACTATTTAAATGAACCGGTGGGTGGTGTGACATGCAAATACGACCGCTCGTACTACTTAACACGATGTTAAATTTAAATTTATTTAGTGGGCGTGGTTAATTATTCAATCGGAGTCGCTTTTCCTTCGGAAAGATCTTATCTTCCTGGCGCCATATTAATCATCGTTTAATAACGCCGTGATTCCGCTCTGTCCTTACTTTGGATACCAAAAGAATTAGATCAAGTCAACTTTTTAAAGTCATCGATATATCCGATATCTTAAATTATCACACATTCGAGGGAATTAAAACTTCTTCGATACAATCTCAAATATCTTCAAGTTCAAATATCTTTATAAAGATGTAAAGATTTTTCCATACAACTTCATTACACTTGCTTATCTTCGTCGTATCCAGCGAACCGAAATCGAATCATTCTGTCAACCGATTAATTTCAAAATTTATTATCGTTACGGAAGGAAAGGAGGGGCAATCTCAAGTTTGGAGCACGATTAAAGCTCAAACTTAAATTACGCATCAAAATGGAATTACATTCGCGCCGTCCCATGCGATCTAACACCGATGGCGATGTTCTCCTCCTCCCTTTTCCCTCGTCCCGAGAGGATTAATTTATGAAACTTACGCTGGTCCTAAGACGAGCTTAAATCTTCTTTCCACGGCGGCCGTTCGCGGTGAGTGTCGTGTCTCGTTGTTATCTTAACGGCTGCCATGGCTGCTAACGAGAATACAGGCTGTTCGTTATCTCTCGGCAGCGAGAGCACGCGCAGACCCTCGGCACGATACTTGAGTTTTATAATGCCGCGGCCAGAAACACTGCGCGAGGTAGGCCCGACCAGCCACGAATCAATTAACATTTTAGAATTTAAGCCAGTTAATTATGATGCGTATGCGTAGAAATTCGAATATTACATACTTCTATATCACGGCAACTTAATTGAATTTTTTATTTTTATTTTTTACGCTTATTTCTTGATAATCCGTCCGTTCAATGATTTATAACACCTCGGAAACAATGCGAATTATTTGATTCCTAGTACAGAAAAAATACGATTCGCAATCAACAATAAAGTAACAAATATAATAACTAGCGTATATGATTTTAAAAGGAAAGTAATTCTTTTTTTGCAGCTTTACGCGTGTATCTGAAAAAGTCATAAAATATTTCATTGGCGCCGGAATTATGTCCGACACCTCTGAACGACGTGGTAGTCTCAAGCAAAATTTTTATAGCACGCTCGCGCGTGTGTCTCTCCTTTACAGCTGGTCTTTGGTGGTGAGCATAAATGCCGGTCGACACATTAAAAACGTGCCAGACCGCAAAGAGTTAATTAACCTTCGCGACAAGTTGAGTCCCCATTCGAGAATATGCGCGAGCTGCCCGATGACATACATAGTTAATCGCGCGAAACTCGTTCACCGAGTATTTACTAATGTACTAATTTACGACGGAAAATTCTCGTAAAGAAGCACGCTGCGGAGAATTCCGCGCGCGTTACAGCAACATCATGCGACTTATTAAAGACAGCTTATTTTAATACAATCTTCCATTGCGCGTAAACGTTTCAAAGGAATGTATTAACGAAAGAGGACGTTGAAAAATCGCGCGATGCACGCCGTGATGCAATTACTGTCTGAACCGAAAGGGAAAAGGAAGAGTGATTCGCAAAGTTTGCAAGGGCACCCTTTCGTGTTTGGGACACAGATTTCTGATTTATGACGGCATTACGCCGTTACACCGGGTATTCGTACATCGTGGTTAAACCGACAAGCACGGTCCGCCGTACAGTTACGAACGACCTATACACGGGATGCACTATGCTCTCCGATACTTATACGTGATGCTGCATTCACGTGATGCGCGCGCGCGCGCTTTCTCACACCGGGAGATCGTTATCCCCGCGGCGGTCCGCGTAGGCCTAGACAAACGTACATAAATTGAATGCATCGAGATTAGGGGGTTGCTCAGCTGGTAACCACTTTGTAATAGTACCGCGGAAGGACTGAGACGAATGGTAATGGTCTGGGCCTCTTCCGATAGCGTCGCGCGGTTTGGAAAAAACGCTGACCCCCTCCGATCGGAGAGGAGTCGTCGTTTCCTAGTTTTCTCCCTTCACCGACGTGTTACTCGTTCCCGAGCAAATCCTAACGCATCTTCGAATATGTCTGTCATTCCGCGCGTGAGTATTGAAAGTGCGCGGTTGAAAAAATTCTTGCAGTTAAAAGGAAAAAAAATTGCAATGGATAATATATTCAAATAAAAAATAATGTATTTCTCTTCATTTCTGTAAAATAATAGACGAATGCCTGAGAGTGTCATTATTGAAATAAAAAACGATAATTATTTACGCTCCTTCTCTTGCTCTGGGAGAGAAGTACTGAAGACTCTTAATTATTTCTCTCGCGTAGAATCGGAAGCGGATCGTTTTGCGCGATGAAGAGAAAACGCTCCGGACCTCAGCAGGATCCTCTAATTAGCCCGACGAATTATGCCGCACTATTAGTGCGCTTTAACGCGCGTGCATCGAGATGAAGCATTAGAAATCCCCGCCTACGTTATTATCGTTGCCTAATAATGCTACGCGCGAGACGAGACAAGACGACGCGACGCGGTCCCGGCAAGTTCGACGGTCCCGTCACTCGCGTAATTAAGCGTGTCACGAGCACGCGAGTAATCGCACGCTCGGGGTTACCTCGGCGCGCATAATTGCTCGGCGCGTCGCGTCGCGTAGCGCGTCTTTGTTGGATTTACATGTAATTGCCGGTCGGGGGGGCACTTACGTTTGCAGGCCTTGCGATGCGTGATCGGTCTGGCCGGGTCCCTGTAGTAACCTTCGCGGCAGTAATGACAGTGCCTTCCTGCCGTAAAATGCCGGCACTGCAGACAAACGCCTCCGCTGACACGGCCCGACAGCTTGTACAGCTCCATGTTGAATCTACACTTTCTCGCGTGGAGGTTGCAGTTGCACACTGAAACAGGTAACGCGAGTAATTTTAGTCAGCGAGCGAGACACACGAGACGCAACATTATTTTATGACTCTACCGTTTTCTTTAATTCCTTATTCCTTCTTTCTCTTTCTTTTTCTGTGTCTCCCTCTCCCTCTCTCTCTCTCTCTCTCGCATGCGCGCTATTTCTTTTCCCTCTGCAATCCTACATTAATCGTCCGGTATTATCGTCATTAGAATGCCGTAATCGTAATTAGAGTTCGACGCGGCCGCAATTATTTTGAGAAAAGAAATCTCCTTCATTATATTCAACCTACGTGTTGCGTGCGAAAATAATAACGTTGAAGCACATATTTTCATCTTTTTCTTAAAGCGAGGATATGAAGGAGGTTAGTATGTATTATATTTTGCATTTTTCGCATGATACTTTCTCAGACATACCGGGAAAATATTACAAAAATGATACAATCTACACACCGAGATCTTATATCTACAAAGCCTTACGCGAATAATTAAGACAATTTCATTTAAAATATGTAGTTTACATATTTTATTTAGACTATACAAAATATAGGTACACTTTTAGTCAAGATTAGAAAGATATATATATGTGTATGTATGTATATATATATATATTTACATATATGACATTAAAAAATTTTAACAAGCACAATTAGAAAGTCTACATTTTTCAAGTTTTCCCATAAATTTGTGAAGAAAGAAAGAGAGATAGAGAGGTTTTAAAAGTTCACTTATCCCTCGAAGTGATTGATTTCAGTTACTCTTTTCTCCCACGATGTAATTAGAAACTTAAATACATAAGTTCATTTACGCAAGTATGAATGATTACTTAGAAACGAGTCATAGCTGCATATGAATAAACGCATGCGAATCGATTAATAAACGACGATCGTTAAATCACAACGTTCTTTCAACAGACAGCGATACTCCCACCAGCGTCGGAATCGGTATGCCTTAAATGCCATCTATCCTACCTTAATTACGCATTACTGCAAGGTAATAAACGCCTAGCGCAAGTGCGACGCCCATACATATTATCTCGGTAACTGCGGGTAGACATTTCAGGTATTCCTGCGATTGAAGCATCGAAACGTCGTGGTACGCAGCCACAGCTCGTTAATATTACAGGGTTTCGTGGAACAACGAAGCGTGCCGGGGCTCCTTCCGTACTTATCACGGTAATTAGTCCCGAGTTTATTCATCCGATCCGTGGAAGGAACGCGGTCTCGAGGGGGTCGTCTTCGTTATCGGACGACGGTCCTCGAGTTCTCTCGTCGTTCCCGATCCGCCAAGGCAGTTGCGGCGATCCGCAATTTGAATGATTTGAAACTCTGCGACTCCAAATTTCAGATGGAAATTTTATGACGAATCCATTCGAATTCCGTTCGGCAATTCGCAAATTAACAAAAAAGTTTAGTTTTCTTTTTTGCACATATCTCTGAAATATAGTAGTTCAATCCGAAGTTTGAATCTATTTTTTATTCCGGGTAAAAAATAGTTTTACGGTATGTTTCACACTCGCTAAAATCACTTTTTATATGTAACAAAAGATAGTTACACGTTTGTATGTGTCTGTGCGGATGTGGAGATTGAAATTATTCTCTATACTTCCGTAGTTTCAAATCTGTGTTTGTGTTTGATGTTTGAATTTAAATGGAATTTGAAAGAGAAAGCTCGGTAAATTTATTATTTCTATATGATTGTAAAATACGATTATAACTGAGATTAATCTGCCAATCCCTACCAAAATGGTCCCCATGTCAAGAACAATTAATAGACTTAATTAATTGTCGAAGTTTACACTATCATATGAAGATGTATTATTGATTATATAAGTTATAATGTCTATAAAGAATGCTAAAACTTTATATTGTAAGCACAAAGATACTTGTGAAATTAAAAGTTTTAGAATAGCATCTATAGGTGCTCTTCGTACTACAAAGATTAAGTGTTTTCAGCTCGTGAATCTTGTTGTGTGTGTGTGTATATATATGTGTGTATGCGCGCGCAAAAGTTTCTTTGAAACTTTCTTTCAAAGTTAGTTCATTAGCACAAAAAAGATAATGAATAGGGGTTCTCTTATTGGTTAAGCAATAAATTACACAAATTCTCGGAAATATAATTACGCTCAAGAAACGCAATATAACACGATTATGAGGATTCTTTATCCCCCAATCAAACTTTATACCGCCAACTTGTTTCTCATTTTTTATTAAACAATTCTCATCAAATTCACATTTCTGTAATATTTATATATATTTTCAATAATGGATATTAAAAATATATATATTTATTTATATATATATATATTAAAAAATATATATATTTATTAAAATATATATATATTAAAATATGTTTTCAGTTTTCGATGAATCTATCGAGAAAACCTTAATTACATACGAAACATTGATACCAACTTTGGTATCAATGTTTCGATATAATTTCGTATAATTTCACTTTCGACGCATCGGTTGCTCGCGCATTGAATTCTCGAGATGCTGAAGGAAGCATTCCGGCAAGAATCGTGCCTTCTTCTGCTCTTCAAGCACCAGCCGGCCTATTTCACGACATCTTGAAAATATAACGGAATAATTGAAAATGCACAGAGGGGAACGCGGTATAGATGCCAGGGGTGGAATCAACGTGGAGAGCTTGCAGTTTTAACGATTCCCACCCTCTCCGCGCTTTCGTAGACTCTCTCGACCCAATAATCCCGCGTGTCTTGAACTGGGAGAAGCGTGCCTTATTTTCTGCTCGCGACACTCGTTATCGTGACCCTTTTTCTCGGCGCGCTCTTTGTCCTCCTCCTCTCTCGCTCGAATGCTGACGTCGCTGTATTCTGCTTAGAGAATTGCTGTCGTGATTTATGCCCCGCGCAAATTAGTGCGCTTTAATCGATTAACCGGCGAGAGGGGGAAAAGAAAAAGGTTTTGCTTTCATTTAAGATAGCAAGCGTGTAATTAAGGTTGAAATATTAGTGAATTGAAAATAAAAGCAGCCAAGATCTATTTAAAATTAATTAAAGAGTATAATTAAAAAAAAAACGGTGATATTGAGACATTTTGTATTTTCAAACACTCGTTAATTAAGTAGATTTTGACACAATGGCAATACATATATTTTCAAAATATGAAATAATATTTAAAGAGCTCCGTATATATATAATGTGCTCTTTAAACGTACGTAACACTATCTCTCAACCACTTTATCTAATTTCATTCTTATCAAGTGAAAAATCATTTTAAATAAGTTCTTATCGCTGAGGTATTTCGCGTTGAGCAAACTGATGGTGACTGAAACATAAGATACGAGGCGAGCTATTGTTTCCGGACAAATCATCAGGAGCGGATGCTTGTTTCAATTGTGATTCAATTTATAGCCTTGTATGCTCTTCTATAGCTTCTCGTTACCAGAGACTGTCTACCGGAAATGAGATGTGGGGGACTGATGTATTTTTAAGTCTCAATCGCACTTCAATATTTTTCAAAACTATTCTTTCCAAAGTGTCCACTTTTTTCCCTCAGTAGAATATAAAATTTTTCAAACGTATCGTTATATTTTTTCATAAAATATTATCCTGTCTTTAAATCCTTTACAAAATATACATATAATCGCTTTCCGATTATTTATAATCGTATCGGTTAATTGAACATTGTTACATTCAACAACTACGTAAAAGCAATACTCGATCGAGTTTATTAAGCTCAAGATCGATAGCATTTTCTTAATGCTTTCATTGCGAGCCAGCGGAAATCTCGGCTAGTGATTTATGAGAATTCAACTTGCGCGAAGCGCAAGATTTGATCGATGGATAAGAATGTTGTTGAATCCGAGTTGGTCGCTATGGTATATCGGATCGATCGGATAACCTTTCGATAGTTAATAACGACGCTCAGCCACCGTATGAAATTCCACGATCGGTTCCTGTTATTAAGCCGTAGCTGGTCCACGTCAGCCTGGAGTTGTTTTCGTAAAGATGATCGCCGCAATTAGCGATTAATCGAAGTAGTATCAGTGAGTCCTCCGGCGTTTACCGCCGGCACTTAAGGGCGAATTAGAGTGTTTTTGGACCTATGGACCGCCGATATTAATTAACCCTGACTGAATCTCGCGACTTATAATAATCCCCGATATAGCTTGATTTTTACGGCACTCGTAAATCAATATAATCGCAGGAAAATAAAGTGTTACTAAAGCAAACACTGAAACTCTAAACCTATCACAAATAAATTAGCCCTTTGCGGGATATGCTATGATTAAAGGAAATTTAGTAGCACTTTTTTTATTTCTCATTCAGATAGAAAAGAAGATATGTGAAGTCGATTTTCTCCAAAGGTTTTATTTTCTCATAAAAATTTATGGAGAGATATAGTAATAATATATGTACATAATATTATTAAAAAAATTTTTATTAGTAATATTACTTTTATTTAAATGAGTATATTTGAAAAAAATAAAATTAGTAAAATATATAAGAAAATTGTGTAAGAAAAGATCACTTTTCAAAAGAATTTTCTTTAAACTTTCGTAAAAAAGTTATATTATTATTGTTTTAAAAGTTTTGTTTTTATTATTTTAAAAGCTTTAACTTTATATAATTATTTTTCGTTTAAACAAGATGATAAAGCATTTTTTAACCAACTTGCTATCAAAATTTTTTTCAAGCAATGTCAACCTCGAGACTAGTGTATTGTTTTCCTTTATTCTACTGCCAGATATTTTCCATTCAGACTTTTGATATCTTTCAATCTTTTTTCTATCGCGCATATATCGTTTTATTTTCAGCTCTGAAATGCGTGAAACTCGTCTTGGAGCGTTTCGTTCCAACAAGAAGAGACGCGCTTTTTTCCGAATTTTATCCGGAGAGAAAACGATAGGACCAATCGCAAGGGATGATCTGCCTCTCATCTCGAAAAAGAAGAAATATCGCAAAGTACCGAAACGCGAGTAGATGCCTGATCTGGCTTTTGTCAGGAAAACCTAGTTGGTTGTTTCGTTTCATTTTAAACATCATAAAACATTTTAAGCATCGACAGATATCTTTAATCTAATTTTTAATATTTGCTCGTATAATTTTAGTAAAAGAATATAACTTTCTTCAATTAAATTAAGTTAATCAGAGAATTTTTTCTTTCTTCATCTCTATTAATTAAAAAAATATAGCGTTTAATCGTGGAAAGTAAATTGCTTCATTGAGATAACTCGCTCAATTGTCAGTAAATAATCCCTCGTGATGAATTTTCTTCTCGAGCTCGAGCAGGCCGGTTATGCGTGATTTCTTCGAAAAATGTTTCGAACCTATATTTGCGGTTAGGCAAACACGCCTGCGGGATTGGCCTAAAATAATGGAGAGGAAATTACTGCCCCGCTTTTTTATCACGTCGAAATGGATCTAGAGAGCGTCTAGAGAGCATGGAAAATAAAAAGAAATATAATCTAGATACATCGCATCGGCGCGCATTCGTTATAGAATATTATAAAAGGAAGATAATAATTCGATTTTTCTTCCTACAACGCTCGATTTTTATTTTTTCGATTCGATCTTAAAAATACGACTGTGAATATAACGTACGCATTAATCATGTTAATAAAAATTTCATGTAAATTATTATTTTTTTTTTCAGTTATCCCGGACTCTTTTACTAGTCGAATCTGCGGAGAGAAAGAGAATCGCAAGATACGAGTAGCAAGCTGCTGAAAGTTCTCCGCGCGTTTCTCTCAGCTCCTTTTTCTCATCTCGCAACAGGAAGAATTCCAATGCCGCAAGCGAACGGCCGATTCGTACACCTCGAGCGCTTCGCCAACACATTCAGGTATGCCAGGCCCTTTTATTAGTACAGTGCGCGGTATCTACGTGCTTGGAATTCCATTCTGAAATCTTGAAATGTAACGAAAAGCGTTCGTTTAGGTAATTGAGTATGATCGACACGATTTCTCTCGACGTCTACATTGGAATACCTCGATTGCGCACAATATCCGCATATTTTCTCTCTTTTTCATGGAATTCGAAACATAATAAATATATCACGTTCAAATAAGTGCATAATAGGAGAAATTCAGCATTAATATAGCAAATAACAATCGTTGTAAAACGATATGTAAAACGACATAAGGGAAAATTCATATCGAAGGAAGTATGGAGAGCTAAAGAGCGAGTTCAAGGTGACGCGAAAGTACGTCATCGTTTTAAGTGGAAATTTATCGTGTGAGTGTCACCGCGCGTAATCGTTACGAGATGGATTTTAATTTAAGTCCCACTTAAACTTTAAATGGAGTCGCCGCAGCGGTGTCTGAGGCGTCGCTCTCTCTCTCTCTCTCTCTCTCTCTCTCTCTCTCTCTCTCTCTCTCTCTCTCTCTCTCTCTCTCAGCGGTGCCTCTCCGTAATACTACGTAAAGCCGTAATTGCATCCTGTCGTGCCGAGGACCCTTTTATCCCGTCATTTGCGGTCGGAACCCACGCCGGCCCCCGAACCATAGATAACGGAGGCCGCGCGTTCGAGAAGTTATCCCGCGCCTACAGGTGCTTCATCTCGGTTTCCGTCCGCTCCGACCCGTCCCTGCACCCCCCTTTCGCGGATTACTCTCGGTAATCACGCGAATCGGCCTTGCCAGATGCGCGATAATTATCGCATCAGCCCGATAAGTTTATTACAAAATTGCAGCGCTCGGCCGCGTAGCAGATGCGAGCGCGCGAATTAAGTCTATAGGCATATTTCAATCGTTATTCCAGCGAAGCAGTTTTCACGCGCGTGTATTCCTGTTATAGAACGCTCCGATTGAAACTTATTTTAGATTCGTATCGTAATCGTCAATTGACTAAAAAGATGTCATACAAGATATCTAATGGGACATCTTGATCAAGTATTGCTATATGTGCATTTCATGTATACAGCGAGTAACTACGAATATTTGAAAAGTTTTATACAACAATAACGATAATATTTTCTATCTAATTCGATAGCTAACTTTTTTTCCCATGGATCGAATTTTGGTCCATGCAATGCTTATCTGAATTATCCCATATTAGTTTGATTTTTATTTAATAGAGAGAGAGAAAATGTAAAGAAAAGGGAATTTTTACAACTTTCTCTTTGACCACACACACCGACGGAATTCTGAAGCGCTCATTGTGAAACGTCTCACACGTCTAACAGACGCGACTCTTCAACTGATTTACATCAGAATAGCTAAGCGTAAAATATGCGCGTTGGGTCTCGCTCCGCGGTAACATCGGCGCAACTTAATACTTATTCGCCTCTTCCGCGAGAATTTTGTACAACCGTAACCAAATAACGACACCATCGACTGTGTGCAATAAGTTACCGTAAACGTCTCCGTTATGCGTTCTTAAATGCGTTTCCCGATGCCGTCGTAAAAGCGCGCGGCGTCTCGCGAGTCAATCGAGAGAGTTTCGATTAATCCTCGCGAGCGCGATCGTTAACGAGGCATTTATTGCGCGCGGGGGATAAAAAAGCGTCGCGGCCTCGTCGGGGCCATTAAGGGTCCCGGCTTTGCCGATCCGAACAAACGAGCGAGTCGAATTCCCTCGCTTCGTCCGACGGTCTTCTCCGACGTGGCCCTTCCTTCCTTCACGAAGGCAGAAAACCGGTAGCCGTCATCGCTTCCCGCCCCCTTCTCCCGTCGGTTTAGGAAAAAATTCCACGTAGCGCCGCTTAATGAACCGATTTTAATTTTGAGCGGCGCGACGTCTACGGAATAATTAATTAAGAGCGCCCTCGTTCCTTTCCCACCCTCTTCGTCATGGGCCCCTTTTTCCCGAAGAACATTGCGCTGCACAAAAAAGGGACAGAGAAAGCGAGAGAGAAAGAGACAGAGAGAGGGAAGTAGAAAGAGAAAGAACGAGAAGATAAAGAAGCCGTTTCCTTGGACCGAGCGACTTTGTCACAACTGTGGGAAATTCGTGGACGCAAATTGAGCTGGCCAAGAAGGCGCGCTTAATTTGTCTCATTTTCGCGCGATCATGCAAATTAGCGCGCTGTCGTGTGCTTTTTTTTGCCGCTCGAAATGACACCGGGATTGATTTGTCGTCGGAACGTGCAGGGAATAATACTTCGAGTATTATTATATAATTTGCACGATGCGTGCAGTATACCAGCGGTCTGTAAGAAAACAATTTTGGGAGTCATGATTAACAAGACACGAACATACAATTACGAACATAGTTAAGAAAATTGATTTTAATATTGCTTTATGCGGGTTGCGCAACAAGCAAAATCAATCGCGGATTATATATATTACGAGTTTGACATTTTGACTTAATGAAAATTTAATCGATGATTAATTAATTAATTTTTTTAAATATCTAATATATCCTAAAATACGAATTTAGACAACTTAAGATATACAAAAAATATTCATACTATAATTATTTATAATAGAACTATATATATTATATATACAACATGTGTGTTCTCCGTCCAATCGTCATCAGCCACATGGGCGAGTAACGATTGTCCCTCCTTGAGTGCGTACATAATTCAATCATCCGTTTTATTGATCCTTTTGCCCAAGCTATTGTGCGTTCGGGTAACGGCTGTCGCTAATTATTATCCGTTTAAGAGGACCTCCGCCACGCCTGTGGCTCGGGTTCCTTATGTGTGTGTGTGTATGTACGATCTTCTCCGCGAATAACACGACCAAAGAGGGAGAAACGATCGCGGTTATTAATATACCACGGTGTGTGCGAGTCGCCTCTCCATCGAAAGTCTCGGCGGCCCGCGTGGGATGATTCGCCAATGGACGAGTATAAGGAACACCTGTACTGAAATTACGAGCTAATTTTCGTGCCACGAACAGATACATCGACGCGATTATCGTAATGGCGCTCCTCGTACGATCACATCCGGGTGGTCGCCGGATTCGCGCATGACCCTCGGCGCGATCTTTCGCGATGTTCCACAGGATCGTAAAATTCCCGCGGGATTGCTCGATCGAAATTAAACATCGTCGCCCGTACACCTACATACAGATGTTACACGAGTCTGCATGTTGCATTTGATGGGGAGAATTTTACAAAATTATCCCCATTTTTATATATTTCTTGAGCAATTTCTGAAATCAGCAATCTTTTCTAGAAAAAATTTACATTAAATGTTGCATTTTCTCGCGAATTTTTAATTCTCAGCTTTGAGTTTTCTAATCCAAGAGTCAAATTAACAGAAGAGCAATTTGTTTGAACATTTATGCCTCACATCTTAATATCATCTTTAATCAAACCGGGTTTTAATTAAAGATTTTCCAATTTTTTTATACCACAAATCAATATCCCATTCTCTCGACGCAGACTTTTTAAACATAATTTGTTAAAATTCACCCTTTCGACAATTACACATCGATGCTGAAGATAGAGAAAAAAAAATGAACGTTTACCTCTACCCCGCGTATTACCTCCTTAGAACAATACAACACTTGACTTCCGATACTTGTGTATTCAGCGCCTCGATTCTCAAGCGCAGGCTAATGTCGAAGGTCACAATTCTCATTGCGCGGTCACATGAGGGAACGCGGTTCCGAAGCGGGTAATTTCATCGTGGGCGAGGCGCACTCAGCTTCTTCGAGGATGGATCCGTGGGTCGCTTTTAGCGGACCTAAACGCGCGTCTCTTCAATTACCGAGCCATCTTCGAGATCTTATACGACGCTGCGCCGTGTGATGAGGTCCATTGTACGCCGGGCTGCGAGACGCGTCCGTCGCGCGCGTTTCACGTTACGAGAGATTCACGTCGCCTCGCCGCGTGTGCACTTAGGGGACAGACTTTAAATGGATTACTCCACGCGCGCCTTCGTATCTCTCTCGCCTTCTCGTCGTAGAGACGAGCTGGATAGCGTGCGCGCCGCGAAGCCTAATTCGATTTCGACGGGATGCGTGCCACCGCTACCGCGTGTCGCACTTTCGACACACTTACGACGCGCATTACGTACGAGAGAGCACGTACGAGAGCGGATCTTCGCGAGGCTAATTGATCTAGTTACATCCTCTCCCTGTCTGGGGTAATAATGACGCGAGTAATGAAACGAGGCGAGGGCACGCCTCGACTTTACTCCGCTGAAACATCCACATTTCTCCCTGTATGTATAGAAACGTACATAACGATTATCGTCGAAGTGTAGAAAAATATATGAGGAATGAATGGAGGGAGACTGGTTTTTAATTTTTCTCTGATATTTTTTACGAGACATATTTAATTTGCTCTCCATTTTGTGAAAAATTTTGTCTAAAAAAATGGACTTTTTACGCTAAAAATAATTGTTTTTAAAAAAATATACAATGTTAATTTTTTCCTACGGATTATATTTTCACACACGCGCATTCTATATATTTATTCTCTCTCTCTCTCTCTTGTCCGTCAGAATAAATTACTCAGTATAAATTGAAGAGAGTTCCAACAGCACGCAAAGTAAATGATGCGTTTTTCCTCTTCAAAAGAATCTCAACAAAATAGGCCAACTTTCACAAATCCCCTATTTATTTCCAGATAAAATATCTACCTCTTGACTTGTTAGCCGTTAAAGAAGACGCCGTTTCCGCTGATTTAAGACGGTCGTATTATTCCCGCGAGACGAAGGATCGAGATTAACGATCGATCGCGGCGGCCGGCGCGTCGCAGATTATACCGTACTTTTTATATCGTTTACCCTTTCTCCTCTTTTTCTCAGGATGCGGTATGTCAACTGATAAATTACGACGTGTTACGCAGTTTGTATCGTTTACGGTTTCGATACAAGCGTGTGATTTCTATCACGCCACATTTACGCAGATTTTGAGAGAGACGAGTCTTACCGGAGTAAATCTGCTGCTTTTATTATACTCTCGTTGAGACAGAACCAAAGTGTGTCTGAGAAACAAGCTAGTTTCGCTACCGATCTACTGCGAGGAATTTCAAGTTTGCAATCTGTATTTACTTTATCTTCGCTCGTACATTCTAAGTCAGTTATATGACCAGAAATTACTTCTATGTATTTTCCCATCAAATAACTTGATAAAAATTAATTAAATTAAATCCCTGTCAAGTTAGAATCTAGTTCGTTAACTGAAAGAGGCTAAGTTTTATTATATCCTACAGACTTAATTCCTCAAAATCTTATAATTATGAATGTTCAATAATTCCATAACTATCATTATGTCTCTTGCCATTGAAGTAAAACAAGTTCCAAATTTTTAAATTAGTGTGTATCCTCATTTATGTAATATCTAAAAAAATATCTAATGGTTCTGGGTATTTCTTTGCAGTGCATAACTAAATGAAAAAATCTCACAATAACATAACCATGTCATAACACACTCGAGAATAATCCGTTAAAATATTCTAAATAGCGTCAGTTCTAATTTGCGCAAAAGAACATATCCACCTAGATGATATAAAAGCGCGTTAATTAACCGGCAGCAGCATCACAATAGCGTATCCGTTGACCGTACACAGGCCACCGTAACTTTGTTTCGAAAAAGTTGGCACGCACGTTGCTTAGCTATGTAGCCATCGCGCGAGTTAGCCGTAGGGTTCGTGACCTATCGAGCCGGCTTCGAAAACTCGAGCGTCCGTGTCAGATCTTATCAATACAGCTGGCAATCAACTCTTCGAACGCGATCGATGATACCTGACTTCGGGTCGGCGAGCCGCCTTTGAAACTCAAACGGATAGACAAGCCTCTCGCGACGTTTCAATGTCTGGTAGCTTCGATCCATGAAACACACGTCATGTCGTCTGTCCGGTCTCTCTAACGAGCTCAAATCTAATGGAGATCCTTTCGTTTGTGAGCGACGAGAGTGGGAGAAATTCCGATCGAGGGGACTCTCGGAGCCGCGCGTTTCTCATTAATCCATTAAAGTTTCTATCGGAGGTGAACTTTTAAGAAGATGAGCATATTCGAAATAACGGTGCTTCTAATGAAGATGAAAATATTTCAAAGGAGAAGACATCTTTATTTATTGCCGAAGAATATTGTATAGAATTTTTGTCATTGATATTTTAAAAGTTCAGTACTTATTTACGTTAATCAGAGTCATTAATGTTATAAAAAATGCTTTGTTATTGTAAAAACAAAAATCTGAAAAAATATTGCGTATTTTAAACGAGATTATAGATTCAGCTTTTGGTATAAATATATTTGCGTGAAATATTGTATTACAATATATGGGAAGTTTATTAAAATAATTTTATGGTTCTGACAGTTGCGGCATTCGTTTATAAAATAATTTTCGCGAAAATATCGTTGGAAAAACAATAAATATTATTGAGTTTTCGAAAAATATGTTATTAAATGTAGGGGAGAAAGAGGAACGGGATGGACAAAAATATTTTGAGAGAATTATATGCTAAATTTTCTGCCAAGATTCTGAAACGAGGGCTACTTGTACTATACTTTATGTTAGATTTTCCCTTTAAAAGATCTAAAATGTACAAGTATCCATTCATATAAAAGTATGTGTAATACATATTTTTACTTTAAACAAGTTACTGCGTAATGTTGAATTAACTTGATTCCGGGTGACGATGCTTGAATAATATTCAAGGCCATCGATTTCGGTCGAGCAATTAATAGCAAAGAAATTTTCAATGCGTGGGCAACAGGGCGTTTCTAAAAATGATCGGTGATTATATAGAATTAAATGCGTCTTAGAGATTGCAGTCTGTTGCGTGAGAGATACAGCGAAGCGGGGGATGGAGAAGTCTCGCCGAGGGTGTAATTAACCCTCGGGTCAGCTATCAGCAGCTCGTCGGAATCCAGGATTTCGTCCGTTTATATGCACGGCCTTTCTTTCTTAAATCGATCGAAATGTGTCAAAAGTGGAAGCCTCTCCTCGCCTTTTCGCGCGCTGCAATCTGTCGACGAATATTCGTCGCGTGAGAAACGAAAAAGTCGACCAATAAAATTTTATTGATTTATAAATTTTATTAATTTAATTAATTTACTAATTTTATTAATTTATATAAATGTATTTTTTACAAATATTTTAAGTATTCCTCTTGAGAAATGGATCGATTTTAAGTTTGTCGAAAAGCCGATTATTAAAGTTTTACTTATTAACCACGATGAAAAGGAGCCCTAGATATCTCGAGCTCGCTAGGATGATATATGACGGTTAACGATAGTTGATGGCAATCATTAGGCTGTTGGAAAATTGCGCGCGATGGTCTATAAAGCGTAAAATTTTCACCTCGTAACGCCGTCATAATAATGTAGGTAATCATGCGGATTTGCAAAGCGCGAACTGATTCCACTGATCTCAGAATTAGCTTCGGGCAATTCAAAGATTACTATGTGTTACGAGGCGAAATTTCATCGTTGTCAGCTATAAACGATGTAGATTCGACATAAACTATATATTTAAATATCCTGAAATCAATTCTTAATTAGAATGATACTGAATAATAAAATACGATAAATATTCATTCGATTATCTTTGGTCAGAATTTTAATTAAGTTTATAATACATTATATCGAAATAAATCTAAAAGCATGATATATGCGATGCGTGTATACGTACAACTTTTTTATTATGTCATTTTATCACAAAATACTTTAATACATTAAATTTATAATTAATGGAAAGAACCGCCTCTATCTCGAAAAAATTAAATTTATTTTTAGGAAAGCAAAATACTTTTCCTACCGAACTGTAATTCTTTTATTCTAACTTATTTTAAATCGCATACTGTTTGAAATGAAATATTTGTTACATGTCCTCTAAAATATTACACTCAACATCACTTTTAACTTTTATTAAACAAATTTTATTTATAATTCCTTAAAACTATATTTGGACTTACTTTACATTAAATATACGTAAGTGACCTAAATAAACTCAATGATAAACTCAATAAATTTTTCAGATATTATGGTTCTATTATATTAATTCTCTGTAGGAATCGTACGGATTAACAAGAGTAGTAGCTACGTCAGCACGTAGCACGATCTTCTAACAATTGATAACAATTCTCAAGTTGCGTCTCGGTCTCGTCTGAGTAACTATCTTTTGTCGATTATCCGAGGGACCAAAGTCACGCTTTCTCCTCGATCCATCCTTCTCGCCGATCACAACCAACGCGCTTCCGTCGAGATTGCTATGTTTCTATGCTTATATTAAAATGAGACGAGACGAGTCCGTCGCGAAAATAGAACCACGACGATGATTTCGCGAGAGATCCCGAGGAGATACTTGCCGCGGCAATGTCAGATATTATCGAGTCCCGAACGTGGAATCATCATTTGTTGCTTGTATGAGTAGCACGAGTTTCCACGTAACGTGCAGCGCGCGAACGGAATTTGTGTCTAGAAATCCGAAAGCGTGAAATCGCCTTACAGGATACGCGTGAATTATACACGAAGGGTAAAGGGGACTTCATAATTGTGCCGCTACCGCCACGTTATGTTCGCTTCGGGCGAGGATAGTTTCTTTTATTAGCGCATGCGATGCTAGTTTTGGATTTACAGCCCGAGTAGAAATTCTATCATTCTTACAGATTTTTGATCAATTTGGATATGATTTTTCATTGAAATGAAAATGAAGAAATATTCAGTTTCTAACGACAGTTCTTGAATCATGAGCGCACTCTGTTTCATTTTAAGTTTTCATAGTCGCACACCTTCAAAAGCGTTAAAAACGAAGAAGAAATATCATAGAGAGAAACAATTTTACTTTAAAAAAGATAATTTAATTATGTAATCTCCACGTAATGTCAAGAGACATTTCGTTTTTTATTCTTTTCTGTTTATACTATGAAAATGTCTAAAAGTCTCTTCTCTCTCATTCCACTTAATCCTTTAAACTCTTGTATTCATGTAGCGTATGCTGCAAATGAAATTTTTGCATCCTAATTCCACAGAGTTTTTTACTCTCTCTACACGTTCTTTCTATTTTAATGCACCGAGAGATACGTAATCGATTATTTTGAGTAAAAAATAGCAAAAAAAAAAAAAAAAAAAAAGAAAAAAGAAAAATATCGCCACATGCATATACATTTTATTCAGAAAAAAAAATTTCAATATACGATTTGTGAGAAGCCTCTATTTCAAACTGGTGCGCTCTATTCATGTGCGTCGACGAGGGCGTATCTCCGCGAAATTTATCGCGCGTTTTCATCGCGTCCGCTGCAAATCATTCTCGCGCGGTGAAAGCTCGACGATACGTTTCGATACGCGAGCGCGATAGCGTTCGATATCGTCGCGCGATATAGTCGTCGCTCTATCGAGGAACCCGTCGAAGGTACGCGCCGGAGCCGCGCGTGGGTTTCGAATAAAATGTTACAAATTACAGAGACGCCGGGGCTCGGCGTTTCGCGCCAACGATCGGCCGCTAATATCCCATAATTTCCCGCGAGCATACCGGCCGATTTATCATATTATCGGGCGCGATGTTTATCCTCTCGTTCGCGCCGTAGGTGTCCTCCTATGAGCCTTCGGCGCGATATATATCCGCGCACGACAAAACGCCCACGGAAGCGCCATGCCGCGCGCCATCCTCGGCGGGGAAGATCGCGGCCTGTATATCTGTGTGTGTGTGTGTGTGTGTGTGTGTGTACATTACACGTGTATATTCGGGAAAGCGCAAATTTACGAGCCAATAAATTATCGCGCGCGCCGTGCGCCTATCTAACGCCTGTCGTCCCGCTCGCGAAACGCTAACGAGGCGTTAACGCCGCCGCCGCGTCGGGATCGCGGCTCGACGTTAATGAGGAGGAGAGCCGCCGGCGCGAAAATCGGGCCCGCGTTTTCATCGGACGGGGTGTCATTAACGCTAGAACGGAATGGTCGATTCGCCAGCTAACGATTACAACCAACCGTCCTAATTATAACCCTGCTAATTGCCTAGCAGTAACAAGGATTCCTCTCGCGACTTTTCATCGCGGAGAAGCATTGTTCGAAAAGAAATTGTGCAAATTTGTAGGATCGAAAGGTCTTTCCCTCTCTTAATGGTACACGTCTACAATATTCTACGAAATGTACGAGAAATGCACGAGATACGTTAAAAGGATTTAATCCTTTTGCGTTTCCAGATATTACATTTTCCTTAAAATTAGTCATGCTTACAAACGTTTACGGTTTTCCCTTTTGCTACAATTGTCGTATGATATAAACGAGTAATTAGATTTGTGTATCAAATATTACATTGTTCTCTGTTGGAAATTATTTTCGTGGCACACGATGCTTTATTATGTATGAATTATTGTTTTCCAGAGAAATCTATAGACACATAATTTCTTAGCTTTGATATGCTTAATTTCTTTTATATTGAGTTTCTTAATCGTATCATGCCATCTTTCATTCTTTAACCAATTGAAAATTAAACGACTGTTATTATATATACACACATATAAATTTAAAAAATTTTAACGATAAGATAAAAAAAAGATTTTTCTCTAGTTTCAAATGGCTTCTACTTTGACAGAATTTCTGTTTGAGAGAATTTCCTCTCACAAGAAATTATCACATGACGTTAACACATTAACAATTTGAAGATGTCATCACAAAAGATGCCGTTCCATTAAATTTCCATTAAAAAGGATCTATCGAAAATTATAATCATAAAATCTGTAAATTAGATGTGACGATAAGAAGCACTTTTTATAAAAGCCGACCAATTGTATTACGGCGGTGCGTATATGTCGAGAAGAGTGCATTACGCGCTAAGTGTAAATATTTGAGGAACGGAGAGGCGCAACCCGAAGCTCGTAAACCGTTTATAATAGCGTTCGCGTCGGGTTTGAAAGACTTCGAAACATTAGTTTGAGGCGAGAGAATCTCGCGGAGCTTTTCATCCAATTTTCAGGGGATGCGCGCAACTTTTGAAACTCCCGCGAGACTGGAACGCGGCCGGAAGATTAAATGAACTCCAGGATTAAACCCTGATCAAGACCTCAACGGAGAGAGTTGACGGTAAAATATTTAACCTTTTACCGGCAAGCTAGCAGATTTTTTAACGAGTCTTTCGGCCGCTAATGAAAGAGATGAATTAAGGAAGCCGCCTTCCTGCAAGCTTAATAGCGAATAATGGCCACAGTTTTACAAGATTAGAAGAGTATCACGAAGCCTATTCGCCAGTTTGTTTCTTATATGCATGGCAATTAATTTTGTAAATTGTACGCCCGCATATAATAGAATAGTATGCTCCAAGTAATTAATATCTACTCTTCCTAAGAAAATTTAATCCGATATTTAATGAGAATTTTAAAAGGCTTTCACAAACAAAGTCTTAAAAGAATAAATTGGTATCATAACGTACAATATTATACAGACATTCTACGCAGAAATATTTAAGTTGAGAAGCTATTTTAATAGAGAGATCCAAGAGAGAGATTAGGAAAGAAATAATGTTTGATTTAATTTCGAGACATAAAAAAATCAAGTACTCATTATAGAAAATAGAATTCTAGTACATAAAAAGTTGTTGAAACAAAATCGTAAAATTCTCAAACTCAATAACTTTTTTCAAAAATTAAAAATCTCGCAAAATAAAACATATGTGTATTCAGATTTTATTTAAATGAAATAGCTCTAGTGTTGCACATGTTCGTAAATTTATTTATTATACAAATTATATAAATTTATTTATTACATACAATATTTATTTTTCCGTGAATTATTTGTACGTATCGAGATGCAGCGCGTTTCGCTTAAATGCGCGCTATACAACGCGCACGTATTTTTGAGAGATCTCGTTTCGCTCCAACGATCGCGCCGACATGTTCAACTCGCGCCGAGAACATCGCTCCAGCTTCGAGATTTTATTTCGAGCTTCGCGGAATAATAAAGCGTACCACAGCCGTAAACGCGGAAGAGAGTAACCTCACTGGCGTGATAAAAATTCTCTTCGCGGCTAGTATCCCTCGATCGTCAAGTCTCGGGAGACTCCATCCGGTCGTCGACGTGGCTCTTCATCGATTCGAGATGTCATCGTCTCGGAGCAGAAGGGAACGAAATTTCCATGAATGCATGACTGCCGAACACGTGTCTCACGTGCGTATCTCCACGTGCTACATATATATATATATATATACGCGCGCACGAAAATATGAGCCGGCTTGGAATCACTTTTTTCGTAGACGACGATGCCGCGACGAGTATGACGGCCGTTCGTGTCGTTCGTCGTCGTCGTCAACGGTTGTTTGCCATTCTCATTACAAATGGTTTCATCCGCGGACACGTGTCTGTTTATGCCGCCATCAATTCCGCGTGTCGTGGATGCTACCAGCATTTTACCGCGTCGAAGGTACGCGAAATGGGACAACTTTACTATCTCCGTTTCGTTCGGCGATGTTTCCCGCGATGTACAAGGTGCCTCGGAGAGAAGTCCCGCTATTCCTTTCACTTAGAGATTGAATGTTTGAAAGTCGATTGTTCCTTAATAACATGTCGAGGCATTGACGGTTCTCGAGTTATAGACGACTGAACATGGATAAAGGAAAGAGTTTAGAGATAACAAAACGTTATTCTACACAATGACTTACAAATCAACATTATTTTAAATTATTTAAAAATTAATTGTCAATTGCCAAAAAATATTTTTGATCAACGATTTCTTTAATAGAATAATATTTTAGCCTGACATTTAAGATTTGACAGAAAAAATCTAGATTAAAGAATTGATTGTGGTTTCGGGATAATCTGTATCACGCGAAGTTATTTAGCCGCCAAGAAATATATACACATGTTGCATGTTGTTATTTTCCCGGATGAAAAGCGCATGTGAAATAATGCAGGAGTAAAGTAAAAGAGACAAAGCGCGTTTACATCTGAGACAATACGTAATTTTAAAAAATTAAATTTTTTCAGTATAATGGGGGGAAACGATCAAAATCTTATTTTTTAATTACTCTCAAATTTTTATAAAAGGTTAAATAATTTTATAAAAATTACCGCTGATCATAACTTTGAATTAAATTTTTCATAAGCGAGAATTGACTTTATGCTTTCCCAAAAATCGTAACAAGGAGAAAATGTATGGCACACGCTTCGAGATACGCCGTATATATTTATTACAAATTTATTATCCTATTGATATTTATGTTTATCGCATTTTAATTCGAAAACATCGCGTGTCCCAAACAATCATATACATATATTGTGCATTAATCCTTTTATTGTTATATTTTATGACATAGAAGAGATTGTAAAATTTTCATTTTGACAATAATAGAATGGCAATATTAAACGTATTACGTTTAAGTAACAGTCGAAACGCGCAATCCCGTTTTCATCATCATTTTATTTTAACATAACGATGTTTATCATAATTACAACGATACATCATAAGTATGATTACAATGGTATATTACAAGTTAATTGCAACAATGTATATATTAATTGCACAACTGCGACACACAATCATTCCAATATACAAAGAATATATAATCCTCGTGAAACCATCTTTTGAAAAGGATCGTAAATCCTTGATCCCGTCCCTCGCTCGCCCCTTATCGGCCAAGACGGTGTAAAATTGACTGCGACTAATGTTAAAGCCGATGCCACGCAGTAAAAAATAACAAGCTCGTTTCGAGAGACATCAACGAGGGAGGGGGTGAAACGCGCCCTTTTATCCCCCCGTGCTGGTTTCACCAGCGCCAGCGCAATGGCCCTGGCGGACCGGCCGGTTAAATTGCCTGGAATCTGGCACTGGCTCGAGTTCCCTCCGAAGAGAAGGAGACGGCGGATATATCCCTGCCCCCCCCCCGTCCTCCTTCTCGAATTGGACCGTAATTCAGTCCGGCGGAGGATCAACAAAAGGATTTCCAGTATCCTTTCTTCTGGCGAGCGAAATATCTAGGAACGAGACGCCGGCAAGATCCGTCAAATGCCGATCTTTGAAAGACATTTCTCTGCTCCCCCGAGAGATCACGATTTTCTTACGCACCCGTGAACATCGTTCATGCGAGTCCTCATATCGCCCAAGTAATTCCTGAGGAAATCTCTCCTTCGTGATTCCGCTCGCGACCCAATAATGGTCGATTGACTTGCGTTTGCTGCGCGTTTCGCCCTCGATTCTCGTAAAATATGATTTTCGTCGGCCAGGATTTATATAACACGACAAACGTGAACAATTCTCGATAATTATAAATAACACATTCGTTCATACATCTCATTCGCTAACGCGAATATTGCTTGTTATCTCGATTACAACGCTGAAAATAAATATGTCGAAAAATCGATAATTTTATTCTTACCGCGATTGTGTGTGTGTGTAAACATTTCGACATGCGGAGACTCAAACACACCGCCGTGACACGCGTCCGCGGTGTGTACTTTTCTTTTTGCGCGAAATGTGGATTTAGAAGGTGCAGCTGCGAATTTATACCAGCCACTGGTCGGTTTTTACAAGAGCGCGCGTTAACTCGCGATACAGATACACACATACACATCGTACACATAAATCTCATCAGAGCATTTCATGCTCCTCGATCGAGTAAATATTCTTCATTCTCTTTCTCTCTTTCACGAGCGGAGAGTATTGTCCCACGAAAGTATCGTGTCGCATGCACTCGAGATGTACATGTATATTGCATCCTCGATACATACGCGATTATGCATTCTTAACTTGTATTCTTAGAGGTACAGCGTTATGAAGCTTCTAGACATTCGCAATATAAACGAGAGCCTAAGAAGAGCGACAATATAAGCAATTAAACAATTTTTAAGTAATTTTCGCATTAAATTTGATTTGTAGGTTTTTATTTAAATTGCAAGGTATTTAAAATTATAATAATCATTTCAATATCGCACATAGAGAGATTTTCCTGTTTACAAATAAATGATGTTGAAAGATGATATTATAACAAGATTGCAACGTCTAGTAGTGGTAGCCCTTCGTCTAATGTAAATCTCGAAAATTCTCAATTTTTATATTATACATGGGTTAACATTCTTTCATTATATAAAGAAGTCAATATTGAGAAATTTTTTATCAGTTTAGTTAGAAAAAAGATCTTTTTGAGTGTACCTTAGTGACTCAAATGCAAGTGCAGGCAAACCATGCGCATATAGGTATCGCGACATAGTTGTTAAAACATGTCAGATGTCTAGATACGTCAAACGTAGATACAATATCTGACTGCTTATACGCTTTCGGATATATTTTAACAGCGCGCGCGGAGACTCGTCCTTCGAACGAGTCCGACGAGTTTGTACAACGTGTACAACGTGTACGAAAGCTCGCTCGCTCGCTTCGCGTGTGTACCTTCGCGCTGTGTGCTTAGGATTTCGTGGAGTGGAAGCGTGTTTGACTATTTCTAGAGAGAGCTGACAGAGAAAACAAAAGTGCAGGCAGATATAGAGAACCCGGGCTCTCGCGCGCTGAATAGACGTCAATTAAAGCGATGAATGGGCGCGATACCCGTGTTATATCCCGGCCCGATAGAAGCAACGGCCGTACTAATTTATGTCTGATAACTCGGTTTGCGCGCACTACACACCTATCGAATATAATCGTTCACGTTCGTTCACACCGGCTTATATATAGAGACCGCGTCAAAGCGCCTCGACACCTCGATATCGCCGCGTTATCTATCGTCTCAGCATCAATGTCCGCGAGTATATACTCGCGTCGCGCAATCGTCGAAAGATTAATAGACAATCATCGAGATACGACTGTTGCACTTGAGTCATCCCGTGAACTTACGGCCGCGATGATAATCGGTCGCGACGGATGAGAATTAACCGCGCGATTGGGCGATTGCGTATCCGGAAACTCTCGTGTATATATTCTTACTTCATCTATCTAACGAAAAATTGAAATTCTCTGAAATTTTCTGTAACGACGAATCTCTCATTTAATTTCGACAATTTTTTAAACAACCTTTAAAAATACTGCTTTTAACTCTTTAAGAGAAAGAAACTCACTTTGAGTAAGTTTTCTTCAAAGATTCGACAAACTTGTTTGTATACGTAAGGCTCTTCGATTAAGTGGATAAACTGAAAGTCGAAAGAAATTCATCAAATATCCTTGGTAGCAGATCCATTCGTCGGGATTGAATCGGACCTTTGAAGGAGTAGGTGTCAGGGGGTGGTCATTGAGCTACGTGGAAAAGGGAAGAGAGGGAGAAGAGAAGTGCAGCCGCGTATCGGAGGGTACGCGAGACGACGCTTTAATTAAGCGACTAATTTCAGGACCGGCACGTTTTACCCGACACACCCCGTCGCGTTGCTCGTCCTTGCAAGATTTATGAATCGCGGTAAGATGGCAAGAATTCGTCCCGAATCCGGGCCCGTGGATTAAACCAAGCGAATAACCACCCGCTATATCTACCGCGAGCGCCGGTTAATGGTAAACGTAATCTCTGTGAAATTGCGTCGCCGCGTGCGATTGCATTACCACCCAATTAATATGATGTTAACGCGATTCGAAGGGCGAGCAAAAGATGCAAATGCCGCGCACGAAGTGTGTGTGTGTCGCGTATAATGCGTCGACGTAATTTAGGGCATAATTAATAATTGTAATATCGCAACAATGTGTGCGCGAGCGATGGTCATTTATCTAATTATTCGAACGCATAGTTTGAATAATTCGACAAGTGACGATTGATATTCCCTAAATCGAATATGGGTTAATTAGATACGTAATGCTGGGCGTACTGATGGATCGTGTGATAATTAGAGACGTCAAACTAAACTCTATCGCCAATGAAACATGGATAATTAATTCAATAAAAGAAGCAGAGGGATGAAAGTAGTTTACTAAATATTGGCTTACTCTTTTTCGTGTATATATTCTCTACAATTTCTTATTAAATATTATTTACTGATTTTTAATTAATTTTTGCACACGAATAAACAGTGATAATAAATAAAGCACCTTCACATATAATTTGGCGAATCACGTTCGACTTTTCATAAAATTCCCTTTATCCATTGCTTCGTATTTTTTTTTTTTGGATCACATTGACTGATGGAAAATGTGAGAAAAGTTAGGCAGAAGGTTTTAAAAATTCCTCGTAGCATATTGAAGTCGACATTCTCGGCGAGGAGTGAAGCGAGAGAGGAAGAAAAAAAAATAAAAAGGAGAAAGCGCGCACACACCCATGCACGAGAGAGAGAGAGAGAGATGAAAAAGAGGCGAAGGACCGCCCGGCGGTTGTTTTAATGAGAGTTAAAGCTAGCGAGTAAATGTCGAATAAATCATTTCGCCGGGGCGCTAAGTGCATCCATCGGCCCCGGAGGTAGGAGAGGAAGGGCAACCCTCTTTATCCGGGCATCGGCGACACGTGCGCGCTACACGGCGGACATAGAGACGATCGCCGCGATACATTTGTCTGTGTATACGTCGCGGCATACAGAGACCCCGCAATAAAATGCAGAAAAACGAGCGACGAATGCGAAAGAGGAGAGACGGCGACGTCGGAGCGGATGCGCCGCGAGCGATCTCGTGCACGTGCATCATGCGCTCGCGCACGCGATTAATATGCGTCCGGGCTGTGCCGGCGAACTCGTGAAAAACGAGATTTTTCCCCGCGACACCACGAAACACTCATGATGAGCCCGATGCGACGTGCGCATTACGCGCCTCCGATAAAATTGCATACGACGAGTTTCGCCTTGTTATGCGCGCGTGTTTTCCAACGAGCATAATTAACATGCGCGCCGCGCGACTCCGCTCGTTTCGGGATATTTCGGGAAATGCTCTCTCTCGTCGAAGGTAGTTTCTGCGATCTGGTGTTTCGGTGAGCGCAATTGGAATCGTAGAGGAAAATGCAAAAAAAAAAAAAAGGAAAAGGAAATTTTATGTCGTAAAGAATCCCCTTAATAGAGCAGAAGGATCTTCGCACTCGCGTCTGTATCAAAGATTTCCGAATACTTCGATGACTGATGCAAATCTATAAGATTCCCTTTTTACCTCGCCTCCCTTACTATATTTTTCCTCCCTTATAAATTTCGCCCGGAGTATAGGTACCTACATCTTTAATTCGAGCTGACGCGCCGCCGTGTTCGGTCGTGTCGTGTCGCGGCGCATCTGCTGCGAGTCAAAACACGCGCGACGTACGGACGGACAGCGTAACGGGCGGTCTCGTTAATTGGCAAACGCGGATGATCGATGCGTAACATTATTCGGCCGCGCAACCGTCCACCCTTCGCTATGTCATCTCCCCGCGTGCACGCGTGGGTGCGCGACGCGATGCAACCAACCAACCCCCTTTCCGCTTCACAATTCCGCGCGCACGCGGTACGACTCGCCCGCGAGTTATTGCTTTCATTAGCCGAACAATGAAACCAATTTGTGACGCGGTCTACTCCCTCTGCTCTTCGTGTTCCGCCTTTCTCTCTCTCTCTCTCTCTCTTCTCTCCGTATTTCTCTCTCTTTTTGTCTTATCTGACATCGCGACAGGAGACTTGCGTTCCTCGCATCGACGACACGTCGTCTTTGTCTTTCATTGTTCGACGCGAGATGCATCGGGATGACGATCCTGTCCCGTGCAGCCTCATTCGAGAGATTTGATTTAAGAGGATGCGCGTACATAAAATCAAAGTCTCGTTTTGTTCTCTACGTGGCTTCCACCGCTTCTCGAGATGCGTCTGCTCTCCAAACAAGGTCGATATGACGTAGTGGACCGCCGTTTATCTTCTTTCTGAGACTGTTTGTCATGTTCTATGCTTGAGTAGATATTGATAAATCAAATCTCTTAAATGAAGTGAAATGAAATCTCTCTCTCCGTTCGGAGCCAGACCGCGAATACGTATATTATTTTGATAAATAAAAATCTAAATTTATTAAATATTTAAATTTCATAAATAAATAACAAGTTTTGCTATTGTTTTAGAATATCCTTTCATTATTTGTATGTTTATTTAACTATTTGTGTTTTTATATTTCAGTTCTCTATTTTACTAGATATTTATTAGCTAATATATATTGATATAGCTCATAAATATGAATATGAACCGTGAATATTACATAACTCTTTAAACACTCGCTTGTTGCAAAATGTGTCCCAGACCTCTTGGGTTAATCTACGATCATCATTCTCGCTCTACTTATTTGCTGTAATCGCAGTTAGTTATACTCGTTCGCCTATTCTCGTATCGTTACTCTATCGGCTTTAAAATCAATATTGCTACCTATAGGACTCAAGACTCATGCTGACTCGACGGTTTCGACGTATCAATAACACTTCTTGTTATGCACGCGTTGGATAACGCTGTGTCTTTTTTCCACGTATTCAATGTTTGTTCAGTTATCACATCGTTAATTTTTATACGCAACTAGTTTCTCCAATCAATCTTCACCGATATTTAATTACATTAATTATCACACCATTTCGACGTATTACATTTCTTCGTGTCTTCTTAGGGGCACTTTCCCGCGGTGATAATCTTATTTCTTCCTCTAATGCGATTCTTAATCACAATATCGGATCCCCGTGTGTTCCTTCCCTCGCGTATGTATCCTCTTCCGGCCGCTCTCCCGAAATCGTGGGTGGATCGCGATTATGTTTGTTTCCTCATATGCGAGAGCGAGATTCCATTTGGCTAATGAATACGAAACGTGATACGCGCCCGGCGATTGATTATTCCCTAATTGCGCCCGAACTAGTGGGCAGTAATCTGAGCGCGCGGCACATTTCGTACTGTAATTTTCCCCGTTTTGCAATTACGGCAAATTATCCGTCTCGTGAAACCGTACGCCCGCGTGTATATCCTTTATGCGATTTCGTTACACGACGGACATGTGAGACTGGCCGCGTATGCGTCCGCCGAAGCGTGAAAATGGCGATCCTGTGCAGAATCGACGCGCGACGAGTGCAACAAAGGTATCCCTCTCCCCCCCCCGCGCGATATTTAATCATCGCGTTGATACATTTATGCTCCCCATCCGTGTTTCCCCTTGATCCTTCTGTACCCTCGCTCAACAATTCCGGTACCGTATTTCCGGGCAAACAAAAATGTTCAACGTATCTGTCTTTTGCTACTTCGTAAATGCTTCGTAAATATTAGTTCTCGAAAGCAAAATATTGATCATTCTTGTAACGTAGATTTTTTTCGTTTTACTGAGAAGATACTATTAGAGGGGATGTCTCTGAGCAATCGCGGAAAAATAATTGGGAGGAAAGAAGGATGTAAGAAATTATGAATTTTATTATGATGAATTACGATGAAGTATTTAAGAGTCACATATTAAGGAAACATTGAAACAGGTATCCTCGATTGATTATGATTTGTAATACAATATCTGAATACAAATGGTATAGTCCGATAGCAATTAAGCATCCACGCGAGCTTTCGCCGTTGTAATTTCAGACGCGATTATTATCGCGGGGAATTTATTAATCATCGTCATTAGACGCAAACGCTACACGAGGAATCATTCTAATCGTCCGACGAAGTGCAATGCACTTCGTTTCAAGCGCAAGCAAAACGGCGGGCAAAACGCGAATCTCTGACCTCGCGTTGAAGTTTATTGCCCGACCGGGCAATAAAGTTTTTTATTTTTCGCGTCTCTCTTCCTCTCTCTCCCTCTCTCTCTCTCTGTTGACCATATTGCGGTAGATCGTGCAGTTATGCCTTGTACGTTTCTCTCGTAGGAGAAACAGGTGTCCGTGTGCAGGTGCGTAGGTGTGAAGGACGTCTGAGTGCGGTCGAGGATTCCCTCGGGGTGGAGCCGAAGGATGAGCGAGTATATTAGATTGCGGGATTTAATACGTTACTTCGGGAACATGCGGTATTTATTAGCGTATGCGAAACGCTCGCTATCTATACACGGTGTGACGTAAGATTTGCGTCGAATTTTAGCAATGCGCGTATGAGATGAGGTCACAGATAATTTTCTTCGATCGATTCAAGGAGAACGATAATATTTAGCTATAAATTTTGACGCTAAATCTGTGTGTAGTGAGAAAGAAGATAATAGCATCAACACAATCGTGTGTTCGCTTTTCAATTCAAACGCGACAAAGGTACGGGAAGCGAATCGCGCGACCGCTTTCTGAAAGACAGAGTTTATGTTGTCGCGTCAGAACGTAATGAACGATGTAATGGGCTTTCACACGCCGAGCTTTATTGCTCGAGCAAGTAATAAAGCTTTTACTTCGCGAGTCGCTTGTTGTGCGCCAGGTGCCGACGCACGGGACTCCGAAAGCAATCTAGGATCCCTCTGGGGGAGGGGGAAGGGGGGGAGGGGGGAGGGGACTGCCGAAGGATGAGTGAGTATATTAGACCGCAGGGTCTAATACGTTATAAGCCGTATGTATTTACTTGGCCTTGCACCCCGTTCTCTATGTATATGCGTCACTATATGCGGCATGTTATCCCGCGGGAGATCCCGAACGTGGTCGAATCTCCATCGAACCGTAACGTTCATAAATCTGTTTGCTACCGGATGTTCTTGACATATATACGCGAAAATTATGGGATTTCTCTCATTACACGGGTTTCTGTTCAATTATCCGTTAACGGTCCTTGAAAAACTGTCGATATATCTTATGCGTTCGGGTATTTTTGAAAGACGCGGATTTGCGGAAGATAAAGGATCCCCAAAAGGAGGAATGGAAGCACCTCGAACGGACGAGTCAAAGGTTGAGTGAGGATATTAGATCGCTAGATTCGCTAGATTTGCGTGCAGGACGCGAGTGTGTGCGGCGGACACGTGTGTGCGCTGAATATGCCGTCGCGTGTTTACATGAGTCTGCGTAATATAGGTACGTACGGTCGGAATTAATTAAATCTGATCTCAGGCAATATTCGGGAAACTGATCTCCCTTATCGTTGCAGAAGTTTACTAATTTCCCGAAGCAGGTATAAACTGAAATAGGAATATGTTACGGAAAAAAAAATATCGGCATAAAAATTTTCTTTGAAACTAGCAACACTTATTTGCTCAAATAATACCGTCTGTATAAAATTATATACAGCAGCTTATAATTAAAAAATGATAAAGAAATTATGTTCTTTTTTCTCGTAATACTTAGACGATTAGACTTTAATGTTACAAAATGTATATAAAATCAGAATTAATAGTGTTCGATAACAAAAAATGTAAATTTTTCTAAATTTAAATTTTCATAGCGATCGAGTAAGTTTTTTTAAACTGCAATCATGATTGCAATAATTATATTCTAAAAGAAAACTTGAATAATGAGGTATAAGAAATTTTTGACGACACATTTCAAGGGAAATTTGTCTCTACACGCAATAAAAGAATTTAATGCGTGATCGCGTGTTGCTCGCGAGATGCTCGGATGCTGAAGCATAGACGCGTAAAGGAAGCAAAGGACAACTTTAAAAGGAATCGGAAAGAAAGAGGGGGAGAAGTCGAAGGATGAGTGAGTATATTAGACCGCAGGGTCTAATACGTTATAAGGTATAAGCGTACACGCGTTCTATGTTTGTCTCCCTTCCTAAACGTCTAGGTGCACATAGAAAGCTTTACTATACATACACACGCACATAGAGTATTTACTGTGCACACGCATGCATCGGTCGATCGGTGTGTGATGGGTTGTATATATACACGGTACATACTCGGGGATAATAAATATCCTTCGTCCGAGTCAGCATCGGCTCGCTTGATCTTTCATAGCCGCTCGTAAAGCGCCCTCAGGGTGGGCCGTAAAATTTGTCGGGTATTTGAAATATCCTCGAGTCCTCCCCGAAAACTTTCCGGACAAGGATCATCTCTCCTCGGTCGCTTCTCGCGGCGCGAAAATTCCGCGCGCGCGAATCTGTCGGCGGCATGCAACGACGCGATAATAATATATACGGTGTTTCAAATATTTTAATGTTTGGATATATTATTGAGAAATTTATGAACAAATTGCGCTTATAGTTTTTGAATAATAGGATAATTTAATGAAATAAAAAATTTAAAGAAATTTTACGCAATAAATTTCAGAAATGAAGAATGAATCTTTTATTCTTCATTCGATTATGAGTGAACTTTATTTTAGCAAAATTTTAATTTGAGAGTTGAAAATATAGTAGAAAAATGGCATCGCGAATTAAATTATCAGCATGAAAAAATTAATCTCTTAATTAAAAGAAATCCATCAATGAAAAGAAGATATCTGAGACGCCCTATATGTCAGAAATACGAGGATTCCCTTGGTCCGTCGAGGATCATGACAATCAAGGAAACTCTTACAGAAGTTCGACTGGTAGAGCGCGAAGAAATGCTCTTGGGAAAATTGCGGATGGCTTATAACAATTCCGTTTAACTTCTCCTGATTGTAGGATATTGATACACACAGGGAGGCAAGCGAAGTATCGAGGATAAACAATTTGTGGAGTTGCTCCCTGCAGATAGAAGGGGCGCGAAAGTGCAATGAAGAATTATTTGAGAAATAACTTTCTTCGGGAACACACGCGAGATATATTTCCGTTATATTACTTATCACAGATGTGTGTAATAGCACATGACTGCGAGAAAGCTCATTCGCTACTTACATAAAAATTTCATTTCTCGATTAATTTCATTGTTTAATTAAAACTATGTATGATTGTACAGGGGTTTGCAAATCGCGATAATTTTCATATCTATATTTGTAAATAATGATACATCGATATTAGTATAACTTGTGCATTTTTAAAAAAGCTAAAAAAATCCGGAATTTTTACTATACTTTTTTACTATATTAATACTTATGCTATACAATGTATATTAAAAAAAAAACTGATTAGTAGCTTTAAATGTTCAGCCATCGATAGAAGTTTCTGCTTACGAGGAATGATCCTTTTTCCTTCTAAAGTATCATCTTGAGGATCGGGCGCAAACCCGTTCCCCTTGATCGGCAGACAGATGAGAAGTGGCCGCAGGGGTGAAATCAGGATACGTGCGTATAAGGGCGATCGTACCGGGAAATTAGCGAAAACGGCGCGCAAGCTACTCACAGAGCGAGGGAGAAGCGGTAAAGGGGGGAAAGGGGCGTTCTGACGAGAGCGCAGATTTGTCCCCGGGGGGTACTTACGTGGTGCGGGGAACCCGGCAAATTTTGACCCTCCTCATTCGCCCCGCTACGAGGATTCCGAATCTCTCTAACTACCACGCCCGAGAACATCGGGCGCGACCGTTCGACCGTGATTTCGATAGACCGGGAAGAGCGATGGACGATTACGTGATCGGATTACTTGGACGCTCTCTGTGCTCGGACAGTACACCGTTGACCAAAGGTACACGACCGGAAGGTACGTGATGGAAGGAAGTCAAACGTCATCGTCGTTGTCGCCGCCTCGTCGTGCGCGTTTGTGCAACGTGTGTAAAGAAGAGAGGAGCACGAGAGTGGATTGTAAAAAAAAAAAAGGTCCACAATACAAAGAAGCGTTAAGAAGGAAAAGTGTCAGATTTTCATTCGATAAAATATTTTACAAATATCTCGCTTGCTAGATAAGACAAGGAAAATGAAAGCTGAGAAAAATGACAAGACACTTTAAAGATTAAACAGCTTATCATTTTCTTTTTTTCCCGAAAACCCCGCAAGCGGATCACAACATTCCTATTCCAATTGCTTTCTTCGTTCATATACAGAACAGTGGAGAAGATCATGAGAACCATAGAGAAGAGCCATAATTCTAAGGGATATTATCTCGACGGATTATCAGCTCGGGGTGTCCGATAGTTCTAATCGCGACAAATCTGTCGCCGGTTCTCGACATTCCCCCGTTTCTACTTCCGCGAGATTATTATCTCATTTTCAGCCGCCATTAGGCGGCGGCGTCTCATTATCGTCGAAAATAAATCTGTCATTCCCGTCGCCGCCGAATTCCGATTATCGCCGAACGACTACCTGCTTCTTCCAATTCTATAGACACCATCGATGGACAGCCTTTCGCTCTCGCCATGATTTTCGGTACAAACGAAGACTTTTCTAACGAGGAAAAACTACCGTTAAAGAATCCATATATCTTTTACATTTCGATTCTCTTTCTATTGGCAGAACACAACATGTTTTATTTTAATAAAACAATATAATAAATGAAGAAATATATCTTACCAATGAAAAAAAATCGAAAATATTGCGCCTAATCTAATTAACTAATTAATTTAGAGACTTATTTATATAAAATAATTTATTTATTTATTCTATTAACCAAAATGTTTATTAAATATAATAAGTTTAATTAATCATAAAATTGATATTATAATTGATACATCTTTAGGTTGTATAAATTATCCATAATTAACATCTTCGTTAAAGTATGCAATATGCATCTCATAAATAATAATGTCCATATAATACATATTAAATAAATTTAGCCCCTATAAATTATTTCGCAGAAATCAATAATTATGGCACGCGTGTTTTTCATGTGCTTGTCGTATAATATCGTCTCGCGTATCTTTCTCCGCAATTTTTAAACCGTGCGCTCGAGAGAAGGATACTTCGATACGATTCGCTGCTATTGAATAAAAAAATGCTCCAGCTGTCAATAATTCCTATCGCTTCTATTCAGACGGTCGCGAAATTTTCGAACGGAGAATTTATATCACAGATTCTTTCACGAGAAACACGTGTTTCATACATGATCGGCCGATAGCGGGATATGGCGGCAATCGCGTAGGTGTGTTTGTAAACACAAACGGCGGGTAACATACGATGCTCGTAAATTTATCGAAGCGATTGCGTCGTAAATTTTCCGAGTAAACGCGGTCCATCATCCCGATCTGGCTTGCGCGCAACTGCGCGCGGGCGCTTATGGCCGCAATTCGCACCTACCAATTGGACAGAAACTCGGGAGACAAACTGCCTCGGTTGCAATCAAGAGCACCTCGAAATGTGCTTCTGCCATCAAACAACATGTTTGCTGTCTCGTGATGTCGTTATTAATTTTCACTCTACAGAGCGACTCTATGGTAACTGACTGTATATCAAGAATATTATGTCATATGTAAGGTATTCACAAAATAAAGATCTGTTTAAATTATCATTAACTGAATCACAGTTAGCCACTTATTTAAGAATTTAAAAATTTTTTAAATGTGGAATTTAATTGAATCTATGTTATAAATGTTTAAGAATCTGGAGTCTAAAATTTTGAATCTAGATATATTTCAACCTCTAATAATGCAACATTTCAATGACATAATGTTGCTTGAAAATTTAAAATTCTGCAGATTGAAATACACATCAGAGAAAGAGAGTGACATTTTTTATTATTGTTTTTATGGATTTTCTATCAAAGGTACATGAAATTGTGTCCTAATTCTGCGATTTGGATGCATCGTTGGGAACATTTTACAGTCTTCTACAGACAAACATGTACGACATTCTCTTCGGAGGACGCGATAATGTAACGGCGCGTGTAATAAAAAATAATAAATTCCATTCTATCCGCGAAAAAACGTCAGCGAAACTCTCGAAATTCGTCTCGGCGAATTAATTCGGGCGCGATCGGGGATGGTTGGGGCGAGGACGTAAAACTGCGTAAGAAACTAAAGCTACGAGATGGAAGCGAGACGTAGAATCTGTTTGCATTATATCATCTTGGAGATAGGTGCGGGCCCGATCAGGGCTGTTATACGAGTTTTGCGAGCCATCGTCGGTCGTTACACGACGACTCGGCGCCCGAGTAGCCGTGCTCGAGTGCACCGGCCGCGTTTACACAGTAAATATATCAATGAATTTACGATGCGCGCGCTGATCCCTAATGGCCTCACAAACAGATCTCCGTCGAGGAATGCGTTTTCGTTCCGTGCTTTCGCTCTCGCCCGTTGCAGGGCGATACGACGACGCATTTCGAGGCTCCTCATCGCGAATACCGGGCGTCGCGAGATTACGGTGGACGATTCACTCTCGACGGAAGCTCGTCGCGAAATCGGATGCTTCTGCGCTCGGATCCGTTTGTCGATCGAGCGTGAATAGACATTTCATCCGCGGAGGCGACGCGGAAAATTCGAATTGGTCGAGGGTGGCGAGGGCGCGTTTTAATTGAACGGATTTCGGTGATATATCAGCGATATTTTAAATGTAAACTAATAGATCTATCTGCTCCTCCGCCCTTCCTCCCGACAATCGCGCGTGAGTGACATGAATATACCGCACTCTGTATTTTTTCGCAGCGCGAACAAAAGCACGGAAAACTATATGCATTGATTCGTTTATATCTGCGAGACAGGAAAAAAATTGAAATTTTTTTTAGCTGCAGATTTAATTTTATTTGCATCCATAACATCTAAATAAAACAATTTTATATACAGAAGTTAAAGCAGATTCTTAAATATTATAAAATTAAATATTATAAAAAAATGTATACGTAATATCATTAATATCACGATATTTCTTATTGAAAATGTATTCACAAATTTATTAAAACGCGACAACTAAATCAACCTCGTTAAAGCCTCTTTTGTCAACTCATCTGGAATTAAACGCAAAAAAGGGCTCCCTGATACAAGAATTAGGGCATTGCAAAATTGAGTTGTATGCGACAGAAATATTCATATTGTATCCCGAATCTCCCTGCATGCACCTCCTGTACACCAGAACGAGTGCGAGCGCGCATTAAGTTCATAATCTCGAAAAATCGCGCCGCTCGTTTCATCCCGTCCATTTTCCACGGTCGATACGTCTGATTTTTCGTCAGTGAAAATACTTTGCCCATTACGCCCGGCCTTTAATTTATATACAACGTCGGTGGAGATGCAAAGCGTCGATATTTTATTTTTTAAATCTCGCTCGCGTACCTCGCGCTTCGCGCGATAACGGCAGCGCGAGGTGACCAGGAAGCGGAAAAAGGAGCTACAAGCGCAAAGCCGGAGCGGCATTAGCTTTTAGTACGCCCGGGGTTGTGGGAGGGAGGAATAAAAAGCGTGGAAAAAAGCGCGATGCAGTAGGAAGGACGAAGAAGGAGGCGAAAAATCATTTGAAAATTACCGTCGCGCGGCCATTAGTCCGGCCCGGCGTCCTGAATTTTTTACCAAGAGATTTTACCGGGCGACAGCTCGGTCCGCTCGCTAATAAAAACCGTACGGTTTCCTTTGCTCTCCGCTTGTGCGTCTTTCGCGAAATGGTCGGGGCATAATTAATTTTCAATGAGCGTCGCGATTTAACGATGTTTAACACCTTTCCGGTTAGAAAGACGTTTCTGCCTCTAGCATTGGTGAAGAAGTGGTTTATATAATAATAACAAAATTGTTTACGAATATTAACAAAAGTCTTTTTTTTATCACATTTTATCATTCTATAAAAATCTATAAAATATTTCTCTGTTATAACCAATCCTCACATGAAGAGTTTTGTCAAACTAAAAAAAGGTCCATTTTTAATAATTTGAGAACTAGTCATATATCAATGTAGGACGTTAAAACAAATAATATCCGTCTCAGCTTTGTCTCTAACATCTGCATTTTCCGGTAGTTTCGGAATATTCTGTAAAGTCACATGAACGCCTGTAAACACGAGATTAACATACGCAGCATTTTATCTCTCGTTATACGAGCACGATATCGAACATGATTTTTTATCGCATCGAGAGTCGCAACTTTAGATGCATAACATGTAGAAGATAAAACAATCTCTCTCGGAATGATTTGTTGATCCGAATATAAAAGGCGTGTGGAAGAATACTTTTTTTTCACTTCGAACAGAAGAAGAGATAGCGGCATGAGAGCAAGAAATGAAAGCCGAAAACACTTAAGAGCTCTAATCAAGATCGTAAATATGTCCGTTATACACATAGTGTTTTTCTCTTGCCGCGAGATTGAGAAATTTTGCTTCAGCATCGCGCGACCCTTTATCGTCGTCCCGGGCCCTTAAGAATTTTTTCATCATACGAGCGAGTAGGGAAATCAAGGGTTACGAGACGAGATACACGGATTGACGAATGACTTTTCGCTTGATAGCTTTTTTTTTCGATTAGATACATCGAAAGCGAAACGGTTACCGAGAGCCAATCAATTTGATAGTTAGATCGCCCGTGGAGGTCATAAATATAAAAACGTTTTCGAGTCTAATAAAAGCGCTGAAGTTGGAAGAGAGTTAACTAGTGAACAAATAAAAATATTATTGTAACGTTATGAGTATATTGTTAATCAAATCATTGACCGCAATTTAAAGAAAGGAGAAAGTCTTAAAAAAGATTCCGGTAATTTAGATGCTATTAAATCTCACTATCGTTAGATTCTAGATACCTAATCGAGAGACCACCCAGCGCCTGCATTAATGAATTGACACATTCGGTATTTCCAAACACGCTGATCTATCAATAACGCAACAACGTTTGCGCGCTTTAGCCAAGGGACGCCTGACAGTCCGGAAGAGCTCCGGCATTACCTGTTATCCATCTGCAGGCTGTATATCCCCTTCCTGGATTGCGAATCGACCCATTGTTGTCCTCGAATAACAGGCTTAATCTCCCCACAATTTCCCGGATCGTCCCTTTCGCATTCCCTTTCGAAACTCTCCCCGTTATTCCCTCTCTCTCTCTCTCTCTCTCTCTCTCTCTCACACACACACGCACACGATATTCCTCTCTCATCGTGTATCTCTATCGCACCACCGATGTGTGCCCACGTGCGCGAGCTCGCATAAAATAATATACACAACGCGCCCAGGAACCGATGCTCAAATTACGAGAGCAGGCGCGAGGGCGCTCGTCCAGAAAATTGCAGCTTATTTTCGCCCGATCATCGTCAAGAGAATTCGCGTCCGTCCTCTTCCATTCGGGCGTTTCGACACGGGGGCTCCGCGGGCCCCTGACGAATCACTAAACTCTCTTTCTCCCTCTCTCACGCGGCACCGCAAAAGCATCCCAGGATATAACGAAGGCTTCTCTCTTCTTCTGCCTGTCTGCCCCGGATCTCTTCCTGCTCGTGACATCGTGCGTTTTGCGCGGCAGGCAACGTATTTGTACCGTGATATTGGAAAATTACTTTTATTTCACAATGTTTTTTGGAACTGTCAAACGGTAGAAGCTAGCTAATACTGACGTAGGGTCTCACGTAGGATTTGATCTTCTTGTTACGTTCGCCCAACTTGGACCCATTTCATTTCTCAATGTGTAAAAAAAATGCATAGTAAAAAAAATACTAAGTTAAGTAGTAAAAAGAGAAACTGTAAGTAAATTACAAAAAAAACTTTTAGCAGACGTAAAAATTAACGCGTGGAACATTACATTTACCTTTTTTTTTTTTTTTTTTTCCCCAACAATACTCTGATTTTCAACCTAACGAAAATCATCACCGTCTCGATTTTTTATATCTTCCCTCGGAGCAAAGTTAAACGCTAAGAGAGGCTCGTAACTCGGTCCCATCGCGGTTATGAGACTATCACGACCGTTATTAACGGTTATAACGGAGTTATCGAGATTATCGTACATGGTTACTATTAACTTTGGAAAATACACCGAATCTCCTTGCGACGCGCAAAGTCCACGGAGGAGGTATCGGATATAAATCACAACCAGGACGAGCCTGGCCGAAGTTAATGAATCGTGCGTTCCGGTCTTTAGATGCGGCAGCGCGCCGCATACTTAACAGCGATCGTCGTAAGAGACGAAGGCGCGGCTCCTCGTCGTCGGAGACGATCCTAATTTGCCCGCGCGTGTCTTTCGGTCCTGTACGTACTCTTCGCCGCTGGCATTTCCTCTTTTCACGCTTGAAAGAACGCGCGCACAACGTTCGAACATTCGGCAAGAGTGAGAGAGAGAGAGAGAGAAAGAGAGAGAGAGAGATACATGTATATGCAAATCGATATATGTATATACAGAGACGTCATTAAATACCGCGATATCGACAACATTTAATCGCCTATCCGTTATTTAATTTTTTCAGGCCATTGTATCGCAACGACAATGTCGCTCGTAATCGGAATCTTTATAGCGATATTAGCGGCGTTTTTACGCCTCGATTTGGCCGACCGGAAACGCAACGTTTCGCGTCCGCGACTCTTGTAACGGTGCTGAAACGTACTCGAGGTACTTTATCGGTCGTGTTCGGCGCGCGCGGTAAGGATAAAAGGCGGGGGAAAATGAATGGCCGGTGTGTCGCGAGATTCTGCTCGTTTAAATGGATTATCGCGAGATATACATCGGGAATATTTTCGACGCGACGATATTTTCGGTAATTTTATTACGCGCGCAAATTCGTAACATAGAGAAAGAGCCGAATTAACGTTTAAATTAATTTTAATCCACGGGATAAGTTTGGCGCGTTGTATTAAAATTATCACCGTAATTCTGTCCGTTATACGTCTCGTTACTTGACACGTGATTAATATTTAAAATATATACATTTGTGTAACTTCGAAACTTTATCTATTTCCATGATACTCTCCTGTCATAAATATTATTAAATAAATATTATTTGAAGATATACAAATGGTACCAATTCTTGTGTTTTATAAGCTGGCAGACAGCGGATAAATCGAAAGTAGAATATAAATGATGTAATGTGTGTTACGATATCTCTCTTAAAATTAATCGCTGACACGATATTTACGTTTTCCAACAGTATGCGGATATGCAACTCGTGCGTAGAATTTCCAACGAAATTTTATTACTGTCGTTTATCTTACGCTCGTAACTTTGTAGTGAGTGCGAATCGAATAGTGTTTATACGTTATGTAAAACCTAGAATTGCTTTAGAGATAAACTCTTGAAATTACGATACATCTTCAACAGAAACTCTGTATACATCACTTTCTGTCTATTTTTCTTTCATTACCACTGCATTAATTACTATGTTTACGAGTTGCAAATATTTCTTTCTTATTTATACAACATTTCTTAGAAGTTATCATCAAATTGCAATGTATATATTTCTGTGAATCTGAAGAGTGTAGAAGAGGATGTAAGTCAACAAAAAGCCTTTTTTTTTTCCAAGAAAAAAAGTATAGTCACTTCCGCTTTCTAAAATTTATAGATAATATCTGAATTATATGACGGTCAAAATGTTCCTCATAAAAAAAGTTACAGTAGCCACATGGCTTTTTAAAACCACGCGGGGGCGAACGAGCGACAATAAAACATACAAAGTTAATTTCGCGACGCGATATAAATAGAATCCGCGATTTCTCTCCGTCGTGCGAGCACAGATCCGTTTCTTTTTCTTCCTCTTCCTCCGATATTATTATCTCCCCCGTGCGTACGCACACCGATGAATCGCGGCCACGTGTGGTCCATCCTGGAACATGGGTGCGACAGAAAGAAAGAGGTACACCGTAATTCCTTACACGATGATTCGACGCCTCTGTTTTTCCTCCCGACGCCCACGCGCGTGCACGCGCTCTTACGCAAGTGGGTTATTGTCCTTCGGAATGTATATATGACTCCGACGAGGGGACGATCTCTCTACGAGACTGTCGATAATTAGAAAATTTCTCCAGGGAAACCTTCGAAAGCAATGAATATATGCAGAAAGCCTCTCATACACTTTCTTGGTATTTGTGACGACAAATCCCGGATTATCGAGATTGTTCATCTTATATTAGTTCTTAAGATGCGCAACCCGTTTCTCGAGTCACGAGAGGAAAGAAATTAAATCTAAATCAGATTATATGTATGTGTCACACATGAACGAATCAATTTACGCCCCTATACATATTTTCGCCTACCCAAGTTTCTCGCTTTCTCCACTGTATACAATCCTGCGTAGAAGGCAATCTCTCACCTATTCCAATCCGTCACTATACACACGCGTCGCGCGGTACCGAGAATATATCTTTTGAATTCATGAATGGTATTTTATCGAGACGCCGACATCACGGAATGTGGAGGTGCGCATTCATTTTTTTTTTTTCACCACGAGAAGCATCGCAAATCGTGTATGGCATTTTATATCGGTTATCTTATGGGCAGCTTTTCCTTCTCCACCCCGCTTCTTTCCCGTAATCCTCTTTGCTCGACACTATTCTGTGAATTCGCACCGATTAATTCAGTAACCTCGGCGACTGACCCGTTCAAAGGAAATGCGCGTGAATTCCGGTTCGCAGGTGGCTCCCTTTAAAAATACAGGATCGTGCTGGGAATCGTATTTCGCCCCATCGATTTGTTTATCCGCGAGAAGCACTGCTCTCTCTCTCTCTCTCTCTCTTTTTCTCTCTCTCTCTCTCTCTCTCTCTCTCTCTCTCTCTCTTTCGAATCGATGGGATCGACTCTGGGCCGGGCCGACAGTATGCGAACCCGCGTATACATATTTATGAGCACACACGTGATCGAGTGCGCACGCGGATGTAACCAGGGGCGCGTCTATCCAGCGGGGAAACCTGGCGAAATTTAAGCCTCGGTCGTAGCTCTCGAGCGACCCGGTCGTTTGCGAACAATTTAGACAACTATTAATCGCATCGTGTGTGAATAGTAAACTGAAAACAATTCCTCGTGGAGGAAAAGAGATTTTTAATAATTTGCAAAAATATATAATATAAACGGGAAGACATCTTATATTTTAATCATATTTCTGTGAATGGAGAGAGAGGTCTCTTTGAATGATATTAATAGCAGATTCTACATAAAGTCATCCGCCGCTCTTGCGAATCGTGTACGCGGGACAGATGCGCAGCGTGAGAAGGAAAGAAAGCGACGGGGCGAAGATGAAAAAAAAAAGGGACGGGGACTTTAATGAAGCGTATTTCTTGCGCTGGCTGGGTGCGAAATAACTGAATGCGCGCGAGTCATTGCGAATCGCATTAGCTCGGTTAGATGCCGCAAGAAACGCGAGACGAGGTGCGCCTGCATACGTGCCTTGCGCGCGCGCACAACGACACTTGTCAATTTTAAATTACAAATGAGGAAACCCATAAATTCTATCGTGGACGGCACTTAACGGCGGCAATAACGATCGTTGCCCGACGCGCTATTGAGAAACGATTTCGTTTAATAACGTTTCGATTGATCGGAAAACGCGCGTTCGGCGTGAAATTATGCGTATCGCGTGCGCTTGGCAATCAAAACGTTCTCGTCGCGTTACGGGATTATTAAGCAAATTGGACGCTTTTACTGTCTTTGCTTTTAGAGTCTGCATATTCTCGGATCGCTCTTAGAAACTTTACGATCCCGAATTATACGAACGGAATGAACGAAAGCGACATTCAACATTAAATATTCTAGAATGTATCATACATATTTTTTTAGATATATTTTTTTATATTTTTTTAGATAGTCATTATTATTGGCTTCACTGCGCGTTTAACGATTCATTTTGTTTCAATATAAAATGCAGATAATTGTCAGGTTGTATCATATAATATATTGCAAGATCAAGAAGTACAAATATATCCAACAATAACAATTGATGCATGAATGGGTATGCTGTACGTAATAACTTTCACTAAATAAGAAAAATCTTGAACACGAGACAATAGACATTAACATATTGTGCAAGTATTATAATTCGTATCCAGAGAGCGAATGACAAGTTGCGTATCGACGAGACGCAACGTGATCTTTTCATTCAAGACATATATTTCGAAAGACATCTTATGCACAGTCATATAAATTCATTATAACAAATTCATCTCTACGAATAAGTATCAGGAAGATAACTGATGATACGAACAAATCTCACATCTCACATGTTTATGCAATTTAAATGAAAAAGTTGATTATTTTAAATGCAGGTCTCTCTTCATCGAGAGCTTCTAAAAGCTAAGTAGAGAAAGATAATATATAGTTAATAGTCATATAGATAATTAAAAAATAATCCCGCAAGATTGGTATCGATATAATTAGTTGATATCTCGCACTTTGTTGTAGTATCGTTAAATTATCACTCGCGCAACGATCTATCAAATTATTTGTATCACTTATAACGTAATCAGCGAGCCGGTGATGCGTGAACGAAAAGTCATTCGTTCAAATATTATTTACGTTCGTTCGAGGAAAATGCTACGACAACGAGTTTTCTAGTCCAGGCACTAGATCGTTCGCTCTCACTCACGGGCGCGTGCAATTTATCACGCGTACGCGCTCGTGTCAGCAATCAAACGGCCGCCTGCGATATTCGAAATTTTTATATGTAAAGCGTCGCGCAAGATATACGATTGGCCGGCCGATTACATGCGCCGGCATTTAAATATGCGGATGAAGTATTCGCGCTAAACAGTACGTCGCGGCCGTAAATCATGCGGCGCATAAAGGAAAACCGATGTCGTTTTTACGAAAGACTGCTTGGATTCATAAAAGTACGAGCGTAAAATCACGAAAAACCTGTCAAGGAGAAGACGCAATCAAAGTCTGTCTCTCTCAGTTAAATATTTTTTAGAACATTCTCGCGTGGTCTAAAATTAAATACATTCTACTTTGAAATGAAGAAGAAAACTAAATTAGTATAATAATAATGTTAGAGAGATCGAGTTTGTATCGAATTATATCAAATATTGAGCAGAGTAAATTCTTTTTTCACAAAATAATTTAAAATAAAAACTGTGCAAGAGTAAAATATTTGTTTTAAATAGTTTCATTTTTATATTTTATATGTTATCAACGTTCGATGCGCGCGTAATTGATAACTTGAATTGATAAATAATATAAACGTAATCAATTACAATTTTTATATCTGCTAATTGTAGCATATTCCGTTTAATTATACATCGATTAAAAGAAATAAATCAGTAATAACTTCTTCCATGATGATGAAAACGTAACATTGAAAGTTGTTTTTGGTTTTCCACATATGTCGATGCGATGAGCACAAGCTTCGAGATTATTCCTGTTGCACTCCGCAACGATTCGGTGCGCAATCGCAAGCATTACGCTTCCAATCACGTCGTATAAAAAAAAAGAAGAAAAAGAGTACAGCGCAAACATCAAAGATTCATCTCTCGGACTCGCGCATACTTCAAAGCACGTTTCCGTTTCTCCCGGCGATTTTCCACTAACGACGGCGAACCTTACTTTGATGCGTATTTTCTCGGGGGACGGAGGGGGGGGGGGGACTGCAAATGAAATTTTGCGCCATCGGCATTTTATCATCGGAGAAAAATGCAGACTATCAACGGACCGAATGGCATGTCAAAGGATATCGCATAAATCGGATGAGAAGAGAGTGAGGCGATTACGGAAAAAAATGCAATTTAAATCCGCGATAAGTTTCGACAATCGATCGAAAAAGTTTCGGTTTTAGAAAGATCTCAAAAAATTGGAATCGGATATCTGAAATTAAGCTTGGGGAAATAAAATATATCGACAGGGACGAGGAGGGACGGGTGTATGTGTCACGTGCGAGAAAAATATCTTACTGTCTCACCTATATGACGATTTGAAAAAAAACCCCTTCAGGACCAGAAGGCTTTAGATCCGTCTGTGTCGCAAAATTGGGCGGATGCGCCCCCCGGGCGCCAACAATCCCCGGATTCGACGGCGTGGAGAAAGAAGCGTATACGCGCGCACGTGGCGAACTACAAAGAGCATTCGGAAAGGCGAGTAAGAATCCGGGGGCCCAAGCCAAGCCACGCCACGTCCAGCGCTAATCCGGTTTTACCCCCGAGGGAAAGAACGTGGCTCTGACGTGCACCGGGTGATATCAGACCGGCGAAGGGATGCCCGGGTCGCTCTGTGCTCTGGCTGCCGGTAGATTCCGCTTTTCTATCCTCCGGCATCGGAGAAAACCGAATCAACAACCCCGTAGACGGCCGCGGCGGTCGCCCCGGGCGGACGCGTCAATCCGCACCAATCTGTCCGTAACTGTTATACTCTCGGTGGATGCTCGCCTTGTGGCTTCGCGCGGTAAGTTCGTTTGTCTGTCGCCGCTAATCGGAGGGGACGCGACGGACGAGACCTCGGAGGGAAAAAACGGAGAAAAGCGCCCGGGTTGGACGCGGTAATCATTTTACGCACGAGAAATCGCGCCGCACGTCGAGAAGGGAATTGTCTGAGAAGTTATCGAGAAAAATTATCAGATCGGCGTATGTATGTGTATACAGGGCGCATGGTAAAAGTGAAATTGAGAAATACGACGTTGGGCGTGACGTTTGAAAATGGAAGAATATTTTATAAAGTTATTTAAATCCTCTTATATACCGTGTACGTGTATGTGTATATATTTTATACACGAGCGGATCGATATAAAGAAATTTAGCACCTCGGACAGGAATGGTATAACGCGAGGATTAAATTAGGGTCTGCCATTTAGGCTTAGTGTCGCGTGTGAGGGTCAAATACACAAGAGGATTAAACCGAAAGCCCTCCTGCATTTGACCAGGATTCAATCGTAGATGTTGTGCTTGCAAATTAATAGCGGAATTAGTGCCCTTGAATCTGGATTTTATTGCCATACAGGATGTTGGATAATTAATGATGCATCGATTTCGTGTGACGGAATAATACGGACGGAAAAATACTTTTCAAAGACACATCTTTTCATCATAAATAGTCTTATTTCTCAATCATTCGGAGCAGCAATTTAATATATCTCCAGTTTGTCATAATAATTTTCAATAATATAAATAATGGAACGTGAATATAGCATTTATTATTTGCAACAATAATTAATTGAAGTTTAATTAATCATAAGTTTGCGCATATACATATCTATCATACTAAGCCTCCTATTGTTTTATTATTTATTTATTGATTGAAACAAGCATGCGCTCTCTATGTTCCAAAATCATACACAATAATCCGTGCATATACAAGTGTAATTAATAAAAAAATTGAATTATTTAATCCTTTTTGTTTTAGTGAACGTACTTTGATTATCTGCAGATAAATACATATAAACTTCTGTATATCATGTATTAATAGGCTGTATTAAATCTAGCCTGCATTTTTAAAAATCGAACGTGACGGCGTCCTCGATTGAAATCGCGATGCATCGACAGAGCAGGACACGACACGACGCGATACATAAAATCAATTATCCCTCCCCCCCCCTCTCTCTCTCTCTCTGCCATCAACTTTCGTTACGTTCTATCGCGTTAATAATAATTATACTTAATACGCGATCGTATCTGAACCGAGAGAAAGAGGACGCGCTGCCCGACCGCAGCATCCGGCGGGCAAGTGTTTCGCAAATTAAATATTTGCTCGCGCCCCGCGGTCGCCGTGGAATTTCGACGGCATGTACGGCGCGTATGAATTTAATCTCGGAATATCGGCCGCGCGATCATCAGTCATCCCGGTCGGCCAGGGGGCAGAACGGGGCAGAAAACACATTGCGAAGGCGAGAGAGGAGACGAGGCCGCCGGGATTTTACGATGATCCCGCCGTCGCGTCGGTGCCGGGACACTCTTCTCGGCCATCTCGAATCCGAGAGCGCTCCTCCTGGCTTCCCTCAAAGCTGGGAGACGATCCCGCGCGCTCGCTTCGGAGAAATCTCGTCGTCGTGAAAGCAAATAAGGCGCCGTGGCTTTAAGGAAACCGGGTCTGTCGACTATCAAGCGCCGCATTTTCGAGCGCCTCGTTTCCGACGCAATAACGACACGCAATTTCATTCCAGCACTCCGATGAAGTCGTCCAGAGACGGAGAGACGCTTACGATAACTTACGATCCTATTCCCTCGTCTCTCTCTCTCTCTGTGTTTGACGACAAAATTATTCGGGATGTATCTCTGTTTCCCTGTCTCTTTCTCTAGAAAACAAATTATTATTATTATTACTAGCTAGAGATACTTGTAATTTTTGGAGCATCACAGATGTTTAACGACGCGATATCGCGTCTGCATTGCTTCACTCGAAGAATTCCTTTGCTGTAGCATTTCATTGTCGAATGATTTCATTGTCCATGATATCTATCCAGGGAAGAATGCATAAATCTCGAGTGAACATTGTCCGTTATTTCTGACACTCGATCTTTCTACGCTACTTCATAATAACAAGTTTCGCATTAATTTTATTAAATTTCCGGCATGCATTCGGGAATCGCCGATCGGCCTGCCTCGGGGTGTGCATGATCGTTTCGAGCCCACACGTCGCGCTTCTTAAATCCTTCCTTTTTGCCACGGATGATTAATTGTTCAAGATTGCGCACGTCCGATGCTTTCTCGACGGGGTTCAGTTCCTTTTTTTATTCGGCCACTTACGCCGCCCTCGTTTTTGCTCCGGTATCGAAGAAACATCTAAAATCAGCGCGCAAACTTGAAAAATGGAGAGGTTTTCCACGAGGGCAAAGAGATATTTCAATTTCGTTTTTCGAATCATTCGACAGAAGAGCATTTATAATCCCGCAGCCGTTCGATCGTGCGTTAAATCGAACGAAAGGAAGGAATCGATTTCCTCCACAATAGTTTGTCCTGTTTTCGAGGTAAATCCTTTCTTGAGAAAATTTCTTACAATTAGCCTTATTACATATTGACAAAGTTACTATGACACGTAAACGCGATATAATCATTCGTATCGACATATAAAGAAGATTTCTATTTAATATCTCCATATAACTTAATATTCTATTGATATCCATTCAAGATAGACAAATCGATAATTGCGCTTGTAGGGTAGATACGGCATTTAATCAAAACAATAACAGTAATAAGGTGACAAAAATATTATAATAATTTAATAGTTATCTTAAACTTATCAGATATACAATACAGAATTATGATTTGACAAAATTTCGTTGAAGAGATTAATAAAATATAAGATTTCTTTATAATCTTCGTTTTTAATTTCTGGCCATAATATCTCACGCGCTTTAGAAAATGCGTATATCCTACGCAACTTTGAATCAACATCGAGAAACATTGTTATCGGCACAAAATCGTGCATTTAGTATCCTCGTGTAAGAGACGAAGAAGAAACGATCCGTCTCTCTTCGTAAATTCAAAATGCATCGCGTGTTCGAAGAGAAGAAGACGGGGAAAAAACCGCGGATCGGAATCATCCGACAACGAGTTGGAGGCGCGCCTTTTAATTTAGTTTTCAAAATCACTTTAATGCCCGCCTGCATCATTTCCGGGCGAGAAGGAAGCTGCGCGGCGCTTTAAAACACAGATTCGCGCGCCCGGTAATTGAACACGAAGTTATTATCCGGACCACTCTGCAATTCAGGATAAAACGGCGGCGTAAAAGTGTCCGGAGGTCGGTGCTGTTGCGAATTTCCGTGATTTTCGCGAATAAAGTGTCCGTTGCTTCGTGCAATCTCCACTATCTCTCCCTTTCTTCCTTTCTTTTTCTCTCTCATATAAGAACCTAGAAAGTATACTGATATTTACGAAATGTCATAACGAAACTGTACAAGCGACTGATAGTTTTTGAATTTGTATGTAAATTGTATGCAATCACGATTGCAATTAAATTCTTTATATTGTTATGTTTGTTAGAAACTCAGTATAATTTTGTTTTGTGGAAGATTCAAAGAAATTAGTCTGGAATAAAAAAATTTACTTTTTTTTCTTACAATTAAAAATATTTTTACTTGGCATTCGAACGGCGTTTCTTACGGTGCTTCGTTTTCCTTCTACAGAGAGTGTGCTTGATCTTATTTACAAACGCTTCAAAGCGCTTAAACGGCGGTATATCTATGCAAATAGATTTAATGCTGTATACATATGACACAAGAATAATCGAATCACTACAGATGTTTAATCTATAATTTCTAACAATTCACTTTTCTAAGCAATGAAAATATGAATACAGCAAATATATGTTTCCTTTATGATTATAAATTACTAAATATTAGAAAATAATAATTTGGTATTAATCTAAATTTACTGAAATAAATTCAGAGCCAATTATGATTACACCTGACTCGGTTTTAACACCTGGTTGAACAATTGTTTCGGAAACGGTTTTAAGTAAGCATCGATTATTATTTAAGTATATTTAAACTTGAGATGACTGTTCGAACACATAGTAAAACTGTTTAAATATATTTAAACAGTTCGAAGCTGAACTGCGATTGATTTTATTTTATTTGTCTATTGCAAATATTATTTATTTGACGGTCATCACTACCTGAGAAACGAGAGAAGCCGGTTTGTGATAGTAAAAGAAAGATGAAAGAAAATATTGGAACCGTGTCGAATGCCGGCGGCTCTGTCACCCTGCATAAAAATCCGAAATAAGAAATAGAAGCATGGAAGACGAAAGAAGAAAGAAACACGGTCGCAGTTTTATGGATGGAGAAATCGAAAGCGTATCGAGATGTCATTGCTCTGCCGATGGACACGTATCTTCGAGACGATACAAGCATATCCATATTAAGCGATTTCTAAACGTTAGTTTGTTTCGAGATGTAAAGATGGAACAATGACTGATATAAATCTTTTCAATTTTCTTTGCGATATAATAGCATTTTACAAGAAATTTTTTAATGCACATATAACCCACCGTGCATTCTTTCTTGCTATTTCAAATGGGTCATAAAAGAACTGCGATGAATCATACGTCTCTAATGAAGAATAATGAAGAATAAGAGCGTAATGTTCAGAAGAACAGGGCTTAGTAAACAAAAGAAGCGGCGCAATTAGCAACTGCTTCTGCGGTATACACATAACTAATTGAACATCGTGTCTTCATTCAGCGCAAGCTTCGCGCTAATTACATCACGATTCTTCAAGAGGGCTTTAACGAGCGCCCGGCTTATTGCGCAAACGGCATCGTAAATTTCAGCTAAGCGAATCTAATCGACATCGCTCTCCGCTAATCGCTTCTCTCTCTCACTCTCTCCTTTTCTCTTCGAGAGAGTCAGTGTAATAATATTAATTGCGCATAAAACCGCGCGGCAAACACTTTCATTTAAATTAGGCGACCGAACACGACGATGAAAACGCCGTTCTACTCTTGGCCCTCGTCTTAAACGCGGCCATCGTCTCATCATTAATATTCAGGATCGCGTTCGTTTCGCGCGGACGAGTATCGCGCGGACTCATTTATTTTCGCGTTAATTAATTCCAATTTCAATTTATTGATGCCGATAGCCGAAGCAGCGCCCTTGGTGCGTGCCGGGACCGCCAGTGACCTGCCAGTAATTTACATGCGCTCGGTAGATCTCTCTTCCGTACCATTAATGTATCATTTGCCGATATTATCGCGGTATTAAACGTAAAATTAAACGTAATTTTAATACGCGTGTTATAATTATTATATCTCTCTTTACAAGTTCCATGATAATTAATAAATTCAGTTCTCCACTAGATTGTATCAAAGGTAGCAGAAATTAAAGGATAAATATTTTTCCGACAAAAAATATGCTTTCTTTAAATATTTTGTATTATACTATATAAAAAATTTTACACACATGTACATGTAGAAGTACTGTTTTAATTTTAATTAAAATAATAATTTGGTTAGTTTTTCAATTAAATATTATCGTGTCATGATTAATACGAGCCGCTCTTAGACAATGACGTTAAAATATCGTCCCGTTGAAATATCGTGCGTTTACGAATCATGACGATTTATTTTTTCCGTAACATCGTGCTGCGATTATTATCGTTTGGACAATGACGATGAGTTTTCCTGAAACCGAGACCGGTGTATTATTGTTCTCGCGCTATCGCCCACGCCGTCCGTTGTGTAACTCCAGATCCGCCACTTCGGATACTCGATAGAGCGAGCTTCTCGCAGGTGCTCGGATCGAAAATATCAACTTTTCCGTAGCCAACCGTTCCGTGCCAAGCATGCTAGCAATCGCGTCACGGGGTCACAGCTTCTCCAAATACAGACTCTCAGGCATCGCGTCGAGTCCGAGAGAAGGCGCGTTTATTTTCCTACACCGATCCCAAATCATCGCTATCATCGCCGCGGCCGAGAGCCGAGCAGATCAGAGATCGCGGGCGTTTAACGGTCAGGCTTAGCACCCGTGTTTATTTCCACGAAACGAATTTACGCTCTCTTTTCGAGGACCTCCTCTCTCGCCTGTGCAAACAGTGACACGGATTTTCCCGCCAAGGGTTTCCGTCCTGTCATTCTATATACGCGTGTCCTTTCTCCCCCTTTTTCCCTCATACGGGGCTTCCACTGTACGTACGTGTGCGATTGCATTGGTGGCGGGGTGAATAGTTTTTTTTTTTTTGTGGCAGAGAGGACAATAGACTCCCAGGGTGCCCTCGCATCAACAGATCCCTGAGTCGATTCCACGCCTCACCCTCGCATATGGAATTCGTCCTTAACGTCCGGTAACACACCCGGGAGCGATACTTTGTGCTTGGCGTCGTAGACACTTTGTGTGTGCACGATCGTGTCCTATGAATTTGAAATAGTACCCTTCGAGGCCGAAGGGCACCGAATCGGGAATCCGGACTTTCCCTCGACCCTCGTCTGAATTCCAAACGAGGCGAGACCGAAGAATGAAATGAAAGTCGTAATAATCGGTGCAACTCCAATACCGGAAATGTCTAAATGTAACAAGCGTCGAACGCGAAACTATTTTGCTTCTTCAAATTTTTCTCGCTACGTAAATAATTCAATTGTAAACGATGAAAATTCAATTGATATTAATTTTTTCCTCGCACGAAGAGCGAATCGCTCCCGTATACGTACGTGCAAGTATCTTGGAGATCAAGATCACCGCTGTCGATCACAGATTGGCGATCTGCTCGCCGAGCTCGAAATGCTCTGCTGACAATCGAAACTCTTTCGACGCCGAGACGTGTGGGCCGCGCCAACGAGAGATATATAATAGATCGAATCGATCGAGAAGCATGCAGGGAAGATCGACAGGAAGCGGTGCCCGGCCGTTGTCGAAATTGTCGATCGCGTGGACCACCATGCTCGAGACATTTTCGGTTGCGACGCGGCGCGAGTATTTGTCATGTAGATCTCGCTTATTAATATCGAGCAAGAGAGAAAAAAGAACAGAAGGAACAGAAAGGAAGGAGCGCAAAGAAGGACCTTCATTGAGAAAAGCACTCTCGTGCGAGAATGTTATTAAATAGATTGCTCGATTAATCTCTTTAATATACAGCGCGCACAAATATATATTACAGTAATTATTTAAATTTATTGTAAATAGATTTTTTAATTTTTCTAAATTATTGATTATTTTCGGCTTTCTGATTTATATATTGTTGTCGTGCAAGTAGTCGATTACTGTATATGTGTATGTGTGTATGTATCTGTGTGTATGTCAGTCTTTTTTTTATATAAATTTCTATTTTTATCCCATTATCAGTAACGTGATACGATGTATTATCGTATATGATTTACGAGAATTATTACCTATCTACGCACAGCACGAAACAAAATCTTCCCTCGCTGTGGGATATCTTGTTGGAAAATCATAATATCCTTGAGGCAATATTTGAAACAAATTAACGCGCTTTCAAAGCAGAACTCTAAGAATTTTTTCGACTTTGAAAGTTCTTCGATTTCTTTGAAAGTAGTATCCCATTCAAGCAATATATCTGTTAACTTTTACACCTCGTCCTTGTACAACGAAATTTTTGAGCAGTATACTGCTCGGTTATCCTTCGCTAGATGTCGTAAATCACTACAATGGTTTATACGGAATATGGCGCGTGTTCCGTACTGTAAATCGTTGCCACTACGTGACTGCGAAGGTTTCTTTTTTTTCGATAAATCACGTTCGAGAGCGAGGCACCGAGAAGCGATTACACATAGAGGAGCGTACACATAGTCGCACGATTGACGTCCTGCAAAGAAATTCGATTCGTCGCGGTCGTCGGATGTGAAAGGGTCGGTTGTGGCGCGATGTGATGATGATGTAGAGAAAAGTCTCGGCGCGACGGAAGCGCCGTAATGAGAAATGAAATATATAACGGAGGTGAAATGTCGCGGGATACCACACAGATACTGCCATTCGTTTCTCTCCCTTCGGTAATATTTTTAGCAAAATTTACACGTCGTTATCGTAAACAAGTACTATCGTTATCGCGATTTATGCATAGCAGAAACATTATATTTTTATTTTGCGACGCGCAAATTAAATTTTCTTTCTACACTCAACAGAAAAATTACAATTATTTCCTCTGGTATTCGCCTTCAATATTTATGACACAAAAAATTTATATTATATATATATAGATATAATAATATACATTTTTTAAAATATATACTTGATATTGTGTTATTTAAATATACTTCATATTATATATACTATAAACTTGCTGCTTAATTTGTAGTCATACTTTATCCTGACTCTGATATACGTCGATTTTAATTATGGAGAAAATCTAAATTATCCAAATACTACTTTACAGATACTTTAATTTTTCTAAAGAGATAGACGATTATAAGAGATTGGCGATAACTGATTAATTATATGTGATATAAAATTTGGAAAAATTAAAGATAGTACCTATGTATTTGAATAAATTTTCTCAATAATTAAAATCGACATATACAGGGTCGGGATAGTATGACTACAAATTAAGCAGCAAGTTTATATTATATACATATGTATAATATCAAGTATATTTTATTTTGAGAATATATCACGCAAATGTGTTTAAAGTTAAATGTCACTAATTATAAGTTCTGAAAAACATCAAGTTATCTTTGCTAAAGAAAAATCGATCTTAAATTGATCAAAGAATCTATCGAAGAAATAATATATATAAATACACGAAAAACAATTTCTATATTTATAATTAACCAATTAAAAATGTTAACACATCTGCCCTCTCTCTCTCTCTCTCTCTCTCTCTCTCTCTCTCTCTCTTTCTCGGTTCTTCGCGCTACTTCTTCTCCCCCGGCTTTGACCGGAATTCAATTTTCTCGAAAGCAAATACGCGAGCTCCTCCTCGGACGTGGACACGGGTGGTCCCGTCGTCCTGGCGTTCATGTTACGCACCCACGCCTATTCGTGCGCATGTAAATATGCATGTATGCGTCTCTCGCATCGGCTGCTTCTTCCGGTGCGTCGTTGCGCACTCCGTGCATGTATCGCGCGCACTCTACGAAGGCCAATTTCGCGGTCACGAACAGGGAAGCTTGACGGATGACAAGCGGCATCTGGGCAGTCGGAGAATCCGCCAGGATGAAGCGGTCGTTACAGTCGAGTTGTTGGATGCAGGCTCGTTCCTTGCAGGCGAACGAACCGCGTTAGGAGGTTCCGCGCGTTGTCAGACGCAAAATATTCCGGCTTTTCAACGCCAGAGATAAAGACAATTAAGCATTTCTTTTCAAAACAAATATAAGTTTCTCTAGAGGCTAAGCTTCCCTCTTCTTTATAAATCGTTGAGAAAAAAGATTAGAATGCTCTTAGCAACTCTTTTGTTTACTTTCAGATAAGCTCAGGAACTATTTTGGCTACAGATAAATCCCTGGATTTTTCCCCCTGTTAATGTATCTCGATCCTTAATGGATTCTTTATCGGTGTACCCACATTTCGTAAATTTGTCTTTCATATTATAGAAATATGTGCCTTTGGATTTAGAAAACATATATCCTGTATTTGATTTAGATAATGATAGATGTGTATGATAAAAAAGCAATAGAAAATGATACGATTGTTATGTGAAGATATGAAAGAGACATACAAAGTTCAAACAACTTTTTCAAGTTAAAGTTTTTTACATATGCATTTTTTTGCATATTCTTTTTCTCCCGGAATCATGTGAATTCGAATCAAAATTACCGTCGGTGTTTGAAATGTGTGAGAATATTTAATCGAGAGGACAGGCAAATCGATACTCGTCTAATTAAAATACACAACTAAGGAAACGTCTGATTTCGACGAGAGTCTAGCTAGGTATCCTTCCTCGGCAGTTTTCTCTTCCGTTCGTTTTCGTATTATCTAAGAGAAAGAGACATCGGCCGGCTTAGAATTTCATCGGCGATGTTTGCCGATGACGTGTAGCGCGGTGGGTGGATATTTTACGGAGATGGTGCGCACGGTGGCCAATTTGGCGAGTTACGACGTCGAGGAAGCTTGATAGATGACGAGGAACAGCTGGTGCGACGCCTGTTCACCGCGACACAAGGGTGGTCGTTATCGTTGTTATCGCGCCCGGAGTGCTATTGTTCTGTCAACCCGCGGCGCTCGCCTTCTCGTACCGCCGCGTATTTTCCACTCGGGAATGGAATTTCGCAACACGTACCTACATACAACATTAATCATATAATTACGGTAAACCACGTGCGGCTATTACAGTTCTTAAACATCGCGTTAAGTATTTTAACGCTCGGCGATAGCGAGCGTTAAAAGAAAACAAATGTCGCTACAACATTTAAAGTAGAGAACGTGTGAGTAGCGATTCTTCAAATATCTTCGAACTTCGCGCTGTGTGTGTGTGTGTGTGTGTCTATCTAAATATCTCTCTACTAAAATAGTTGATCGCTACGATACGAGTAACGTCAAATTGACTAGTCTTCGATATTCCGTTGCGTCCAAAATAAAAACCAAACGGTCGCACACGCACCCCGCAAAAACTCATAGCAGGGGGGACCATTTAGCGGAGGCATAATGTCCTTGTTATCCTCGTTGAATCATGAATGCTTCCTCTCATTCGTTATTTTTGCCCCGCGTAACAAGACCTCATTGAATAGTAACCGAGCCCAGTGTCCCGTTGCAGATTCTGTAGTCATCGTTGTCCACGTCATCGCGGCTTCGACGATCGATTCGCGACTCGTTACTCTGATTTACGAAGTTATCGTAGACAACTAAATGGTTCATACTTCGAGTGCTTGAGCAACTCACCGATGGATGTTAACGTGGACACTAAAGAATATTAGGAAGTGCAATCGTGTAGCAAAAAATTGGAAAATTGACAAAAAGATATTTATTTTGATAATAATATTCAAATTAAAATAATGTATCCTTTAAGGTCTATGTAAGCATATCGAGCAAAATTCAGCCATTTAAAGATTAATTTTAATTAGTCGCATTTTACGATGATTTTAAACACAATTTTCGATCGATTATAAATTTCTATTCTAAATCGTTAAATTCAAATAAATCATTCATTGTGCGTTCATGTAACTGAGAGAAAAAGCAATAATTTCGAGATATTCCTTATATGACAGCTCTTCACTTCTGAAATTATGCGCATATTATAAGCATACCCGAAATTTGTTATCGCGCGCGATCTTCTCGAGCGAATCTTTCTGACAGCGTCATCACATTTTAGATGCGATAAAATAAATATGTTACCATTCACGTCGCGCGCAAGTAGCCAGAAGCTTCAATCATGTTCTCAATCGTTCGCCATGTATCGTCTTTGAATTCTCCCTGTCTCTCTCTCTCTCTCTCTCTCTCTCTCTTTCTTCTTCCTTTCTACTCCCGAAATTATTCTACTCGATCTCGATCGGCGATAAACGCGGATTATCGTCTGTTTCGATCCACGAGGACTCCTCCTTCCACCCTCTTCTCCCTCTCGACAGGAAAGGAAGATAATTTCGCGCATTCGATCTTTCTCTCTCTCTCTCTTTCTCTCTCTCTCTCTTGAGGTGCTTCGATTATTAATGGCCGATAGAGGCCCAGGAATGCTGGTCCCCGATCTTATCGTCGCTCGTAACCGGCACCTACGCCTCGTGAGCTTCTCGTATCGCGCCGTATCACCCGTCCTCTTGCACATACACGAAGAAGTACGCACAACCGGACGCAGGTATCGCCGATATCGACGTGTCGAATTGTACGAGCGTTCTTGATGCACGTCATGACGAAGATATACAATGAGTTCATTCAACTTTGCCGACAATCATATTAAGCGCCATTAGCACCGCTGAACAGATCACTTTTAAATAGATTCTCAATTTTTATAAAAAATGTTACGAGGTCTATATTTATTTTCTATTGATATATATAGTAATATAATTATTGAATAATATATCTTACGTGTTAATTTTATCACTAGACGTTATTTTAAATTAGTTATATAAAAATATACTTATAGAATATATAGATTATTTTTATAGAAATAATTATCTGTGTTAAAGATTAAATAATACAATTCAACAACAGTATCTACAATATATTTCAAGAAAATCGGCTTTTCCTTTTTTTTAATTGTCAATAGTAATAGCTATTTCGTTCCAAACGAGGCTCTCGGTAGGAAAGCTTTCGAAATCTGTAGGATTACAGAACACGTCGTCGATGCTTAAACCGTCTCTGAGGACCCCAGTCGCTTCTCGTCAGACTCTTCGGTTCTCGGCTTCTCGAGCGGACGTCTCAATGAGTAACACTCAGGAAGGAATTACTCTTCCGATGCGTCACGACGAGAAGAAGCGGGTCGTGAAATATTACGAGAAACGTTTCGATTGCCGAGGAGTACCGCAGCGAGGTGAGAAAATAAACAGTGAGTGTTTTCGGGCCCGTTTTCGGAACGCTCGAACGAGCGAGAAAGAGAGAAAGAGAGAGAGAGAGAGAGAGAGAGAGAGAGAGAGAGAGGGAAAGAGAGAGAAAGCCCGGGAGTGCTGTTTATTTTTTCTCATCTACGTGCTCTCCTGGGATCCCCTCGGGATCCTAGCAATGTAACGAAAAGGAGACCGGAGAGGACTCTGTTTACCGTCGCCGACAGCTGGACCACACGCACCAGCCATGATTGCGAATCCTGGATTGCGTCTCCTGCCACTTGAAAAAAGTTAAATAACGAAAGTTTATTTCCCAGCAAAATCAAAGTCGAGCGTAGCGTATCGAATATATCGTACTTGAAAATCTTCTCCTCTTTTCCGTTTTCTAAAGTTTGAGAACAATCGAACTGATTCGAATAAATGAAAAAATTTTATTCCGTACTTCATATCTAGAATTTCAAGGACCTTTTTTTTTTTTTTTTGTTAAAAGATATTTAACGTGAGAAAAAAAGAATGGTAACCGATCAAACTTTTGTCAAGATCAACCTTACATTATTCATCACCGAACCTTTACGGCGTGTTTGAGAGAATTTTGCTCTTGATTATTAAACACGCTCTACACTTGATTGTCGTTGGAATCGAAGAGATTCGTGGAGGGGGAAGGATATAACGATTCTATCAGATACGCGACGACGACGATGTAGTCGATCAATTTCTGCCTTGATCCTTCAGCTCCTTGTAAGAAAAAGCGACGGTCTACCTACATACGTATCCACCTCCCCGCGGGCCATCTACCTACTATCTCGAACTTATTCTTCCGCGGGTGCGTGATTAAGTGGTCAATCTGTTCGAGACAATGCGCCACCGCCCACTCGGCCAATTTATTGGACACCCACAGCGGCGAAACTTCCACGTGTGTCCACGTGCGAAGATAAGAAATGGCCGAAGGTCGTGCGGGTCGCCCTCCCGACGGAGGGAATCCCCCTCCTTTCCCGAATACCGTCGTGAAAGGATCGGGGGATCGACCAAATTTGGTTGCCCTCTCCGCCGCCCGCCTCCGTAACACATAATGACGTGAATCGACGCCCGTTGTCAGGGCACTTAATCTCGGCTTCACGGACGATTAAACGGCATTTAATTCCTGGCTCGCGCGTTCTTTTAAGGAACGAGGAACGCCGGATTCAAGAGCATTCGGTATTTCGACGACGCGATCACTCGTGAGAATTTGTAGATCAACGGGAATTACGATTCCGCGAGAGATTCCGCGCAAATTGGTCCCGTAGTAGTATTCGTAGTGATTGGAGTGATTGGGAAATTCCTTGAATAAAATTTATTCGCGTCTGTCAGAGGAATATAAAGCAGCGCGGAAGAAGGCATAAGATGTTACAAGGCATCTTACGTAACGTACGCTTGTAACAATGTTTATCTTTTTTTTTTTTTACCTCTATTGCCCTCTTCTGAAAAAATATACGTAATGCTGATGAAATGAGAGATAAATTTTTCAAGTTATATAAAGTTATATAGTCGCGCAATATATATACATAGCATCGCAACATATGCGACACTTTAATGCGGCAATTTAATGTATTTATCAGGTATATATCACGTATATATATTTATAATATGAATTTAAAGCGCATATATACACACATATGCATACATGTAGGAAAGAAATATCCATTCGTCACGGACGTAATTCTTGTCGGTGTCCGTGTAATATGCAAAGCGCGCGTGATATCTCGCTATATTACAACGCGATGCATCACGCGGTTCGTTTTATACCGCAGCTGTATCACTTAAGTACGTCATTTTCATCCTTTTCGCGAAGCGCGCGACGCGCGAGACGGAACCTCAAGGGAATTGCAAAATACCCCAATTATCAACTAGCACCTACCTCCGTCAGAGAGCTTCAGTAGAAAGTGCATTTTTTTTTTCCTATCTCCGACGCGTTGCGTAACGGTACTCCTTCATCTCTGACACCTAATTTTCCGCCGAACCTCTAATAATGTCCGATTATCGCGGCCTCGCGGCCAATCACGGCACGTACGAGCGGCCTGCGAGGTGAGATGCTGCTTAACCACACTCCGCAGAGACCATCTGCGAATTATCGTGAAGCGGAATGCATTAATCCATCAGCGGTCTCTCGCACGACTCGCAAAACCGCGCGGTAATACTGCGGTTCTTATACTCTTTTGCATCCAATCATTTTCTTTTTGTTTATAGCCGCTTAAATACAAGGGAATGAGTCGATTATTAGCTGTTTACAATTTCGGATTGCTCATATTTCTTCATTTTATTATCAGTAGATATGTAGCTATCGTGTAGAAAAAAAGTACGTTCAACATAAAAATAAAAAAATGTAGTCCTTCGTCGCCACCTGTCTGCTATTAATTATAGAAAAAAAATCTTTCTTCTATTTTATATATTTCAAAAAATAAGAATAAAGAAACTCGTGAAAATAACTTTTAAAGTAGCGTTTTATTTAAATATTAACCAAATTTTATCAGATTAGCTAACTTTGCTTATTTTTTATTTTCTGAAAGATCTTTCTAATTTAAATCGATTTAATATTATCTAATATATACGCGCAAAATACGTGTTTAGGAGCGCGAAAAAAATGTGAGATTATTTAATATTAATAAAAATATAAGTATAAAGAAAGCCTCAAAATTTTTGTCTGCCATTCATACTTTGTTTGAGATATATAGCTCTCTTTCCCAGATATAGTAAAAAATACTTCATATTATCGATAATTAATTGCGCCATTTAGCCAATTATTTTCTCGCAAAAAGATGTCCTTTGTTTCGCCGGCTTACCGATCCCCGCCGAATCTTTTCTCCTCCCTAACTCTCGAACTCCGAAACGAGCTACGACTTCGCGAACTCGAAACTCCTTGGCGCGAGTCCGAGAGAGCGAGGGAGCCTCCATGAAGAATCCCTCCCCGATACCCATTTCGTTTCCGCCGGATGGTTTGTCTTTCCTCCCGCGACGTCGTTCCACGCTAAAAGTTATTTTTCGTCGGCCAGAAAACGTAAAGCCTTCAGCTGTAAGTAAGAGATCTCGCGGCGGTGCGGAGAGAGTTTCCAAGTTTCCTAGTTACTCGACGGTGCCTCTCTTTCTTTTCTCCCCCATTCCTCCCTCTTGTACTCCGTGATCTCCATTTGGCCTTGCACGAGTCTGGTTTACAGGATGAAAAAGGGTCGGTCATTTTTTTTTCCTTTAAATCCTTGGGTTCGATTGATCGCGTCTTCCAACTTTGGAGGAAATCCACGCGCGAACGATTATTCGCTTCGAAATCCTAAGCCGCGTATTGATCGCCGATACCTTGACTGCCTACTCTCTCTCTTTGAAACTAATTTTTTTTAACAAAAACGAGAACAAACTAATTTTTTTATTCTCTACAAAAGTGAGATATATCTGCAAAAATTTAGATTTAAGGCTATATTGAAAAATTCGTCGAAAATTATTCTTTTTGAGAGTGGAAAGGGGAATATTGATTTCTCTCTCTCTCTCTCTCTTGAACAATCATTTTTTGCTTATAATAAATAATTTTTAGAATCTAGCATTACCCGTAAATTTCTATTCGCATTAATATCTTGATAATTATGTGAATTATTTAAGTCATCCTGCTGGGTTTATTATATTCCCTTTGACAAAACCTTGAATGACTTAAATTATCCAGAAACTTAAAAACTTATATTAAGAAGATTTTGGAGAAAGGAAAGCGCTTTTTGCGACATAGAAAGACTTCGGTTGCAGGAGTAACATCTCTCTAGTCAGGAATAGCAATACTTTGACACAAGAACTCGTTGGACCGCAAACTTTCCAAGTTTTCTAGTTATTTGGCGTAGCCGTTTCTTTTTGTTAACATTTTTCTCCTATACCGTTTGCTTCCACGATCCCATACGAGCTTCGTTGACCGAACAAAACGGCCATTTCCATTGCTTTCACATTAAACTCGTACGAATGGACTTTTCTTCACGAGCAACGCTGCATTTCTTTGAAACGCAATCGTATCATTAAAAATATTAAAAACTTTGTACAAAATTTAAAAGTTTTGTTGCGATAACTATATCGGGAAACTAAAGAAATCTGATATACGGACTTTTAAAAACTTTTACAACTCGCGTTACATCTTCTCTTTAGCATGTAAAAAATCCTATAATCATACATAACACATATTGTTCAATTTCCTTTTATTTTATTTATTATTGAATGTTACGCATAATTATTATACCTCACCGTCTAATAACATCAAATATTTTGAAAATATTATCACGACATAATCATGTATGATAGGTTATTTAAATTATTTTCACTAGTCGTCAAATGTGCTTATTTCTACTTAAGTAACTATATGATTGCATCACAAAGTTTAATCAAAGAAAAAAAATCACATTTACTGAGATGATATACAATAACTATATTCCAGTATCACTCCAAATAAAGTACGATCTGATGATATCATACATTATGTAACTTTAACTTTCGGTAATAATTTTATTTTGACACCAGCATTATACAAAGCCGGCACAATGTGTAAGTCATTTCTCATGTCCGCGCACTTAAATCCGCTATCGCCGGTTACCAAAAGCTCGAGTGAGCTTAAAGCGAAGAGAAAAATAGACCGATAAAGGCTCACGTGGTAGCAATGTCCCTCCCAAGTGGACCACTAATCCTCGCGATCATTCATCTCCGCCTCTCGCGAAAGACGCTTACGACATCGTGTAAAGACGACGGTACAGCCTGCTCACCGATCGAAACCTGAATTCGGTAGTCATCAATCTACATGGTCTAGGGCGCGAACAAAGAGAACAACAACGCGAGAGGAACGGGAAGAGGGTCTGTTTCGTCGGAGATTAATATCGACGCCGAGAATTAGGTAGCGCGTGCGTGATTAATACAGTCGAGTCGTGCTAGGTTTCGACCGGTGGTCCATTTTAATTGCCGCTCGTCTCGGTCAATCAGGACTAATCAGGAAGTATTCTTCCTCGTAATCTCCGGGACCGGATATCTTTACGCGAGATATCGAATGATCCACGCCACGTGTCAATATCAATTGTCCGTAAAAGTCTCAGATAACCTTCGCAAATCATCTCACGAAATTCGATTAGAAAGATTGATCTCGCTAAATTTTCTATACATTTTAGAGAATCTCTATAATAACACTGTATACAGATAGAGTAGGGATGCACGAGATACCAAGACTAGTCTTGGTCTTGTCTTGGTCTTGTCTCGAAATTCAAGACAAGATCAAGACAAGATTTTAAATTAATTATCAAGACAATACCAAGACAAAATTCTCAAGATTCTTGATCTTGTCAAGAAGTCTTGGTTTTTAAAAAATGAATGGAAATGTCTGCATGTTCAGCAGAAGAACTTGGTTTAGTTCTTTTCATGGACTGTGTATTAGATTTACTGCGTTTCATTTTTTTTTATAAAAACTGCGCGAACACGTCTGAACTAATTGTAACAACTGTTTTATACGCATACAGCAACACGTGTACGCTGTTCTGTGTATAAACTGCGTCTACACAATCGAGACGTGAGCATACGCAGTAAAAAACAAGCGAAAATCGTATGAGCTTGGCGCTTCGGATAATAGAAGAAATTAGATATATCTACTATTTCCTGTTTTCTATCAAGCCGACAACGTCGCACACGCACGCACGCACACGCATGCACGCGGGCTCACACACACACACACACACACACACACACACACACACACACACACACACATTGTTTTGGGAAATAAACAAATTACATAAATAGTAATAATTATCTCAAATTATATTATATTATGTTAAATAATATTTTAAACAATTTAGTAAAAATTGTTAATAAAAATCAAGACAAGACAAGACAAGACAAGATCGTTGGTACAAAAATCCGCTCAAGACCAAGACAAGATTAAAATTTTCAAGACCAATACAATATTTTCGCGAATATTGTCTTGTCTTGGGTCTCGTGCATCCCTAAGATAGAGAGTCATAGGACGACGCTTCGCATGCTCGCCGAGTAAGAACGTAACTTTTTATCTGCGCGCGAACATTCACGGGTTAATTCGTCGTGGGCGAGAAAAAGTCGGCTTATCCAGCGGATAGAGTGCAAAGGTGATAGCGCGACCACGAGCTACCCGCTGTGCTAATAGCTCGGATATACGCCGACACCTTCCATCTCAGATTCACACGACGGCGGACGAAACTTCGTCCGCGTCACGTACTCGATCGCGAAACAACCTCACGTATACGCCTTGATCCCCGCGTCGTCGTAGAAAAACGATCGTCGGCATTCTGTTGACCGAGGTGTATATGTACAGGGTGTCCCAACGCAATTCGCGATCTTAATTTTGAGCCTCTTCATACGCTAATGACAACGTGACGTCGATTAGAGATACTGTTATTGAAATACTCTTTTCGGGTAATTTAGTGTTTTATTATTACGTTTTCAAAAAACTCTGCATTTAATTCCTAAGAAATTCTATTTATATTTAGATAAAAAAAATATATATATTTTTTTTTTAAATATCTGAATATAAATAGAATTTCTTAAGAATTAAATGTAGAGTTTTTTGAAAACGTAATAATAAAACAATGAATATATATATATATTTTTTTAAAGAAATACAAAATAGAAATATTTATAAAAAAAAATATATTTATTTTAAAGAGGATAAATTTAAGATAATCTTAATTAGAAACAGATTGACGGAAAAAACTAAATTTTTTATATCTAGATTTACTTTAAGAAGTAATTTCCAGTTTTAAAATGTCAATTTGTAATACCGGTTCGCGTTTTCATCGGATGCTGCTACATCGGGATCGACAATACTTTCCCGGCCATGATCGAAGTCGGCGTACGCTTCGCACCGAATAGCGATTATCTCGCGCGACGGTCCAGATAAAGGCACCAAAAAATCCCCCAGCATCTCGGCCCATCTCCTCGAGGCGATTCCAGGCATTACGTGGATCGAGATCCAATTACGCGGATTCGCCGAGGCTGTTCGATCCACGCGAGCGACACGATCTGATTCTCGAGGTATAACGGGAGGTAGGAGGTGTTAACCCTTTATGTGCAAAGTGCAATTCCCGTACGTATTACCGTACATATGTACGGTGTAAAACGGTGTTTGTGGCATCTCACACATTTTTGTTTGAAAAATCCTTATTATATAATATATAAAAGTAGAAACGGCTATTTTTTTAACGGCTTAATGTGTCTGAATTAAATTATTTTTAGATAACCTAATTTTTTAATGGAAATATATAATAATATCAGACATTACACATTCTCCATTTTTCTTCTTTATTTATAAATATTTAAAAAATATTTATAAACTAAAAATTATTTTTAGTTCCACATCTGAAGCAATCTTTTATTATTTGGATTCAACGCACACATTTAAAGATGTTAATAGTCTTCGTAATCTTAGTTTAGTATTGTTGGTACTGAGATATAAAGAAATGATTCGAATCGCGCTCGAAAAAAATAGTGTGATGCAATCTTCTGTTTAATTGACAAAAGCTAATTAACGCTGAATCGGCATAGAGGCAAAAAACCGTCTGCGTATCTCTTACAGAGAGGCAATTCGTTTTGCTTCTTGTTGTGCAACGCGATCGCAGGCGGAGATAGGGAGCTTCGCGCGATTAGAGCTCTTAATTGATAGAAAATAATTTATTAGAATCAATTCCAATCGGTAGCTCTTTTCTAGCGGTTCGTTCTTCTTTTTTCGATAGCGCGGTCGGACGAGATCGCGATTCTCAGCCGCATAGCGATACGATAACTCGTTCCAGACAGCCCGGCGATATTGAAATCGCTTCTAATAGCTGAGAGAGACCGTCCGGGAAGCAGAGCGAGGATAAGTCCGAACTCGCTTTATGATGTATGATTATCGAGATATGCTGCAAAATTTACTCTCTCACCAGAGTCTCGAGATCCGAACTACTGGGGTAACGACGAGGCAAATGATTGATTTATGCGCGGTGAAAGGAGTGCTGAGAGAAACGCGCGTTCGTAATTTTATTGCAAACATAAAAACGGTATATTAATGTACGCACCGATATTTGTTGCATTGCATTTTAGACTACTGGAGCAACTTATGGCACCTTAGGTGCTATAAAATCAGGAATTCTATTACAACACTGCGCCGTACGAACATTTAAATGATTGTATTACCATATTAAATGATGGTATAAATATGAAATAGTAAAATATTATTTTTATGCTATATATATATATCATTTTTTAGACTATTTCATATTTTAATATAAATATAAAGTAGTATGTTAAAAATATAACGTCATTCTAACACTATTTGTTCATATATAATTAAGGAAAATTTGTTACACGAAAAGTGTAAAAGAAGTTAATTATTTGACATGAATTCTACGATTGCGTATGTCCGAATAAATATGTTTTACGATGAAAGAAGCTTTCCTCGAGATAAGTTTGCGCCACACTCACCTTTCTTCTTATCGCGCGACATAGAATGTTTCGAAGAAAATTACGCCAAGTTTATGACAGAATATTGCTATTTTATCGCGCATAAAGTTCTCCGAGAAAAATGGTAATATAAGTAAGAACAGTTTTATCTTCTCCGCGTAATAAATGATAGTGTGTACTTAGTTTCCTAAAATGCTTTAATTCTCCAATACACAGGAGAGCAGTTTTATAATTCTAACAATAATCTTTTCTCTTCCTTCTTTAATTAATTTCTTTCGGATAAAAAGAATATTACAAATTATAACAAAAAATTCGCTGGTAAATTTTTCTTCACATTTCTTCACTACTTTTATTCAGATTAAACGCAAGAAATAAAATAAAATAAAATAAAATAAAAAAGAAAGATTTGAGAAAACCTTCAGATGTCACTGTCGCAACAGATTTAGAGGTCCATATTCTCATCTCTATTTAACGCCAGGTTTCCTGCTAAGTGCGCTGATCCCGTTCCGTATTTTATTTGTCTAAAACACGAATCTCGCGTTCGGCGCCAAAGCAAAACGAGAATCAAACGGCTACGTATAGCACTTAAATACGCGCTAAAGAGTTGAAAATCCGCCAGCACAACGCAGCAAGGTGCTCATAGCATAACTCTTCGATGAGTCGATCCAACATCATCCACGTGAAGGCGTAAAGTCAAAACTTTTTCGATTAGCCGCGTAGTTGCGTACGCGTTGTTTCCACGGCAGGTCGCAAGAAAATCGAGAGATAACGCGCACATCACGTGTATCTCGATAGAAAGTATCGGAAATCGCCCCGTGTGTGCCAGCTGAGCCGCGACGAAGACAACAGGCCGGGACCGATAATCGGGACGTCGTCCATTTAGATAAGAGGCGAGCTGCGCCTAAAGAGAGCTGCGCCTCCAAAGAGAGCTGCGTCCCTCGTAAGTAGGGGCCTCGTCGTCGAATTCGTTTACTCCCACGTGGGGAAGAATCGACGGATGTTTACGAGCCGCGGTGATTTCTAAAGATTAGACTCGTATCACTTCTATACTATCTATCGCGCGCGTCGTATATGATACAAATGCATGTGTGCGTTTGTGTATCCGCAATGTATGCAATCCGAAGCTGCGGGAAACCGTGAGATTGCGTCGAGATCGCGAGCGAGGGATATATTTCACGAGATGAAAAACGAGAAGGGTTCGAAACGGATGGTCCGCAAGTTTGGGAAAGCTCGAAGATCTTTCCTCGCTAAAGGTTGAGCGCGTATGGTGTCAAGTTTATATTCGAATTTAGGTAGAAAAGCAGCTGTGATTTATTACGGTTAGGCGGAAAAAAGTTGTAAGAGCCAAAAGCAGCGTTCGGAAAACAGAGTTCATTTTTAAACCGTAATTGAAATGTTAGTCAGAGCAACATTGTAACTAACGACAATTTTTCATAGAAATTAATCATAATACAAAATAAAAATAAAGAGGGAAACTTTTAATGAGAGTAAACCTCTGACCAAAATTGTTTACACCAATGTCTAGTAATGTCTAATTATGAAGTATCATCATATCATTTTTAACGTAGTGCCCTGTAATATCCCATAAATAATAATGCCCAAGTAATATTTAATTAATACCTCTGGTTACTTAAATAATACCAAATAATGTCCCAGCAGTTTCCCCCTCGGCTTTTAGATTCGACAATATTTTTTTCGTAACGAATTGTGTCTTAATTATTGCAATAAAGACACCCAAAAATGTTGTAAAATAAGTAAAAGAAAAAAGTAACGAACAAACTGTATATTCAAGAACGCAAGGCGTAATTGCAATCGCCAAAACGATACCGGCGCAACAGTCATTGATCCCGTTTGATTCGGAGGTTACGAGCCATTTAGGGGCGCTATCTTGTAGGCAGATCTCGGCCGCCGAGAATAATCAACGACGGAGACGGACAAGGGTGCGTCTATAATAATCGTCCCCGCCGGGCGTTCCCCGGCGTATGCAATTCCGCGACGCGTTTCCGCGACTGAATCGCCGTCGTTGCACGGAGATGCCCGATAATAACGTGGCAACGCTCTCCGTCCGGTCCGGGGCTCTAATTCCTCGACTCCATTACGGGCCACCTGGCCCGGCAGTTAATTTCGACGCCGCAATCTTTGCGGAACGGGACACCGGGTACGTGAAGGAGGAAGACGGGAGGGAGCGGCGCGAGTTTATTCGCCGAGATTGTCCGAGATTGCAGCCGGAGGAACAGTCGCGGATGGTAGATGATGACGGAGACAGAGAGAAAGAGAAACTAAAGCGCGAAAAGGGCAGACGACGTAGGAAATGATATTTCCGAAAAGAGGAGAGGAGAGGCGAGAGCGAGAAAATTGAATGAGAGAATCTCGACAAACAATACGGCGAAACGCCGGAGGATTTACGGAGTATTCGGGTTTTTACGGCGAGAAGAGTGGAGGAGCTTGTACTGCCCTGCTTCAGCCTCCACGTTGGAGAGATTTGATCGGACGCGATGGAAAATATGATAGCGCGCGCAAATCCCGTCGAGCTCCCCTGACATCGTCTTCCGAGACGATGTTTCTGGCTTCGGGATGAATTTGTATTTCGCGCAACGAAGCGCCGAGATTGGAGTGTCAAGGAGGAAAATGAAACGGCAGTGAAACGCGCACGCGGGAACACACACGGTCGTGTACACTCATGTGTATTTATAGGCATCTTTAATTTAATGCGTTGGCATGGACATCAATGCGAGTGGACACTCATAATAAATAGCCTCTCGTGCGCCGTCGGTCGTCCCCGGAATTGCTGTTCTAATCTATTCATTCTCGAGTAATTAATTTGTCGCTAGCCTGTCGTCTGTTTAATTCTGCGGGACATAGAACGGCGCGACAATTTAGATCACTCGTTCGACATTATAGTCTGATTTCTTTAATTGTAATAAGAATTAAAAACAGTGTATTGCATACTTTTTTTCTAATCAACGTAACATGATAAATGATTCAGTTGTCTCATTAATGCTGAATGCACACTGTACGTAACGTCAACGTTAACGTCTAATATTCTTACGCGAGTCTCAAATGGACCGTCTCTCGCCGTAATATTTAAAACCAATATGTAAAATATTTTACGTTTCGCGGTTGCGGTTGATAAATCCATCATTTCTTCATTGTGTCGGACAAATATTCAGTTTAGGTGACAAAGAGTCACTCCGCGAGGAATACGAAGAGCTAGAGAAGGAACCGATAAACGTGAAACGTGGTAAAGGCACCTAAGAGGAAAGAGCGACAAGACGAGTTCTGCCGGGCGGATTTCTAAAAGGCGATGCCAACAGCGGGGCCATTTAAGGGTATCCTGGCCAAAGACGCCGGCGACCTCGTCGATCCTGGCGACTGGTTTCGCGAACGCGTTCATCGCGGACGTTTTTCTCGTTTTTTCGACCACGCGAAATCGTAACGGAAGCTGGCCGTCTCTCTTGCGAAAGATGGTACACATGAATACATTCGATACGGGATTCTCGAATTCTTCACACGGGAATTTTCGTGAATGCTGTGCTTTTTGAAGATATCGACTTGGTTACTTAAATTGTCACACAGAAATATTATGAAATCTTTTTACCTTTCGAAAAGAGAATTTCTTATTTTTAGAATCAGTTTAATAAACCAACATACTAGAACTATGTAAGAAGATTACAGTTATGTTATATATAAAAATATTTAAGATACAATTTTGAACTACGGACAAAATTTAGACAATTGAATTCCTAAATATATGATCATGATTATAAATTGTAATTAAACTTTATAAATAAATAAATATTTTATAAGTTTATTACATGCTATAATCGAGCTTGGATAAATATATTTTATTTATATTTCGGATTTTGTTCTGCAACAACGAGTAGAATAGAATATACATAACTGAATCATAACAGAGAAATAGAGAGAGAGAGAGAGAGAGAAAGGAAGTTGACTATTATATATCCCTTTTACTCTTGAGAAATACGCACACTAATACTAATTAAAAGAAAATAAAGAACTCTGTTACAAAAGTGCACGGTCATAAATCTCTTTCCAGGAGCGCGCAACTATCCCATTATACAAGTTTGTAAAGCTCATATGAGGGAGTAACTCCCGAGGCTGTAATAATTCATTTTATGATTTCATGAAGTCGTCCGCGCGTTCGTCCGTAACAGCGTCCCGTTTTGTGCGAACGGACAATAGAGTCGGCGCACGCAGAGTTTGGTACAAGCAAGTGAAAAGAATAAATTTTCGCTAACAACAGCTCCCGCGAAGTTCTTTTTAACGAGATCACACTTTACTTTCTACGACTGCTCCTTCGTCCGCCAAGGATTCCCGATATGTCGCATCCCCCGAAAGCAAATAAAAAAAAAAGATTTTCCTAACTTTTGAGCCGACAAACTAATTGCAATTTGTCGTTCTCGGTGATTTACTCGCATAGTAAGAACTGACTTAGAAACAGACTCTTTAGTGCGAAGTGTTCTTAATTGACTATCATTAGTTTGTGTAAGAATAAAATTACGGACATCTCTCTGAGCGATATATAGGCTGGTTTTGTATTATCTGCGTGTCGCTACCAATGATTGCTAAAATTTCTTCTGTCGAGCGAAAGGGTTGAGACGCGCAAAAATAAAGGAAAGGAGAGATTCTCTCTCCGTGATAAAGAGCGAGAGAATAAATCGAGCCGAGTAAGCGAGCGTGCGCGGTCGCGAGCGAACGCGAGTATGCGGTCGCAGTTTATTTCGGGACGACCGAAGAGACTCTCTTTACTCTCTCTCTCTCTCTCTCTTTCTCTCGCTCTTTCTCTCTTTATCGACCGCAGGAAGGCTCGTTATTGTTGTTGTTATTGTTGCTGTTGATGTTGGCAAAGACCTGGCATCAGCTACGAAACGAGACGACGTGGCTTGTAAACTCTGAGATTAAATCGCTTTCTGCCAACTTGAGATTTTTCGCAATAAATAAAATAAGGAGTATTACAAAATAAGTATTATTTACTGCCAGCAAGATGAAAATCTTTGACGCAAGATTTGGCATTATATATTTTATCTATTATTAAGAATGCATTGAGATTGGCGGACTCTCTACAAAGTTTAACTTTACCCTCTCATGTTCTTCCTTTTTTTTCTATTAAGCGCAGAGGAAGCAGAGTTTACCGAAATCTTGACATGGAAAAGTAATTTTAAAAAATTTACATATATTCTCAACATTTCACATATCTAGACGATTCTATATCATAATTTGCATTTATTTAGATACGATAATTTTACTTATAATTTTGCCTTCACACTTTTCAACTTTCAATTCTTTATATTCAACTCATCTCTTGTAGCTTAGTCAATCTAACTCGATGTGAATATTGTCAAAAATACATTTCTTAAGCAGTTAATTTTTTTAAATATGGTTTAAAATAAAATAATAAATCTCTCGATATAAATAAATTGCTACCATCGTTAATCTCTATTCACCGATGCATATTGTGATGCATCTTCAACGATTAATTCACACTACGAAATCTCGTTACATATATTATACGTGTATAAAAAAAAAATTGCATCCCCTTTCTCACGCATAAATATCGCGTAATTCAATTTATTTAGAAATCAGCCGTATATGTATATACATATTTTCCACGAGATGAGACATATTATCTCTTATTCGTCGCGGCATCCTTTGAAATCGGGATGCAGAACGCGCGCGGACGCATCTCGAAAGCGCGGACCGCGAATATATCCGAACCGAGAATACCCGGAGATCGCGGAAGCACCTGCGCGACGGAGAAAATGCGTCCACCGGGTACGACGGACGGGAGGCTGCGCGGCGAGATGAGAGGCGAAATGAGAGGCGGACAGCGCGGCGTCGGCGACTCGTCGCCGCGCTTCACGGCAGACCGCGTGGCAGCTCTCGGATTTATATTTATATATATCCTCGCACACGCACGCGTGCGTAACCTCGTGTACGAGTAGGTAGAGGTATTCGACGTACTCGCGCTCTCGCTGAGCGAGTTGCTGCTGCTGCTGCTGCTGGGATCTCGAGTGTGAACTTACGACCGATCTCACGGCGCGATGTGCGACCGGAGATCTCTCCGTCGACACGCAACGCGTCGATCTCTTTTTCTCGTCGTCTCGCACACGCGCCACGATGAACTCCGAAATGCGATCTTGGAGAGGGATATGTGATGAAAGATGAAATGGTACTGTGAAATTATAGAATTGAACAAGCGAGAGATTAAGAGCTTCGTTATTCGAGTATTTAAGGATCAGCGGTAAGATCAGATGTCGGATGTCTTGAATTATAATGTCAAGAAAAATTGTGTCCTAAAGATTCTTGTAAGAATTTTTCATTTCAAGGAGAGAACGCTTTACTTCGATAAGGAGGACTTAAGAAATGTGGTATTAATTCCTCTTAACTTTCTTAACATCGTAGTTTAAGATGTCTGATATATATCACTGATCACCTTAAGAACATTTTGTAAATCCAATACATTATATATATATATATAACATATGTATAAGAAACTCGTATATCTTAACGCATAATTAACTCTCTTAACACTCTCTAATCTTACGTAAGCTTATAATTAAATTTGAAGCGAACCTTAAGACGTTAAATTACTACTTTACGCCTCTGTGAAAAGCTCGTACATTATATAGCCACGTTCGCTTTCTGGTAAAAATTCAATACGAGATAAACTGACACATGATCCCACGGACGGTGCTCCAATTTCAGGCCGATACTTGGCGTATACGCACATGGCGCGTTTCGCATGTACATTCTCGAAATTCACGACAGTGGGAGGTTCCGCAATAGCGGAACAACAGTTACGCAACAACAATGTACAAGACATGCGGTGATTCGGAATGCCAGGCGTTCACGCGATCGAGAACGGATAGACCGCGTGGCAGCTCGTGAATTTATTATACATGCGCGTGCGTACAGAGCGTGCGTACGCGTATATTCACGCTCTCGAAGCTCTCCATCGATTGTTTGATTAAGGGAAGAAAAATATTTCCGACGGAAAAGGGAACGAATTTCGCTAAAATCCCGAACTTCAAAAAAACATTTTAATATCGATATTCACATCACTAATATTGAAATATTTTTTAATTTCCTGGAATATATATGAGTATCTCGCTTTTTTATATAAAGATATTAAATCGATTTATACAATATCTAAAAAAATTTGATATGTGATAGATTGTATACAAATTTAAAAAAAATATATTTCTTCTGTTTCACTTTATGAGACATTAATCCACCATAACAATCATGAATGAGTTATCTCGCGACCCAACCTCGTCCGACGAGACATCCCATCTTGTTTTAATAAACATTATAATGTTACTCTCGACGTCGTGTTTTGAAATTAATGAACATCGGGGCGCGCGAGAAAACTCATTTACGAGTGCAAAAGGCAAAAGGGTTAGATCGACTGTGCTAAATGCGACATCTAAAACTCTGTGATTGTTACACATGTACACAAAATATATAAAAGATAAAAATCTCAAGCTTTTAGCTAATACATTCTTGGCACTCGGGAAATATGTTGAAAAGGTAGCGCGACCTGAATAATAAATATCGCGGATTTACGTCAGGGTAGCGAAAAATGCGGTGCATTGTGCTCGAGTCTCTCTTTCGGAACCGCAATTATGCGCGTGCTCGATCTCGCTTATAACACGCGGCTAATAAACGATACCGTTAGGAGATACGTTAGAGCTCCGATGATCAGGCAATTCTGGAGCATAATGACGGAGTCTGTACGCTCTAACGCGAATACGGTTCGTTACGTCGACCCTTGTTCTCGGGGATTTGATTTACGCGTATATTTTCTATTTTTGCCGGCTTCGAACTGTGCTGCTGCAACCATTATCCTAATTTATCCGAGTTTCCGTCCGTCGTTCGTATGACTTGCAATCTCTCGAGATTTCTCGCAGACGTGTCTCGTAAAACCTTCGTAAATTATTAGAGTTTAAGGAATCATCGAAATGTCCTACCATAAATATGCGCGATAGAAGTCGAATTGCTATTTAACGTCTCCTTACAATCCATCAGTACAGTTACAAGCGCTGTAATATCTGTCTAATACTGAGAACTTTGTCATAATAATATATAAAATTCCGAGAAACAACATTTATGTCAATTTAAATTAAGCAATTAAAATTTTTATTTTTATCCTTCAGATACATAATCTTACTTATCGCGAGAAGAAACATTGCATTAATTATTCCTGTTGTTTTATAAGTAGCGAATCGCCAGAAATCCCTGACAGTATTGCCATATTTATGGTACTTCTTTCTTCCCGGATTTCGCGCGATACATCAAATATTTGTGCAACACTTTACCCAAAGTGCGACCGTATCTCACGTTTGCATAAAAGCGATAAAAGAAACGCACAAGTGGCGCAACCCCCTTGTAAACCTCACGGTCGTATATTTATGCGCGTAACGTTTTTCCATTTTTCGTACGGTGCCAAAAAGTAAAGCAGTTTATTGAAGTTTGCCTCTACCTACGGCGGAGAAACGGGTCTTATTTATCACCACTCTAATAGTCAACGCCGAGAGTCCCCTCGAGACGGCCTCCACGTGGAGACTTTTACGAGACCCATCGTGGTTTTAATGACCGCATAATCCAATATCGCGTATACGGGCGATGCAACTTTTATAGATCAGTCGCATTAAGATTGCGCAAGAGTTCCCCGGGGAAGAAAAAACAATTTAAAAATGTAATAAAACGAAAATATCGTAGTTGAAGCTCCTCTCGTTTTAAAGAAAATGTAATTGATTGTGTCTGATAATAATATATGTGTCTCTTCGCATGCTTTTTACGCATTAAACAAGCCAGCTTGCACAAAAATACACATTACAATTTTTATCTAAGTAAGTTGGATTTTTATAGTCTGTTTTGTTTTCCCTTAAAACGCACTAAGAAATCCGATTTCTACTCGCCGCGTGTCTTTTCGTGAGATGACCACCGCCGCATAATTTATAATAGATCAAAGCCGAAAAAGGGCGCTAAAGGGAAATCGACGTGAGTCGCGCGCATCGGACACACGTTACGTTTCCACCGAAGAGCAAACGCGGCTTATAAATCTCGGTCGTTGTATTTCGCGTACGTGCAACGTGTCTAAGTAAGTATGAGGACACCAAGTATGCAGTATATTTGCCGTCTTCGATCGCGTTCACGACTTGGCGCAACTGGTGACCTCGTGCTTTACGTTTCCAACAGCTAAAAAGCGCGAAGTAAAGATGTGACATAAGTTAAATATTTAAACATAGTTTTTCAATCCCAGCGAACAGAAAAGTACAAAAAATATGGAAAAAGTTGAATTGATTAACAAATTAAATGTAGAATCGATTATTCTCGAATTCAATTATTCTTGAAAAAAGTCAATTTATTTTATGTAAAATTCTTTATATCTCTATATTAAATATTTGAACGAGATTTTAAATTACAATTCTATTAGTGTCAATTTTTGTTCTCCCTCTCTCTTCTGTAGAAATTATTATACAATAGATAAAAATTCGACAATTTTAAACCCGATTTGTGTAAAATGTATTAGAGTTTGTAACTGTATATATAAAAAATAAAATCCCATCGACTCTTTTCAATTTCTCGCAGGAAGATTGACGCTTATTAATGTAACCGGATCTAATTATAAATTTGCAAAGAGGCTGTGTAACTCTCTATTTCTGATCCTACAAGTTATAATGCACGCGACAATAAAATGCTCCGCATTTTACCGGATATTCCTTGAAACGTTGCAACAAACAACAAGCAGTTGCCACCGAGGCTACTCGAGTTTCTCGCGCCCATAATAACCCGATAAATTACTTTGGTAACATAAGCGCGGCATCCATATTTTCGGCAATTATCCGTGCATCCGCGAGGCCGGCATGCGCTTCCACAGAAGCGACAGCTTCCTTCCTTCGTTTTCTCTTGGCCGCCGCCGTCGCACACGCACACGTGCGTGAATGTTTGTGCGGGTGTATAAACGACCGCTGGCGACCACGGGACAGAATGGAGTCGGTCAGAATTCCTTCGAGAATCTCGCAGACACGTTGTCTGCGGCGACCAATATACTTGGCGATACCCTGTATTAAAGTATCTAGTTCATTACAATCCGAAAGTTCAATTTTCTCCTCATCTTTTTTTTTAGAAATAGTATCTATAAAGTGTCATAAAAAAAAGCAATCAGACTACGGTTGATCTCGATATAGAGTTTATAAATTTATAAAATTGAAAAAAATTAAAAAGATTTTTGTTTTCATCTAAATAATTAAAATTTGTGAAGAAAGAGTTTCGCCATAAAATATTTAAGATATTAAATAATTAGCATTTTACTCAAATTTGATATAATAATTTCTGAAAATTTTTCGGGACGTTTTCAAAAATGCGTCCAACAAATATTTCGAGATATCGCTTATAAAATCAAAACATTCCAAGTATCGAGATACTGGCTGTATATCTTGCACATGGGGGAACCCATTCATTTCGCGGTCCTCGCGGAGGACCTCCATTCATGCAGAGCACGTCGTCTTCGCGCCGCGGGGGGAAGAATAATCGACGAGAGGGGGGCAGAGGAAAGAGTGGCCGACCGACCGAAGAGGAGACGGAGGAGGAACACGGCGGCTATTCGCGGCACCGAAACAAGGCTCGGCCGTCCTCGAGAATACGATGTTCCTCGGCGGGAAAAAGAGGCGTCGAAGAGCGAAAACGATCTATCATGTCGAGTTCGGCGCAACACCGAGCCAAGTCGAGACGAGTCTCGGTAACGCTTGAACACAACCGCCACGAGGGACTTTCAGAAATCGAGGATTAAAATGTGTAGAGATGAGAGTCCCTTAATGAAGCCCATAGTACATGGGAGCAGTTGCAAAAATTGTGCTTAACCCGTTTCTGCAAAATATATTTTCCTATGTCAGAATGAGATGATATCTTTTTAAGAGCAAGAATAGAATGATTATAATCTTTAAACAAGCTTGGATTTTATATCTTTCATTATCAAGATTATTCGCATCTTCGCAGATGACATCACACACAGTATAAATAAAAAATTAAGAATAGACAGTGATGTAGTGAAACAGAGCTGCAAGTAATTCTGATAAATAGTATATATAGTATAAAATATATAAAAATTGTACATCAAATTTCATAAACATGTCTCTATAAAAATATTTAAGTTGTTTAATTTGCAATTTTTTTTTTCTCTCATGTCGCGATGTGTTTTTCTTGTCACACACAAGAATAATCGTCCACTACTAATACAAAAAAAAAAAGAAAAATAAGAATACAAAAAAGAGTAATACACTCGCTATTTTAAAACATGTGTAAAAGTCCACCTCCGTTCAGGTCCGGAGTCCAAAAGATCTCGTATGAAAATATGCACAGAGAGTATCATCTTCAGTTAACGATTATCAGCGACAATTCCGCAAACGACGCCTTCGTTCATCATGTTTGTGACAAAATCGCACTCGGCGCGGCTGCGTGGGCCGCGATTTTTCGTACAAATCTCGTCTCGCAGCCGCGGGGATGCTTTTTGTAGTCAGTGTCGACGCTGACAACGGAGTTCTTGAGCCGCCGCGCAAGAAGTTTCCAATTTAAAATGTAAATTGCGCCGGATATATTTGCTGTATCGCGCGACGCGCGCTGCGAAATGGCCGCGAAATTAAAACGTAATTTAATTCCCTCCATCTGCAGTCATCCTCCCCGCCCTCTTCCTCTGCCTATAATCTGTCCCGCTTACTCCTCCTCTATCGTTCTCTCTTTCATCTCGCTCGCGGGCTCTTTACATTTTTACATTCTCGACCTCACTTCGCTCTCGAGGAGAGCATCTTCTTCTCCTCCCCGTCCCTTCCGGTGTAAGTGGATTTCGCGACGTGGATTATCGTTTCCGCAGCGCGAAAGAACGACCTCTTCGTCTGCTACTCGAGAGACCGTGCTTTTCGAGCTTCTTGCTCTCGAGAAACGCCGAGAGGAATTCGGACGGGCGTAAAAATGTCGTTCGCAAGCTTCGCTTGTTTGAAGGATCGTTTTGATAGCGTTAAGAGAGAGAAAGGTAGAGAAAGAGAGAGAGAGAGAGAGAAAGAGAGAATTACGTGAACGGTATATTTGATTGGTTAATTCTCTTTGACTCTTTGTAGCGATTCCGGACGAAAAAGGACGGTCTCGAAAAGAACACGGCCTCGGATAAAAAAAAATTGCAGAAACGTAATAATATTTTAACTTGTGCATATATCTCTTCTCCCTTACTAAGAAAAAGAAAAAAGAAAAATATATTCGCATTATACGAAACATCTACCGACATTTTCAACCCTCGCTAGATCGCGACGTGACGGAGCAACTGACGCGGATACATCAAGAAGATTCGCGATGCAATTAGTAGCAAAATGCACACAAAGGCGGAAACGCCTGCTGGCTGCAGGCGGAACACACCGGCAGCAGCGACCTGTTTTGTAATCTCGCGTTATCCACTTTATCCCCTGGACTGAACCACCCCTTCCCCTCCCCGTCTCTCCTTCTCGTTCTCTTTTTCGAGAGTCCGCATGAAGGAGGCGCAGAAAAGGGGAGCATTCCCTTCATCCTCTTGTCTTTTTTCGCTTCGAGCCCTCTCCCCGCGCCCATCCGTGCACCGGATCCGTCGGCCGCAACGTGCACTCGCCGACGGCCATCACCATAGCGACCGCTTAATTGAAGAAGGAGATCCCCGTAATAAAATCGTCGAGTGCCCCCGCGTCGCGGCGCGGAACAAATTCGCATAGCTTCTCGCGAGGAAGAGCGCGACGCAAATGTCAGCGCGAGCCCACCCACGTGCTCTCCCTCCCCCCCTCACCCCCCTTGGTTTCTCTCCGCATCCAATTCTCGTGCGGAACGAAGCGAGAGAACTTTTTGCATCTCCTTGACGTGATCGCGATGACGGGATCCGGATCGAACCATGAAATTGCATTTTACGCCTAATACTAGAGACTAGAGACAATCGAATAGAATCGAATGTGGAAAATTATTATATTTATCTCGTGTATATTTATTTCGTTAATTCGTCGACGGGCGTATTTTTGTAGATCAGTAAGAAGGAGAAACGCGTGTCACATGAAAAACAGGCCGTAAATGTAAATAAAAAAAATTAGTGCTTATTCGTTGTTAAGAATCCCTCTTTAAAAAAATATATGTAAAATATGCAACATTGTGCACATACTGATATTTAATGAATCTTTTATCGATTGAATAAAAGAAAAAAATATGTGCCTCACTTTCGGTCGCTCTCGTAGCTTAAGATCTAACGCGAAGGTCTCCGCGAAACACCGCGTCACACTCACTTATTTCATAATTCATTTCACTTATATCATTCTTGTATTTAAAGCGTTATATTCAACCATAAGCATCGTCATATCCTTTAATTTGCGAGCGAATAAGAGGCGCAAGAGACGCCATAAATCCGCCGTAATCGTCCTTTATATACATGAACTTCGCGCGACATTCCGCAGAAATATCCACCCGTATCGCTTCCTGGTCGCAAGAGCACCGTGACGCGAATAAAAAGGCACCACCGTCCTAAACGCACGGTAAAATCCCGCATTCGCGTACAATACGCCATAGGAGGAGGGGCATCTGACATCGCAAAAAACGCCGTAAAATCGCCATCGAGGTCGGGCTTAATGTCGCGGGTGCTCGCGCGGGAGGAATAGAAAGAGGGATAAGAGAGAAGGAAATAAAGAAAGAAAGAGAGAGAGAGAGACAGAAAGGGGAAGGAGAGAACACGGGGCCCCAGCACCCGTGCGTGTAACTGCGCACGAGTCGTATAAACGTGCCCCCGAGAACATAATTCATTGCGGTAAACGGGCGCCGCGACACGCCGCGTCAAATTAACGCCGCGCCTCGAGAGAGAGAGAGAGAGAGAGAGCGGAGAGGGTCTTATGTTAGAGCGGTGAGGGTCTTATGTTAGAGCGGAGAGAGAAACCGGCCGGTATATGCGAACACACCTAACCCACTTCGCCGTTTCCTCATCTGTATTAAGTTAACGTCAGCGTCACGCCAGCATCACGCGCGCACGTATACGTATACACCGAGGAAAGTCTTACTCTAAAGCTATTCTTAGCAAAATTTTGCGCTATATGCGTGCTAATTAGTTTTCCTCGACGGCGACGTCTAGTATTTAAGTTTCGAGGAACCGAGAGTATCGAACTTCCGAGATACCGTATATATGTTATATGAGCGGTCGTCGCGGAAGAACGATCGATATATCAGAGAGTATCGTCGGGGCAGACGCGGTTAGCCTGTGGATAAAGCTTTTAGAATCCTCGCGAAAGAAGCTCGTTATTCCGATTCTTTCGCGCATAAATTAATTAAATGGCCAACCTTTCTTACTCTCGCGTAATTTAAAAGTTTTTCAATTATTATATAGCCGACAAGTCTGTTCGTTTATAGAGTGATTGCATATTTGCATTCTTTGTTCTACGAAAAAAATAAATAAATAAATAAGAACGATATTCGATGGATGTAATATAATATTTTTTATAGTTTATATATATATCACGCAATACACAGAAAAACTGTAGTTTTCTTCTAATACGTAGAAATTTAAAGAGAGAATAACTTATATAAAGAAATTTTCTTCTCTCATTTTACTCTCTATATGTTATTAAATTACATGAGCATTAAAAAAATTTAGATTATCATTAAATTTCGCTCTACCAAACTCTTATAGATAATTACGTAGTTACTCTCTCAAATAATCAATGTTCAAAAATCGATTTTCTGCGAGAGAACTCTATGTACGAGAATATGTAACGAGAATTATTTACTATAGGATTTATCACAGAAGCGACTATAGACGAGTGTCAATCTTTTTCATAAACTCGTCGCGTGCGCAGCTAAAGCTATCGTTCCTTTTCCGTCGTATTTGTTCTACGCGGGGTTGTCGGCGAAACGATCGATGTAATGAAGTGCCGAGTGTTACGTTGGACGTAGAGAAACGCACGCGTGGCTGTAAAAGTATATTTTATTAAACGGCTCTTCACAGCCGTTATAAAAGTGCTGCAATCGCGGAGTTGTATTTTATAATTCCAACAGAATCGTGAGCGCGAGCAACCCCATTTCTTTCGTCAGGGATCTAAATGGAAATTAATCACCAGCCTTTCTCGACGCTTTATAGCCGCGCGGCTAATAAACGATCATCGAATCGAGAAGCTTCTTAACCGGAACATTATTGTTGTGTAATCGCCTCCGAGATCAGCGGCCTCACTTTCAATTATCCTCATGCCATTGCCAATTACACCCACTCGTGAAATTACTCTCGTTAAGATTTCTTATCGGCGAACGTATTACAAAGAATCGTTAAGCGCGCGACATTATTGTAATTTTGTTTCTAATTTTACGTTTATACAATCTTCCTCTTGCGAAAGATTCACATATCTCTTTATTTCTCTCTCGCAATTTCCTTAAACTATTTTCATTAAGAAATATCTAAGAAATGTATGAGAAAGAAAAAATTATAAACATTCTTGTTTTTTTTTAATTTCAAACATTTTCATGTTTTCCCTATTATACAAAAAAATATACGATTAACATCATTTCGATCAATGTAAATTGGAAAGCCAGATGACTGGGTTATCAATGTTTTTCGAGAATATACGAAGCGACGGACGGTTCGCCGAGTATTTTACGCAATTTTGCACGGACAGAAATTAACCTGGCTGGCGCGGCACGTATTAATTAATAGGTAGCGTCGTGCTCTTTCTTTTCCCCGATATAACGAAACGAGTCAATCGAAGATAACCGACTTCCTGGGAGCGAAAGGGGGAGGCGCGGAGCAGGGACGCCTCCGATCCCGAGGCCGATTTGGTGGCGCTCGATCGCGCGCAATTTCTCCCGTGTCTGAAATTAATTATCCGCGATAATTAATGACGACGTTTCTTCGAACATAACGCGCCGTATAAAACGCGAAATGGTTTTTATTTATCGCGCGGTTGACGTTCCGCACGCATGCACACGCGCACGCACGCACGTATTCTATCGGCGTCGATATACGAAGGGGAAACGTTTCGCGCGCGATGATCCTAGATTCTGCAAGGGAGATGCAAATGCTTCTCGCAGAGATACGACGGATCGAAATTTCGGATGCCGAACAAGGGCGCTGGCGATTATTTTGATTACTTGATAGATTCATCGTAGCACTTCCAAGAGAATAATGTCAGTCAACATTAGCCTTCCGCGATGCTATTATAAATATGAAATTATAAAGAATGTTTTTATGAAAATTATATATATTTTAGAAGAAAAAATTTTGTTCATTAAATTATCATAATAATATAATTTCAAGAATTTTTGCATAAATTTATGTATATAAAGTATATCTATTCGCTTCAAACAGATTTCATACGTAGCTCGTAATATAGATAAATAAATAGATAACTCATGATTTTCCAAGTAATTTAGAGTTGTAAATAAACTTGTTAATGTTAATATATGTTTAAAAAAAAACTTATATCCGATGCATAGTTTACAGTATTAATCGATAATATTCGTGTATCTCTATTCGAAAATATATAAATCTTATTCGCGTATAAACAGGCTGAACTGGATTTAACATACCGGTATATATATATATATATATATTAATATAAATGTTATACATCTTCATGCAAGCAGTGCGCGAGAAACATTGATTCGACTTCTATTTAGCATTCGGTTAATTACCCGAGCCGTGCAACTGAGTTTCCGGATTTACGCAAACATAGGCAACATGCGCCTTGCATTTGCAAACACGTTTCGCGGACATGTTCTATGGAACTTTCTTCGCACACGCATATACCGACAGGAAAATATATAATCCCGTATTATTAAATTAAGTCAAATTAAATCGAATCTAACTTATATAATTTAAGCGAATTAAAAAATATTTTCCAGGCGTATATCATCGCTCCTGTCGTCCCTCTCGGAGGGCGGGAAAATCGGCCGACGATTATCTACACGCGTGAAAGCGCAATATCGAAATGGAGCGAAGAAGGGCGAGAGAAACGGTACGGTATGAAGGAGAAATGATTCCGGTGCGACAATCGCGGTTGGACGCGTGTGCACGGATATTCCACGCGCGGGACAATCTGCTCACGGATGACCGATCGCGTAATCCTGATCGACGTGACGTGAAGGACCGATCGATTTCGATTCGAAAGTGGCGTTTCATTTTTTTTTTTCGCCCGGTCGCGGTATTATCGTTTGCGCCGGCCAATTTTTCGCATCTCTCGCATTCGACGGCTCGTCGCGTAATTAATTAATTATCTCGACGTGTTTTCTAATCCGGAATAATCGGCAATCGTTCCGTTGCTTGACTGCCTCCCCATTCCGCTATCACGATTCCCAATTGCGGAAAACATTGCGTTAGTTACGGTTCGCTGTGAGTCTATTATTTAATTAATACGAGTGGCGCGTCGTTGTTGTGCGCGGATCAAATATATCGCGATGACATTTACTCGTTTAAATCAGCGTTATGAGCAGCGTTCTCTCTTCCTATTTGTTCTTTTAAGAAACAGGTTTCCCGATTGTAAATGTCTTGGTTTTTTGCGGTGATTTTTTTCAAATTTTAATAATGTCCAATGAAGAAAAAAAGATAAACGAAATGTTCCAGATATTGTCAACATTAAATTATATTTTTTGAATATCGTGTCAATTAAAAATTATTCTTTTGTGTAATTTGTCATTAATCATTCATTATATTTTTTTTTTTTTTAATGTATAAAGCAAAATCAAAAATCAGAAAGCGTTGTAAAATATTCGCAAGTGGATGCTCTCACGCCATTCTGGGCATTTTTTTCAAAATCAACGACACTCAGGCAACTAGTATCTCGCGTAACTGCATACGAAGAGTACCGTTAAAATCTCCAATACGGATTAAAATTCAGGGTTTTTGTACCCAAAAAAAAAAAAAAAAAAAAAAAATCGCACGCCAAGCTCGCCGATAAGAGCAAAAATCGCGCGGCTCTCGGCTCGGCCGCATTCGAGTGCGCCTTCCATTTCTCGCTCGCGCGCTCTCGGCTCCATAGCTCCCGAAAATAAACAAGGGTGTCCTCTCGCAATCACCGATCCAATTAAATCCGATTACATTTTTCGCCGCCGCGCGGCTCCCGCGCGAGAATCTCTCTCTGGTGGCGCGTCCGTCCCTTATCGATTCGAAACGATTTTAGAGGGTGGTTTTACCCTCCGACGTTTTTGATTTCGACTACGCGGCCTCCGCGATACGAGACTTCGGGGGCAACGCCTCGCCGCTTCGAATTAAGGGGACGAGCCCCGAAAGAGAGCGCGGCCTAACCCCGGGATCGTTCCAGGAAGAGAGACGGGACAGGGAGTGTGAGAGAGGGAGGAAGGGGAGAGACGCACCGGAGGGGACGGATAGTAGACAAGAAGGGACGCGGAATCGCGCGCGCGAGCGAGTCCTCTCGGTGTTTATTTTTTACTTCTCGAGAGACCCGAATGCGCACCCCACAACGGATCCCCGATCCCACAGATTCAATAAATATAGCGTTGAATAACGGGCGCTGGGTACACGTTCCTGGAGAGTCTCATCGGTGATACGAGATTATTGTCGTAGCCCCCCGAAATCCGCGACGAATCGGCAACAGCGTCTTGTTCAGTCGCATGGAATGAACAAGAAAAGAAGAAGCGCGAATTGATGTGCCTGCTTACGTCGACAAAGAGCCAAGATGCAGATTTATAGGGATAAACGAAGAGAGAGAAAGAGAGAGATCGTATAACGGAATTTTATCAAGTTTGCCGTACGAATTATAAAATGGCAATCATATAAATATAATGTGTATTTTATCTAATAGAACACGAAATTTATACAAATGCAAGTTTTGTTTTTCGATTAAGTTTTCTTTTAGCAAGACTTGACTGCAAACTTATCGAAGAATTCAATAAAGAAAAAAATATGATTACTCTCCGTACATCGTTAAAATAGCCAAGAATGTTGCAGGCTTCGAAACATTGTTATAAATTAACGGGAAAAAAAATTAGAAAATTAATATCCGACATATAGCGAGCGTAATTAAGTGAAATATACGTCGGTTTTATGAAGATTTTCGCTTATATGGTAAAAAAATTTAATTAATTATACCGCGCGCGAGAGAGCTTGTAAAATCAGAAATGCAATATCGGGATATCGCGGAACAAAGATCACGCTTTTTACAGGACGAAATTACAGAAAAATGACAACGAATGAAACTTGATGAAAATAGGACGAGACTCTATGTTGGTAAAAAAAAAAAAAAAAAAACAATTAGTTACCGTTAAATTTACACTGCGATCGTAAAGTGATAGATAGATAGATAACGGTTTAATATGGATTGCATCTCCTCTTTCTCTTGCCGCTACGGTGAAAAGTAATACGTTGCCCGGAAGTTACAAAGGATTAGCCAGCCTCAAAGCTAGCTGCATCTACGTCCATTTAATTTTGCACTCGTAAACAGTGTCCAGATGTTTAGCTTGCTACAGCATCGCATATGGCGACTCCCCATTCGATCAGCCAGTATCGTCGATCTAACTCCGTAACGAAATATATCCTTGACATTAAAAACGAATCCATCAATCTTTATATTTGAAAAAAGTGTTGCCAAGTTATTTCGAGTTAATTATTATAATGATATTATTGTATCCATTAGAATTTATGTTATAAACGTAAATATGCTAATTTACAAATTTGCATAATTTTTTATCTTTTTCTTCTCACAATGTGATATTACTGTATATGTGTATGTGTATGATTAATTTTCAATGCTTTAAGAAATAAATTATTATATTAGTTATATTAATTATTAATTATGGAAATTAATAATTAATTATATTAATTATTATATTAATTACTAAAATTAGCAAAATTCGTATTCAACACAAACAACCACACACACAGACAAAATGTTTGTATCTAATATGTATGAAATATTTTATTTAGTATATATATATTCTGAATTATTAATATTATCTGTAATTTTCATAACAATAATGTTACGATCGACTCATTCACGAAACCATATGACAAAAGAGGTCATCCATGAACCTATCATTCATTCTCGTAGCATTCGCGAGAGGCTTGCGTATACAATATACCTTCAGTGCGCAATTCAACTCTGTCTTGCTGTCCCTCCGGCTGTAATACAGGCAACTATCAAAACCTATACTATGTAACTCTACTCACAAGCGCTTCGAAAATGCATTCTCCTGAGCGCACAAGTTTACGCTACGCCACGAAATCAAATTGCACTTGTACGTTCTGCAATTTGAATAATCGTCGGTACTTGAACGCGTCTAACTACAATTGAGACCTATTATGCGACGAGGAATCAACCGAGGCATTTTAGCACAGTAATTTATGAGAGTATAAAGTGAAAATATCATTTCACTCACACTTTGTTTGCCACAAAGAATTATACTATACAAGGATATCTTGTCATCTCCGTTAATTCACAATGGCATTTATATTATCAAATTTTAGTTCGAAGCAGTTTAAACTTTCAAAATACTATAAAGTTGAAAAATAAAACCAAGTTGTTTAATAAATCTTTCTATCGAAAAATTTATGCATATTGATAATATATGCATGATTTTTTCTTATCCATCTCATCGACCGTTTGATCATTTAATCCTTCGATTTAGTTAAATTCAGATAAAATATAAAAAATATTAAAAGAACATTATTGCAAAATGCTCTATTTGCATAAATTATTAAAGTAACGTAATAAAACGAGTGCATTGAATTTTATATAAAAAAGAATAAAAAAAGAAGAGTATAGTTTCAGGCCACGTATTTTGCGATGATATATATAGATCAGATTCCAAGTATGCATAATTGTACGCGCGATTCTAGATCTTCGCATAACTTTGACGTAAATTGCATTATCGTAACCTGAATTAAATCCGCGTGCAAAAAAAAAAAAAAAAAAAACGAAACGACGCGCGCAAGCTATTATTATTACTGTCGTTATATCGAGATCGAGATGTTGACCCACCAACCTTTGCACTCGTTGGCGTCCCTGGCGGTGGCTCTGGCCCACGGTCGGTCGAAGTGGAAGGGCCGACATCGCTCGCAGTCCCTGCCGGCGGTGTTGTGCCTGCACTCGCAGACGACCTCGCCGTCCTTGCCGGGGATGCAGCGCGCCGCGTGGCCGTTGCACTTGCACCTGCCGCCCACGGCGAAGTCCGAGACCGCGTAATGATGAGCCATGGTGGCGGTCGCCGGACCTAGACCGGCCGGCACCATCATCGCCACGCCGGCGACGAGATTGCCGGCCGGGGTCGGCGTCGTGGTCGTGGAAACGGTGATCGGGACGAAGCCCATGTCCCGCACCGCGGCGTCGATCGCGTCGTTGGACTGCATCTCCTGGGGCGCGAGCACCTGGTGAACCGACGGCAACGCCGTGACCAGGGGATCCTGCTGCGAGTGCAGCAGAATCGCGTTCTTCTGGCTCTTGAGACGCTGCTCCTCGCGCTCCCGCTCGCGCTTCGTCAGCTCCTCGAGGCCGATCGCCGCGACGTGATGATCCTCCGCGCCGTTGTGCGACGTCATCTGATCCGGCTGCTGCGGCATGTGCAGCCGGTTGAACACCACGCGGATATCGGTGGCGGTCACCCAGTCCTGCAGCACCGGCGAGTTGTCGAAGTCGGCGGCGGACGGTCGGCCCTCGAGGGTGCTGAAGGCGATCCTGCCGACCGGGCCGAGGCCGTCCCCGCCGGTGTAACGGTGGCTGTCGGTGCAACGCGCCTCCTGCTCGTTCGACTTGGTGATGGTGGCGCGATTCGGTCTTCCGTAGACCCGGCGGCACTGCGACGAGTAGAATTGGAACGGCTGCCAGGTCTTGCCGTAATCCATGGACTTGTAGATCGCGATCGAGTCCGGCTTGGCGGCGCGCGGACAGAACTGCAGACTGACGTACGTCAGCTCGTACTTCTTGCCGAGGGAGAGGGTCAGGGTGACGTTGTCGGGCGGCGCCGAGAAGCTCTGCGAGCTGACGAGCGGCTCGCTGCGCCAGCAGGTGACGTTGTTCGGATTGTTGAGATCGGTCAGGTAACTCGCGGGGAAGCGACGTCGGGGCGTGCTGTCGTCGCACACGTGGCAGTGGCCGATGCCGGAGGTGCCACCGGGCTCGTCGGTGACGTCACAGTAGCGAGTTGGTCCGCCGGTGCCGCACGTGGACGACGCCTCGACGGTCGCCCCGAACGCGGCGTTCACGAAGTCGGGGATGCAGCGCCGCGGCCGGTCCTCGTCGTAGCACGGATCGCTGGGGTTCTGCTGGCTGGAGAACATCTTGGCGTAGATCTCGCCGCGAACCCGCTGCGGCGGCATCAGCAGCATCAGTTGGCTGAACAGGATCGTCGCGAGGACGGGCCGGAAGGAACGCGGACTCTGTTGTTTCTCCACCGTCATGTTTCTGCACCGATGGCGAACGCCGCTCCGTTTTTTTTTTTTTTTTTTTTCCTTTCGGAAGGACTCCTCGTCGGAGGACTACGGTTACGGGATCGTTGGTGGCGAGAAAGAGAGGAGATTCTCACCTCTCTCGCTTGAACTTTTCCCTCTGAAGTAAGCGGGACCGAGATGCGATAGGTCTTAAGCCACGCTTCGCGTCATGTTGAAACCGGAGCGTGTTTAATTTCTGTGTCGGCCGCGCGTCTCTTCTCTTTCTCTCTTTTTCTCTATCTCTCTGAATTCTTTCACTCTCACTCACAGCGGTTCACATTATATCGATACTAACCGAGACTATTCATAAAACGTATAACAATCGCGATACGACGATGAATTTAATTATATATCCTCACGAAATAAAACGCACTGTTCCACGCACTGAAACCAGATTACCGGTCCAAGAGAAACCGTTTGATTCACCACTCCGAAAGTTTTTTTTTTTTTTTTTTTCTCTCACTCAAGGGAAGTTCCGCGGATCTCGTCCGGATCCTCGAACGATCGACGGACGAGCTCTCGGTGGCGCGAAAAGGGGAGAGAATCGGAAACCGACGATAAAAACGACCCTAACCTCGACAGCGGCTCGCCGCTAACTGAAACGCCGTCCTCGCACGATGCGCATCCGAACTGCCGCGGAGTCCCTCTCCGGTCGCGCCTCCCCCCCCCCTCGCCGCTTCCGATGCGTGCACCCCCCTCCCCCTTGCCTTTCGCCCCCTTCACTCTCTTTGTCTCTCTCATCTACATTCGGCCAACGTAGCGTCGCTCTCGCTCGCACGCTCACGCGGGCCAATCGGACGGCACGCTTGCGGCCCCCCACGAGATGGTCCACGGATTCAAAGCGCCGGAGGGATGCTGCGTGCGCTACCATGGACCGGAATCGCGGTGAACTGACCCCGAGGATGCTTTTTCTCGAAAGAGAGAGAAAGGATAGGACACTCATTGCGTGACTTTCCTTGTTTTTCTTTCTATTTTTCGTCCGCGTTTCGGCGACTTGAAACGTTAACCTGTCGGCTCGTTTGATTTTACGATTTCGTTGCTTCTGGATTGCACGTGGTTCTAATTCAGTACGGATGATAGATAGTATAATAACGTTCTATAAAATATTTAGATTATTTATATACAAGATACGCGATAGAGAGACTGCTTTCACGTAGAAATATTCGAAAAAGATGTTTGAGAGATTTGAGTTTATGAGAAGAAATGTACTTATTGTGATATTCTTTTTCAAGATTTTAATCAGATAAAATGTAAATGCTTAAAAGCGGAAAGTCTTTTATATAAGGTCGCATTATTAAAAAAAAATGTCAATAATAGTGACAAAAAATATACATATAACATTTCTCTTTACTCTTATCAAAAGGGATCTGTGTTCACATCCGACTTACAATTAGATTTCATATAATTTGTCCTTCGGAACGTTGTACGATAATTTTCTGTCGCAAGAGAGATTTACATGCATGAATATATTATACGATATGTAATATTATGTAACAGCACAATTCCCTGTACATACCGTCTTTGCGTAGCGCATAGTGCATAGTGGACAGTACATACGAGATGTATGTATATGTGCGTTAGTTTGTCTTTGGCCGTTCAATCATCGTCCCTCTATATATACTCGAGCATAATATTGCTCAATGTAATCCGTTTCCGTTAATACACTACCGCTGAATATCGCCTCCATCGGAGTAATGTTTTGATTAACTGACTCCAATTAACGATTTGCTGTTCTGTATTATAATTTAAATCATATGATATATAAAATTTGCCAAAATAGAATCTTCTTGCGACTGCAATAAAGACGTATTATTATATAATGTCATGATGTAAATAGACTCGACAACTGAGTGAATAATAAAATAAACAGATACTCAACTGATATATACTACTATATATTTTCCCGATATCGAGAAGCACGAAAATTATTTCCTCTGGAAAAATTTAATTGGTCCTTCTTCGTGACTAAACATTTTTGTATCTGAAAAAGCCTCAAATTATAAGCTTCTCTTTTAAATTAAAAACCGCTCGTATAACATCAAATCACAATATCTTTGATAAGAATGATATTTCAGTTCTCGACTACGGTTCTGTTGAACGAATACGTTATGAGATATGGATATTGCTTCAAGTGTCCAAGAGTAGATGCGAGAGGTATCGATGAAGCAATCGAACGTTGTTCGTCAATGGGACATGTTCATTCAAGGAAATCGATCGCCGCAAGCAGATCGTAAAGAACGCTCGCTTCTCTGTCCTGTGTGTTACGAGAGGAATTTATCCGCGAATTATTTCACCGTGATCTCCCTGCGGGCGAGTGCTGGGTTCCTCTTCCGTCGATTTCGTCGAGAGAAAGAGAGATCGAAAGGGAGAGAGAAAGAGAACGGGTCCGGCGAGTTTTCTATCGCTCCATTGGTCGGCGGCGTCGAATTGGCGATTGGAAAAAAAAAAAAAAAAAAAAAAACAGCAAAATGCAGAAAAGGAGAAAGGAGGGAAAGAGAGAGGAGGAAGCAACGTCTGTTGCCGTCACGCGAACTCTTGTTGGACCGCGATGTGGAAAGACCTCGTTGGCTCGTCCGCATAACTTGACAGCTCGAAATCTGGTATCGGATACGATAAATATAGGTCCAGGCGGAATTAAATCAGCCGCGGATCTCTCAGTGAGTCTAAAGATTGATCTGAGATTCGTTATAGTTTTTTCTCCTCGGTTCGAATCTTTCGCAGCAATCTCCTTTCTATTAGCGATGGTTCTCCAACGTAGATCGCGATAACTATATCGTCGGCACTTTTTCGCGATACGTTTCCCAATTTTCTTTTTGCTAAAGAGATAATTAACATAAGAGTTAATATAAACAAATCTTACTTCAAGAATTTTATGGAGATGAATAAAGATATCGAAATATTCCATGTGGAAACCTTAGAAACTGCAGGGAATCAGAGCGCTTAATCAATTTTTTAAATTCGAGAATCTTAAAAATTGCAGGGCAAGAATTCGCAATTCGCGTACAACAATGTATATTGAGTTATTCGACAAATGTATTGCGTATACTTAAATGTATGCAATGTTCCTATAAAAAGTGAAGTCCAAAGTGCCGCCGCGTCGGTGCGATACAACTCGCCCGAGATGAAAGACGCGTGAAAACGCAGGGCCACCGTTTAAGGGCGCCCCGCAGTCTGACAGAAGGCAATTTATGTACCGAAGGGCCATCCTCCGGGCAGGCAAAGTGTCCAAACGCAGATTCCAAAGTACCCAAAGCACAAGAAACATAATTACGGCGTTCGACGCAGGTGGTGGCTGGAATGCTTTTCACAAGCGCTACCTCGTCGCGTTAAAATACGTTCCCTCTTTGCTCCGCGGTCCTTTGTATTCAGTGTCGAAAATCGGGGAGGATTATTTAGGATATACGAGTATCTCCTCGCACGCGAAAATATATTTCGCGACTGAAATAATAATTCTTAATAATACTGACAGAATTCGCATTTTCGATCCGAATACTTGACAATTTTTTTACAAGTTGTTATTTACACTTATTTATGGCTGTGTTGCTCTGTGATATTTATAGCGACTATAGCACTGCGTACAAAGATGCGACAAATTTATTTATAGATTAGTTTTTATACAATTTTCTGTCATATCTCCTCATAAAAAATGTGTGCTGCAAACACGCTAAATGCAATATTTTTCGCTCTAATCGCCTATATGAGAGTTGAGAAAACTTACGTAAGCAGGTATACAATATCAATTTCAAAATATCAATGTCAACTAAATAATTGTACTCTGCGGATTCTATGAAAACGATAAATGCAGTTTTAGAATCGTAATACGATCTTTCCAATCAATTATTCATTTGACTCGACGATAAATGTATTGACGGATATTTGCGGACTCTAAGATTATCATCGTTCTCGTCAATTATTCATTACGCAGTGGCATGAGATCTTCCCATTCTTTAAAATATACATATATGTTACTGTACAGATTGTCTCAAAGTATTCTACTCGGATTTTAATAACAGATATCTTAGAATTTATTTTTCATCATCTCTTGTACAACTTTTTAATATTCAATGTTAATACCTCGAATAAAAACTTCAAGAAAATAAAATCCGCTTGAGTTTAAATGTTCAAAATTAAGGTTTTGTAACTTAATTGTGCATTTCCCAAAAAATTCTTTATCTTTTTCGATCAATTTTAATTTAAAAACTACTTATGCTAATACGAGGATCAGTTTTTCGTAAATTAAGCTTTAAGGATGCAAGTTGGTAACAATATATTTTAATATTTAATTAATTAATAGAATCCAAAGATCGCGATAAATAATTATCTCCGTCGATGATTTCCAATTAAGGTTTCCCGAATCTAGTAAAAGAGTTTGCCTTTAACTTTACGTACATTAATTACGAATCATCCTGTACAGAGTTATGCTCGACTCCCACGTACAAACGTAATATTAATGTTAACCGTAACTGCTCGAAATACGACTGCCATGGCGACTATTAACTATTCATTACAACGATCGAAACCCGTGAACCAGCAAAGGGCACCAGATTTAAAGCTTGGAAGTCACGGTGTCGGTGAGCGTGACGTCGTAAATTTGATAAAAAGTTATCACCGCCCACTTGCGTGCATCAAGGCGAGTGTGACCCGGTGCACTCAATGATTAAATGCACCCTCCCTTTCCTTACTCGATTTATGACTACGCAGTTATTATGAATAAGAAAACTAGGGCCTTAGGAAATTAATATCAAATATTAATATCGATGCTATAATTAATCTTACAAAATCTTTCAACCCTCGCACATTCGCGATATACTCTCTCTTCTTCACACACATCTTCTCAAATCACATAGCCTGTGTGCAATTATTACATTTTATAAACATGAAAATTAACTATATAGTAAATTTTAATGAGCGTTAATATTAGTAAATCTAATCGAGTTTGCATTCGTCAAACCTCGCATTGTCGTCACCATCCATCTTCGAACATCCTCTTCGTCACGTCAATGATGTATTTGTCTCTCTCGGAATTATGTATCTTCCATCGAACCTCGGGGCGGACGACGAGGGAGAACGACGAGAAGTCCATGAACGCGTGGACGATGGACAGCATCCATTAATCGAATTAATGTAATCTGGACGAGCGGCCAGATGGGCACGAAACGGCCGTGATGACGTCCGGGCTTTACAGCTTAGGCCTCGCGCGGATTAAAACTTGAAAACGCTATCGCGCCGACACCGCTGACCGATCGCGATATCCTCTTCTCGCCCTTGCTTGCGAGATCAGGATTCTTACGGGCTCCTTCCGTTTCTGCGTGCTCGACCCTTTCATGCCGCTTCCGTCGCGCGGAAGTCGTGTGTCGGTCTGACCGTGGATAATGGTCGGCCAGATGGATACACGCCCGTAAAAAAGACCATTGCGAGAGATACCTTGCACAATCTCTTCCCATCTTTCAGAATTTATTTTTCATGAATGGAGAGCCTTACATTCGAAAGACATGCTCGACTTAAGAACGACTTAAGGGTTTCACGAAATTAGATTTCAAGAATATAAATGTGCAACAAATCTAAACGTAATCTTGTTTCTCGGTTTCTCTTTTTAATGGATTCAACTTTGACAGAGAGATTTGAGCCTTCGATAATGAGCAATCGACTTTTTAATCAATAAAAATGTCGAGGCTTTGTTATGCTTGACATTTCAATATTTTCTGAATAATTAATGATGGGGAATATTGAAAATGGAACAACACGAATAATCTTCTGAAGTATCCGACGAGCTTAAGAACGAGACGTAGGAACAATAGAGATTCGTGAATTCCTTGCACGAGTTCCCACGGAAATTCCGAGGGAACGCAGCAGAAGGTGAACGATTCATCTTCCTCGGTTGATTAACGTATGTATACGATTGCTCCTTTTTTTTTCCCGCCCAAGTGACGCACGATCGGCGGCTTTCCTGAAACCGTCTGTAGCTGAGACGAGTCATCTTGTGTAATCCTCGGGAACGAGCGTGGTTCGTGCCGATATTCACGATTCTAGGATTAACCCCATGTAAAGTCGAAGAATTTATGACGCCCGAACGCGGGCTACATGCGAATATTCCTCGAACGACGTCACCCCTTTTTTAGGTCGAGCTAATTTATGCTTATAACGTCGAAGCTAATAAAAAGATGATGCACACACCGCAGGCATCTTGAGACAATCTATCTTTATCACTTTTGAGATATGTATATCGAGAGGGATAAAATTACCAAACATCTTGTTGAACGAGTATATGTGTGAGATATTCATATAATATATTAATAAATATTAAAATGTATGTATTTTTAAGTAAAGTCATACATTTTGTAATTTTTATTATGATTGATCTGCGATGAAGAAATATATCATTTCATTTCATGAAACGACAGAATTATATCTTTTTCAGCTCGATTCTACCAGTAACGTTACATTAAATTAAAGATGACAAGTGATATATAATAACTGGAAAGAAACAGATTTTCAAACTTCTCTCTTCTGTAACATTTTACAATTCGATCCTTAGTTCATAAATAATTTTATTCTGCAAAAGATGTTAATGTCTCGACATTTTTAAAAAAATTAAATTAATGAAAAAAAGTGTCTATTCGAGACACTTTATAGGCAGCAAAACCATCGGGACAAGGAGCATTATTTCCGCTTTTTAATAAAGAATAAAAGGGACTTGGACGCGATAAGGAAACGCCCGGCAGATTTGATCAAATAATTTATTAAACGTTCGCCATTTTATAGTAATTTACAATGTTACAAGACAACGACGTGCGCCCACCACGTCGTTCACGGTTTCTGCGCTTGGTCGCGAGATATTTACGTCGGTTGTCTGTGAAAAACACATTGCGGTTCTAAAACACAGATACGCAGCGGGGACGAGCGAACGCGCGATAAAGAAAAAAGGAAAACTCGGTCGAATACGCGGAGGCAATACGTGCGCGGTAATAATGATAACGATAATTTTTCTTTTCTTTCGTCGTGAAAGAAAAAGAGAGAGGAGCGATTTGTCGCATCACACATGCGTGCTCGTCCACGCCGCGATCCGTTCGCGTCACTTAATTCCCAGTTTTCTTTTTTTTTTTTTTTTCATTCTACGAAGCTTACAAATTACGTCTAAAAGTAGTATAGTATTTGTACGAAATATACCGTTGAAAGTAACGCGTGACACCTCGAGGAAGCACTCGACTGCCGGTGAAACGTGTTTTTTTTTTTTCTTCGTGTTTTGCTGTTATGTGTGAGAAAAACGCGTGGTCGCGCAACGACTAAACACAACAGTGGGAATCACCGAAACTTCCACAGAGAAATGGCGTTGCCATTTTTTTTTCTCGTACGCGATGGGTGAGTTTTGCGTTATAAATTAGTTCTCATCCGCGGGAGCGAGAATGCGCGAAGAGTGTCAAGTCACATTTGGATACAAACGCGATACTCACTTGCCATTCAATCTTGACTAAACTAGATCTGACACTATTTGTGAAGAATGAAACACGTTGCAATTTACGATATTTTACAGCCATGTTGTGGATATTTTCTTGAGAGAGTGGAGTGTTATTTATATTCGGAGAAAATTAAATTAGATTAATGGTAATTTGCAAATTATTAATATCGCAGTTTTTGTAAGATACTTATTTTAATTGAATCATGACATCAAGAGCGAAAGATGCAATTCACATATGTTAACGTTCGTAATCGATGCAAAACTTTCTTTACGATTCGCAAATTGATATAAAGCATAAAATTGTATCGAATATCATCCAAATCTACTTAGATCATTTCAATTAAAGGCAGAGCTTTCACATTTTTTTTTCTTTCAATCTGCGAAATCTTGCATCAATTTGGAATATGATTGCTATTTTCCGAACAAAAATATCGAAGCAATAATTATCTTCGATTTATGAGCACACTTTTTGAATTTCTCTATGGTGAACGAAAGTGATTCATTTTTTGGGTATAGGACGCGTTCGTTCTCGCCAATACGCTTGACATCATCGCGATCTCCACTCGGAAAAACGTGCTAATTATGTCTACGAATCGTGTCGTGTCGCTTCGCAATAATTATAGATACAGACAGCACGGAGCTTAGGAACGATCCTATGGATCGCGAGGCGATTCATTCGCTAATAGATGTACATCCGTTTCGAGGATAAAAAGAAAGAGAAAAACCACAGACGGTAAAACGATCGCAAAAAGAGTTTCCTAGGAATGCTCTCTGGCACTTGTATTATCTTCTTGTTCCCTGTCCTCCACAGAAGTATCACGTATTGCTCTGTACCGTACGTGTAAATTGTATGCGTGTCAGTGTGTATGCGTGTGTATTTGTCGTATAAGAGTTCGTATATATATATATATGTGTGTGTGTGTGAATGCCGTATTTATAATTATTCATTTTCTCTCAATCATATACATATATATTTTTTATTCTAATTACCTAAATATATATATATATTTATATATATATACTTTGTCATATATATATTATTTATATACCTTTATCTCTCGGCTTTCGTGTAGAAATAATACCTCTTTCTTTTTATTGTATTTGTATGCTCGTGTGTGGCGTTGCCGTTCAGTTTGCCGTTCGCATTTGTCCAAACGAGCGATCTCTAATCGATACTAATTTCGAGAAAATATTTGATGCCGCGAAGTTTTTTTTTTTTTTAGCGCGTTAAGATAAAAGGAACAGGATTCTTGATACGAAAAATGTTTATACGTCTTTCGTCTAATTCCCAAAAGCTCTGAGTGCGGAAACAGACTCGCAAAGAAAAAAAAAAAAAATTTACATCGTTTATCCGCTATATACTGTATACGAGATTCGTTTTCGCGAATCTCGATAAAAAATTCTGAAAGCTTAACATAAATGTATAGATATAGCGGTTCTAAAATAAAATTACATACAATTAAATAAGAATCAAACAGTCAAAGCAAAACAGAATATCTCTTTATCCTTGTTAATCCACGTGATCTCTTAAACCAAAGGATAACACATTATCGCAAATATTATTTCACGGAAATAAATTAATTTATAGTACTTTGGCTTTTTCGCGATATAAGAGGCGTGTATATGAATAGGAGTAAATTCTTTATCATATAGGGAGACACACAATCTGCCTTTTTCTTAATAATAATGACAATATAAATAGATATAGATTTTCGAAAATTGATGTTTTCGAACGTGTTTCGCGACTTCCAGAGTTCGTACAATTAACACTATACTTGACACATCGGTCTCCATACTGCGAAACCGTATCCATCCATTTATTGGTATAATCGGAATAGATACTTTAGTAAGACACTTGGTATAAATTAGACTTCTTGTTTATTTTTCTGTCTCAACAGTTCTCGACTCAAGACGCTCTCCAATGATTTACAAGCATGCAATTTCTAGACGTGCCTCGCTTCTCCCAGAGACGCAAGCCGTCTGCGAGCCTTGCGCATTTTTCCCATACATTTAACACGATAATTGATACAGGGAGAGATAAGTATAATTATTCTAGCAACGAATATACGTAGCAGTATTTGCTACATCGAAAAATCGATCGCGTACTTATACAAGAAACTTATCATTTATACGTAAATGACATTTTCTTAAACGAGAATTTCTTGAAAAGATATGAAAGCAATTTTTTTCTTTTATTTTTGCCATTTAATTGACGACTGCGAGAGAACTATATGTTTATTTAAATATATATTTATTTAAATATGCAATCTAATAGATCATACAAGCGTTATTAATTTAATTCATTTATTCTTTGGAAAACAATTTATGATAAACTAAAATATATGTTTTGTATATAAATACATGTCTGTGAGCAATATTTTCCGCCCGTTTTAAGCTTAATAACTCGTTATTTCAAGCCAAGCAATAAAATTATGCAATGTATTTGCAACTACAATACATTGCAACTTTATTTGGTATTTCAAAGCATTTTACGAAATAATCTTAAAAAAAAGTATTAATTATAAATATACATTAAAAACATTGATATTTGAAAAGCAATATAGATAAATAGAAATATATATGTCATAATATAATGTAAACAAAAATCGCAACGCTATACAAAATTATTTCCTCTGCAATAAACATTCATTTAGCATCAAATTAATAAACTTATATCTTGGTGTATAAAAATCAAATACCAATAATCCCAAGCTTCGTGCTTATCCAAACCAGATTAATCAATAATTCACGATCTCGACTATAATATATACATTCTCTTTTTTCGCGATATACAAAATATATTTATTTAAACGAGAGAAATATGCAATGCAGGAGGAGGCATATACAAGTCTCGCAGCAAACGAGAACGAGGCATCGCCTACGAGTACAATCGCGCGTGTCTCTCTCTCTCTCTCTCTTTCTCTCTCTCTCTCTCACTCGTTCTCTCTTTCGGCTCTTCTGTTCCGACAAATAAAACAGAAGAAATCGAGCATCCGCACGGCAAACCGCGTAACGCCGCGCAATGAAAGTTCATCGGGTTGATCGTTCGTAAACAGCGGTCGCATTCTCGAGATCGGGCAACGATCGCGGTCCGCACGCTACAGAGTCCAACGATATTTTTCTTTTTTTTTCTTTTTTTTGTCATAACAATGCTCAATCGAAATTGTTGGAAACAACAATTGTGGTTTCAATCCTTAATTTGGTATACGGATTAAATGGTATCGTAATTATTAAATCTTTCACGTCATTCGGAATTTTATCCTTCGCTGTTTCAGCGTCTTTGCTCGCTGTATAGTGTCTGCATAATCGACGGTTTAACAAATATATTTTTCACGCATTACGAATTGTCGGATTATAATCCTTTCGTCTCTTCGAAACGATACACAAATTTATAATAAAACATCTCGCAATGCTTTACGTTTTCTAAACATGCTTGCATTATCCAGGCTGACGTTAATTTAGTCAAGTAAAATTAATCTCTCGATTAAAGCTTTCTCTTATTTTTCTACCAATTTATTTCGTTTTATAACAAAAAAAACAATTATCGTTAAATATGTTTAACATAACTATCGTTAAATATATTTATAATACATAAATTTGAAAAAAAGATCAATATCTCACTGACATGTAGGTACAGTACAAAGTAATACAAAGCAGCGTATTTAATATTTCCCTCTCGTGTTATAATAGATTCGTATAATCGTTCATTATTTATTTCATAATATAGATACATAATGATCCCTTTACACCTTATCAATTAAGGATTAACATGACGAATATAATCGAGCGAATACTCAATATGAGTCAAATCACATTCGTAGTCACATATTAATCGACATAGTATCTCGAGCGCGACTCTCGCGAGCCCGATCTCGATGAGCGCGCACGGCCGACACTTGTTGCATTTTGATTAAAGCGGATGCAAGGAGGGAGCGGGGCGGGCGGGGGTGGGCGGAGGCCGCGAACCTCGCGCACCTCCGCGCCGAGCCCTTACGAACGACTAAGGGTTGTCCGCCGCTCTCTCACTTCTCGATGGAAAAAGTTTCGTCGGCTACGTAAAATGAACAGAGGATATGCATTGTGTGCAATGTTCCCAAGTTAACCGTCGTTAGATAGGTAAGTTCCTGAAAATTACATCCGCACCGGCTCGATAGAACCGCGCGCCTCTTTTCTTTCTTATCTTTTTCTTTTCTCATTTTTTTCTCTTTTTTTTTTTAAGTATTGTTACACATACGAGATTTACACAGGCGCGCGCGGTCCGCCTGTCTCGTTTCTCCGGCGACACGACACAGTCGCGCACGTGTATTCGACTGTTCTCCTTCTCCCTTCTAGATATTTCTTTGACGGATATTTCACGCTTCCGTCTGAATCACTCATCTTTCACTTCCATTATCTGTATACCATTCTTTTTCCCGTAGAAAACAACTATCTCTTGCGCTCCCTCTCTCTCTCTCTCTCTCTCTCTCTCTTTCATCACGCCTTTTTCGTTTGCGCGTTAAAAAAGAATATAAAACTATCTATAAAAAGATTACGCAAGAATCCGGTAAATTACCGACAAGCGCCGCGATTCGCATCCCCTTGCGGGATCGGCGTTGCTTCTTTGGAATTTCTTTCGTCTTTAAATGTGTGAGGAGGGCACACCTATATCTCGCGATTTTGGTAAACACGGAGGAAAGCAGAAATGCGTTGCGCGAGGATCTGGCGTGTTTTTTTTTTATTTCGCAATTACTCGATTGAAACGATGTCTCTCTGAAACTAACGCGTTATACGTACGACGTTTACGTAAGACTATAAGTTACGATATCTTATATATCAAATACGTCGAGCGCATCTCATCGAGAGTGTGCGTGTTATCCGGATACATCATGAGACACACATCGAATCGCAACGAAAAAATTTTGCAAGTTAAAGAACGTTTTGGTATCGCGAAACATGATCCTGCAAATATGACCGTCATCGTCTCCATCTTCCTACTTTTCCTCTCTCTTTTTCTATCTTTCTATCATATTTTCAATTTATTCACTCACTTATTTGACAGAGCTCGCATCCCTCTTATCCTTTTCTTACTCTTTTTTTCTTCTTCGCACGCACACATACACATACATAAACGCGCGCGCGCTTTCTTCTACTTGTATATTCCTCATTATTCTCTCTCGCAAAATAACTTAATAGCTATGTCCAATATATTAGATATTAAATAATAACCATGTTATCAATATATTAATTTTAAATAATATGATTTCCAACAAATCGCCTCCTACACTCAACAAATAAAATCAACATGATTCGAAGGATTCTCATTAGAAATAATTACTTACCGATGATATTGTAATAAATTTTGGTACGTCACGATAATATTAATGATTTGCATACAAAAAGCTTCTTGTGAATATGTTTTGTTTTTGGCATTCTTTCTCTCCCCTCTCCCCTCCCCCCTCTCTTTCTCTCTTTCTCTCTACCGCGAGTACTGACTAATCGCTAATATGTGGATTCTTTATAAACCAAGATTACATATACCTAAGTTATAGGCGATAATATACAACTACTAGTTCTTTTTCATTATGGAATCTTAAAAATCATTATAAATCAAAACTAGACAAAATAATCGTAAAAAAAATAGATCAAAACTGCATGTAGAAGCGACTCGCGGTGCGTGACAAGTCTAAAACATAAACGTCCCTGGCGATTGAATGTCTGTGTCTTCAGAATTCTTGGAAGGAGTCATCGTATTAAAAAAAAACGAGCAAACAAGGATTTCCTTGATAAGAACAGACGCAACGTACTACTTAGAAATGGCTCAAACCGCGATTTTCTCTTCAAAAACACTTTGATCCTCGATTGTTCGCGTTATTAAATACATCAAAAATATTTTTTATTTATACCGATATTTTTCGCTCTTTCCAGATTGGAATACAAGATCTGGCGTAACGCCTGTTCCTACAATAATAGATTTCTCAACATACTTGGAGACAAAGTTCTAAAACAAGATATTTAAAGATATTGTTATAAATGGCGATCCGTCACCTGCAAATATTATATAATCTAATTCTTTTGATCGGATCGAGCCATTTCTAATCTTGAAAAAATATTATGTCTTCGGCACTGTTCGTAAAAATGCATCTTATCCATTACAATGATTACGTTCACGAAGATGTGCGCAAATCGGGTTTCGGGGAGAAGTCGCATCCCCGAGACAGATGCAAACACACTATGGGAAAATGGAAGTGTAATGTCGCACGCGCTTGATGTTCATCCCTCCCCCTCTCTCCCCTCCGCTCATAAACACCCAATCGAGAGTTCGATAGAGCATTTATACATACATATATATCTCGCTGTTCGTGCTAAATAATTTCGCAATTTCGTCCCTGCTTTTGATTCCTTATCTTTGAAACTGTTCGTAGGTTCCCTTCAAGTTAAGGCGCCGTGACGCACGCTGACGTAACGGCGTAGCGCACAGCATTTGTACCTCCTATGTGAAAAATATCCATTTAAGTGTTGTGTAAAATGCTATCTCACAAAAAATATGATTCTCTCTATAAAATTGTCAAATCCCACTAACTCTCGCCTAGAAACAGCTTATACACATTATCGAGACACGTTGGCACGGCATTCGTGTCGGCGGGAAGCGGATAGCGCAGGCGCGATCGCGGTCGAAGGTTTCGCAGTCGCCTGCGAGAGGAACATTGCGGATAATGCCACTCTTGGAAAAAATATCGTCCGGAACTCGTAATTGATCTATACACGTTTCGGTTCAAACGAGAGTGCGCTCGGCGCAGCTCCTCGCATTCGATCCGCCGACATGAATTCGACGCAACGTCTATCACCAGAATTAATGAACGATTCATCATGATTTCTGTGGTATCGCAGACGAGCAGGATAGAAAGACGGATTAATACAAGCGGCGATAGAAGTAACCTCATGACAATATATATATATATATATAAGGTGTCATTTCTCTTTTTGTTCTACATCTTCCTTGACACAAGGTTTTAAGAATTTTCCTACGTTTTAGAATGGAAGGAAATCCGATCGTCGTCGAAACACTCGCGCGCACCCACTTTTTTCACTTTCTCGCAATTGTTTTTGGGCAAAATCAAATACAACCTCTCCACGCAAAAGGCTATTCTCCTAGCAAATAGATAGAACGCAAGTAGCAAAACGTGCAAAGAGTAGAAGCTGCTCGCGGTATCTAGATAATTAAAAAACAATCGGATCCCGCGTATATATGTATTACCTCATCGAAATCAAGATAAATCGATCAACAGCGACGCAATTATGCTTGAAAGGAGACCTGCGGCCAGTTTCAGTTGTGTGACCTAAGCTTCCTCGGTTTGCATCTTATAAGAATTCGAGTCATCCGGGATTCTTCACGAGCTTCTTCCCACGATAGTCGTAAACACGTCGGCAGAAAAGCACCATGTCCGATGGTACTGGTATAGGCGGCTGCCGATTCTCCCGTGGATACACTTGGTCCCCTGGCGGAACTATCAAGCCAGGATTCTCTAAGCCCTCCTCGATCCTCCGTAAGTTTTTACGATACCTATCACATAAAAGCATCATCATGTGCAATGATGTCGATAAGCAAATGCTGTTGTTGCTTAGGAGGATAAGAAAGTACGTCTTTCAATTTTAGCGTTTTATGAACTTGGCGAACAATAAAAGTTTATATACAACAACTTCGATATTAACTTGTTACAAGTTAGAGATTTGAGCAGCGTATAATATACAAAGAAGCTTTTACATTAATTATTTCACGATCAAGGTGCGAGAAAAATTCGTTTGATTACCCAAATTGCACGTTTGATTGCCAAAAAATATCTAATTTTTATTTGTATTTTTAGTTCGTTTAATATAATGTATTTTTATTTTTTACTACTTTTATTTGTATTCTCTTTTTGTTCTATTGCAGCAATCTTTCTTTTCTTTTTTTCTTTTATGTAACGAGAGCTTTCCCGTATAGCATACTAAATAAACAAATAAATATTAAAAGCTTTTGTGAATCTAATTTATTACTCAAACGTATTCGTATAACTAACTCCATCATCACGGTAGAGATACTCACCGACAATACTCATTGAACGTCAAGATGTAACATTTGTCTTCTATGCAAGCGACGCTGTTTGCATCCCGATGACGCGAAGCAAATACCTCGTCCTCGCTGTCGTGCGGCGTTCGACCCTGCTCTGTGTGCTCAGGTCTGTAGTACCACAATAACGAGAACATCATCTCACCTAACAAAAGCAGAGTAAACGTGATATTAACCGCGCGGAGATCGAGACTAGGGAAGCGGTTTCCGCGATCGAAGATATCTACCGTCATCCGGATTCTCCCAGAGCGCGGCGATCTTCGCTACATACGGTAAATCGCCCTTTCGCGTACCGCTCTTCAGCAGAACGCAGTCCCGAGGTCGCAGTACGTCGCCGCTCTCGTGGCTCATACTCGCGTAACATCGCCGTATGGCCGTTTCCTCGTTCTACAGGTGATACATTGCAAAATCGAGATTAGATCCTCTCTATCGCTATCTAACCGATATATCTAGAATCGGGTCAAATCACAACGGCGGGCAATTAACCGCCGTGTAATGATGTGAAAAATAAAAAATCCCAAGTAAAAGATTCCAAGTAGAACATGTTAACCATTTGTAGCGCGCTCAGATGATTATTTTCAAACGAATTACAACACAGTATGCATATTTTTCTTCATTAAAGATCGTTCTGCTAAATTCACAAACTTTTAAACCCGCGATCTTGTGAAAAAGATATTCTATATACATATCGACAGCATGAATTTAAACACGATAAATTCTCTTCTTCGCGCTATTTACGCGTAAAAGTAATTATATGAAGTTTGTGTAATACAGATTCTCTATTAATCAGATTTTTCTAATTGTATCGATAAATGTATAACAATCGAAATCGTACGTAATCATTAATAAAGTTTTATCTCTTATTTTAATCTCTTTTCTTAATCTTTTTATTGCTGTGTGACGAGTACAGGATCTATTTCCTCAAACGATATCAGGTTCGAGTGAAATGTCCAGACTGGAAATTTCAAGATGTAATTATCCTTACCGTTAAATAAACTTTGGCTTCAAAGGGCTCCCCCTCCCAGCTCCACCCGTTGTTCCACTTCGGCTTCAGGAACGTTTTTCTCGTTAACGTCAGGCTCTCGTTTCCGATCAAAGAATTCTCCGGCTTGCAACCCGACTTTTTGGCGTTAGCTGTCTTTTTCGCGCTCTTCCGTTTCTTCTTAATTATCGCAGGCTTCTTCGGATCTTCGCTGACGTCGTTCACTTTGGTCTTAGACGCGATATCGCGCTTTTTCGAGCCGTCTCTCGCTTTCGAGTCTTGCGTCGTTCTGGACTTCGTGTCCTGGGCCTTCGTCTCCGCGAAGGTTTTAACAACCTTGCTCTTGCCCTTAACCTTAACGTCCTGCGAAGCCTTGGGCTTCGATTTCGCGTCCGCTTTACTTTTGGATTGACCACCGCTCTTCGAGACCGCCTTCGTCACCTTCTCGATAATCTGCTCCTTCACCTGATCGATCTTCTTCGCGATCCTCTTCACCGTCAATAATGACTCCTCTTTGACGTTCTTCTTCCTCTTCTCCACGCGTTCGCAGTTCTTATTTTTCCGATCCTTTCTCTGCGTCATCTGCAGACTCTGCTGTATCACATCGTCGATAGTCTCCATTATCGAGATATCACTGGCAGTCCGCTTCAAGCAATTCATGACGCTATTACCCGCGCTCTGCTTGCCGCTCTTTGCCTTCTTTGTCGCGTTCTCGCTCGCGCTTGGCGTCTCCGCCTTGCGCTTTTGACCACGAGGTCCTGCGTCTTTTTTCGCTTGCTTCTTCTTCGGAACGTTCGTCTCGGCTTTGACGCTGTCGGTTTTATTCGACAATGGCTCGATCAGCGCGATGACATTGGATGATCGCTCGTTGCTCGAATCCTGAGACGAGCCGACCGACAGGGCTCTCTTGCTCAGTTTCCTCTTTTTCCTGCTGTCCGACAAGCTGTCCAGCGAGAGCTTCCTCTTCGTCACCTTTTGGCACTTAAGCTGCTCAGCCTCGGCCTCGATGATCGCGGTCGCGACCGGTCCCTGCGTGATTTCCTCCTCCTCATCTTCCTCTTCCTCGTCCTTATCGTCGACGGTCTCTTGCACGGTCGATTCGTAATCCGGCTTCTTCCAATTCTCGTCGCCGTCAATCACCACTACGTCCAGCTCCTCCTTCACATTGGGATCGCCGTCGAGCTTGTCGTCTAACACGATGCCGGAATCCTTGTCCATCTCCAGTATCGCTATCTGACCCTCCTTCATGCACTGCTCGCACTTCATGATGTCGCACTTGTAATCCGACTCGCATTTGACGACATTGCAATTGGCGACGCATGGCAACCCATCGGCGATCTCCATGCTGCAGGATTCGCATTTTACATTGTTGTTCTCCAGCTTAAAATTATGATACTTGCTGCTGGGACAGCTCGCCGCCACCGACAGCTTCTCGGTGGGCGACAGCGTCTCCATCTTAACTTCGCAGGTAGACGTGCACGCGTTCTGACAACCGCATTTCCTCAGCGTGTCTTCTGTACAATTTTTCTCATCCTGTGGGGATGGCAAAAAGCAAATTTGCCAATTTCCACGTAACTCTGTCATTATCGCATGTAATAAATCCGCGAACTCTCGAGAAAAATTCGCGAAAATCACTTTGATATTTGGTTGTGTTAACTCTATTAAATGTTTAGCCGTTATTAATATTACAATATATTAATATTAATATTATTAATAGGTATTACAATATCGCGACATGAAAAAAAAAAATAAGACAATTTTGTTTCGGTATAAATCAATATATTTGATAAATTTGTTCTGAATGGATCATGTTGTATACAAAGCGTGAAACTTGAAATCACGCTATTTTCGATCCTTTCCAAGATGATTTTTCTTTTGCTTGCGATATCTTTTGCTAAAATTGTATCAATTAAAGAATTATTTAATAAAACAGTTTATAGAATTATAAAACTTCAAAAGCACGGAAAAATAATAAAAATTGTTGCTCGATTTCAAATAAATTTTAAAAAGTTTTCAATTCGCAGTTATCAGGACATTTAATATCAAAAATTGAAATTGCTTGCAAATTTGTTCTGTCTGCACATTTCGCACAAGGAAATACCGTCACCGGATATAATTTCCGATACGTCTATATATTTAAACGGTCAACGATATTTTTTATACTTATACATCTTGCCTCGGAAACCGATCGAAAATCAAGAGAGACATGATCGCGTATCAAATGCAAAAGTACCGCAACGTACCTTACTCCTACAGTCTTGATTCTGAAGGCGACTATGCCCACCGACTAGATTGTGCGACGGCGGGACCGAGGGGGATTGGTTCTGATTGAGGTTGCGATGAGTGTTGATTTGAACCCGATCCGTATCCCAGGCATTGGCACCGTGAGGGGGAGCTAGCCCAGCTAGCCCCCTCGCCGGCGAGGGCGGACCTACCAAAGCACTGGGTGGCAATGACAGACCGGGCCCCGATACCACTGGCGCTCCCTTACCATTACCAATAAGGGCCCCAGTATCCACGTTTTTTGGACACGATTGCATCGGGCATGGACAACCCTGAAAGGCTGCGGTAAAAAAAAAAAAAAGGATCGAGTGAATACGCGATACCGGCGTTTCCGTCAGCTCTCGAGATACACGAGACGAGAGAACACGTGGCGGATTCGGGACAATTAGTCGAATAAAAAAGTAAACGCGAAATTTATATAAATTCTTATTATTCATCTAAATTTACGCCATCTAATTCGAAGAATCCTTATTCGCTTAAGACTATGACACGTAAAAAATAAATTTGACTGTGATTTGGTTGATTTGCTTACGGCTTTACGCGGTTACGATTAAAACTTTTTACGTATTATGGTCTTTATACATTTAGTCCGATATTTCCATTGTTCACTTTTAATAATAATAATTTTTAATGATAATTGCTGTGAAAATTGCAGAAAAAAATAACAGTGCTTGACTTATTATGATTATATCAGATATTAACGAAGATTATACATCTTGAAGTATCGAATCGTCTCAGTGCAAAAATTTGACGAACACATTTCACAATATTTTCAAAAAATTTTTTGTTAAATAAACTATTACTGAACACGAGGGTTGCTTATATAAACTTTCGGGATGACATTTACGCGGGATGAAATAAATAAATCGACTACATAATTCGCCGTACTTCCAGTATCGCCAAGGTAGAAAAAATAATATGTCCACGAATTTAACCATCTTATGAGGAATATTCGGATAAAGATATTTCCGACTTACAGCGAATATTATTAACCGTTTGTCTCTCGGCAGAACAAAAAGCACAACGATCGAGCAAAACCGCGATCTTTTGGATTTTTCTTCTTTTTCTCATCGGATTTATAATAGAGAAAAACAGAAAATAACTCTCTCGACCACGCGGAAGAGCGCGTGAAAACACTTGCACTCTCGGACAGCTTAGTGAACACTAACTGAAATGACCGTGTCTATTGTCCTTTCCGCCCTTTCTTTGGCCCTCTAACGGTCACAGTTAAAACTCGATATCTTTCTTAATACTTTGTCGAAACATATTTGTCTAGGTTTTCACGCAGAAAGAACTATACACGCGTAGAGATTCTCGAAATTTCGAAAAAAAACGAGTTTCGGCCGCACAGATATCAACTGTGATCACGTTCAAAAATGCGATTCTAAAAAGATTATGGTGCATTAAAAACTATATACATATACATGCGGGAAAACTTTAAAAATTTATAAACTCCTTCAAATCTCTAAATATAAATAAGGCGGATAAAATATTAATGCAGAGAGAAGGAAAAAAACGTTTGTTAAATGACAATCAATTATTTTAAACATTAAATAATGCACGTTAAAAAATCAGATAAAATATTTGAAAAAAGAGTTAATTTAAATTGAATCTAGTGAGAAAGCCCTGAATTTCTAGGAAAATTTGTTGGAAATAATTCCTGAAATTCCTCATCAGATAAACGATTTAATCATCCAGCGATTAAATATCATGCGATGACTATATGCCATTGTAATGCCAGCCTATTATCAGAGCTCTTAAAATTTCATAGTGATAACGTTATTTATAACGAACTAATATAAATAATAATCCTCCTAGACAAAAATATGTACGATATTTTCAAGAGAGAGAAAGAGATAACTGATAATTATTTTTACATAGAATTATTGTCGGATTATTCACACTTGCTCATTTTCTTTTAAATTCCTTTTCAAAAAGTCACTTCGTTAATATACATATATCAGAGATTTGTCAGCAGTTTTTTTTCCTTATTAAATAAATTCCTAGAAAAACCTGGATGGAGAGAGAAAGCGGGAGGAAAGTGAGGTGGAACGTTCGAATTTTCCTCGCGGTGCAAGATCATACGTAAAAATACGGTGAAACGATACTTACGGTCTACGAAAGGTCTTCCCTGAGAATGCAGATATGCCGGATTCGGAGGTGGCGGCGGCGGATGAGGTGGCGGAGGATAGCCCCCGTAATAGGGTGGCAGCGGATATTCGCCGGGCGGTGGCGGAGGTGGCTGATAATCAACGACTCCGGGGCCAACCCCGGCGGCCCCGCTGCCCGGCGGCGGTCCGCCGCCCCCGCCGGACTCTTGATAGCCATAGTATTGCCTGAAAAGATACCCTCTTTACGGAATGTGCGCCGACAATCGAAGGACGAATATATACGAATGCCCCCCCGCGCGTCGGACATCCGGCCGCTCTTATCGGCCACCGTTCTTATTGTGTGTACGAGAAGACGAGGAAAGAGTCGTCAGAAAAGGAACATCTTACCACAAACGTGTAACTCGAATCGCTCGTGGCAAGAATCTAAATTCACTAAATTCGTCAAAAGAATTATTATTCAGGTCGCCCGCATAACTCCTCTGACCGACAAATTCTTTGATTAATTTGAGAAAGTTTCTCCTTGACAGTAATAAATGTTCTCGGTAACATTAATTAATAACAGGGGCATTAATATTATCGGATTTATAAAAATTGAGAAAGACCGAATATATATATTTTTTTTTGTTTAAAAAATAGATCATCGAAACTAAATAATGCACTTATTCTTCGGATAATTTCAATTTATAAAATCTAACATATCTTTAATTTGTCATTTAATCATAAAAATATAAAAAAAATATTTTTTATCGCAATATTGAATAATTGAAAAATTATTGCGTATCGGTCACTTAAAATCGAAGCGACAAAAATCAAAGTTCGCCACGCTCTAGTTGCAACTTTCACTTCTTCATCGAAAACAAGATAACGATGGTTTCAGAAAGTTAGCACCATCTGTGACCTAAATGCATTGCAATGTGACAGGATACGCTTTGTCGCAGACCCGTTTGTTATCGAGATTACTGAACATTATGACGACATCGAAAAAGATAATAACATCGAGATTGCAATTAGCAAATTGCATGTTCCTAATATACACATTTACAGTAAGACGATTAATATGCAGTGCTGTCGTAGATTAACGTGTGTATGCTCATTTTATTTCGTAATAATTTTTCAAAATAAATGTATTGAAAAATTAGAAATTTGTACGATGTATCCCCGTTTTTTAATAACGCCAATTATCTCTTTCGTCAAAACTAATAATAGAAAACGAAAGCGATTAATCATAAACGTGGGCGAAACAACTTTCGCGCCACGAAACGACGATGTTTAACGCGAGATACACAATCGTGCTTAATTTATTATACACGACTACTGTTTGATAATTAACATATGTAAATTATGAACATTTATCGAATCAACGAACATTGATTTCGAGAAACGAGTTATCACCGGGGAAAGAAAGCGTAGCGTAACGACACATCCGATAATGTTAAAATAACAGGATACAGCTGCCGTCTACTTTTCGTATCACGACGTAACAATAAACGTTAACAACAATTACGTAATGTAATAGCTGAAATTTTCAAAATTGTAGCGTCGTTTAGTAGCAAACAAAGTTTCTAGACAACGTTACGGAAACGGCGCACGCGCTCTTTCCCGAAGCGATCCACCTCTCATCTCTCTTCTTATCCGTGCCATCATGCGAGGCGTCGAACGCGAATAAATCTCTTACCTTCTATAGGTGGGCGGGTATTTGTAGTAATGCGGCGGATGAGCGTGAGGATGAGAATACGTCGGCGGATAACACAGATCCGGATATTGCGGCGGCGTGCCGTAGTACTGCGGGCAATACGTCCTATAAAAGCCGCCACCTGTAACAAACGATCGTTCATTCATTCTTGCGTATGTTCCGTACAATCCGATAGTAGTCGTCCGCGGCGAGTAAACTTCGGCTATTCGTTCGATAATTACACGCATCATTTTGCGCGAGCCTATTAAGGAACGATACGCATTATTATTCGCCAAGAGAGAATATCCTCTCCTCTCTAATTAACGTTTAAAACCCGCTCTATAATTCGAGATAAGAATTTCAAACAGAATTCTATTTATAATTTTATGTGTCGCATATATTCTAATGTATGCGTGTGCTTCATTTCTTCAAATGTTCTTTGTATTACACGACACGTGAAATTATAAATATAATTCCGTCTCGAATTTTGCCGTGAAATATAGGTCGTATAAAAAACAGACTTATATATCGCGGAAAGTTTAAATCTTGGAACGGAAGTAATGTTAAAAAATGATAAGCTCAAGCAAGTGACCGCATTGATTTCTACTTAGTAGAATATGTATGGCTAGAGTTGGTTTAATACATTATATTCAATGGTTTCGATAATTCTCCCCCTAAAAATAACTTTATTTAATGAACGATAATTATTCGCAGACTTACATACCTATCATTTACAGTACCGGCTATCAATAACATTAACGTGAAGACAATCCTTGTCTACGAACGTGCTATATTTCTCCGATCTCGATATAGCGGCTATCTCGAAGGTAGCGAGCGCTATATTATCGAAGACACTGATATCTCCATCCAATTAATTCGTGAGTGCTCGCGCTATTAGCTCCGCGCTCACGTCAATGCGCTCCATAATTTTAAAGTCGCTTATTATACGCTAATGTCTATAATATCGTAGCGCAACATACTATTTACGCGCATAAAAAATGCAGAAAAATATGCTCCCGTCGATTTAATCTTGAACCGACGCGCAGTTTTTGTCCGATTTAAAAATGGCTAATGCGCATCGCTTTTTGCATCTCAATACAGCGTGCAGCTCTTACAGCACATTTACGATTCTTTGCCGAAATGTAGAAAAAAAATTTTTTCAAATGTAAATCAAATGTAATCCCACTCGCTGCCGGGAAAATTTTCATAAATTTTCAGCAATGTGACTCGTTTTGAGTAAAAAGTTGGGGAAAAAAAGGAAAAACTAAAAATTGTTGACGTAACGCGAAACGTGAATAAAAAAAAAAAAGAAATTAAAACGTGGAAAAAAAAGAAGGAATGGAATGGTTAAGCCGCACGTTTTCCGTCACGCACCGCTTTTATGCGTTGCAAGCTTAATATGCACCTGCGCGCGCACTCGTTAATGCATTTCCTAACATGGATAATCGCGCTATGTTGAACGTTATGTAACGATAAAATTGTTAATGCCAATGTGAGATCTGACATATTCCCCCAGCGAGACACATTTGCCTGAGCGGCAAATCTGTCTGATAAACCGAATCAGCGAAATCTATCTAATATGTGAAATGTGAAAATTATCTTAAGATGCACGCGAGTTATGCGATGTGGCTCGAATAATTCACGACACTCTTACGGCAAAAATTTACTTTGAGACGCGATTAATATTCTTTTCAACATCAAAGACAGATTTTTGCAAGAAATATGTCCTAAGCAAAATTAAAAAAAAAATTTTTCTCTTGACAAAAAATGCACCTTCTTATATATTACCAAGTTAAAAATTAAAGGATTAAAATAATCTCAACTAAAATAAAAACAAAAAATAGTAACTAAAAGCATTTTCTAATTAAAAGAAAAAGCTTGGTGATGAAAAAAAAAATAATGTCATGTTAATATAAAAATATTTGTATGTGAATTAAATAAAAGATTTCAATATTATATATATAAAATTATTTTTTCCTAAAAAAAGTTAGAAAATGATAATGATAAAAGAAGAGAGAGGTTTTTCCTAGTCTCAACGATGTCTTTAATTATTAATATTATTATTATTGTATACTATCGTGTATTAATTATTAGTAACATACCCGTACTGCTTGTGCCTCCAGAAGTCGTGGAAGTGGCAACCAGATCATCCGAACCCTCTGAATTTTGTGGAGGTGTGGGCGTTGGTTCCGGAGGTGGACCCTTAACGGGTGGTAAGGTCGGTGGTGGTGGCGGTGGGTGCTGTATCAGTGGACCAGCCGGCTGATAATACCCTGTGAACAAAAGAGCAAGGTGTGCACTTTCCTAACTGATCGTCTTTCACTCCTAATTTTCAATATCGCCTTTCAAACTGTTGTACAATCACGTTCTATCCATGTTATATAAGGTATTCTTTTTATTAGTCTATAAAAAAGGTCTATATATATAATAAAAGATCTATATATTTAAGAGATTGCAGTTATTATGTATATAACTTATGTATATCTTTATACAAATTTATACAATTTTGCACAATACAAATTTGTACAATTTTATACAAAAATCTTATTTCATTTATATAAGGCAATAAATCAATTTAAAATGAATTATTATTTCCCAAGATACCTTATATTTGAGAGAATGTCATACTTTGCAAAATTTTTATACTTTATCAATCAATCATTCGATCTCTATATACATCATCAACCGATACGATTTCTTATGCGTGCGATATAATTTTTACAATTTTAAATATGCTAAAGGCATTATAGAGGAGTAGCATGGAGAGAATCGCAGCGTTGATAGGATAATGTCAAAGCGTTATACTTCAATAGTTAATAATCGTGAGAGCGCGAATAAGTCACGTTAAGTCCCTTTAATCCCCTCGTTCGTTCGGATTCATCTCTCGGATTCGCGTTCTTCAACATTCGTTCTGCGTCGCGATTTTGCGGATCGCCTATTTTAATGAAAAAAATGATTAAACTTTCGAAGCAGCACAGAACGTGCACAAACACGGATCGCGCGCGTAAATCGTATCTCTTCTTTTATTCTTTTTTTTTTTTTTCAATGAGCGAACGAAGCTTTCTCCGCGTGAGAGGAACCAACGATACGATACTCGTTGCGTATCATCGATTATCTGAAAGATCGTTCGCCATTTACTTCGCCCAATCACGACTTTATGTAGGTTAAACGCGCCTCGCTCGTACGCATACACGCGCCGAGAGGAGATCTCGGAGGCGCAGCATCCGAGCGTTTTCGCGACGATCTGATTGGAGCCGAACGGATGGAGTTTTGCGATGGACAAAGTGATATTTTTTTGGCCACAATTTCCTACTAGTTGCATTTAATTTTAAATAAATTTTAATTAAATATCAACTACATGTATTGTTAATAACTGCGTGATTGAGATATGTTAAAGATTTGTTGTTATCGTATAAAAGATTGCTTCCGAGATACTTATAATCAATTTTCCGTCTTCGTTTTAATTTTTTCATTGATTGATCAATGGGAAGTGTTGTTCGATTATTAATGACATTTTTTTGTTGGTCAATAATTTATTATTCTATACTTCTATCACATTCAACTTTCTGACTTGTGATGTAAATCTTTAAAAGAAATCAATTGAAGAAGATAAAGATCGAAGATAAAGTTTCTGTATAGACTGTCTACTAGCGTGATTATTACGGTCATTGTGATTACTGTTAACAGCGTACATATTTCTCCATGTTTATTTCAATATGACAATAAAATGTAACAATATTAATAAACTAAGTAATTGGATTAAAAGGACCACGTGCGCAAGAAACTTTTAAAATATCTCGGAAATAAACAATTGTATATTCCAACAATTGTTATAAAATTAAAAGTAATAATATTTTCGCGTTATCCTTTACACGTCACATGCAACGCGATCGCTGATAACGTCGACATTCAACTTTCCAACTTTGTTGCACAATTGTATCAGTCAGACATCATTGAACACCGCAGCTTCCGCGGACCCGTAAACAGAAAACCAAAGTTTCGCAAATGCACAAACCGAGCAAAACAACAAACGACTTTCTCGAATCTCCTTACCAGAGACTTGCGTGCAGTCGAAGATAAAGGCTCTGATGATGTCACGCGGTTATACTTACTCGCGCTATTAAACTTGTCGAAGTTGTTAACGGATTGTAACCAGTGGCGGATTTAAAGCTACAAGCGTAATGACATTTAAGAACTCTACAAAAAGCATCAGTATTTCTTTACTACTTATTGATAATTATTTACAAATAATTTCATACTAATATCAATAGTAATACAACAAATGTTAATTGAATAAGATATAATAATAATAACAAATATTTGTAAATTTTACAAAATAGCATGGATTTTTTTTTCGATCTTTTAAAGGTGATTCTGCTACTTGGCTGTGAAACACTCGACTGCTATAAATCGTATAATAATTCAACAGAATTGTGATTAGGAAAATCGGCGCAACCGCATAGTTTAGTTTAGAAGAAATGCATTAACATTTCACGACAATTCGATTTAATTGGCTTCGTAAAAAAAAAGAGAGAAAAAGAAAAAATTATTCGGTCGACACATGTAGACAAGCCGTGAGTCGAATATCGGAGCACCGAAAAGCCAAAGTTGAAGACGAATGCCGGTCTCTGTGAATGACGTCATGCGACAATCGATACTGCTTGCGCACACCGATACGCAAGCAAGTGGCGAACCGCTGCCATCGAATTCATTAACCATTTAATAAGGTACTACGGCAAATCATTGCGGATATATCGCCACGCGTAATGAAAGGAATTATTGCAGCACTCACAGATATTTCGGAGAGGCGCGATACATTTATCATGAGCGTAATAATCCTTCCGACTTCATACTAACGGTTATCTCGATAAATACGAAGGCTAAACAAAAATCATTTGTAATGACAATTTGGTTCGTCTAATAATCTTCAACATATAATATAAAAAAAATATAATAACAAAAAATAAAATAAAAATTCATAATATAAAAAAAATCACTTCGATCTCTCATACTGACCCATCAAACTTTCAAGTATTTAGATTGCTTATTGAGCGTCCATTTAATGTTCTCGATTTTTGTATTATCAATTAAACCGGTTTTTGTTCGAGCTCTGTCAGTATAAAGTTTTCTTACTTTGATAATAATGTAAGTTAGAGATCACTTTGTCTTTCTCTGTCTCTCTCTCTCTCTCTCTCTCTCTTTCTCTCTGAAAGTTCTTCGCGAAATTCATTCGCGCAATCACCCTGTTATATTTAATTCAATTCGACCTTCGAATGGCTAAGCACTCCGAGTTGCAGGCAACCGCAGGTTTCCCCGCGGTAAATGAAATTCGCAGAAACGAGCGTACATACGCCGAGCTTACTAATTTACCTCGTATCGCCGGTAGCGGCGAAAGGCGCGCGTTTATTCGAGATTATGCCAATTAATGGTGTATACGTAATTTCGCGAGTGCGCGCGACGAGCGGGTCAAAGTCGAAGATAAAGTCGGGCCAAGGATGGCACGCGCGACCGACTTTGCGCGTCTTGCGGTCCAACTTCTCGAGATGTCGAGGATGCAGAGAGAGAGAGAAAGACGAGTCTCTGCGGATATTACGCCCCGAGTAACAGATATTCCTCTCTCGCGACTGTATCGGAACAATTCAAGGATACCGCGAGGACATCGTCCACGCGTATTAAGGTCGCCGGGACTGGTTCGGGAGCGCGGAGATACGCCCGTCCAGATATCGTATCGACGCTCGCGTTTCTCTCGGTCCAGCTTCTGAGGATCGCGAGTTTCTCGAAAATTGATCCCGGAGATTGGACCGTTTGCCGTGCGTCCTTATCGTCATCGGTGTGCGATTGTGCGCGTTGACTTTGTTTCGTTTTATAGTTGACATTTTCTAGCTCCAATATGCTGGAATAAATATTTGTCGTAAAAATCTTTCCGCGCAACTATTTCTTATATCTTTCAAGATCCTTTGCGTATTTCGCAAAATTGTGTATTCTTTTGATTACACAAGAAACAACATCTCTATTCAATATCATCTTGAATATAAATGTATATCTTTTTTCGGACTTGTGTGTGGGTTTGTGTGTGTTGATTGGGTAATAATTTCGATGCTCTAATAAACGATTCTGATTCACGCGTCAATTACAGACGTTCAGAGCGTGTCCAGATTTATCTACCACCGTCCAACATTATCCAGGTCATTAACGACTAAATGAGATCATCGCAAGCATCGTGCTGCATTTTGCTCGTGGTAGCATAAAATAATCATAAATTCGCGAGTCATCATGATGTAGTGCAGCTAATAGTACAGCTTGTTAACAAAATCGATGTTTAATGTATCGCCGTGTGTAATAAATGGAGTCAAACTAGATTATACGAAGGAGGATATCAGTTGTAGGAAACGAGATACAGAAACGCTTAGAGAGTTCGGTGTCTGATCAATCTGCTATTTTTAATCCGCCTGCATTTCCACGTGATAAAATTAATGTAAAATATAGTCGCTCGAATTGCAAAAAGCCAAGTAACGCGAGATGATTATTCAACAATCAAATAACGTGTAATCACATTCCAAGGAATAGATTGTAACGCCTTATCGTTATTCTGTTAAATATATACTGAAGTGTCAATCGTATCGGAAATACGAGTTACGTGTCACATCGGGCCAGACTCTGAAGGTCTCCAGCGAGGAGTAAGGATGTAAATAAGAGAATGAAAACGCCGCGAACAATCCGACGGAGTGTATTGCCCCGACAAAGTCGCTCCGAGAGATCGGCTGCCCAACACTGTTACTACTACTTGTTTTATCCTCGATGTATCGGCGTGGCAAAAGTCTCGACTGGCGACTTACCGTAGCCTAGAGAAGTCAAGGACCCGCCAGAAGCACGTAGGTGCTGGCTGGCGGTGTCGTTGGACTCGGAATAGAAAATATTGGGAGGGGGTCGCGTTCATGTCTTTCTCTCTCTTTCTCTCCCTCTCTCTCTCTCTCTTTCTCTGTCTCTCCCCGGACGCACTCGATAGCGCGCGATGATTCGCGTTCCCCGAAACTGGAGAAACGACGTGCGCGCGTCACGGGATCGCGAAGATGGATTCCCGGTGGATCGGACCGGAAATTCACGGGACCGATGATGACGATGACGAGGTGGCGCGCGCGCGACCTCGGCACGCGATCGATAATTCGCGAATATTCCCGGCCCTTAACCGCTGTCATCCGATACGGGGGACGCGAGGGGGTCCCCTCTACCCCGATAAGGGCGATGGAATGGATTACTACTGGCGATGCGTCGCGAAGGGTCGATAGCCCAGATCGCGTTTGCGGTAACGCAAATCGAGTAACGAGTTTGCGATAGAGACGCAAGGCCTGTCGCAATTCAGATTCGGACGAATGTCTACGATACGCGAGAGGAGCAACGCGCTATCTCGAAATCACAATTATTCTACACGTGGAGAAAGATAAGAACTGATGGTCTACAATAAAAGGATTAAGCGATAAAAATTTATCGTGCGGACGTAAAGAAAGATATCATTTTACAAATTTCATTGCGACAGCACCGATAACCTTGCTTAACTTTCTCTTACTTAAAAATTTTGTACACGATATAATTTCAAATAATATTTAAATCTTGATATATTAGCGTGATCTAGTAAGTATGTCAATATTATTTAGATCGCATGCGTGATAACAAAAAATTATGTAGAACGTACGGGAACATTTTCACCTTTAAAATATATTAGAGAATTAATTATAGAGCCCCAATTATCGATTAGATCTCGATACAGTTATATCTGATCGCGATTAATGATCCAGCATTGCTTGTCTTAAAGTGACCTAAAATTGTGCATTGGCAAGGTTGAAAGAATGGAAAACTAGATACTAATGGAACGAAATATATATATATATATATATATACTTATATGATGACTAATTGTCATAAATCTTCTTCGAGAACGAGAAGGATTTACAACCACTACATCTCCTCCGTCAACTCCTGATCAACGATATGCAAACATTCGATTGTTCGATCCTTAATCGATTATGCAACATTATCGCGCGAAATGCATATAATGTCCTACACTTACGCGAAGTATTAAGGATAAGATTATTAGCAGATTATTGCGAAAATTACATAATTAAAACCGCGATAAAACAACATTATTAGACAAGTATTAACAAATTATAGAAAAACGTAGAATTTATTTTCATTATAGAATTATTTTTATGTGTAGAATATTATTTATAGATTTATAGAATTATTTATATACAAATTTATATATCACATTATATATTATATAAAATTATATAATTATTTACAGTATATATATGTATTTAAATACTTTCGTGTATCAGAATACGATTGCGAATCGAGCGAATTAGACCAATACGTTCGAATGATTGCCGCGAGGCGCAAAAACTTCGCGATGATTTCTCGCCTTCGGCGATCGAACGAGTGAAGTCGAGATCGCGAAGTAGATAAAGTAGATTTAATTCTTGGCCCCTTATTCCTTATAAGCGAGCGTAAAAAATCGACCGGTAGAACCGTCCAGCAGATTCCGATGGATTAAAGGAAAAGCTCGCAGCGCTGATAACGCCGCTAAAGCTACGCTCGATAATTGAAGACTTGAAATGCGAAAGAATCTTTTGTGTGTGTGTGTGTGTGTGTGTGTGTGTGTGTGTGTGTGTGTGTGTGTGTGTGTGTGTGTGTGTGTGTGTGTGTGTGTGTTACGAGGACATTCAAGAAGAGACATCGAAGAAACTAGCTTGGAAAGTTCCGTAAGTTGCGCGCAGCGAAACTTTAAGCGACGCTCGTGTAAATTTTGTTCGAAAATTGTTAACGACCGTTGCAACGCGAAAAGTTATTAAGCGCCATCCTCCGTATAAATAATACATGTGATATGTGTATGTACATGTGATATTAATACACAATATGTATGTAAAATATAATAAATTTTTCTTATATGAATACACAATTATAATAATGTATATAAGCACGCGTTTAAAAATGGTAATTTTATCAAAAATTTCTATTTAAATCAGAATAAATTGAAAATTACATTTAGAATCTTATTGTAATATTTTCTTTGCATGAAGAAACCTAATTTTTCATATTCCATAAGAGTATAATAAATTCATTGTTAAAGAGATATCTGTATTGTATTATAATATTTTCTCATTTCACACATCGATCATAAGTGATCACTAAATTTGATTTAATTAATAAAATAATGTAAAAGAAATAATATTTTAATCATAAAGCAACATCAACTTTAGGTAAAATAAATTTTTTTTAAATATTCAGAATAAGAATAATCATCAACTTAAAGAAGTAAGAATGTTTACAAGTATACATTTTTAATCGTATCACGATTAGATGTGGGTGTATAATAAATAATTCTACGATAACAGAGCAATTTTAACCGCTGGATATCATTATACATTTATCCAAAAGCGACAGCCGCTCGTAATTGGCTGTAAACTATTATGTCATTAGTGAGACATACGATTTCCCACGAAGTGTACACAGGTCAATAAAATACTCATTGAAGGGATCAATTTTTCGCTCGAACTTTGAGTCGTTAATTATCGTCGCGAGCTCGAACATCCTTTACTTTCATTACACGATAATTCATTCGTAACGCTCTCGATAAGATCAGCTTCGACTTTTGTCGTCTCAAGGGTTTCGCCGAATCTGTTCAATCTGGCTTTTCAATTAATTTTCACTAGTCATATATTTGTTGATTAATTAATATAATTTTTTATCATCTAAATTACACGTGCAAGTTATAGAAATACGCGCGTCCGTCGATATGTTAAAAGAGAAAATGAACGGAAATAATAGATACGGTAATATAATATCATTGAATTTAGAAATTAAACAATTGATGATTTAAAAGATTGCGCGATAAGTATATCTTTAGTGGCAATATTATATTATGTCATATATGTCAGAATGACAACATTGGGTTATTTTTCGACGAATTTTTCTTATCCTTAAGAAAGTCTCTTAAGTATCTTTGGCCTCACGATATCATAAACTGGATTTAAGCATATCTTCTTCTTGTTACTTTTCTCAAAGCAACTGTTAGCTCGGTAACATAAACTAACATTTGTCTTTGTTTTATCTTTTATTACGATATATATATTACATACGATTACAATTATAAATAATCGTAAATACGTAGAATTTCTTATCAAAATTATTTATAGAAGTTATTTTTATTCATACTATCTTTTCTGTGTGCATTTCATTAAATATCTAATTAGAAATGTGAATTAAGATAATCTATATTTATTCTTATCTATGTCAATTTTCAATCTACCATATTTCCGAGGATATGTAACTATTTCACGAAATATAATTTATCTGTCAACCGCACTAATAGATCTAACTGCGCACCATATTTTCCTTGACACATTTCCATCCTACTTTTCTCTTTTTGCTTTTGTCTGTTCATTCCACATGATTATTTTCAATATTTATCACTTTATGTAACTATTTTGTAAAATTAAAAGTTTTAAATAACAAATAATAATAATATTACATCGATATAGAGATTCTTTTTAAACAAATAAAAATAAAAAATTATATATATATATTTTTTATTCTAATACCTAGAATAATATTTTAATTTTACGTACTTTTTATACGTTGAAAAAAGTGAAGAATCGAATCTTTTTTTTTTTTCAATTTTTCACTTTAAAATTGAACGCAATTATCTCTTTGAAAGCTTTCCATCGTGAATATCATTATAGACTCACTTTCAATCATGATCTCGTGCGTCATATAGTCACATACTAATTATAATATCTATAGAGATTAAGAATATTTATCCAATCATTGCTATATTATTATAGCACCTCTTTTCGATCGTATGACATGTCACCAGTGAGCAGTAAGAGATATCTAACGTTGTTAAGAACTCTACAAATTTCGATCAAACTTTCGGACGATCGAAAGCCTGCAATTGTTATTCAAGATCCTATTAATAATCATCGCAGCGTGCGTAGGAATTAAAAAGCCCGTCGACAATTATGGCTCCTCCTCGCGTGGGACGTGAAGGAAAAACAAGATTGGTGATGTCGACATCAGCGGAACCAACAGACGAAAGCCGTCCGTTCACCTCGTTGAGCGGATAGCAATGACGTCAGTCATCTGCCAAGATATTCGACAAATTGACGAACGATCGGGTCGGATACCGAAACCAGGAAGCGCCGAAACTCATCGCCGCGAAATATTGCCGTGCGACAGCTGACCGGAAACTATTGTCCTCGGATAAGACGTGAAACTTTTTTTTCTTTTTTTTTAGGATATCGCACATGATCTCACGTGATTGTCATTCATCGAACAGCGTACGATTAACCTTTCGCGATCTTAATCTTTCAGTACCAAAGTTTATTACAAATTCCTCTTCAAACTATCCTTTCTCCGTGCTTCAAAGAAGTGAATATTAATCGGTAAACATTGTTATGCGTAATTATGATCTCATTTTACGACTTGTTCGGCTATTTATCAAAATAATTTAACAAGACTGGACGAAAAGATGGAAAATAAGCGTCGCGAGTTTTATAGAATCCTTCACAAGGGATATAGAAGATATCATTAGAGATATAGAAGATATCAGAGAAGATAATTAGATATTAGAGAGATAATAGCCGAGTGTATTGTCTATTTTATACAAATAACGAAACAAAGAATCTTCTTGAGTTATAAACGATTGAGAAAGAGCTTCTCGCGTGTTAGGTTCTGCAAATGTAAATAGATAGCAGAGCTTTACGCATTTTTTTTTCGTTTAATTTCAATTTTATTTAACTTAAATAAAACTCAATAGGTGACGGTTCATATCATTGTGCTCGAAAATAACTCTTATGACGCAAAATACCGTAGTGGCCTTTTCTCTCGGACGAACTTTAGAAGTCTAGCTATCTGAGCTTTGGCATGAAGGGAGATGCACGGCTGCTTTTATACGAAGGAAGGCTCCCAAAATGCATTCCCATTATTCACGACTTCGGTGCAGTTTAGCTGCGCTGTCCGTATGATTATAGCTTTATTCTCTGTGAGTCTCACTGTCGAGCAACACAATTAAACTTTGTTATGCAGTTCTGCGCAGTGTCAGGATGAAGACACTCAAGAAATTAATTATGTTTGTTCATTCGTCGCGCAGATACACCGCTCTACAACTCCGTTGGATTTACCAAATTCAATTTCCCGTTTGCATCGATCTTTCCCGTAGCAACCATTGTGCCAATAATGCAGGACGCTCGCCGTTCTTCAGACTTCGAGAGCTTAACGTGTAACATTCATTTCGCCCTATCTTTTTACAAACAAATGTTTTTCCATCGAAGCTTCTTGCAATTTGTATTCCCATAAACGTATAAATATTAATCAATGCCGAGTGTGTACTTTAGTCGATTCTCGATTAGAGAGTGTTGAATTAATTCAATAATTAATACGACCAAAGTTGAGTGGTAGAATCTAGACCCTATAATTCGAAGGCTCCAAGTAGTCGCATCTCCTAATTAATCTGTGTACCGACTTCGTCGTCGCATTACAATCGAATCGAAGTCGACGACTCATGTAACGTAGTTTGGACAAAGCTTAGAACAAGCTTTCCTTTCGCTCGCGGAAATCATCATTACCGCTTGCTTTCGCGACTTTTCATTAATCGCGCGCGCGCGCGGATGATGTAATAGATAGGTATATATAATCATAGTAAATAGATATATATATTGTACCTATACATACGAGCGGGATTAAACGCCTGTCGCGTCGAAGAAACGTTGACACCAGCGGAGGATTTTGTGCCGTTATTAGTAGGCCAATGACTTCTCGTCGCAGAGCGTACGTTTCTCCGGTACCAAATCCGCTCTAAAAACAACGGCGCGACAAAAGTCGGGCGCGGATACGACACGCTCGCGTAAATTACGTCGCTCGCGGCGTGAATTAATCGCGCTACGGAGCTCGCCGCTTCCTCCTCCTTTCATGCAGCAATTGCGCGAGATTTCTTTTCCGCGGACTCTCGCGTAAATCGATTTAAAAAGATCCTTCTCTCTTAATATCTCGGAGAGACACCGACCTGATCCTTTGAAGCTTTTAATCAAATAGCGCGATGTCTCGTTCCCTCTTTTCCTTCTTTCGCGAACGTCGTTAAATTCTTCTACCGGGTGTTGCATCTTTCATTTACGATGACAATCTCCAAGTAAACGTGTGCTTGCGAAAGCACAGCGTTCGGAGTAACAACGGCACGCGACTCGTCATGATGCAAAACAGTCGCGGATAAAGCGATGGATGCGCGATCGTTTCGCTTCAATAGTTCGACGCTACGTTTCTCATTGATCCGTGATAAATGACGTTTCTCTCGAGCGGAACGTTATAAATCGTTTTGATTATGCGTACAGTCGATTGTAGAGCGTTTACGCGGTCGTTTGACGTTGATACAGATTAGTCAGTCATTCCACCAGAAACTGAGGCCCTATCATCAATTTCGTCTTGTCAATTGGGGAGAGAGAGAGAATCGGGATAAAATCTGTTTCATTTATCGCGCGAAAGCTGTACACTTTAAAAAATTTTTAAATCATATGTGCCAAAATATATATAAGTCGATAGAATAAAGATATGTTAATATTTTAATATTTCTAGAAATAAAAATATTTGATCGAAACTTAATGTTATTAGATAGAATAGTTTTATATTTATCTAGAAATAGGTGTCTATTGCAAATTGCTTATTATATTTCATATATGGTCTGCAAAAATTATATTCTCTTAAATTTGAAGAGAACAGCCTTTTATGTATAATAAAAGAATTTTTTTTAGAAAATCTGTAAAAGAAACAAAATAACAAGAGAGCAGGAAAACAGGGATGTAAAATATTATTGCTTGAATTTATCAAGTAATAAAAATCGTGTTTTACAATAACAGCCGTGTATCTTATATAGTACATGATCCTCAGTTAATGAAAACATTGAGTACGATCTTCATGTAAGATAGATAGACCCGATCTCAGATGATTTATCGAAACGGATTACGCGTTAAATGCCGGATGTAAACGCGAAATTCGGACTCGCTAAAAAGATCGATGCGATCGTGGCGGCCGAAAGGAAGATAAATCAAACGGAACGCGAACAATCGAAATGCGTGCTGTGGCACGTGACACCGACGGGGGATTTGTGCCGTTAGTGGGTCAACAACTTCGCGTTCTGTTTTCACGCTCTGCGGATTTTGTTCTCGCTAAACCTACCGGCGAGATGAAGTTGCGAGCGAGAACGTACAATCGCTCGTGTTGCAGCAAGCCATAAATGATCGAATGTTTCTCTTTATCCGTCTTTCGATATTTGTTTTATAATGTGTCAGGAAAATCGACACGAGAGTGTTCTTTAGTGATATCGAATAAAACAGCAAAAGTTCCAGTTGCTTAATAATATATCGTGCGGTTCTTGAATTAATAAAAAGATAAGATAAATTCTCTTAAGTAATAAAAAGACGACACACATTTTTTCAACTTGTCAAATGTCGATGAGGCTAATCACTTCGTTCACAGATATTTTACGCTTGCAAATAAAATGACACCGAATTATTAACAGAATTCAGATCGTATATAAAATTCTTTTACGTTTTAATATTCGAAATCCATTATTCGCAAAGCTTTGCATAAATTCATAAGAGAAGAATCGCTTAGTTACACTCCTATAAAGTCAAATTTTTTTCAGATACTTTTCAAACGCTATTGTTGAACAAAGATATGCATTTACGTACAATATATATTTAATTTTTATATTATATAGACAACTTGATCCTCTCTGTTTCATAAAGATAGCATTAAATTAACTTTTAACTTTTAAATTTTCTCGAAAAAAAAAATGAGAAAATATTCGATTTTACATTTGTTGTACATCATCATCGGCCGATTGTCAAACGCTGTAGTTCATGGAAAATTGATTATATGAGATAGAATCGCGAGGGAAAAATGGAATGACAATTTAAAATGTTGATAGTGAAACGGGAACAGATTGGACTAGATGTCATGAATAAGTGTAATGAACGGGCATGGCGAGGAGGAGACACACAGACTGCCGACATCGTGAGGGATTTGTGCCGTTAGTAGGCCAGGCCTCGCCGCGTTTTCACGCGGGACATATTTCGTTCTCGTTAAATTTACTCGCGATGAGACGCAGTCGTTCATTCCGCCTACGAGAAAGAATCGCCTGTCTTGTACACCTTACATTTTTATCCGTAGTATTCAACGGACAAATGTGTTACCGTATAAGATACAGAGTATAACAGATAGAAATTCTATTTCTCCCGTGGATTTTTGCACATCGAACGTGCAACAAATGCAATGACGAAGCATTTTTAGATGTATCATTGTTTTTTAACTATCTCATTCCTTTTAATATATTATATCACGTCATGATAAAAATGATGTAAGCAACTCAAAGAGTTAATAATAACTATTATAAGAGTTAATAATAACTATTCGCAAATCGCAATTAGATTTTCTAAAACTAATCTATGTTATAATTAAATACTTTTATATACACGGTATACTATTAGTTTCATAGCTAAATAAAACGGCTAATAAAGCTACGTCTAAATGTCTGATATATTTACATTTTTATCGGTTCTTATTTTCGCTTACTGATCTCGTCTATCCTATCATTAATTATTACATTATTTCTGAATAAATCTGAAAGACGAACGAATAGTGTAACAAAAAGTAACTCGGCCCCGGATTCATCCCGGGACGACTTCGTTATTAAAAGATTAATCGCGAAGTTTCCGTCACCGAGTTTCGGCGAGGAAGAATCCCGGCAAAGACAATGGGGCGACTACTTACGTAAGGTCGGCCGAGTAAAGGGACACTTCGAAACAACAATCCGCGCTCCGATATGGTCTTTTCGTGTTTCAAAGACGACTATCTTCCTTCCAGCAATCATCGTGATTACCACCGGCAAGTTCAAGCAGTTAACGAGAGGGGAGCCGTCGAGAAGTAACTATCGACCCGCGTAGAATTGCAAGCCGGGACACTACCGTACGGTTTATGCCGTTACTAGGTCAACCCGTTCGAGCGCGTTTAAAAGCCGAAAAGAACCTAACCGCCGAACCGTTCGATCGATCATAATTAGCTCGCGGTTAATATCTATTTGCTGTTCGATGAGCGATATCGAGAAGAAAGAAAAAAAAAATAAGAAACGATCATCGCGAAAGCGTTCCCAAAGGTCCTCGCTTTCACCCTGCAGCTACTCACGATCCGGCACTGCAGTTTCTAAATTTCCGTCGAAGACTATAGAACGCGATAATAAAGAATGGAAAATTAGCGTACATATACAACAGTAAGTGTAATTTTGTAAAATATCGAGTTCATTATGATTTAAAGTGACTCTAAAATAAAATAACATACGTGTGTTATTTTAAAATCTCTCTCTCTCTCTCTCTTTAAAAAGCTCTTTTTTGTTTTAATATGAAATCATTGTAGCCATTTTTTAAAATGTTCAAAGAGAATATATGTGTGAGAGAGATATGCCGATCTATATAGACTCTGTAATTAATTTAATGTCAGCACATTTTCTTGAAAGAAAAATAATAGTCAGCATTTCTTCTCGAAAGATAAGATATCGTCCACTTTGTCTCATATGTTTAGCTATACAGAACTATTGACATAAGTAACAAATATTTTTATAGACATGGTATCTCTTACAGATATAATGCTTTTACAGACTTTTTTTTTAAATTATATATATATTTTTTTTAAATTTTATTTTGAAGGGATTATTTATTTATAGACTATTTTATTTGATTTTTCAAAGAGATACATTTTTTTATAAATGGATATATATTATACATTCTATTATATATATATAATTACATATGCCACTATTTTGTTTAATTAAATCTTATATTTCTGAGAGAGAGAGAGAGAGAGAGAGAGAGAGATGCGAAAGGATATCATTGATTACATCATAATTTTAAGATATTTTTGTCGATATTCAATCGTAGACGCATTTAAATCGAGTAGCTACTTCGGTGCAAGAAACAGATTTCCGTCAAGTCGCGAAACTGCATTCGAAAAGTAAGCAATCTTTCAAGTCGTAAAACAATTCAGTCCACACATCCGAGTTATCACGCGCGCGCGCTCTTTCAATATATAACGTGTGATCAAAAAAGTTCTCGACTCTATCAAGATTTCCACTCGGTTTTTCCCTCGAACTCTTTTACGATGGACAACGACATGTGCAGCACGCGATTATGATTCAACGGAGCGAAATAGCCGTCGAATACTTGTTGACATCATCATTTTCGCCAGCTCCAAAATTTTATTCTAGAAACAAAATGACTTTCCGCTCGTAAGAACAACACTCGATTCGGTCATACGAATGATGAAATTACATTACAGCTCGATTTACAACTTTTTGTGAAAGATATCATTTTATTTATCCCGTAGCTAAACGGAAAATATGTGATTTTTTATAAACGGAAGAAAATCCAGAAGCTATAGATTTCTACTCGTTTTCAAGCAATTGTGACCCATTAATTCTCACAGCCTCAAATTTCGATAAATAATTAATAAAGTGCAGAAATTGACGAGGTTTCATCGCAAGGCCGTCCTTTCGTGATCCGAAATACATTCGGGTAAGAATAATATCTTAGTGTGTTTTTATGTCAGAAATAAAAAAAAATAATTATTTTAAAATATCTTCCAAATTTTTGAATAGAAAAGCCTAATAATTAACACAAACAAAATGTGAGAATTTTCATATGAAATATTAATTCGCGGCTTTAATTTCAGCGACAGATTTTTTGCTAAATTTAAAGTTGATTTTTATTTAGTAAAACTGTTGAAACACCACTTCCAGAAGATATATTTATGTGTCATAAGCATATAAAAAAATTGCATTCTTAATTTTTCATTATCTTGTGAATCATATCAATCATATATATCAACCCTATATTTTTTATTTAATAATTTGAAGTGAACTTTAATAGAATTTCGATTTGAGATTTAGTTACAAAGATAATATAAAGTTAAAAATTAGAAAATTGCGATGATGACCTCTTGCGACTATTAAAAAATCAATTCTAAACTCAGGAATATTGTCATTAAAATAAAAATCGACTGTCCAGGAAATTCTTGAGATACCTGTAATATACCAGAAAATTTGGAGCATTCTTTTTTTAAATATAAATTAATCTTCCCTCAAGCGTATAAAAAAAAGGATAAATTTATCTCTGATATCCTTAAATCCCCATATCTCATAAATGCTCTACGCGAGGATTAAATACCTATATATGTGTAGCGAGAGAATATATTCGAAGAGAATCGGACGATCGTATTTAGCGATAAATACACGGTGAGAATATGCAGGCCTTTGATACAATAGGATGCAATAGGATTCATGCCTACACCGTTGAAATTAAAGTCGTGAATTTTGGGATATTTCATATGAAACTTCTCACATTTTGTTTAATTATAAGGCTTTTCTATTGAGAAACTTGGAAGATATTTTAAAATAATTAATTTTTTTCATTTCTGACATATAAAAACACACTAAGATATTATTTTACGCGAGGATTAAGTATCTGTATATGTGTAGCAAGAATATATTCGAAGAGAATCGGACGATCGTATTTGGCGATAAATGCACGGTGAGAATATGCGGGCCTTTGATACAATAGGATGCAATAGGATTCATGCCTACACCGTTACTAGGCCAGCTTGTTCGTGCGAGTGCGCGCTCTATTTTCTCCGTTCAGCGCGTTTAAATGCTTACTTGGTTGATCGTGCGACCGTCGAGAATACGCGTTGCATTAAATGCCGGGGACCAATGTCGCGTCGGTGCTGGAGTGCCTCTTGCTCGTTTATCAATTTCAAGGCGCTACCGCTTTCCTCTCTCGCTTCGTTCTCGATGTCGTTCGATAGTACAAATCGAGAGATTTAGATCAAGTAAGATGTGCCATCTCGCGTATCCATCTCCGCGAGACGAGACGCTCTCTCGAGACCGTTGACGTCGTTTTTCGCACTGTACTAATCCAGCGAAACCTCTTTTATACACGACACTCTCAGCGCGTTATTCGCACGTACGTTGTCGGTGTAAAAATACCTCGATGTGCATTATCACAGCATGCTTACTGCTATAAATGTCTCTCTTAAGCTCGATGCAATTGCGAGATTTTCAAATTTATATTTGAAGAGATACAAATATATTCTCACACTGCATATTATAACACGAAGGTTTAATTGAAGCATTATTTAACATTGAGAATTAAATGAGTCCGGTAAATTAAAGTTCAACGATGTATAACTACATAAAATTGTTTATCAAAGTATTTAATATTAAACTTTTAAACATTTAAACTAGTAATTTCAGACAAACTATTTTAAATTTTAAAAATTCAGTCTAAAGTCATAATAACATACACATAATCGCGAATAAAGTATTAATAGTGTATTATAAATTCGCGTATTTTACGATACATCGGGGAAAAAAACTTTCAGACAAATTGTATCCTGATATCAAGCATGTGTGCGAGAGAGATCTACGCGCGCGCGATGCATATTTAAGAATTTCACTATCGAAATTTTTAGCAACAGTAAAACTCCGGAGATGGATGTCCGCTGAGAATCATCTTTCATTCTATGCTTATCGAACTTTTATTATCGAGAATCCCTTTTAGAGAGAAAAAGAAGAACGCTCAACCAGATGCACATTCTCGTCCTCGAAGAGTGAATCTCAAACAACGAATCTTAATTTGTACATTCCGTTGAGAGAAAGAGAGAGAGATAGAGAGACGTTTTTATTCTCAAAAAATTCTCCACTGAATATAGAATTGAGAATACTATAATCGAATTACAGATTTCTCTCAATCTTCAATCTCAATGAAATTATCTGAAAATTCTGCAAGAAAATATAGAATCACAGAATTATGGACAATTGCAGTTTCCTTAAATTACGATGATTCGACACATAATTATAAATATCGTCGGACAAGAATGATTGTTTTTCACAGAAATTTTTACCAGCGAAGCTAAACTTCTCAAGCACACTCTCTCCTTCTTGAATTTAAAGCATCGAATTTTTGCGATATTTCTGGATTCTGGAAAAGCGACGATCGTCACTTATACTGCACTCGCACTATCGGAAGTCTGTTCTCCACATACGGCGGTGCATACAGCGCGTTGACGTCCGTCCTCTCTCTACCCCTTTCCCCTCCCCCCTACGGAAATTCTTTTGTCGCGTCCCGGTAGCGCGACATACGATAGCAATATCAGGCGATAAGTGTCAAGTCTAAACCTGGCTTAACGGATGAGCGTCGACGCGGCTTTCCGCGGAGTGACGGATAGTTGCAAAATATACACGGGACACAATGGCCCGCTTACAGATTACTCGCGCGACGCGATAAATCTGCGCGAAATGCAGGATTTCGAGTACGACGGTGCGCCATTTAGATATCAGGTCGAAATGGTATAGTCTGCGGTCACGTTTCCTGTACGAGCTCTCCTCGATTGGAAAAGACTTTTATAAACGTTCATTTTTTTTATTACACATTCATAATTACACACAGCTCTCTCTCTCTCTCTGTCTCTCTCTCACACACACACAGAGCAAATATTATTTTAAAAATACCTAGAGAGAATCGCTTATCGCATATCGTATAATTATCGTATATTGTATAAAGATAAGAGATATAATTTCTCCGACAAGAAATAATCTTCTCTCTGCGCGATTTGTAAGAAAGAACATTCTAAGCTGCATCTAGTTTTTGATACAACACGAACGGAACATTCTGCATTCGCGTCAAGCTCGATATCTAAAGATATTCCATCGATTACCCTAGAAACGATTCTCTTGACATTTGCTTTCTCCGACTAATATCAAGATACATGTTAAAATGAGAAACAGCAATCTCGTAAAAATAGTTTCACCGTAATCTCGTCGAAACTAAAACTACTATGTCAGAGAATATCTTAGGGTGGCGAACATGTTAAACAACACTTTTCGCGACGGTGCGAGGAAAGTATGCATCCCGTATGTATGAGGTGTACGTAAAACTCGCCAGCAGCTGCAAAAGTGACGTAAAACAGGAAAAAAGTACCGGACGAGGTTGGTGATAGCGAAAACTTTCTTCAATCACCAAAGTTGTTCAGACATATCTCGATAGTAGGTTGCCCGTAGCATAATTCTCGCTAATCGATATTACGAAGCCGGCTGCGATCTCGATCAACGATAATTCACTTTCTTCAATCGTGTGTCTAAAAAAAAAAAAAAACTTGGAATCTCGAACTTTCTCGAACTATCTCGAGCTTGAGCTAAATCACTCGAAGATTCATTTTTCATCAACCGTAAGATTTCATTTTTCACGTAGCTCTGAATAGTGACGTAAATAGAGTTATATTTAAGTGTAGAGTGAAACAAACGTCGCAGTTCACAAAGAAATACCAAGTATTCATCGGGGTTAAACGCATTTCTTGTCTGCAATATGAGAAGAGCGCGCTCGTAGATAATACAAGATAAAACTAACATTGTACCTCGGATGGACACGCCAGGCAACAAGAAGAGTCCTACGCTCTTTAAGTCTAACAAGAACTAATCCCCCTTCCCCGTCTTGATAATTTTTAATAATTAATGACATAATTTCTAAAGCTTTAACATAGATATAAAAAAATTATATATTATATATATGTAAAATTATAATTTTTATAAATTCGAAACGCGTAAAAATTTACACGCATTTTCTCGCTAGAAATAAATTTATTATAATAAATTTTTTCCTCGAGAGACAGTGTGTGTGTGTGTGTGTGTGTGTTTTAATAGTAACGATAAATGTTAGATTCTTATGTATGTCGCATGTAAAATGAAAACTTGAAAAAAAGTCCGAGAGAAAGAGATTAATGAAGCGAAGCCACCGAGTTATTGCTTCGTTCGCGCTCGGGGAGGATAGTTTGAGGAAGAAAAAGTTCGCGAGCGAGATATTCTTAACCCGGTTATCGCGAAGTTAATTATCGCGCCGCGAGGAGCTCGCCGACACGACGCTTGCTTGCTTGCGGCCGGGTAAAACCGCGGATGAAAGGTGCATTCGAAATGGGCGTTAAGTCGCGAACGAGCGAACGTGGGCGACCATGAATCACGAAGCACGAAGGCGCGTCCTCGGGTATCAAGCGTTCGTCTCGCCGCGCGAAACTGGAGCACGGCCGAGGACGGGCTTTTCGCGCGACGACAGAGGACGACGCTCTTATAAGGTAGTTGTATCGCGACAGTGTTAGTCAAAAATAATAGTCTCTGCATATACGGTGCAATAAACGGAAAACTCTATTTGTTCGTCCAAAACATTTGACTGAGCTTTTGTACTGTTATCAATCTATCCTGTACGGTATATTACCGATCTGACATTCATTTCATGCATATTATATGTTTCTATAATATTTAAAAAGTTTGCATCCGCGCTTTGCGTCAACTTCTAGAGCGTCATAACAATGCGGTGTGTTGCCAACTCATTGTGAATTTATTCTTTCCAACATCAGACATAGCAAAATCGTTCATCCTAGTTAGTATCTTTAAATTTAGATAGAGAACGGCTTTAACAATTTTTGGAGATGTTTTGTTATATAGATATTCTTTTATTTTAAAATTGTTTTTCATTAAAATCGTAAGCGTTTTTTTTTATAGGCGAAAGTGTGAGTTGACACCATCCTATTACGAACCATGCAGTGTATAAAAACCAAAATTCAAAAACCATTATCTCCTGTTCTATGTGGTGAATAATTTTTTAATTTTTGCCGTTATCTTCAGAAAACTTTAAATAATAATTACTCAAAATTTCAAAAACATCGTAAGAAAATGCCTATTGCGATACAACTACCTTATAACTCGCGTCGCGAAGCACACGTCGCTTGAACGCGTTAAAAGCGCGTCCCATCCATCTACCTAGCCTTTTCCTTAACAAAACCTGATGAGAATATTATGCAGATTGGCCCTGCCAATGTTCCTTAAAACGATTCTTGTTTTATACAAACTGCGTGACACAGTTCTCGAGCTATAAGAAATTAGAAAATTAGAGAAGCAAAGAAAAAAATAAGATAAATGTTTCTGCTTCTCGCAAATTAATTCTAAAATATTACGTAAGATTGTCGTGTCTTTCAAATAATTCTGCTGGGAAATGTTTCACAATTATTATCGTATCTCGTATCTCGTTCAAAGGAGATACGATATTAAATGGTAAGACGTTTTCTCTAAACAAAACACAAGAATTACGAGACTTTTCTGTGCAGTCTTTATGCAGACATCAAGTAACATTTCCATATAACGCAAGCGTATGAGAAAACTTTATTTTATTGAATATTTGTTCGTTCTAAAGGATTCGATATCGGAGAAAGAAAGAGAGAAAGAGAGAGAGAGAGAGAAATAAAGTCATAAGACGGCATTCCGCGCAAAATTCCGCGCTAGTCAGGAAGGAAATAATTTTCCTGCAGCATAAGCACAAAAAAACGTTCCCGGGTTACAAGGGTTAACACGTGTCGAGTCCACGACGAACTTTCACTGCGTCATAGTGAATCTGAAGGCCATGACACGATGATCGTCACGCAGCAACGACACGTGTAAATTTCCAATTCGCCAAGTGACATTTTAGATGACGGTTGCGATTCTAATCAACAAGCGAGATATTGAGCTTTAATAACGCGCGTATACTCCGAGCATACTCCGCCAGTGGCGTTTACTTACCGAACAATAAGCGCGCGATGTTATTGATCAGCGTCATTGAGAAGCATCCTACTCCGATTGATAGAGAAAGCGAAACGATCGTTGTATGTGTGTGTGTTTATATGTATAATCATTCTATAAATATTATTGTACATTATCGTCAATATAGTGCTTAGAATAAAAGAATTGTTTAGGCTAAAGAGATTTCAATTATACCTACATAAAGTATACATATGCATACAATAATTTCTGAAATAATTAGCAGTTATATTATGCGAACAATAAAGAAGTGAAAGATTAAATTAACGTTATAAATGGCATCAGCAGTGTCTCTGAAAGATATATGAGAGAGGAGAAATCGGCACGTGCTAGCCTTGTGTGCGTAAACAATTATCATGTGACATCTAAACTGTCTACTTTGCACGTTACACCTGAATGGACAAACATCAGCGTAGACGAATGTTCACTGTATTGGTTTATTTTTCTCTCAACGTAGATATATATAAGTATGCTTATCTCGTACTACAAATTACTTACAAGTTTCGAACATTCTCGATGTTATGACCTTAATAATCTCCGATATATTAGTCAGGCATCGATGCTTGTAAGATAATATCCGACGGAAAATGCGCGCTTTAAATTAATTATTGAAGATATAGAATCTTGAGGAAAGTATCGATTGCTTCGCGCGATGCTCTTTAACGAATGTTCGATATCGAATGAATAGAAACGCTACTCAATACAAGCGAATAAAATGACAACATTATAGATGCGGAGTATCGATATTTTCATAGCACCAGTGGTTGCATCCCTACTGCTGGTCGCGGCAAATGTCGCAAGAGCAAAATGGTAGTGCTCGGTCGTAACGGAAGACGGAAGGTGGCAGGAGGAAGAGGGAGATGCATGTATGTACGTGTACAGTGTGCCAGGAAACGACGGAGGTACCGTATAGCGCCGTTAGGAAGCCGTAATGCGGTAGGAATGAGCAGTAAGAATAATGCACCGGTCTGCTTCGCGCCGTCAGCGTCAACTAGCAGCTGAGTAACCTTAATCGGACTATATCTCGGTACATATCACGGCGACCCCTGTGCGCGATGCTTCAGCTCTCTTACTCTCTCTTTAGCTGGGGGATACGTGAAAATGTTTTCTCCAAAATCACGAGGATGCACCGCAATTATGAGATAACGCAGAAATAATCTTTCTCTTTTACGAACTCCTCAATAATCTAATAACAACTTGTTTTGCATTCAAAAAGTCGCTTTTCAACGATTAATATTAATAATATTAATTTATCCTATTAGTTATCATTTCCCCTTTTTTTCTTACGATGTTCCATATAATTCGAATTTTTGAGATAGTCCGAGTCTAGTGTCGATTTCTATCCAGATTGAACTGAACGGAGACTTACTTTACTGGTATCCAACCGGAATCGAAAGCAATATATATCGATGCCAGAGACACTCGCTTAGGGAAGCGAAGTGAGTAGACGCTTTAATGTTACAAAAACCATCCCAGGCATACCTACGCGTATCCATCAGAGCGCGCAAGGACGTCATCCGCCTGCGCCGCGAAAGCCGAGCACATTGAGCTCGTCTACGTGTACTCGGCTGCTAATTGGCTTAGTCGAGGCCGCGTTTACCCCGGTCTACCCGAGAGATCATCCTCCGTGCTCGCCGGCGAGAGCCTGTGTGTCTCCTCGTTACGTGAGATCCGTGAGGAGAACAGGAATGTTTCAGCCGGGCTGCCGAACGGCTCGTAATTTCGAGCGAGCTTTCATAAATGTCGCGTCCCGTTTTCGAGATTGAAAATTCCGCGAGGCGTTTACGCGCAATGTGTCGAATTATTGGGCGAATTTATTACGGCGCGATTCTCGACGCGGATGCGCGAATCCTCGGCGCGTTACGCGACGGATCTGAATTGAATTTGGCTCTTAAGCCACCGTTATTAGACCAGGGTCGTTTAGCATTAACCTTGCGTAACTCGATTTTACTCCTCTATCCGGATCACAGGCGATCCTATAAGTTGGTAGAAAAACGAACGATGCTGTGACCTAGAATCCGCTATTATTCCTGATTATCGATGTAACTTGGCGAGGGATAGTAGCGACAGAGGATATATTGTACGTCCGCGCAACGAGATTTCACATTTCTGCATTATTAGGCATAATTAAACCACTTCATTTCACAAATATCACAAAAGGCATATATTGTGACAAAAATGAGTGTTTAAAATAATTTGCGAAAGAATCGAATAATAATTTTCTGATGGTTTGATTGGAATGAATTAAACATTGTTTTGTTGCTTGAACGATGCTGTAAATACGAATCATTTGAATACGACGAAATAAATGATGAACGCATAAGTACATTTCGACACGAAAAATCACTGTTTCTTACATAAATACATTTAAAAATAGGTATTTAAATAATTTGTAATTTATGTAGATAATTGCGATTTGCTTTATGCAAAAGCTTGATATAAGTTCGCATTTTAAAACAATTTATCCTTGTAATAATATTATTCAAAGTTAATTATTTTTATATTATTCAGAATTAATTAAACGAATTATTTTGGTTTTTTTTTTGCTGACCATGCAACATTAATTACCATTAGAATCGCGATAAGATAAATTAACTATCATTAATTCAATATGAAATTAAATCGTATCAAAAGCGAAATGTAAATTTTCTCTAATTATCTGGGCAAGATCCCGCAAAATTAGCGATATAAAGATTTTGTATAAATATTTCAGTGTCGATGGCTCATTAAGTTCATCCATCGAGAATATCTTCTCTGATTTACGAGAATATTAATAAATGATTATGCGCGGTTAATTGCGGGATTGTTGCCGCTGTATGTTTTAATAAAATACGAAACATTACATCAAAGTCTCTCTCTCTTTCTCTCTCTCTCTTTCTCTCTCTCTCCCGCGTACATGAATTCATTTCAAATAGACAGAATATAATACGACGCTACAATACGCATGCCTCGATCTATACTCGCGTTCTCTTGCACGCGTAAAATCAATATCTAATTAATTTCGGTTAGGTCGTCGATACGGCGGTCTTGTGCTGAAAAGGCCACGTCACATGAAAAGTTGGCGGCGGCACACTTGGCTTGTATCTCGAGATATAACTTCTCGTTTAAATTGAACAGTATCGATTCTCCATGGATGAGATTATTTTTCTTCCAGGTAAATATGCAAATGCAGACCTCACTTATCGAAATTGAATCGATAAAGAAAATAATTTTCTTCACGCGTTTCTTCACGAAGGAATATTATCCGTAAAGAGATGCACAATCTTTTAAATTAATGTAAAAGAAAGAAAGCAAGACTTTTGTACAGACACATTTGTGTCACAAAAATTTAATTTTAAGCCGTCTTTTTTTTAATCAACATGCGCTATCAAGAACGCATCAAGAATAACGCTATCAAGAACGCTATATTTTGTCCCAGAATAGCGATATAAGAGAAAAATAATAAATAAATATTCTGATTTAATATTCATCATTTGGTTTACAATTCATTTATAATTCCGATTCATTTATGTATATTCGACATTATATGCAAAAATGAAATCGACGAATGTTAACATAATGCCAAAATAAAATATGGGAGAATGCATTATATAATCTATTATAATTAGTCTGCACGTGTGCTTTTCACGACACGCAATGATATACATTAAAATAGTAGATACATAACGAACAATCGTATCTTTAAATATGCAATTCTACGAAGAATTGAACATATATACAACGCGATATTTTGTATAATTATTGCATAGAAGGGAAATAATTTTCGACGCGAGCGCAACATTTCTTTATCGCATCGACTTTAGGGATTTCCGGAAATTTTAAACTCGTCGATGAAAAATTCTGGAATATTTATATTCTCGGCTTTCCAGTCTTAATACACAGATGGCAAACTGTTATTTATCCGTTGCACGCGTAAAAATTGCAGCGATTGCGTTATGGACGAGCTCGTAGCAAATTCACGTTTTATCTGCCGATCGTTTCGAATAACATTGTCTGGCAATGGAAACGCGCAGTATTAACGCGCTTTCACCATCAACGTACCACCGATGATACAGGCGGTCGTTGTGCAAACAGTAGTGAAAGTGTTAATCATATTGGACAAAGCCGTTTTCGCGAAATCCGATACGCCGTACGTGTTTGATAAATTTCTTTTCCAACGGATCTTCATAAAATTATGTATAGCCAAAGGGCTCTACAGCAAAAAAAATCTTTTATTCTTTAAAATTTTCAAAAACAAAATTTATTATCTTTTTTTTGCCCCATAATCCGGTATGGCGGTTTTTTCGTTTTTGTTGGATCCAGAAATACTATTTTTTTTTCAATCGTATTATTGTATCTTTAAGCAATCTCGAAATTTTAACTAATTAATAAGTGATGGATAAAATTGCATCTTAATCCTATATACTAACCCGAATGTAATACTCTTCTCTTAAATTCAGACATAGAGAAAGAATTAAAGATAATTTCAGTGAATTAATAATGATTAAATCAATCCTCTTGCAAAGCGAGAAAACTCGATGTTCGGCATCTTTCATATTCCACATCGATTTTATACGATTTTATATTTGAACACAAACAAGTATCCTCTACTTAAGAGAGGCAATATTTTTGAGAAATCATCTAATTCAGATATAAATTTATCGATACGATTGATTGGAGACACCGGCCCTTAATACCTCTTATTAAAAACTCATTTGAGGGGAAGACGAAACGCGAGATTCGCGTTATCTTCAGAGAAGCAGGCGGCAAGGCTCGCGAGCGCACACACACGCCCGTTTTAAGTAATTGGATTCAAGGTGGAGTTTAAACGCGAGCTTTAAGTAATTAAGTTCGGTGTCGGGGTCGCGCCTCGCGCTCGCTGCGCATTTCGTTGCGCCGAATTATCCGTCCGCGGCGCGCTTTGTTACGACGCGCTGTGTACGCAGTACTCTCGATTACGCGGAATCAACGTATAATTAACTTCGCCCGAGCGCTTCGGTTTTGTAACCCCCTCCGACAAATTCCATCCGGCTCGACATATTCGTACCGCGGGGAAACGCTCTTGCGCTCTCGCCGCGCCGCTTGCATTTGTAATTCGCGTTGCATCCTCGCTCCTCTCCTCGTCCTCGCACTTTGTCCTCGACCGCGCGCGTTTCCCGCGCGTCGTCAAATGGCTTTAACATATAATTAACTTAGGTGTCGCACGCGTAATTCACGTCATAATACTAGCAAATGTTGCGGTACTCTTAAAAAAAATTATCGGACTAGAATGTTGCGATACTCTTAAAAAGAAAGCATCAAACTAGAATTATGCAATAAAATTGCGATACATTTTGAGAAAAATTTATTGATGCCACGACAAATATCGATGTTGAATCTGCGAATGTTAACGTCACAATATCACTAAGTGCTCACGAAAATTTATTAATAATAAAATCCAAATGTTTTTGAAACCTTAACACGTCGAACAATTATTAATTTAATCATAAACGCACAAGACTTATTTTTTAAATCAATCGAGCAACACGTAATAAAGTTTGACTAAATTAAAGAGTTTGTGTGTCAAAATCTAAACATTTTGCTCTTAGTACCGAGTATGTTTATTGACACGGAAGTGTAAAACATTACAGTGTAACAAACAAAAGAGATTCCGACGAACGTCTTTATATTTTCTTTCGTACATAATCTTGTACATAATTTTACTTTTATATTGTGGAATTATATCCACACTATAATTGTGCTTTCGGCTCCAAGAATTCTTCAATTTTTTATCACGATCGCATGAATTATGTAGATGGGAAGTCGAATGCCGCGGGACCATTTCGTGACGCAAAACTGACGAAATGGATTAGCGTTAATCAACGATTCGAACGATGTAACGCGCAGCGTGATCAATAAACAGGTCCGCTAAAGTCCGTCGAAGACAAGTGGTGGACAATTGGTTCATTAGACTTACTCGCCACAATGGCGTGAACAACCATAAGCGATTTATACCGCGTGCCGAGACGTGAGCCGAATTTACAGCGAAACGCGGGAAATCCCGCGGGACGAGAGACGCGATAGGAAGAAGGAGGCAATGGTATAAAAGGGGTAAAGGGGAACGAGAATGAAGAGAATGAGCAGAAACACGTGGAGAATCGTTTTCTAATTTCAGAAAACCGGGATGCGCAAACCAGGAAATAATCGCGGTTTGACTTTAATGAGGATTGATGTTAGCGAAATTGCAAGCGGAATTTTCGCGTGCTAAGTTAAAAATCACGACGGCAAAGTGAGATTTAAATACGTTATTGATTATGTCGCTTTCTAAATAGAGAGACGCGTGCCAAAACGTGTTCTTGATTACTTAAGTAAAAAAGTAGTAAAAAGTTTAATAATTAAAATAAAACTTCTTCTTTACTTTTAAGTTTGTAAACTCTTGCACGTTGCTACGTAAAAACGGGAAAAAAACATGCGTATTTCCAGGTAAACAGTAATTAATGTAGTGTAATTAATAACTCACGCCTCATTTGTATGTAGAATATTTTTTGTACATAGATAAAACGAGTAGTGACACTTAAGATTTATACATATTTATAGTTATTTATACATGTTTTGATATATTTTTTTAATCTCCGATATTCTAAGCAAGCGATTCGTAAGAGGGTGTACGACTATATTTTCAAACCCCCTCCATAAAAACTAAACTCGTCTTAACACTGATTGGTAAGAAGTTCAAAATAAACCTGCGTGCTCTCGTTACAAGCAATTTTAGCCCTTCATCTATCTTTCGTTAATTAAATTCTTTCATTGTTAGATGACGCATTGCAAAACACGCGAAAAATACAGAAACTAAGGCATGTTTTCCTTGCCTTTAAAGTCTTTCACATCGACACGAGTCGCATCGAGGAATGAATCAAAATTCGGTCGTGCGAGCTACTGAAAATAGTCGGATGCGAAAGTATGAATTTTTTTCGGGAGGCTTAAAGAGGGCGAAACTCCCTCTCTCCGGGGGGTTGATTAAATTTATTAGCGTTTGTTGTGTTTTTCGCGGAAAACGTCCGCGCGGATATCAATGCGAGCGAAACAAAGATGAGTGAGAGATCAAAGGCACGAACTGAAATTACCCGTATCTCGCGTCGTCGCTCTCTGCGTCGCGGAAATTCCGAAAATAATGAAGGCGCGATGCTGCGTAGCCGCGAAGCTATTTCGCGGACTGAGCGCGACGAGCGGGAACAACCCGTCGTATAGTTTGAATCGTGACCGAAGCAGTTGTGTGCGAAGTTTACCAGCGATTATATATGCGCACATACGTATGTACGTCGTCGTTCGATGTTACTGCGTCGCAACATTAACGCGGTGCATAAATCGCGCTCGACCATGCGCGCCGAGAATTGACGTAATAATAACAGGATAAAAATAAGGTGCAGTAATTCTCCATATTGAGTCTTTTTAAAAATTTAGGGAAAAAGACTTAATATATTTTATATTATAATTTATATTTAAATTATATAATTATATTTATATCATAATTAATATTATAAAAATATTTTTTTATAATAAAATTAAATAAATCCAAATTCTTTAAAAAAGTCAGACAGTGTCGTACTGAGCTTTTCAAATGCAATATATCAATATTAATTATTTTTTTTTTAAGTTAATAATTATTATTGTTATAAATATATATGGTTCAGTAATTATCTTTATAAAATTCAGAATTAAAGTATTTTGATTAAACTTGAAGGACACAAATAGATGATATGATCAATTGACAAACTAATGTATAATTAAAAAGACATAAATTGCTCAAAATATATTGCTCTAAAGAATATAAATAATGCTATTTTCACCAGATTGTTATTCAGTTAAATCTGTCGTGTGAAACATCGCAATTTGCGATGTAAGAGGCCAGGACAGGGAACAAAGTAGCGCGTTCTTTCGGGAGTTTGCAAGCTCGGCGAAACGTGTGCAAAAGAAAGACGTGTGCTAATTAATGAAAGACTGCGAGGAAGCGGAAGGAGAGGCTGCGTCAAAAGCACGGCGGGTCCTGAAGGAGGTTTGGTGTGTTCGAAGGAGGAGGGTGGCGTGCGTGTTCAAAAGCCGCGACTAAAAATACAAATGCTATTTCGGGCCACAGGCGGAAGGTCAAGGCGTACTAGAAACGGCTCGTTCGCTCGAGAAAATATGTGTCTTCTTTGTGGTCGTCGTTATCGTTATCGTCGTCGTCGGCTAAAACGACGTTTCCTCTCTCTCTCTTTCTTCCTCCCCTTCCTCTCTCTCTTTCTCTCTTCTCACGTCATGTCATGTCTTGTAACATCACTTGTTATAATTGTTTTAACTCTGTCCCGCTTTGTAATTTTACACACCTCTTCAGTATCCACACTCTGCTTTCTCTTATCTGTATCTTTTTCGCTTTCAGGTTTATTTTTCCGCAAGATTGTGTTTCTTCGCATATTGTTTTATTTACAATTTTTATAATATCTTTAAATGTCTTTGTCGCGCGTTATTATTATTTTTTTTTTTTTCATTTCAGATAAAAATGTATTTATTTCTTTAACTCTTGCAACTCTCAGCAAAATACGCAAAACGTAGTAAAACATTTCATTAAAAAATTGTATTAAAGTCTTTTGTTAAAATGTTCCTGAATTTTTAGATGATATTTCAAATTGAATGACTCTGCGGCCGGGGAATATTCGCGTTTTCCACGCCAGCGTGCGATAAACCAGGCTGCTATAATAATTAAGCAAGCACCTTATCATTTCCAGCTTGATACCGAAAGCTTATTCATCTCGCGCGACATGCGCTCGCATTCTGTAATGTTCAAAGTACGTTCTCGCTTGGCGAAATTTCACGAAAACAAAATTATTCGACAAACGCGACACACGCATGCCACGCCGCATGGTCTTCCATTCCGGGGAAAAAAAAAAAAATAAAAAAACATGCATAATAGTTCCCCGAATCGCGGCGGGAAAACTTTCGAACAATAGACAGCCACACACAATACGTCGAACGTCGGGATAAAAAAAAAAAAAAAAAAAAAAAGAAAAAAAAAGCGAAAGATACTCGAACATTCAGCGCGACGGATGCGTATATCGTAATATTCGCGGCGTAACTCGAGCATAACGTACCGGGGCTCCGACCATCGAAGAGTAACTACTCCTTCCCCCTGCATACTCGTATATGCAGCGTCATCGATCGAGAAGCTATCTGTCGATCGCTATCGATAAGACGTCGTCGGTAGATTACGGGCGGAAGCCCGCGACGCGCCGTCGAAAGAAGCGGATCTCGCGTTGCTCTCTTTGCATGCAGCAGCCTCCCCCTCCGTCAGATGCGGCTACCGAGATTCCGTATCTCGCGCGAATGCAGATGCCGGCGCGAATCGGTATTACGCTTGACTATACGTTAATCAAAACATCGTTCACACGCGAGCAGCTTCGGAGCAATAGATAGACGTAATACCCGATAGAGAGAGAGAGAGAGAGAGAGAGAGATTGATCATCGTTTCAAATGCGCGTTTGTGCATTCTACATGGGTTCCTCGTGGATCCTCATGGATCTCTCATTTCTGAGAGATTCTGGATTTCTGCGTTTGTATAATATCGAGAAATCAGAAAATGTAATTTATTCAGAAAATATAGATTGGCATTTGGATATTTCTAGATAATATACAGTCTGTCTAATAAGAATGTGACTGGGCAAACTTCGTTTTTAAAACCGTCACATTTAAAACTTTTGAAGGTAGAAGGGCTCTTTCCCTACGACATATATAATATACAATAGGGTCTCAGTTATTGTGAGGATTGGATCCTTTAAAAGGATAACAAAATATCAGAGACATTTTTGTTCAAAATGAAAGGAAAAATATGACGTCGAAACATTAGACTGGGGATATCACAGTCATCAAATACAAATCCAATTGAAAATATCTGAGGATTAATGAAGACGAAGCTGCGTGGAAAAAAATTGTACACGGTGAAACAATTATCCCGGCAGATTCGTTCGACATAACGATCTTTATCTCGAGAGCTGTAAAATTGGTAGAAAATATGTCTTTTGAAAATGTCAGGCAATAATTGACAACGGTAAGGATTGGACGATTTATTAATATAAAAATGTCGTAGTACTCTCCTATATATGTAATTTTTTAATAAATATTTCACAAGTTATGTCGGTCACGCTCTTATTAGACAGACTGTATCGAAGAATTCTAAATAATAGACTTTGATTTCTCCAAACAGATCCTATAATCCCTAAAGAACATTTAAAGATCCGAAAGAAAGAGAAATGCAACCCGTAAATTCCATGAAATTTTACTTTCCACATATACAGCGTACGCAAAAGAATTCTACATAAACTCTGTAAACTGGAGGTCCTAAAGAAAGATACTTGATCCCGCAGTGTATGCGATTTCTGAGAAACTCGGCGCGTATTTCGATATTACATATCCAATATTATCTACGATTGCCTGAGATATTTCACATTTCGTACTTTCGTCGCGTTACAAACGAGCGGATAAACGGCGATTAACGGAATCTCCGAAGGCGTCCCAAAACAACCATATGCATCGCCGCTAACGGCGATAATGATCCTTCGTTTCGCGCCAAACAGTGTTACAGTCAATAAGATGTCGTGGATTACGAGAGGTACAGAACCGCTCTCGCGCGGCCGATTCCAAGATGAAAGAATATCACCTTCGCGTTACGGGAGAATTAGCTTATCCGCGATGTATCGCGAGAATATACAAGCTCGCGCGAACATTAAGTACGTACACATTTTTCGTTATTTTGGTCTTTCGGACGAGAACGACAAGACAAAAATATCGAGACCCTGTTCCGAAGTACTATAAGAAACTAATGTACGTCGACGTATCGATGGCGAGAATAATACCTTTTTGCCGTGTGAGATAATCGATCGGACGCACCGAGCGAAAACACGCAATATCGCTCGAGTATATCTCTCGCCAATCGTTTTGCATATTTAAAACTTTGCTTCCCTGAGAGCAACATTGAGTCCGTATTGCAGTCCAACGGAAAATATCAGCCGTGCCGCGGCACAGTTCACAAACATCGCCGACCGACATTACGATTCATTACACTTTTTTCACGTACCTACATGAGAATGGAAATAATCGTTCCATCGATGAACTAAACGAAAGTTGTTAACATTTACGCGATTTTTTATTTCTTTTTTATCCTCCTTGGAATATCATTGTATGACTATATGAATTAGACTGTATAACATATTTTTGCATGAAATAGTAACAAAAATCTTGCATTCTCTGCGTTTGGCAAAAACAAAGTGCTTGATTCACGTACTTTCGTATTATGGAAGTAAAATTATATGCGATTATGCAATAAAAAAGCTTGACAAATAAAGAAAGTATTAAAAGAAAATATGAAAGAGAAGAAGGAAGAAATTCTCTGATATCCGTATTTTAGTTTACATGCTCCAAAAAGATCACATACATATTTATCATGTAATGTATGATAGAATATACAAGAAAATCTCTTCCACAAAACACGAGAATCCGTATATCAAGAATGCAAACATGTGCTATGTACTTAAGAGTTGCGCTGCTTCGTGTATCACGAAAACAGTATACAGTGTATGTGTATGTGTATGCGTATGTGTGTGTATTCGGGATTATATTTTATTAATTTGCTTCGGCACGTCGCGCCACTAATACACTAATACATGCCGCCATTACATCGTAATAGAAAGCGTTAAGCGCGAAGGCGCGCATATTTCTTCGCCGACCATCATCATGCGGCAGCACGACGCTGCAATAATTGTCTCCTTTTCTTTTTTCTTACGAGAGTGCGGTCACGTGAAATCGCGCGTATCGATAAGAGGACATACGATTATGACGAGAACGCGGTGCGCCGCCCGTGATTTTTACAAACTTGCGGCAATTAATTTTCCGCGTTCGCGCTCGTACCTACCCTCGTTTATATCCCTCGAATTAATCGTTCTTAAAACGAATATCGCGAGGATACTCTTCTCTTTTTCCCTCCCCGCAGCTCCGCGCTTATTAAGTTTCACTCGAATGCCGCGTCCTTGGAGCATAATGCGACGCGGCGCGCGCTGTCATCGGAATATCGTAGACTCGCCTCGTATGCAGACTCGATACGCGTTGCGTGCGCAATTCATTCCAAGCGCATGATTCGACATCATAATCTACTTACTCGATCCCGCGTGTACAACTCGCCTTTACAAGCTAATCCAACACGCTACAATATGTGTGAAAGACCGTTGTTGGATTCCATTTCAAATTTAATCGCGCGCAAAACCTATAAATCGATTCTAAAAATATTGATTTTTTTATTGCAAAAAGAAACCTTGTATAAAAACAAGGGGGTAATTATTTGCTAATACATATGTTATCATTATAACAATAACTTGCTAAATTTATCGGGTAGTAATACAAAACAGAGTTCCCATTAGTTGATGGCGAATAAAGCTATCAGAGAAAATGAATTTGAAATTCCAAGCATAATAGTCGAATCGTTATAAAAGATCGCATAAATACTGATTTTTTTTAGATTTAGACATAAAAAAATCTGTATTTTCAGCTGACTTCTTTGAGAGAAGACGAAATATCTCCATGGCAATACTGAACGACCCCTTAAATTCATACTTCGCGAGAATGCATTTCGCGTCTAGCTACTTACTCTGCAATGTCCTACAAAGCATTGAGCGGTAAGAAAGCAACATTACGAAGTTACTGCAACGTCCGTGAAACAGCCTGGTTTAAAGTCACGAAGTGTTTCATAAAAGCATTAACTTTCCTAAAGACGGAAATTTCTCCTAAAGCAAAAAATCTGGACAATTACTGAAAGGATAAGAAAATTTGCTACACTGGTAGATAAATTTCCCTCATAATTTTATATTATTTTTAAAGAGATAACTCAATTTTACAAAATGAGTATAATGCGAAAGAGCATGGAAAAAACAAACTCTTCAAAATATTGCGATGAGATCCGGCGAGATCAAATCGCCGAGTCAAAGTTAATTTGTCGATCACCGGCCAATCACCTAACCATTTTCTTTTTTTTTTTTCCAGTCGTTAATTTTGTCATTTTTCTTTCTTCGATTATTCGCGCTGAATACAAAGTTACGTGACCGCGATTTTACGAAACGCGATCGCGCCATGTCATAATTCTAGATTGCGGAGCGACCGAAATTTATCCGCAGCGAGAGAGAACCTCACTCGGTGGTGCGCCGCACCACTGCGGGCTCCGCTACTTTCTCCAGCGAAATGCCAACGAGTTAGGCACTACGTGAGATATTAACTGAGCGGAGGCATACGCTCCGAGAGCCTTGTGCTCTCTCGCTTATGAATCCACCGCCAGTAATCCAGGCTGCTCGGCGCTCTCGAAATAGACCGCGACATCGGATCGCAGAGTTCCTGACGAGCCACGAGGATCGCGATGTCCAATCGGAACGCTGTTATCGAGTTGTTAATCCGTGTGTCAAATCTCGGAAATGCGAATCTGCGGCGCAGCCTCAAGAGCTTATTATTCGTAAATATATTTTACTTCCAAGTTAACATTGTTACAGTTGGAACACGTATTGAGAATGTGTAAATACTTTATAAACAGTCTTTTAATAAGATTAGTATAAGATCCCTAATCTTTGATATAATTTATAATGACCTGCTTTTAAGATATATTATCGGAATTAATAATTGAAATTAAGAGAAGCGATGAAAATTACTTATGAAGTGAAAATGACATTAAAAATGGAGGAGAAACGAATTTGAATGCATAATAAAGTCAGTCCTTTCTCTAACTGAAGAATGTAATTTGATCGATCGATCAATTACGTACTGACCTAAATATACTTCATATCATTAACGGGGCATTGATTTTTAGCGAAATATTTTTGATTCAGCATAGCGAGGAAAAGTAAAAAACAAGAAAAACTTCTCAAAATATATCTACAATTTATATCAATTATATATCATATTTTATATTATCAATATTTTAGCACACACATTCATGTAAAAAATATCCTAGATTCCTTGTTTTATTTTGCCAAATTTTTAGCAAGTTTTTCTTGACAAAGGTTTAACAGTATTTACTTATCAAATTAATTAATAATGCCGATTAAAATGTTTCACCGAACGACTCAAAACTGTAAATAACGAAATATTATTAAACTCAAATTGTATTTACATACGAGTTTAATAAAAGAAAAAATATCATAGAGAAAGCATCAAAACAATTATTATTTTATATAAAATGATTAAAAGATCTGTATATCTAATTAAGCTTAAGTATAGACAGATATATTGTCTCGCATATGAAAAAGCCACCAGCAAATGAAAAAGGGAGAAGTCTTTACGCGCAGGATGAAACGCGCGACTGCTATTCTCGATCGGGCGTCCGCCGCCGCATTAAATCACTATTAAGTGTCAGCTCGTATCGCGGCTAATTGATGAAGGAGGGCTAATTGCAGCGACAGCGCCGTCGACTCGGCCGCGAAATTACGCGGAATTTGTTAGGCGCTTTTTGCAAAACGACCGGATTCCGGCCGGCTGTTCGCGCATTAGGCGAGAAGCCTTCGGCTTCTTGCCGTCCCCCTTTTTCGCCTTCCTGGCGATCGTCGAGGATTCGCGAACGCGCGGGCCCTACCTCCAGAAACCGGGCCCCATTTTTATGCCAACGTTCTTCCCAGAAATTCGCGTCGAGCCCACGAGGCTGCTTTCGCGTTTCTTCTCTTTGGCGAGTGTATATGATATGAGTATATGCAACTTGAAAAACTCACACGCATGTGTCAAGAAGAACGATATGTCAGATTATACATACATACATACATATATGTATATATATATATATAATGGATATCATATGACTGACGTTTTTTTAATTTTTTAAAATATATGTCTTCACTTTTTAAACATATCTTAAATGCCCTCGCGAATTTTTTAAATGGTTTAATTTGCCTTAATTGTTATCGTGCTTGAAAAGTTAGGCTACTGCACGTTATGTTGAATATGTTGTCTTATTAATATTTAAGTCTTAAACTTCCAAATCAAATATTATTCTTGACGTTGTAGCATTTCATCACCTGATGAAATATTTTTAAGAAAAAACGCTTCTTTTCTTTTTCTTAATACTGTAAACTATAAATATCTAATAATTGGCATCAATAATAATATAATAATGATAGAAATAAAATTCCTATTATTTTCTTATCAATACATAATTTTATGATGTGCGACACTCCGCGATTTCACAATCTTTCACTGTACGTAAAGTTATTCCGATTATATGTGGATTGCATAATGAACCGGATACTTTTCTCTTCCTTTCAACGTTTTTTCATTCCTCTCTCTCTTCTCTCTTCGTATGATCACGTACGCAATGATTTTTCCTCCTTTACCCAGAAGCGAATTATCTCTCATTTTAGCGGATGCAGACGACACAGAAAATAAGTAATCGTATAAGTTCTGCAATCGAGCACGTACGAGTCTATATATAAATGAAATATTTGCTGGAGAGAAAGAAAGGGAGGAAGAGAGAGAAGTATAGGCCACAAAATAGATGCTTTATCACGTAATAGATAATTTTTCACAGAAAATTGATTTAGGAGAATAATCTTCCTCTTTAAATAGCGATATTTTTCAATTCATTTATATGTAAAGTCCTTTTTATAAAATACGCGTACACATAGCAAGTTATATTTATTTTCAAACTATATTGTTTTAATGGAGAAATAACTGGCTGCGAAAACAGACTGTGCTTTGATTAATAGCGAATTGCGGTCGACTGTGTTTCCATTGTTTACCGATACAAGTAACAAGTTGCACGAGAGATTCCATACGTTTGAAAGTTTATCGTATAACAGATCGCATATAACGTCTAACTTTGACTGTAAATAATCCGCAGAAATTTCGGGTTATTTTCGAGAGAGATTGTTCCTGTGCAAATCGAGTTATATCGCGATAAACCTCCGATTGTGCGTTCTTTCTCTCTCTCTCTCTCTCTCTCTCTCTCTCTCTCTCTCTCTCTCTCTCTCTCTCTCTCTCTCTCTCTCTCTCTCTCTCTCTCTCTCTCTCTCTCTCTCTCTCTCTCTCTCTCTCTCTCTCTCTCTCTCTATTCCATTTCTCCACCATCAGGTTTTATCAAATATCTTTTATATTTTCGATTAACACGCGTATAGAGAGCGCTTTTATCGGAGACGACGGAATAAAAAGTTGCGAAATTATCGTAAAACGATACACGATGCATCGCGTGAGCATCGATGACGCGCGCACGGATGAACTCTTTCTCGCTACAATCTCCCCTCGTGAAAGTCTCGAGAACGCTGACTTTCTTTCACGCGGCAATTCATAGCGCTTCGATATATGTGCAATATGCAAGACATGCGGCGCTGCTCTGGGAGCATAAAAATAATACTAATAATTTTGCCATCCCATTTTGAGAGAAATATAATTATTGATTCAGTTTCTCATGTCGCATTTTCTTCGGTGCCTCTTTCGAGAGGCAAAAACATGTTGACCTAATTTTAATAAATTATTGATTTACATTAATTCAAAATTCCCTTAAATATAACGCGTGCTTTCCTCTCTTTCACTTCTCCCACCCTTTTTCCTTCGCTTTAAATAAAACACATTTTAAATAAACACACTCCGTATATATCTCGAGACAAAAGACCAGATGTTTATTCGGGCCACTTTCTTCTCCTTTATATACACCCTTTATCTGCTCCCGCTTCGAGCTTACACCAACGAGTGTAGACTTCTATTCTAATTTTGATTTGTGAGACGACGGAGAATTTCATGGTCGGATAGAATCGCGGTCGGCCACACGTGTGTTTCAGTTTTGAGAGATTACGGATGTAGATTCGGGTATATAACGGAGCCTGGCTTACCGCCATATCCTTCATACAAGGTAACCAGGCGACTTATAATACACATCAGCTGTCGAGTTAGCGAAATATTGAAGACTGTCGTATGCGATATGGAAAAAAAACAAGTTGCAAAATAATCACAGATATTTATGTACAAGTATTAGAGAGATAATTCTTGACATAATTACATTTGTGGCAACCCGCTGCAAATTTTATGTACGAGTCTAAAAATTCTAACTGCACACTGTCATATTCGGAGAGATTTTTGTATTACGAGTGACAGTGTGCGCGCAGCGACATTCCTCTCTACTACAAAAAATCCGGTGTATCTCAAATCTACATCGTGAGAAAGTGAAGCTAACGATCTCTGCGTGTAAGTAATATAAAAATCTCTGGTGACAAGCGAGATAAAATTCGCTCGGCAACTCACAAACTCGTCTCAGTTGCCCGAATATATATATGTATATGTATGTGTATGTGTGCGGGCATATTTCGCAACGATCGTGCGATCGTTTGCGAGTCTATTTGGCTGGTCATTCGCGATTCTCGACATGTAGCACTGACTCGAGCGATCGCTGATTACGATCGTGCGCTAGTTAAGAACGTCACGTTGACTTTCCTCGCGCGATCGATGCTTGATCACGTGGGGAGACAACGCTCTCGCGCGGACTAATTCCCCGTAATTAATTGGTACTAAATATTTATAGCGGCTCTGGTTATGTCCCTGGTGGTACTGGTGAGTTGCAATATAATTAACGACGCGATAACCCGAATCAGAGAAGCGTTTCGAGACGAGAATTTAACAGTAAATTGTGATCTATAAATATATATATATATATATATATATATATTCATATAATTTCGAAATATAACAATTAACTATAAAGTCACAGAGTATTAATTGTGAAAAAAATATATTGTACGAGAAAATATTTTCCAAGTAATACTTCCTTGTCTAATTTGAAATATTTTAATTAATCGTATACGTTATACAACAATTATAGAGCCGCGATATGAAAAAATTTTAGATTTTTAGCATCGCACAGTCGTAATTGGCAACGTAAAAGTTACTCTAGGATTCAAGCTTTCATGCAAAGCATTCGTGTATTGAAACATACGTGCTTGAAAGAGTTAACGAATTACGTCACGTGGTAATAAGGTACGTTACACGTAGACGCGTATGCGTGCGGATTAATTTATCGCGATCAATGCGCTCGCGCTCGACTGATCCGCGTCGTGTCGTCGCGCCGCTAACGAGCGATGTGTATTCATAAATTATGCGAGATTAACGGAAATCGTTGTCGTCGTCGTCGGGCTTAAATGCAGGATACGTGAAATTCTCGCATCGCCGTTCCTGCAATCGTCCGATGTAAACACGATCGTTTTGACGGTAGTGAGGCGAGGGCGACCGCGGCCGTGCTCGGTTGACGTTAGGGTCAGCAAAAGATCGTAAATCAAGGTCGAAGTCGCGACGCCAGATCGCGAGGCCAGACATTTTCCATCGTCTGCGTGGCAAATTGCGCCTCTTGGCGAACGGAGACGATTATCGATAAACACGAACGCTATTCCCGCCGCGCCGATGAGAATCGTAATTCGCGATTAACGTATAAATTCGTGAAAGCTGCGAAACGCGCGGAAATCCAATTCGCGGATTTAAGCAATTAAGCCAAGGACAATCGAGTCGGCTTTCAAAGACCTATTAATTGTCCTGTGCTTTAATTAGCTCGGCGCGCCAAATTAATAAAGATTACTGTTCGGTTCAAAGATCTGAAGACGTATTATTCAAGCATTCGATGAGTCATAAGCAATCGATAATTTTACGATCTTCAGTATCGAATGCATCGCGATATTAACATCAAAAAGATCGAAAAAGAATAAAGAAAGAGAATCTTGAAAGAGATCAATGTGTACGAGTTGTATATAAAAATTATCGTTCACAGAATATTGAATGTAAAATATTCTGATGCCAAAAATATCGAAAGAAAAATATTTCGATATTATCGAAGTATTATTACACAGAATCTCTAGTTATAGCTCGCATGGGATACGTCGCAGGTTTTTCTCATCATTCGGAACTTGGAATTTTTCTCCGCCTGACACGTAATGCCTATCTTTGTGTGAAATTCTTACGAGCTTCGCTAAGCTTTTCCGCAAAAAGACCTGACGTTTTCTCACTTCGCATAATAAAATGCGAATGCTCAAATATAGCATAATATTCAATATTGCTATTTGTAAACATGATCGCATTTAGTTATTACGTAAAATTTATGCGTTTATCTCAATTACATCTGGATGCATAAAATTGTGCAATTACATTTTAAATTGTACGTCGTGGTCACCTATTATCGTGTAACTTTAACAAGATGCATCCTTCACATAAAATTAGAGAAATTATAGTTTTCAAATTCATACGAAGATAATCAATCTGAGAGAAATAAAAATAAATAAATGTTTTTTAATTCAATTCATACTGTGTTATAGTATTATTATCCGAGATTTTTATCGTACGATCGCAGATCAAGGAAATATTTATTTCAAAGAAAAAACACGCGTTTATAACGAAAACAATATTCAACAACATACAAGTAGTTACAGTAATATATCTAAATTGAAATAGTATTGCGCATAAACATTTGATCGGCTCGCAGGACCAAGACCGATTGTATTTTCTCCCCTTGTTGATTTGTTATTTGAGAGAGATGATATTCTCTTCAATATTGTTTGTTTGTAACTCTATGATATTTTTTTCATGAAATTTTCACGACACGGCTGCAGAAGGTAAAACAAAATATAACATCGAATGTGTTCTGAATATCTCTTTCTCTATGTAATTATATTTTTAAATCAAAGATAAATATATCCAACGATTCCACAGTAGTGAATGAAATTAAATAACAATAATTATATCCGATCTCGATGCGTCTCAATCGCAAAAAAAAATTCCTCCCTCATTAATTTACATATCACGTAAAGAAATAGTTTATACATCTTACTCAACACATTCTCATAAAAAAAAAAGATACAAAATAATAAATGGTAAAAATATTAAATCGTCAAAATGATGAAATCGTAACGCGCAGCACGATGAATCGACTATAAATGGACATATGCAAATTTCGACCTTGCTTTAGTGTGCACAAGCTCGCCATATTTCGCAGAGCTTGCTCGCGATACATTTTCCCGACGACGAGCACGGGAAGCGTACATACAAATTCGCGAAGATCAACGGGCAAGCAAAATATGCGGTCGAGGGAGCGGAAAATCGGGAAATGGGGCCGAGGGGGTTACGGGGGGGGGGGGATACAAAGTATCGTGCATGTCATATTTGCGCGGCGATTTGGTAGCCGACCAACGTTCATAAAATCAGACCGACAGCGCGAACATTCGCACAGAAATGAGCGACTTCCCAGAGCACGAGTGAAAGAGCACATCCTCGGCAATATAGCCGCCGCCTCGGCGGGGTCGGAGGTATCGATCGACGGTTCGCGATAAAAATCGGCGATACGAGGAATACCGGCGGCGACCCGTACAATGCAACCCGTCAATATTCGAATGATACGGTTATGTGCCGCTGGTCGATAGTGTACTCGTGCGGGATTCAATGCCGGTTCACGCGGCGCGAGAGATCACGCTTTAAATCGCGCCGTCCTTCGATTCAACTAATTAATTTGTCAACTGTGCGAATTGATACGTTAGCGTGGATACGGTGCGTGATTTCGAACGTTATGTAAAACATCTATACATTAAAGATTTGTTAGAATTTGTTGAATATTCAAAGATTCTTCATCTTTCCTCTTTTGTGATGTATATATGTATATATATATATATATATATATATATATATATACATATATACATCACAAAAGAGGGAAGATGAAGAATCTTTGAATATTATATATATATATATATATAATTAACGAACTCGAGAGAAGAGAGCTAAACGATACATTTATACATGTGTGTAAATGTACTAAATACTTCATAATACTTGATTCTCTTGCAATATTGCAAAAAAGACGTTTATGAATATAACAAATAACACCGCCATCCTCTTTCGGGGAGAATGTATTATCTAAGCATTTAATGGTTAAATTTAATTAAGCGAAATCTCACTTGACACAATCGAGAATTTACGTAATTGATATAAATGCAAATTCACTTTTTGGTGCCAATAAACGTAAATTCCTGAGCGATTCTGCATTTCGAATCATTTACAAATTATCAGTGAGCTGGCGTAATATTGTTTGATTATATTACGTTATATTATTATAATATATTATTAGAAGAAGCCCGAACTAATCGCGCGCGTCAGATATTAATATCGCCGAATGTTGCAAAACGCCGCTGAAATACGATCCACTTCCAATCGTGAGCGGTGTGAAAAATATATCGTTATTGCTACGAAATCGAACCCGAGGATGGCGCGTATTTATTATTCAGCCGTTCGTTCGGTGACTTAGAGTGGAGCACTTGTCCCGCGCTTTTACACTGAAAACGAGGAGAACGGCGAGATATCACTTTTGTGTTCCCGCGGATAAACCGATTTCGAAAGGCAGCCACACACGCGAGAATAAAGCGAAATGTCTGGGCGGTAAGACGTTTTAAGGATCACCGTTTGACACGCGCACACGTGTGAGTTCAACTTGCTGAAGGCACGATAACAATATGTATTTCGTAACGGCGAGAAAAATAAAATAAAAGAACGCAATTCGAGTTTTATCGATAGAAACATCTCGCGTGAATTACGCTGCGGTAAATTTAGTATAAATAAGATATATTCGTAAATATGTTGATAAAATGAATAATTTAACTTCCTTGCAATGGTATATAAACAGTTACGATGGTATAATAATTTTACTAGCTTCCAATTGCAGCTAATCCAATTGTCTTATCTTCTGTTAAACGTATATAATAATTATGTTAAGAAAGTGTTAAGGTATAACGAAATAATGAAAAAGTTTGTAAAGAATTTATCGAGAAGCAAGTAAACGCGGTCAAACTATAACGATGGTTTTTCCGTTGTTTGAAATTGCATATCACGTTGCGCTCGATATGTGCCAACGTGATTTTTATGTCAAAGTGAGTATAATTATCGCGAAAAAGCTATCTATATTTGCAACTGTAACAAAGTCACCGCACATTGAGCAAGGCAAATAAATTAAACGATCGATATCGTTATTCGGTTAGAATTCTTCCTACCGATTCATTTTGTTAATACAGTCCGATACGATTCCTTTAACAAAATACAAATTCTGTAAAAAAAAATGTTATAATGTTATCGAGTTTAATATACGTCGTTAATGGACAAAATGATTACGTGTAAAATAAACCGATCGAGTGAACACGATTAGCAATCTCTTTGTTGAAACTATAACGTTCAACAAATTAAATCGCGTATATTCGTCTTGCTGTGCATACATCTAATGAGATTTTTTCAGACATATAAGTGAATGTAAAATTATACTAAAAATATTTGCGACTTTTATACATTTATCAATGGATAAAACCATTGTATATCAGAATAAACAGAATAAAAATTACGTGATTAATAACACTTCTGGGGTTTGAAAAAAAAATTGCCACTTGCCTTCAATTAAATCATGTACCTATATAAGTGCACGTATTATTTGCCATGACGCAGCTTTTGCTACCGAACAGTTTTAATTACCGCAAAAAGTTGGAATATTAGCCACTTTTACATCCCTCACGATTAAACGGAATCATTGTGCGACGAGTAAATTAAACAAGTTACCATTGACACGCTGCCTTACTGACTTGCCACCAATTAAGCCGTATATTTCATCAGCGTAATTAGATATAACGCTGTTCCAACTGAGATATCTTTAAACGCGTATGTGACGCAGAAGTATAATAAAATATAGTATAATTATTTTCGCCATTTTTATTTCAATTTAGAAATAGGGCTTTAATCAACAATTTTAATATAAAACGAGATATATTTTTAAGATATCTCAATATTAAATTCAAGCTGCAATGTCTCGTCGTGTGACTCTCCCTTCGAGCCTCTTCGCGTAGATTCCGCAAAGATTATAATACAAGCAACTTTTTTATATATGTCGTTAGAGATGGGATTATCATCGTATGTCGAATAAATTAAAACGATTCATACACGCCGCGCCTGTTATATGCTAATAAATATCGTGTTTTCGATATAAATCTCGGTGTGATTTTTTTTTTTGTTACCTCTGAGCAAGTAGGCGGCGAGCATCATGTCCTTGAGCTGCGGCAGATAGAGGCCATTGAGCAAGCCGTGATTCAAGTAGTTCATGTTAGGGAGCGAACTACTGTTGTAGTTCAGCCCCGGTCTGAGGTGGTTCAGGTTCGTCAGGTGGCAGGGATGGCTCAGTCCGTGATTCAGGCCTTGGTCCTCGCCCAGCAGCTCGCAGATCCTGCACCGAATCTTGGTCATCCTTGCCGCGCACCGATTTTCGTCGTCGAGCGCGCACTCGCACTTGTCTCGAATTTGTCTCGAATCGGTATCACTTTGGCCCGATCGCAGCACGATCTCGCGGGATCGAGTTCTCTCCCAAATATTACAAAAATATATTTGTACGAACTATATCACTGTGCGCGATTTTGCGCTCGCTCTGCCACGGCACTTCTTCACTCTACTTAGGTTCTTCCTTCTCGATCCTCTGATAAATCGAAACGGAGACATCGATGTTATACGACACAAAAAAGAATCAGATGATGGGGAGACTTTAGAATTTTCTCTCGATGTTAACCATTTATTAAAATCGATATAATTCTCGAGTCAAGTTTTCAGTTTTCAGTTTTGCTTTAGATTCGCGTGTCTAATAGCGTCATATGTTGCAAACGTACATTAATTACTAAACGTCGATGTGTTAAACAATATTGAGTGGAAAATTTCATACACATCTGTAATGCACTTAATACTAAAAAATTCGATGATTAAAAAATTAAGGATATAGTAAATAAGAACCTATCGGGATAAAAAAATTGTAACGTTCCTAAAAAGATATCAACTTTATTGACATCTATTTTCATCGCTCCTTTATTGTCCTGTTTATCGATCAATCGTTACGTAAATTTTCGTTAGAAAAAAATTATGCTTCATATTTACGCAACTCGTATTTGATAACTGAAGTACTGCAAAAATGTGATTTAACTGTAAAGATTTTCAGAACTGTAAGGATAACAATCAGCAACGATACCAGCAACTGCGAGTTAATGGCAGCGACGACGATTTACGGAGAAAATTCGCGTAGCGAGACGTTTCGTCGCGTCGACAGAAACTGCGACGCGCGCGAGTAATCGCGTTATCACATTACGACTTATCAGCGGAATATCTGTCTACTGACCGAGCGACAACGTCTCTAAGAACCCGAGCCCGACGTTCATTCCGATCCAATCGACGACCTTCGGTTACTCGGCGAAGGTTTCTTCGAACGGCCGTGATGCGGGAAATTAATGCGCTTCAATTGTCAGCTCTCGATTTATACTGCCCTCGTACCTATTGTTCGTTTAGTGCATCGACATAGAGCTTTAACTGTCATAAATAGAAAGAACCGTAACGAAACTTTTTCGATTCTTTTTTATGTAAAATACATCACTAAGAAAATAGAAGTTTTTATATTAAATATTTCAGATTTGTATCCGTACTTATATACTTCGGATTTTTTTATTTTTTTTTTTTTATTGGGGATGAGCTTTTTTACGATCGAAAAAGTCGTTGCATCAATTTTGAGATATACGCTGACTGAAACTCTAGGGATTTCCTTTTAACTATTCTCATTTGGATTCAAACAAATTGTACTTCGATAAAATTGTAATTCGAGTTGGATGCAAAGCTATATAAAATTTAATGTTGAAAAATTGCGAAAAAGTTATGTGCAATCACATTTATTTAAAAAAAAAAAAAAAAGTTTGATTCCAAATCAATGGAGAAAAATGCCGTAAATCTTGGACATCCTATATAAAAAGAACGAAACGGTTTTATGCTAAAATTGTGTATAAAAAATGATCTAAAATGCACTAGAGAGAAGAATACGATAGTATTTTATGCCATAAAAATAATCCGTTTAAGAATGCAAACCTTAAGTTGCTCACAATGAATACGTTAGATTTAAAATTTAATAGTATTAATAGTGTTACTAGCTTGTAATAAATTATTTATTTAATTTGTCCTATAAATTATTGCAAAAGTTAAAAATAGAATTTGCTTCATTTTATATAAAGCTTTCTAAAGCTATAAAAATATTCGACATACCTTCAAGTTAAAATAGTTGAAAAACTGATGCGCTTTCTAGTCTCTTTTCGCAAAAAAAAACCGAGCACACAAAGACTCCGATCCTTTGGCTCAAAAGAAAAAAGTTACCGCATCTCGCTTTGCGGTTTGAAATTGATCTCAACGACGTTTTATACGGCAAAGAAGACACGCTCACAATCAGTGTTTTGAAGAGCAAATGCCGAAACATACGCCAAAGCGTAAAAAGCTGCGTTAGATGAAGGAATGCGGTACGCGGCAGTATTTGTCAAGTCTCTCTCGGAGAGTTATCAGTGTCGGCAAAAAGTTTCCGACTCGTTATTTTAACGCATTTACCATAAAGTTGTACAATATATAGCGGTTTACGCAAAAGTATTCGCGAACACGATTTTATTCACTCTACGAATCACGTGCACATAAAAAAATGCATTTATGTAAAAAATATTTCGACTAAACAAAAACAATAAATTTTACACGTTTTAAAGTGTAATTATCGAAAAAAGGATAGTAGTCACTTTTCTTATTCTTTTCAGAGAAATAAATGACTTGGCAGAAGAATGAATTAGGACAAATCGTAATTGGGAGCTTCGATCGTACAGCGACCTTTATATTCTTTGTCTACGTTATTCCACGGCAAAACATACTCGCGAGAGAAACAACCTTGGCCAAGTTCTGCAAAGGAATATTGGAAATTCCGAAGCTATGCGAGATGCAGTATATATATATATTTTGGCTTTAAATCATATATCTTGTTGCGTAGAGCAACGATTTATTGGCAAGCAGATCTCTAATTTTTACATTGTTATACTAAATCAAAATTTTTGTCAAAACTATTTCGTATTTTTATAGAGAAAAATAAGAAATAGTATAAATAAGATGACAATATAAAAACTCGGTTAAATTGATGTATAGGTTTTATAATTGTAACATTGAAAAATAGATGAGATCCAGCGCCATAAAATAAATTGTGTGTGTGAGTGTGATTCGCGAAAATAAATTTTTCCCCGAATACACATATTCCGAATTCCTGTTTTTCGATTATTCGCAATCAAAGTTGCGTATACAGTCAGTTATAATTACTCGGGATCGTTTCCGTCGATAAATAACTAAAACGGAACGGAACATACCGCGGTTAACGAACATGAAATCGCGGTCGAATGTATTTCTGTAGTTTGTCGATACGAGCAACAAATCCTATAAATGTTACATAGTAAGCGACTATGATTGATTGCACGTATCGAGTTTTAACATTTTAAGCGTAATTAATTAAAGAATAGTGTTGTTTTTTGGGGGAAGTTATTCTTGCAAATTTTACTGTATTATTTCGATAAAATCGCTCCAACATTCCTACAATTAATTATAATCGAACGCACATCTTCAACATTATTGAAATAATTAATTAAAGAGCAAGTCGAGAGATCATTGTGACAATATCGGATTATTGTCCCGTATGAGACAGGATGCATAGAAAAGTTGAGTGAAAACTCTTGTAATAATGAAAATGCGTGGCAACGTGCTCGCTTAGATTCAGGAAAGCAGGTGGAAAATGCAGCTGCACACCTGCATATTTTCCAAATGTAATTCAGCGAATTAGTGACACACAGCCAGCTATTGTGTTTCTTCATATAAGTATCGCACAATGTGACTATAGTGACATGTACTCGAGTCCCGACAATGTACTTTTCTTGCGTATTATCCTTCCCTTCCCCCTCCCCCTCCCCCTCTCACCGTAACTTGTGGATCTTATTTCGAGAAATGCTATTTTCTCGAAACACTGTCGACGAAGTCGATATTAGAAGTCTCCTTGTATTCATTAAAAGTTAAGCTCTTGTTGAATTCGTCTTCGTCTATATTACCAAAGTTCATCGCGTCCATGGTGCATTGCGTCAGCCATTCGGCTACCTAAACGTGTACTTTAATCGGATGCTGCGCTTTGCGAGCGAGTGTAATCGGAGAAAGAACATCGCGTTTACGTTTTTGGTAGTCAAAGGCAAAGAAAATCTATGTACTACTCTTATAACAATTTTACGAATAATATATAAGTGAGATGTTAAAATTATTATAACGATTAAAATACAGATCCATGCGTCAGATCGTTTATTTTATGAGAGCAAATTCGCAAATATATCATTCTGCATTTCCTAGTTATCTTTGCACAAGAAATTTTGCTGCACGCGCTTTCTTTTATATGTCAATTGCATATTTAAAAAATTGATATATTCTAATAGATTAGAAATTAAAAAAATAAATATATAAATTTACGATAAGATAATTTTATATATTAAAAAGTTGCGTAAAAAAAAAAACTACTTTTACCCGAATGTATACAAGGCTTATAATATTTCGCGGATTAATAAAATTAGCGCAAAAAAACACAGTCGAAGCAATTCCGGAGAGAGATAATCTCTATTATTCTAAATATAATCCCGCGCAATCCGCTCCGTATAATTTGAACATATTTTTCGGGTCGTTGCAAATTAGAGACGCGCACTTATCGTACGACTCTTTCGCTCAATTTTCTGTAAACAAAGCCGCAAGGTGGAAGTGCCGCGCAAAGTACGTGAAACGGTTAACTCAGCAAGTGCGATAAAAGCACGGTCTTTTATATTGCGCCTCTACCTTTTCGCGGTATCGTCTACTTTACTGCGCTTTTTTTCTCCTAAAAAAAAAAAAAAACCTTCTCACTCTTACCGTTTTGCAGACAAGATTGGAGAATATGATATTTAGGAATAAAAATATTACATACTTTGCTTCGAATCTGTTACAATCACGTTCGATCCATCACGGATCGATCTTTGTGATCGTTCGTTCCGCACGAATGTTTGAATGTCGCTACATAAATAGATAGAAAGATCGTTTCTTGCATATAAAATTGAAAATGTAGATGTATAAAATGCCTTAAAAAAGAACTTACGTTCTTTGGTAAATTATAAAAATAAAATTTTTGCTCGTAATCGGATCTACATCCAAGGCACTCGGTTCTTAAGCGCACTCTTTTGCTTTTTCCCTATATACATTTTTGCCTTAAAGCGTGAGCGATACATGTTTATCAATCATAGGATTTGAAAACAGTCAACTGTGAATTAATAAATATTATGAATTTGGATGTATTGGAAATTTGTTTTTTTCGTAGCTACAATAGAATCAAATAACTTTCTTCACAGATTCCTTCTTAATTGATTGAATCCATTATTTACGAATTAATAGATCAATGCATAAAAATAGCGCACGTTTAAAACTAAATTAATAATAACACAGCTGCTAATGTTCTCTCGTTAAATCTCTGTGACATTATAAATCGATAAAACCACTATCGCTCATTTTATCGCGAAGACGGCGCCCGTTACGGTTCTAAAGATGTTAGGCAAGTAAAGTTAAGTAAACTGAAGTGGGAAGTACAGCGAAGTGCAGCAAAGTGTATCATATTACGGCATTATGAGATTACTTTGTAAAATCTTTCTATTCTCGAGAGTTCTCTCTCTTCTCGGCGGTTAACTGCCGCGTGCGCGAACGAGATGCTTTTTCGCGCATAAAGCCGCCATGTTTTTCGACCTCCGAAGACATTGTTTAATCGCTCAACAGGAAAACATCCCGTTTCTCTTTGATTACGTTAGCATTGCTAATCCGCAAAACTGCGTTTATACCGCCGTCGTTTTCTTTCGCTCCCCATTTTCTCATCTCCGTGCGCGAGAGCCTCTCCTCCTCCCTCTTCTTCACCCTCGACACGGTGAAAAATCGCTCGGACTCAATAGCTCGTGCTTTATTTACGCAATAAAGTATAAGATAAGCAAGATATCGTAACAAGAGAGAGAGAGAGAGAGAGAGAGAGAGCGGGGGAGGGAGGGAGATTTTCTCTTTCGGAGTGTAATGGTCTCGCGAGAAATCTGTTTGAATGCATCGCCACGCGAATCTAATCCCGAATAAAGTGCGTCGGCTCTGGCCAAATAAAATCAAATGAATTATTTAACGACGATAAGAACAATGGTTCTTGCGCGTCCGTCGCAAAAAGGCGAATTGTCGCCTGCGTGCGCACGCATGTGTGCGTACGCGTTAATTCCTTCGTTCCACGACGTGCCGAATCGCGAACATACCTCTTCTTCTGTTATGATATGCAAGCATATATGATTTTACAGCCATTTAATACCGCTACTGAATTAGATTCTACGTTGTACAGGCCATTTAACACTTAACTTGTAACTTTTAAATGGAATAAATTACATCCTATTACTAACACAGAACTGGTGATGATATAATCTCTTTATATTCATTTATATTTAATTTCAACATTTTTTTTTTAATGATTATAAAGAGTGATTTACACTCAATAAATGAACATTACAAATAGAAAAAAATGTCTCACTGACATTTAAAATATTAAATTGTATTATTAAATTTTAATATTTAAATTTTAAGTATTATAAATATTTAAATTGTAAATAATGTTTTATGTTATGTATTTAAAAGCCATATAAAAAATATGAAAATTATTTAAATTAAGTATAATAAAAATCAAGATAAATGTATTTTATATATACATTATATAATTATATAATACCTATATATGCAATAATTAATATGCAATATAATACCTAATGCAAACCAATTATACTCTTCCGAGCATTTTATTTTATTCAGACCTGAATAAACCCGCGCGCTAATATTTCTGTGCGCATTTGAGTAACGCATTGCAAATCGACTTTGCGCCTTGATCATAAATCATGTCTTCTCGAATAGTCACGCAAATGAAATGTCAACTCGATATACTCGGGCTATACGCGTCGTGGTTTTTACTTTCCGACGTTAATACCTTAAGCACCGGCGCGGCATGCCTTTACGAAGGACGAGAGATAAAAATACGCTCGTGTCTCTCGTCCGCGGAAGCACTTCCTCTTCATGCCGTGGCACTTTGCCACCCCGTGTGGTTATGTTACCCCCACGGTTTACAAACACGGGCAGCGGCGCCAGGGATTCCTTATCGTGCCGAGGAGCCGATAAGCCTGAGCCCGCTCGTGAGTCACGCTTCCGTTCCGCGCGCGAGACGAACCCTTCGGACAAAGTGTTTCTTTCATATTCGTCATAAAATGATTATCGGGGTGACGCGTGCGATTACAATGGGGCTCGCACGCGAATACTTTTTTCTCCTTATCGAGGAAACGATTTCTAAATCAAAGAATGGAAAAGCACAAGTCCCGAGAGTAAAGTCGCCTTATTCTTCGTTAAATCGCAAGAATCTTTCATGATTATCGCGCACGTGTATTTCGAAGTGTATTCGACATTCGACTATTTCGATTGATCGTATGAAGGTTTTTTTGGGTATAAGATTGCGGAAAAATAAAAAGATATAATTTATCCTTGTATAATCCGGTGAAACAAAATATTTAAAAAAATCAGATTGCTTTTTATTAATAATGAAAATTAAGTATAAGGAATGTGAGATATAATTTGCACAAATATACTTGAATAATAAAATAAAATGTTAATCTGTCGGTGTTATAAAACGGCGACGTTACATTCGTCAGAAGATGCGAAGACGCGAAATTATGTTTGTATCTCTCGTATATAAAAGTATGCTTTTTCCCTCTCGTTGGAGGAAACCTTAATGATTCGCCACCGCGCATCTTTGGAGGACGCTCGCGAAATCGTCCGTGCAAAAGAAGGCAATAAGAATCACAGCGTGATCTCATCCGGGTCGGCAAGGCGCGGATCCTTCGTGATTCAGACGCAGAAGCCTTAAATAGCATTTTTCGAGAAGCAGTTTGCGCGCGTAAAAAGAATGCCAAGACGAGAGCGTCAACCATTCTCGATATCGTCTTTTTTTTTTAAATTTAGAACAATAAATAAATGTATGGGCGACATTAAAAATACGAATCTTAAAAAAAACTACCTTCGTCGCGTTGCGAGAATAGAGAATACTCGCGCCTCGGTGCAATTCTCCTCCTAAAAACTAATCGGCTTTCTATCAACTTTTCGTGACAAATCCATATCGACCAGAGGGCTACAGCTCGCGTTTGAAGTGAAAGATAAATGCGCCGTCAACTCGGGACTTATATAAAGACGGGTCGGTGTCAACAAGTTGCATCATTTTCCGACACGAAGAACTCGCTCGATCATCGAGAGCGCACGCGCCAACGACGGCTCGCGAGAAGTGACGCATTTACAAAGCCGAAGCTCTATACAAGGTGTTCATGAAACGTGCGTGAGGAAATATCTACAGTTAACAGAAAATGTATACTTTCGTAATGTTACATCTTTTGTTTGGTTCATCGGTTCTTTAATAATTGGCTTCACTTCCAATACCTCTCGATTCAATTTGAAATTGATTTGTCTAAAAATCTTCATCCTTTCAATTACGTCATTTATATCAGAAAGTTATATCGGAGTAAGTTATGTCGAAAGTTTTAAGCATACAACTTCCCCTTCAGGGAAGTATTCGATGATGAGGCGACTCAGTTAAAGGATTAAGCCTAGTTCAGACGAATTACAGTGTACTTTCTAACAAGTTAATCGAACGTGTTCCTAATTGGTGGCCTCCTAACGTAACACCCTACGGGCATTGTAACATAGCACTTAGCCCTACCGCTAATTGTCTCAAAATTCTCTATGTGCTTCGTAACACCTTCCCTTACATGGTCAAACTTAAATTTCAATAATTATTACGTGATAAGTTACGGTAAACGTACATCACAAATACTGAGACTTCAAATAGCGATATATGCTTGATTATGTTTAAACTGTTGAGAGACAAATAAAAACCGATCGTGAGATACTTCATGCTCGGACGAATTGAACGAAAAGTAATATTAACCTAATAAAATTAATGATTAAGCGAGACCATCAATCTCTAGATTTATCTCTAGACATTCGGAAAGATGAATCGCTTAATTGAATAAATAAAGTCGAGAGTTCGAGTTGATTTTTTGGGCAACAAATAACATAGAGCGTTAAAAAAAACGAAAAGAAATCTTATTACAAAACTGCTACACTATACGGTAACCAATAGATATATTCCTGCCTGAGGCAAAATGCGCTCAAAATTACGGTCCATCGCAGATCTGCAACGCATCTAACCGTAAGCGAAACTTCTCACGCTCGATCGTATGCAGCTGCGATTCGTATCGGTGATAGAGTCGATCGGTTTCGGAAATGCGCGATCGCCTTCAGCCCATTCTACAACGGACGCAGGAGGAAGAGGGTCGCGTATAAGCAAAATTCATTGTGTAAATGATCCCCAGGAACGAGAGCGCGACGCGACGCGAGATCCGCGCGAGTGGAGAGAACGCGCGAAGAGGGTGAGAGAGCGCGCGATTGCGAGAGAGGCGCGATTACATACACACATTGAAATTATCTATCGGGCGATCGACGCGCGCGCGCGCGCGCGCCTATAATTCAACCGGCGGCGTAAACGGCGGATGTATCAAATGGTAGGCGCGCTATTATTATACCTCCTTCTTGCCGAGCAATTCGAGACCATTTGCACCTTCCGCCGTGCCCAGGTGCGCCGCCTAAGTAAGTACGCGGCTGTCGCGGTACAAGAACGGTAATTTACAATGTATACCCCCGTTCGAGGAGGAAGGGAGGGAGGGAGGGAAAGGGATGAAGCAGACGTACGGTGTAGCGTGCGAAGCGCGGTTTATCCACTACTCCGAGGGATCATATCCCGAGGAAGCGCGGCTACTAATCGAACCTTACGCAAATTGTCAGACTGATTGACTCGTTAAAAACATCTTGCTTGTGATTTTCCAACAGGGGGATATTATATCGAGCAGCCCTCGGATGTAACGCGCGAACAAAGTGTGAAGCGCGCGTGTCTTTTTCTCTTTTTTCCTTTTTTTTTTATATCCGCCTAAATATCAAAAGACACGTGAAAAAAGAGTGCATTCCGCGTCAGCTATTTACGATGAAAACGAGACTCCCAATCGCGCGATTTGAATTTTAGATATCGATGCGCGGTTAATCACTGACGTAAAAGACAGGCTAAAAAGGAGCAAATGGAAATTTTATACGTGCTTCGTGTTTTGTGACGATAAATATACGGATACCGGGGTATTTCGAGAACGATTTTATTTTCACTGCTATCATCGCGTTCTCGCGGATAATTCCCCGAATTTGTATATAAAATAAGCTACGGCCGTTAATGGATAAATTTCGTTAAAGTTTAACACACATTTTATCAATCGTCCGAAAATGGGACACACTCGAGTCACATGTCGAGCAAAGAAATTACACGCCGAAAGATTTATGCCGAACATGAGCGTAGAAAGATACTAAAATGAAAGATACACGACAATCGAGTAAATTAGCATGACATTCTCGCGATGTAAACACACCTTGTTTCAGCATGACGCGCGAAAATCACAGCATGCCCGGCGAGCTTCACCAACTGTCACGCATCCTCTTTAAGCAATAAAGATCGATCGGTAGCTTCCTGGAAGAGACGCGCGCTCAAAGGTGGAGGCGCCGCGTGGATTCCGCTCGAAAACGGTATAGATCATCAAGAGTCGGAGGAGTCGTAATTTCCCATCGAAGGCGCGTTCGGAGCGCGCCTTGAAGACGCAAGAGGCCGCCGGAATTCTCCCCCCCCCCCCTCGATTTATCTCCGCACGGCTCGACGGCTCGGTTATATACCGAGGCCTCGTTATCTCTTCCGAGAGGGCGGCGGAACGTCACACGTCGTTGCGCGGTGCGATACCTCTCACGCTGCCAATCGACGGTGGTTTAACGCGCGTCCGCTGCGTCTGGCAGGTGATACTCGCGGCGGCGAGCGGTCCAGAGCGCGCGTTGCCGCGCTTTCGACCGGACTCGGATCGGATTCGGATCCGCTCGACGTTCCTCGGCCGGCCAGCAGCCGCGTCGCACGAGCGAGAAGACGAGCATGAATGTCGGAGTACGACTGGTGTACGTGACCGAGACGGAGATAGAGGCAGGTGGGATATACCACGGAGTAGAGGGATATTACGGAGTGGCGTTCGCGGATAGGAAACTGAGACGGACGGTCTATCTATACGGCAGGTAGATGGATGAGGAACGAAGAGGAGGAACTTACTCGGGGGAAGGAGGGTGAAGCAGGGACGACAAGGAGAGGAACAAATGACGACGTACATAAAAGCGAGCCGCGAATATGAGGGGGGGGGGAGGGGGAAGGAGACGGAAAGCGGCGGAAGAACGGGAGAAAGAGAGACAAAGGGGTACTCGAGGAGGAACGGAAAGAGAAGAGAAAAACACGGGAGAGAGGCAGCACGCGCACGCGGCAGCTCGTCCCGAGGCTCGCGACTCGACTGATCTGTGCGTTCGCAAAGTCGAGTAGCGCCGGCCGAGTCTTGCCTGCCTGCCTGCCTGCCTGCCTGCCTGCTGCCGCACCGGGTCACGTACGAATCTACTGCCGCATCCCACTACCATGCCGCACCACCACCACCACCAGCACCACCACCACTACCCAAGTACTACCTACTACTGCTATGTGACTATGAGGATGGCGACGACGACGACGACGACCCACCATGTCGACGCGACGTAGCGCGCTGCGCCGGAACAACTACGCGCTACTACTACTGTCTCGCGCGCGCGGTGACGTCGTTCGTTCATCACGCTTGGCGACTGTATCGCACGCGTGTGTATAAACATCCCTGCGTGTACGTGTTTGCGCGCGCGCGCACGTTGCTCGAGGCCACGGCGCAATGTGCTAAGGAGAACGACAGGGTGACCGCTACGCGCGCGTAGGGAGCAGCAGATTGCGGTGTCTGACACATAAACGTCCGTCGGCTGAGCGACGATTTCAACTTTAGGGATAGATGACGCGCAAGCACTGTTCCGTGTACTGTTATACATTCGCCACGTCAACCGTCCTTTGCCGATCCCTCGCTGCGGAAAATTCCGCGTACAGATAATAATACTTCTCGAATATCCAGAAGTAAATAGCTCCCCCCTTCCTCTCCTTTCCGTATTTCTTGTATTTTTTGTTTTCCTGTTGCTCTTCCTGTTATTGTGTTTACACGAGATCTCCCGAAAATCGCGCTTTCTTAGCCAGAGGCTTGGACAAATTTGAAATTGACTTTTGCTTAATAAAAATAGATCTATATCTCTTAATATTTCATGTAACTTAATATATAGCAATATATGAGAAATGAATGATTTATTATTATATAAATTGCACATTGCACTTTAAGATTTTCAAACTACGAGAGCGTACAATTACACAGCCCGAAAGTGGAACCAAAAAAAGCACAATCCAACGCAGAAGTGTTAGAATTGTCGTATCAAAAAAAAAAAAAAAAAAAAAAAAAAAATCCGAATTTTATCGATGTGACAGCTTGTGTCATACAGGTAGCGATTTATCGAGGCCAACGGAGCCCGCGATTGCGTGCGTTTGATATTGATATCGCGCTTTCCAACAGGCTGCTTTTTGATTCTGAACTTTTTGAAGACAGCCATGCATGCAATCCGCGCGTGCGTTTGACGTTAGGACTATCGAAAGATTAATGATTTAGTGCTTGCTTTAGCTTCGTGTCTACCCCTTGTAGGGTACTCTACGTAGCGATAGCAACGCATCAACTTCAAGTGCAACGTTTAACATAAATATGCAACGATTTTTTTTTCTACTAAAAACCGTTTTCGCCTTTGAATTTCGTATATCCGTTCATCTTGTATCTTTAAAAATCCGGATAATCAAATTACAAATTCCCGTAAAATTTAGAAGCTACTAAAAAAATGACACTTTTGTTATTTAATTATTCACACATTATTTCTTTCTAGAATCACAGAGTTGATAAATTTCCTTTAATCATTAATATCACGTTGCTTCGTAGCTAGAATTTAATTTAGAAACTTAAAAAGTGATATAAACGAGATTGCACGTGTCACTAAATTTTTCTTTGTGGAAAAAATATTTTCCAAAGTAAGAGATTAATTTGCCTAACTTGCCCTATATAAACATTCGCTGTACCCGCCATAATTTACTACTTGTGTGTATATAAAATTGTGGAGGATAATCTTTCGACTCTGAGAGGTTAGATGTCATACCTTTAAAGGGCAATTGGGCGCGAACGAAGCATTACCGTTACTTCTCGAGTCTCGAGTCACCCTGTATATACATACATATATATATACATACACGTACCGACAAAGTTTCGTTCAAATTGATGAGTTCGGGGCTCGACCGTGTTCCCTCGTCGGTAACTTCCATACAAACTAGCACGCGCTTTGCTCCGTACGCTACTTAATAACAAGCGTGCAGCGTGCAGTAACCGAGACGATGCCGCGGCGTTCCATATCGCGAGATCCACAAAGGTATGTATACACGGGAGGATAGATAGATATATGTATATATAGAGAGAAAGAGAGAGAGAGAGAGCATGGTCCTTCGAGCGACGGACAAACGGATGGCCGCGATATCGGTGGCAGGCCTCATAATCGATAATTAAAGCGTTTCATCGAACGGCGTCGAAAAGGCTTCTAATCGACACTAATTATCGTGTCGCCCATAACCGGCTTCGCTCGTAAACAGTATATCCGCGCGCGTCCTTAATTTAATATGATTCTCGAAGGTGTAATTTATGCTCGCGCAACTACACCTACCTACCCGCCTATCTTCTACCCTACGGGGTCCCTCTCTCCCTCTTGTTCTTTCGCTCAGCTTCACCGTGATTTAACGTCTCACGGCGTCGATCAGGATCGGGGACAAGAGGAAAGAAGAGAGAAAGGGAGAGAGAGAGGGAGAGAGAGAGAAAGAGATAGCCTGATGGACCTGACGGTGGCATGACGCGTCTCTCTAACGCGATACTATGAATAATTCATTATAATTAACCGGCTACGAAGCCGGGACGAATCTCCACCTTCGATCTCGTCCGATGATCTCGGCCCGATGCGATCATGATCTATTTAAATCAGCGTAACTAGCCTTAACGGCTGGTTGCTGCGTCGAAGAAGCGACTGCGGGACGAGGCCCCATAGGGTGACGATTAAAACTTGGCATAGGAAGTTATTATCGCGCGTTAATAAATATTTTTTTTTATAATATTATCTCACTACGTCATTTTAATGGCTGCGAAAATCTGTCAACATAATTATATTTCATACGAGACTTTATATAGATTTAAAAAAAAACAAATTGATTGTAGAAATAAAATTATCTTTTTCTCGCGTAAGAAAATATGTTACCCTCACAGAGCTTATTGAAAGTAAACATTAATATTATATAAATATTAAGATGTTTCTTGTTTCAAAAATATGACAATTACTTTCTTGCTTAATGATTGTTACTTGACAAGAATAAAAGTATAATTTTTAAAATCTATGTCCATACACAAAAACCTGTGCGAGAAGAAGTATAATTTGTTACATCGATATAAAAGAACAGACATACGGCGGTTATATACTTCTCTGAAATTTATTTGGGTCACTCAAAGAAAATGAGAGAAGAAGCAGCGTTAACGCACTGCTTAGTGGCAAGACGCGGATTCCGCTATCAGAACCAGTTCCAAAAACAGAATATACCATCTCGCAGCCATAATAGTCGCTATAAAGTAGCCCCCCCTCGGATCTTATTTGCCTTGCAACGACCGGCACGGAGTGCGTGTACGAGGCGCAGAATTCCTTCCTTACTCGCGCGATGTAATGGCGAGAAGATCGTTTCTCGCGTGCGACAATCAATCGTGCGATTTAACACGCTTTCGCGGTATCACATCCCGCCATCTCTTTCTCTCTCTCTCCGTTTCTCGGACACTCGCCTCAATATCCCAACCCGATAATAAACACTTGGTTACTCGTTTACGCTACAGCTTCTCATTGGACCGGCCATTCTTTAATCCTCGACTATTGAGGTCGTTTCGTTGCAAAACATCGACGCGTGAAATGTAAAATGTAAAATACTAGCAAAAAGATTGAAATAAACTTCATTTCATGCCCAAGATATCAAACACAAAAATTGATATCAATCTGTACAAATTAAATAAAATAATAGACATTTAAATTTCAACGGGCAAGTAAGAGCGCGGATGTTAGTGCGTCAGTTTCAAGAAAGAATTAATTTTTCGTTGAAATTGAATTGTTGTGCGCACGACACAAATTTTTCTTGGTACGATACCAAGAAATTAAATAAATCTCAATACGAAATTATATTGTTTAATAAACCCCTCTGTCCCCCATTTTTCCTTGAAACTGACGCACTAATATCCGCGTATGACTTTTACTTGCCCGTTGAAATTTAAATGTTTATCACATTGAAAGCCTAAAGTCTTAGTTGTTAAAATAATAGAGTATAAATGTGAAATAAAAAAATGATGAACAAAGCATACTTGAGATTAATATTATTATAATCATGATGCTCTCTCTCAAATATTCTGACGCATAAAATCCACTGTTTTTTTCTTTTCAAGGAAAGTACCAATTTTCGCAATTTAAACTATCACATTGTACCGTCAATCATACGAACTAGTAAAAAAAAATGTTTAGACATTAAATTATTATTAACCAATCGTTAATTACTTTTCATTTATATGCTATAAAAAACCATACTTTATCATACATTTCAATACGATCCTATTCGTCGTGTGGAAAAAAGAATATCGATAAATCCTCTTTGCTTAAATTAATAATTTAATTTAGCTGTTGCGGACGATTTGGGACAGCAGGAATTTTATTTGTCACACAAACGTCATGCAACGAATGAACGCATGCAGAAGCATGCATTATTAATGGTCAAGCATCAAGAATGCGCTTTCGCTGGTCGTGTTCGAAACGACGGGAGAATAAGATCGAAGTAGTATAAGCAAGTGTATCGAGACTTCCCGGAAGTGAAAAAAAAAAAAAAATGTCAAATTGCAGTTGAAGTTAAATGGACCCCTGCAGTCGGAAAACGGCACAAGCAGCTACTTCGTGTGCGCGCGCGCGCGCGATGTCGTTGCAATTAGAAGGGTTAAAAGGGTGGGCGGCGACGCGAAAATGCAGTTTCGCGATAACGGGAGCACGGTTCGTCCGTCCGCGCGAAACTTGTTAATAGAAATGCGAGACAGTTTTCGCAAATAGGTCGCTGCTGGCTCGGTGCATGACGACGGATTGTGGGCCGGAGACGTCGCGCGATTTGCAAACCGGAGCAGACGTTTCGACTCGCAAAAACAACTTTCAGCGGGATCGGTTGCAATGCTTTTTTTTTTAACGAAGCAAAAAATAATTTTTCGACGATCGCGCGATACTTTAATAATTTTCTAATAATTACGATACTTTAATAATTTTCTAATAATTACGAGGCAAACACTCTTGGCACGTCATTTCCAAACGATTTCACATCATACTGATCAATTTTACCGCTAAGACAATTGTTGCCGCTGTTCCATTTACTCGACGACCTCAATTACTCCACTCGACCCGGGACATGGGATTGTCATCAAACCACCGCCATGTCCACCACTCCAACGTCTAAGTGCGAGGGGGGGTTAAATCAGCTTCATTAGAGCGTGCTGCTCGCCTTCCTCCCTCCGGTTCATCCCCGAGCGAGCGAACATTCGTGGACTTTACGTGCCCTAAGCTCGTTCCCATGACGCGTCTCCGACCGCGATCGACTGTGCGCAAACAAGGTCGAGCCGGATATGACGCGTCACGACGATATACAACTATACGTTGGATCCAGCGTAGCTAGCGGCGACAAGGCGCGCAGATCTCGGTTATTAGGCTCGTCTCCGGACACGCACGAGCGGATCGATCGTCTCTCGGAGCCCGCAAAAGAGCGAAGGCCAGCGGTTGCTCCAACAATGTGAGGTATCGTTTTGCGGCGGTCGCGTGCGCGCGCGATTGCGCAAATCTTGCGAAACGAATGCCGGCAACTTTTAATATTCGCGCGACGGAGAGCGGCGACGAGAAAGAGAGAGCGAGAGAGAGAGAGAGAGAAAACACCATCGTGAAAGGGTGCGCTTAAAGTCAATCGGGGTACGCGAACCTCTCGATGTGCGTGACGCAATGAAGGATAATGACTGGGTAATAAGACAATCCTATCGACCCTTAATTACGATCGAGAAATTTCCAGCGCGCCGAGAGTCGGAAGTGTCAGAATTCCGAGAAATCCGTTCCGAAACAAGGTTCGAAGTCGGATATAATTTCGAAATTATATCGGCTTCAATTATCCACTTTGATTATCCCGTAAAGAATAGCTATAAATCGAGAAAAGCATCTGAACTGATCTGATTTGAAGAGATAAAGATACTGCTGCGCAGTATAATTCTGTTGATGTAAAGAGTCGTGCGATTCAATATCCGAGTTAATACCTCTTCTCCCCTCTCCTCCCCTCCATTCGGTATCTTTTTTTTTCCTCGTGCCCACCGGTGCGATAATAGTCGAGTTTTTATGACAAAAGCGAAATTGCGTATTAGGATGCTCGCGACCGGTATGTGCTTTTAAGAGTAATAAAAAAAGAAGAGAAAAACATACTACGACCGCTAATTAAAACACGCTTAGTCATCCGCGCTCCTTGATCCCGAACCAAAACAACTGAGTCACCGTTGTCACTTCAATCGCAAAAGGAAATCCCGAGTGTGGTCGAATTGTAATAAGTTATCCGATTATAAAAGCAAATTTCGGGATACGTTATTTGTGTCTTCGCAATTATGCATAATGAAACGGAGCGATGTTAATTAAAAGTAGCAGCGATAGAATAAACGCGTGCCTCTCTCGAAAGTGTGTGTATGTGTGCGTGCGTGTGTGTGTGTGTGTGTGAGGAAATATCGAAATACGCGAGAGGAGCGACATTGCGATCCTGTGCATCCAATGGGCCGCACTTTGTGCTCTTTGCGTCCGGATGCATAAAGAGCAGGCGGACGAGAGAGAACAGGGCGACGTCAGAGGCGACGAAATGTTGATTTTCGGTTTACGGTGTTGTTTTACGTCGCTTTGTGGAGTCGCGCCTTCACAGAGAGAAAACAACACAAGGCAGCAAGGATTCTAGACGGTCGATTTTGAATTTCAATCGTGTTATCGAGTCCAACGGAGCTTTGCCGACACCTCGGCGAGACTCCTCGGGATCGGGATTGCGACGACGATACACGGTTACCGGCCTTATTAAGCCTGCTTTATCGCGCTTTATCTATAAAACTTGCGACACAATTTTATCTATAATTTTAAGTATATACCATAAAATAAAAGAGGAATATTGTGTGTCAGGATTGTGATTATATCCATATAAAATTGGAATCTATTCCATCTTAATAATAAATATGCAGATAATAATCTGTAAGCGTGCTGCTAATTTTTTCACTATATTTCTAGATAATATTTTTAACGGTAGAATACAAATACAAATCTCGCGCGAAATATGAGAGCTTTATTTTTCATTCTTTGCCGACCGAATCCCGCGAATGACGATAACGTTGAACCGACATTCGTACGAGCATATTCGCGTTCGAGAAATTAACGCAATTTGAAAGCGGAAACGTAACATACGTAGCTGCACACGATGTCCTTAGATGCAACAATACGCTTCGTTCCCATTTAACAATTTTATTTGCATCCGCAACCGGTTTCGTAGAATGCAAATTACCGTCGAGCGCCGAGCAGTTGCAGCAAAACGCGTAACACCTCGCTTTGTGGCAAACTATAACTATGACTTTGCAAACACCGTCGTTGCAGCACCCGTCGTGCAGACGCTAACAGTGCCCGGTTACCAAGGAGTCATGAGAGTTTGCGAAACGTACATTTTGGCATAAAGTAAATCGGTGTGAGTGTGCTTCTGTTGAGAAATAACGCAGATTCGCACGGTACATACATCGGTGTAAAGCTAGCAAAAATTAAAATCTCTCACTGGAAATAACGCCCGAAAATATAAAAAGTTGTGCGAGAGAAAAAGAGAGAGAGAGACGATGACTATTCATCAAATTTTTCGTGAGAAAAATTCAACTCCACATTCATAAAAAAAGTATTAACGGCAGCAATGACCGTGAAATGTCAATAATCGAATTTACCCTCCCGAAAGTTTGTCCATTGTGTGTAGAAACTTAGAAAGTAGAGGAAGCAAAGTTAAGGCGTCGACTTTCTCGATCTAACTGACTTGTACAAAATCCGTACGAGTGGATCGTTCCTGTAAATCATTCGTGAAGAGAATAAACGTCGCCCGAAGCGATTATTCTCCCGCGCGGATAAACACGCACGCGCGAGAAACAATCGGCCGCAAATTTCATTTATCGCGTCTCGGACAGGGACGATTTCACTCATAGACGCGATAATAAAGTAATAAGAGCGACAGCCCCGCCGCGGGAAACATCGGTACGCTTGTTCCCTCGACAACGTGGCGCCCATCGCTGTCAACGTTGAACCATTCGAAACTATTACGGATCATTGAATTGCAAATGCCCGGTCTGCCCGTCACGGACCGCGGTGGAGTCCGCGATTTAAATGCGAGGAATATACCTCGATATGAGTGACGCGCGAATTATAAGATTTCGCTCCGAAATTACGTTCGTAATCGCGAAACGATTCTCTTTTACATTTCGACATATCGACAGCGACTAAAGACGAAAAATATTTGGTTTACGTACGCCTCTCGCGTAAACCATTTCGACTTTCGTAAGTAGAAGTAAAAAAAAAAAAAAAAAAAAAAAAAAAAAAAAAAAAAAAAACAATAAAAAAACCAATTTTCCATCTTTCGTTCAATTTTAATACGACAGATGGAAAGCGTCAAGTTTTGACAACGATGTAAGTGATCCGTACAAATTTAAAAATTTTATAAAAAAACGACATATGCAAATAATGAAAGTAAATGCATCCGGGTATTTACGCGAGCTCAACTTTTTTCGCTTCGATATTGACGGCAATTTCGTTGATTTATTCATTATCGCGACCGTCCGATAAGTGATACTCCTGATTAATATTCATTGGTATTAGTTGTATCTAATCGAATAATTATCTCGGTCGGTTGAATAGCTTTTCACGCTCATTAGCGTGCTTCCTGTTCACACGGTTTATTCTGGTTAACTGTTATCGGATTTCATAGAAACCAATATTGGATGATTGTGGCAAACGCGCAATCGCAGGATGTTCATTTACGTCGCGATGCTTTACACTTGAAAACTCGCATCTGTCACTTATTTACTAAATCTATTTCTTTTTATCATAATGCACATATAAAAGTAACATCTCATATACAATATAGTTACAAATAAACTAATTACCATGTGTATTAAAAATAAGAATTCAAAAATTCCGCAGAAACGTAAAGCCAGATAATATCTCTGTTTCTCTATGCAGAGTATTTCTAAAATCGCTAAATGTCCTTTCAATCACAGAATTGATATATTCCAATTTAAAGTCAGTTTTTTCTCGCAATGTAATACTGTCTACAGAGAAAATATATCCGCCGCAAGTATTCGACGCCGCCCGACATTGAACACTTTTATAAAATTGAATCTTAAATTAAATTATTGTTGAGAAATTAACGGAAAAACAATACCTCTATTTACTTGTACTATGCTCGTGAAAATTTACCAACATTTACTTTACGAGTATCAACAGTCTCGCGAAATCAATTCGAGATCAGTCGGAAATTCGAGATCAGTCAGAATATGCCGTCGAGCAACCGATGCGTCGCCCGCCGGCGAGATATATCTTGCATACGTCTACGGGATAGTAATCGGCTGTGATCTGGCCGGGATCGATGTAGCTTGCGACACGCCAGGAATTAGGATCGCAGGATACGCGAGGAACTATAACTAATCCCCAGGCCGCGTCCCATTTTCACGCACAGTAGGCAGTTTATGTGTACTCCTGTGCCAGTCGACTTGGCCGTTTACATAAGCGTTCCGTTTACACGCGTTCGACGATGCGGTTCTCGTCGCGAGCGATGCACAAATTGCGCGACGTCGACGGAGAATCGTCCGCGCGCGATAGCTCGCTCGTTCCCGTTTACAGTTAGCAATCGAAATCCACTTAAAGGTAGATATATCTCGCGCGGGCGAGACAGCTGGAACGCGCGTAGCTGCTTCATCCTCCGGGACTTCCTGATGTCTTTAAGAGGAATATTCGCGAGTTAACGACGACGACGACGTCGATGTATAGGATATATCTATAAAGTTGTATGTATATGTGTCGCACAGCGCAGTGTATCACACGAAACGTTTACCAAACTGATCATTAATGCACGACTAGCTTTAAGCGGAAAATGCTGCAGCGTCATGTAAGTCGACCGTCGATTGCAGCAGCGTTTAGTTAAATTATGTTTAATTGTTATTAACAATGGACGAGCACTTTAAATAAAATTGTCTAGCCTATAAAAATATCTAGTGGAAAATTAAAAAAAAAAAACTATGCAAGCGTAATACCTATATAATTCGTTTTCATTAAATATTCTATGCATATAAAAAGTCTGTTGAAAAATATTATAATTTTGAAGACATGTGATTGTGTGTCTTTCTTTTTTAATCAAAGATATTTTTTTCTATAATATTCTTTTTTTTTTCGTATAACTTCTAGACAGCTAATTTAATAATACAAATCGCGTTTGTATACCTCGTATTACATAACGTATATATTCGTACGGAAAAAAGATCTATCACGAAAGAACCTTTGAGGGAAGGAAAGTGTCAGAGAAATCCGGCGCGTTTTGTGTATACACGGTGCTAGAAAAGAATAATGTTTTATCCCGTAGGTACATGTATCATTTGACTCTTGTCTCAAACGCGGAGGGCGGAAGTGCGCGCGTGTCGCCCGCAGCGAAGCCATCCTTATCTGTTCTCGTTAGACCCGATGCCGAAAAGCTTTCTATCAACGGTGACGGTGAGCGTTTTTTATAGCGGCGTCCTTATCGATGACAGTCTTCCATCTCGGAGCGCATCCGGTTTTCCAGGTCGCTCGCAACTAGGACCGATTTATCACGTAGTTTTGATCATCGAGCCAAAACCGATGCGGACACGTTACCGCGACGGGATTAATCTGGCGATAACCGGAAGTACGGTTATGAACCTTGTTCGCGTAAATTTGGGAAGCGAGCAGTTGTCTGAAAAACAAATTCTCACCTAACTTAATCTTTCGAATCCGCACGCGTTTATGAAGAAAATATCGGGCGAAAATCGTGCGAAATTGAATATAAATAAATGATAAAGACTTATCACACAAGTTTATAGAAAGAGCCTGATTTTTTTCAATTCTATTCTCATTTTTCTGTTGTGAACGACAATCGTCAAAATATAAAATTAATTCAGAATTTTCTTCAAAGTGCTACAACGGACAAGTAGATATCTTGAAAAAGTAGGTATCTTTATAAGTACATTATAACATCGATAACGGAGTTTTCGATAACAATACAACTTCCTGTAACAATGTACACTCGCAGCTCAATAGCTCTCGCGACACGGAATCTATTGAAACTAGTTTTGCGCGAGAATTCTCTCATTCAATCAATTTTTCGTAGAAATTTATTCTTTTAGATCGACAAATATTCGACGAGTTTAACAAAAGACAGCGCTTTCTTTACTTGGAGCCGCTTTCTTCGCCCATTATCAAACCACCGTCTGACGTTGACTTCGACCTCCTCTCGTACAATATCAGGCGCGCTATCAAAAATTCCGTCTCATTGTGAATTCAGTAGGTCGACGTGGAGTACAATAACGCTTCCGACAATTAGTTCCTCCTTCCGTTCTCAGAATCGCGAACGATCTAATTTCATGAGAATTTAAACAGGTGCTTCTCCGTTCGCGGAGGACCTGCCGGCGAGGAGAACCGTCGAGGCGAAATGCAATCGTGTGCATGTGTGCACGTACGTACGTATATATACGCACGCACGCACGCACGGCGCCGTCAGGGCCATGACGTCATACATGCGCAGGGGTAGACCCCGTTTCACCCTTCCATCCCTAGCCCCATGAAAAAAGAAACCGGATGATTCTGCCCGGGCGACTCTCAGGACTTCCCATGACGTACTCCCAATACGCGCGTATTATCGATTCACGCGTGAGCACGCTGACACGCATGACTACGCAGCTAACTGCGTTGCTGATTCACGGCCGAACAAATTAACAATGATATCCTCTATATGCCTCGTATTTAAAAAAAAAAAAAAAATAGATACGGAAATAATTTACTGGTTAAAAATTATCAATAAGACAGAGATAATTATTTTAGATAATTATTAATTAACGTTACTTGAATACTTTTAAATCCACCATCTCTTTTAACATACTTATTTTGAGGATTTAGATACGTTGTCGTAACAAATTTGATTTTGTTCTTTAAATTTTTGTTTCCACACTGCGACCGCAATAGTTTAAGCGTACAATATCAAGGACCCCCGTCGCGAGCAGGCCCGTTTCTGCCGAGGACCGCATCGGGCGAGAAAAGAATCCGTCAAAATCCGCGTCGTCACATGAATGGATCCGAATACGAGTCCTAGTTCTCGAGAAGGACGCCCTTCCTTCCGGAAGACACGATCCCACGGAGGATAAAGGGAGATGCGCGTCGTCAGGAAGGAACTTGCTATCGCTTTCGCTCCTTCGCTCTCGCTCTCTCTCTCTCTCTCTTTCTGTTTCTCTCCTCGAGATTCAGAATTTTCCCTCGGCGAAGGAACCGGCCGCGGGGTTGGGCCGGCTGGGCCCGAAGAGAACGTTTCCATCGTAGCATCTGCCAGTTGGTGCCTCTCTGCCACACAGCTGCCAAATAACACGACCGATCCCTTCCTGACCTTCTCGCTTCTCGTCTTCCATCTCGCTTCTTCCTATCTTCTCTCTCGTATTCTGTATGTTTCACTTCCTCAGGGACACGGGCCCGTTTTCTTCGTCTCTCCTCTTCTCTCTTTCCCTCCTGTCGGTCTGTCTTCATTATTTCCACAGCGCGCAGGCCTTCTCTCTTTTATGTCTCTCCAACACCCGATTCCCGCTTTGTATTCGAATCGACAAGCTGCCGGCACAGGAAAGGAGAAAAAGAAAAGAAGAGAAAGAGAGAGAGAGAAAGGGGGGGGGGGAAAAGACGTCGGTGTATGTCGGGTTATACCTGTGCTAATGCGAAGACAGCTCAGACAGGCCCGGGGCTCGTGTCCCAGAGTACAAAAGATTACGCCAGACCGTCGCGTCGTTCGGTGCGCTTCGTGTGTTCGTCGCACGCGTGTGCGTAACTTCCCATTCCGCGTTCGCAGAAATAGATCAGAGTCCTTTCCTTTGCTACCACCCTTGGCGCCGTTTCGAGGAAACTTCCGTTCCTTTCGGCTTTTCCTTACTTTTTTAATCGTCGGTACCTGTTCCCTTTGTATTAATCGGAGCATGTTGCCCCTCGAAAGGGATAACTCGGTATCCGGATAGAGCCGCGATCTCGTCTTCTGTTTGCCGTTTGACGCAGAGAAAAAGAAAAATTTCGACACGGAATATTTCCTAAATCTACGTCCTATACGTGGAATTCTCATTTCGTTTACCGAAAACCTCGCTGGAAACGCAAATTTGAATAGAACACTGTTTATTTTATGACATGTGCGAATAAAAAAATGTTATCTTTCATTTTACTCTAAGGACTTCACTTTAAATTTTACGATTAAGAAATGGTCAAGATCTCTTCTACGTATATCTTACATAACGGTATCTACGATCAATCGTAAATATTTCATGTCTTCACACCGTGTCTATTGAGAGGAAAAAAAAAAAATAAGGATGTCTCACCGCTGCGCACGCGATAATAACGTGTTTTGAATGCGTAAGCACGGCGTGGGTTCGTTGTCCCGAATCCCAAATTATGAAGGCGCAAAACAGATTGCGCAACGCGACTAGAAAGGCGCTGACACTCTACGAGAGTTATACTTAACGGGGCGCCATTGTTGCGCAGAAGCTCGCGCCGCTCGTTGCATTATCTCGACGATAAGACTTTCACCACCGACTATTCGAGCATACGTTGCACTTTGCCGCACGCATTATTTTTTTTCCACGGTGATGCGAACATCGTTCGCGAACCGTTGCCTCGGGGAGCTGTGCGCACTCGAGGAGCTCCTCGAATGCGAAATCGATGAGGGACGCGAATTAATAATACCGATATGACCGCGACTCGCGCGAGTCACATGCGTACTTATGTATACATATATATATATATATATATATAGAGTCACAATACAAGCGCATTATCGGAATGATCCAACTGCGGGCGACATTTCTGTCCCGGAGGGAAAATCTCTTCAGGTCGCCGACTATCTCGAATGGAATTCGTTCAATAAACTAGAATAAAATTTAATGTATACTCTTATTTAAGAACTTCTATATCGCGTGCAACTATTTAATTGTCAGATCGATTATACCATTTATGTTGAAAATATAAGAAATTCCTCTTTTTGTTATTTTGTATTATATTATGAAGATTTTCCGATGTAAAGATACATGTATAATATTTTTACCTGTTTATATATTGTCTCTTTATAAAAAATTTGCGATATTTTTTATTTGACAGGGATAATTCTTCTGACTCTATATGTGAGAGTAAAACTATTGATTTTGTTTTTGACGCGCGACATATATACATATATATATCGTAAATCTCTCAGCACGATTCTCAGCAATGAGAACCTCGCGTTAATCGAAACGATGTCGATTACATTCCCGTCACGGATAGAAAAGGCAGACGGTCAATTCGGCCAAGTCGCGTGTATCGATCCGCAGTGCCGTTTCGCGTGCACTCGTGCATTCTGATGTATTTTCGATTTCTGCCCTTTGCCTTAGTCCGCGATATCCGCCGGGTGCATTGTCAACTGATTAGTCGACAGCTGTGCGCACACGCGGCGTTTCGTTTCACTGTTCTCGGGGATCCTCTAGTCCCGCTCTTTCACGAGGACTAGATTTCTAATTTAAATCACTACGTGGTAAAATTGATATCTCTTCCCTGCTCTCTGCCGCAAACTTCCACATTACTTTAACGTCATACGTAATTTTCAGCGCGCGAATCGATAACGCATACACGGACATTTTAACGATCGTCGTTAAATATTCTCAGTCGCGATAAAAACCACCGATAATCGCGCTGATGGACATGAATTATAACGCCAGACTATATATATATTGGTGCATTTTAATTAACGCAATGCTTTTTAATTTAAAGCAATTATTATAATTACGCCATGCGTTTACAGATGAGAAACATAATGCCTCTTCCGTTCAATAAGTTTGCACAATGTATGATGGAGTATGGAGTTTCTTTCTCAATTCTTTCGCTGAGAATGAAACAATTTTTTTTATATAAATCACAAATTACACGCGTAATTTTTTTAGCACCGTAAAATTCAAAATGTTTGCCACTCTTCAGGCATTAAAATAGATAAATGTATAAAAGTAATATAATATTTTACACAATTCAATGCAGCATTTTCCTTTTACTTATCTAATGCCGATTGGTCGGTTAAAATGCTCGGAACGTATCGCGCCGTCAGCGATTTTTTTCTCTCCCTCTAATAAAGCTCTCGTCAGAGACGCGATAACGCGGCGGAGATACGAACGGCGTTTCGCCCGAGGATCAATTTCATACAGGAAGCAGATAACTAAACGCGTCACGAGCGCAAGTGCGAGATTTGCGAACCGGTTGCGTACCGGAAAATAACGAAACGACAAAGTATAACACAAACGCTATAAAAATCGCGGACAAATGTCGCATGTCTGTTCGCATTTATAAAGAAAAAACAATGAACATGTAACATGTAAAAGTATTATATACATGTGTCTTTATATCTAAATCTTCGCGTAGCCGGATAAATAATACAAAGAAAAAATAACAGAGAAGAAAATTTTTCTATTTTTAACATGCATGATAAGATCAAACTGGCAACTAAATAATTGCATGCAATAAAGACTCAATTAAGAACGTATTTTATATATACATAAAATAATTTTTATCGTCGGCAATCGATTACTTGCTAAATCCACTCCACATGTCACTCTCAATAAAACTTTCTCACTTAATTTTCTGTTCTTATTCGTCTTTATACGTCTTTCAGACGTACCGGTAAAAGCTTAGAGGATTATGAAGGAAGCCAATAAAAAAAAAACACGATGGAGAAAAAGAGAAAGAGAAAACATTCCTCGCAAGATTCTCTCGCGTGTTCAGGTGAGACCTCGTAACGTCATTGGCTTTAAAAAAAAAAAAAAATCGATGGTCAACGGGGCATATCTCGGGGGAAACGGCAGACTCGTGAAAGGGGGAATTCGACGACGAGGAAGACGTCGTCGGGTCACGGATACTGTGAGTAGGCGGAATGCTTAACGCTCCAGAAAATTAGGAACGTCCTGCCTGAAGAAGTAAAAGTATATCTGCTCAGGACTGGCGCGATAGATAGGTAAGGAAAAGCGGAAGGAAGAAGGGGGGAGGGGGAGGGAGAGATGGCGAGGGTACGTTGCGAGGTTCGGGTTCTGTACCTTCGTCGTCACGAGAGGTAGACAGCTGCCTTGCGTTTATTTCTTTCTTTTCCTTTCTTTTCTCACAGCATGCCGCTAGCTCGTTCACGTGCAGCGTGAACCGCGTCTAATTCCTACAGGCAATCCACTTCCAAATGAAAATCCGAGAACGCGAAGACAAAAAAAGGGGGGAGGATCGTAACGGCTCGGACGACAAACATTCGCGCGGATCGAGAGTCTACGATAGTAAAAATCGAAGTGTCAAGTCAAAGTGCATGTTATCCTAAAAATATGCGTAACTCAAAGTTATAGGAAGTCTTTCTCCAAAATTATAGGAAAAGGCCAATAAAATTTGCAGCGATAAGCGATGTAACACAAAAATATTACTTAAATGTGATTTTTTAAGAAATAAATAATGCCGCGTTGTTATATGTTGCAAAATTAGTATTATCAGAAATAGATTATTACAATTCTAAAAAGTCAAATGTTGGGACACGATTTCTTATTATGTATATTATGTAATAATACATGAGCGATTCATTTGTTGATATAAGACTCGCATAGATAAGAAAGTTATTTATCTGATTATCGTACTAATTTCAACTGATATAACTAAACGACTGATTTTAAGCTACGAAGCAAGTAGTTTCTAGGATTATTGCACTCGTAATTACCTGTGAATTCTACAGCACCGGATTCCTAATTAATGCCAACTCATTAACACATATGAATTATTTATCTATTTTGACTTCGAATGCATAATTTACATCTACACTGTGATTACTTAATTTTTAAGCATACTAAATTTGCAAACACATGCACAAGTACTTCGAAAGTTCTCGCGAACTAGACATTTTGAAAAAAAAAAAAAGAAAGAAATTGTGACCATTTTTGGGAAAAATTATCCAAGCGAAAAGACTATTTGATTGTTTTATATAATCTTATACTATTAGAAAATGCCAATTTCTATACATTCTTATCTTTTTTTTTTCAAAACAAAGATCTTTCATAAAAAGTTTCCTAACGAAACTTCTAAGTTTCTTTACGAAAATATTAAAATCAATAAAAATGCTTTCCCTACAAAAGTTTAAATTTATTTATCGTTCGAATATCTTTGTTTCTAGAATCGAAGGTGACAATTAAAAACGATTGAATAAAGAACGATTCCAAATAACGAGTTTTTCGTTGTGAAATCCAATTGCGTCCGAATGCCAAGCGACAATATCATTCACACGCAAACGATGATTCGCAACGCACACGCGTCACGTGGATGCACACATGTCCGAGCGAAAGTTACGTTATTTCGTTTCGATGACGTGTGTGTGCGCGGGAAAGAGAAGGGAGGTTTTTACACACCACATATGCGACACTGCGCGACCCAGAGAAAGAGAGAGAGAGAGAGAGAGAGAGAGAGAGAGAGAGAGAGAGAGAGAGAGAGAAAGAGAGAGAGAGAGAAGATACACACATCCGTAATCGTGCACATGCGATACGACAGAGACTCTAAACGCCCACCTCGCCCTCTTCTCGCGAAATTGCGTCATTCGTGCCGATGTAAACCTCGTAATTTCGCAGATCGCGATTCTACTCGTAAATACGAGGCGTGGTTTCGCCAGCGAGCCCGCGAAAATTTACGCTCTCGATCTAGCTAGAATAAAATTTAGTTAGCGCAGGGAACATTCCCAAAAATTCGGTCAGAATGTTTATATTTAGTTAGGCATTCAAAAAAAATAATGCTAGATATTAAGCCTAAATTGCACTAAATTATAACAAGGACTAATTATAATATTACGAGATATAATCCGAGTCTCTAATCGCTCTCGTCGTAACTCATTATTTTTATATGCTCTAATCGATAAAAATTAAAATTAAATAGTTAAAGAATGAAATTTACAATGAAAGATACATAACGAGAAGGCACAAAGATAACAGAAAGTTGATAATGTATATTGAAATGCGTACAGCTAAGGCAATTTAGGTACAAGCGAAGAATATTAATATGTAACTTGTTCTCTCTTTCTCTTTCTCTCTGTTTCTGAAAATTCTTCATAATAAAGATATCACATGCAAAGTTTTTCAAAATCACTTCGCCGCTTTCGTGAGGGAAAATACATTGCATCGAATCAGTCATCCGCCCACGAAGTCTCTTCTGCGTGGGGTACCCTTGAACGCCCACCTTTTCCCATCACCCTCTGCCTTTTCGTTATGAAACTGCGTCACTCGAATCCTCGTAAATGCCATAATCTCGAATAATAGAATCAAGTAATACACGAGCGATACCAGATTGCTTTTTAATAAACATATACAAAAACAGATTTGCACTGGCAGATTTATTCGACAATGTGGATTCCTATAATGTAAAATTAAAACGAAACAAGCTAGTTCTAATTTAAAGATTGTTATTTCGGTATCAGAAAGTAAGAAATTATGACAGTAGAGAATGTTGAGTTTGGATCGATCATACAGGTATGTCAATTCATTTTTCTCTTAATAATTATTCATTTAAATCTGTGCAATTTTTATACACAAATTCTTTCTTACATGACATTTTCTGAATTCAGAAAGCTTACAATTGTAAGCCATTGTAATAAACCCGCGTTCTATATAAAAATAAAATTCTATCACGATTTTTCTAAAATATTTGCGCGATCATGAATATTATTTTAATCTTCGAGCAGCGCAAGACTCGTCGTTATTACCCATTACATGCTCCATTACATTTGATATACGAGAACACTCGCATACAATCTTCATCCGATGAATTAATAATACATTTCTCTGCTCGGTGCTCTCAATTTCATCGACTCTTCGAACATCATCATTAAATCACGCAGGACGATCCTCTGATAATTTTCATTATACATCTGTCTTTAGTTTAGTGAATTCAACGCGAGTGACGTGCTTCGCGATTCGGAGCGAAAATTGAAAATTACGGATATAGTGCTAATGAAACTCGAGATAAAACTAAATAATTCAACGATACATATGTATTGACTGTTTCAAACAACATGTTTCCTTAGAACGCGCGCGTGTAAAAATATCGCTTAACTTTAAATACAATTAAGACGGATGCTAATTTGCTAATCGTGATATAAATGCTTATACGTATACATATACATATCGTATGTATATCGTATGTAATCTTCGATTATTTTTTAACCAACGTTATCTACTGTCATTAAATTACGAATGTTTGAACAAATGTATATTCTGATAGAAAGTAAATAATGCACATGTCAAATATATCCGCAGTCTCTATTAACTATCATAGACTGATATATATCGTAGATTATTATCATTAACTTATTAAAATCAATATCTCGTTATCGCGTTAACTTATTAAAATCAATTCTTAGTTCCATTGTAGAGATTTTAAGCAATCTTCAAGTGTGTACGATGATACAAATAGAAATTCGAAATAAAGTGAGTTTTGATTTTAGAAATAATGCAAATTTTGAGGTCTCGTTGTACACTACTCTGATTCCAAAGCACCAGGATATTCGAGAAGCGTCGCGCGTGAATCCCGAATCGGACGCGCGCACTTTCACGCAGGCTGGCTGGTTGAGAACCTCTGAACTGCCCGGCTGTTGCGTCGCACGTTGCTCGCGCAGACGCACGGCTCTCTCTCTCTTTCTCTCTCTTTCTCTTTCTCTCTCTTTCTCTCTCTTTCTCTCTGATTGTGAGTGTACGCCAGTATACGGTGATTATGCCAGGTCTCACGTTCGAGAAAGAAACTACGCTGTGTACTCGCTACTCCACGGAATGCGGAACATCGACGTTAACCGTCGCCGTTTTGATTACGAGATATCGCAGGATATTTCCCCAAGAGATTTTCGTACCTTGACGAACGACAATGACAATAGAAAATGATCGAATTTACAATTCGTCCATGTAATATCTTTGTAATCTCTCATAAATTTCTTTGCGTCGTATAATGATTTGTTTGTAATTTTCTAAAATGTGAAGTAGCATTCGATAAACATTCGATAGCGAGAATTCAAGAATTTTGATACAAAAGGTATGTTTTGACACGGAAAAGAGAATCTAGCTTTGTGTTTCAATCCATTTCAAATGAACTCTTTGTAACAGAAGTTTAATTCGGATTTTCATTAGAGCGTGCGTTTAATGTGAAAATCAAAAAGCTACATTGATGATGTTCCATTCATTACATTCACTTCACAATACCAAAAAAGCTCGTGGTTAAAAGGATATGCGATAATTCTGGCATGTTTTGCACAGTGAAATAACACACAATTTTCTGATTTAATATTGGGCAAAATCACGTGAAAAGGAATCATATTTGAAAAATCAGTTCCATGTACAAAGAAAAAAGCGTGTTCTGCGATATTATTAATCCACATTGATTGGCCGCGAATTATCGATGATAGTAGAGTATCGTTTGCGTGTAATTGTCTTATTTACATCGATGATTAATAGTAGAATTATGTGTACACACGGCGCTACGTTTCGACATCGCCACGATACTCCACAGCCATTGATATGTTACGATAATCATATCGAATCGCAATCAATTTAACACACGCCAGACGTATATATTCAATTAAAGGATTCGAACGCCGATTGACGCGCGAGCGCGATTTTCGGAGCACGCTCGTAAGATAGGCACACTTTAATAGGCGTAATGGGCATGATTAATTAGCGAGAATCAAAAGGTCTCACGTTACATGAGGAGAAGGAGAAAGTCGCTACTTCGCTATCGAACCGTCGCGAATTATGAAGGATAATCGTTACCGTGTCGGCTACGCGTAATTGTGTAATTTACACCCGTAATTAATTGCTCTAAATTAGCTCTAGCGATAGCAAATCTCTTATCGCATGCATCATCGAAGACGGGGAGTATTTTTCGTCCTTTCAAAAAAAAAAAAAAATATATATATATATATATACACGATAATAAATGATTCTTGAATCTACGCCTGAGAAATAGAATCTTAATCGAGATATTCTAAGAATACCATCCACTTCGCAAAAATACATGTGAAATTGTAAAAGTCAATTAGTGTCAAACATTCCGCCGAGCGGAGAAAGAAATTTTTCGTCGAAAAACAGACGTATAACATCAGACACGCCTTTCGTGCTTTTACGCTTAGCTTTAACACCGAAAATATACACACACACAAACGCATGTATCACCGACATTTCTAGAGATTACTTACGCAACGCTGATTTCTTTCACGATTCGCGTTATCACTGTTTTTTTATCTGCTCGTTCGCCTGGCGGATGCAAAAACACACATATGTTACGCGCGCACGCGCGGAACGAAAATTCGCGATTAAGTCATCGCGAACGCGATGCAAAACAACGATGACGTAAGGGTGTCGCGACGCGACGAGATATATACATATGTTCATCCGCTCTCTTCTTTTATCCGAACTGTCTCCTCTTTTTTTTTTTCTCGATACGATCGACGCCTTTAGTGGCGCCGCGTCAAAAGTAAGTCGGCCCCGCGCAACGTGTACACGCGTCGCACGCGCGCGCGTGCGTCCGCCAACCGCTTCTCGTGACGTCTCGCCGAGAGAGCTTACTACGCATTACACGAACGGGAAAAGTGGCCGCGCGCTTCGCGATCGATAATACCGGCTGACCGAGCGTGCTTCGAGAGCACGTGCTAAACACGGGGGGAACGAAAACGCCGGTTCGAACAACGGCGTTTTCCGGCGTTGTCCTCGCCGGGTAAAACATGGCGGTGTCAAACGCGCGACATGACCGCGATACACCCTCTGTGTGTATCCCTTTCTCTCTCGCCCTCCTCCCCGGATCCCTTTAATCTTTCCTATCGAAACTTTCCTCTTAGTATATTGCTTTGCATGGCCTACCCGCTTTGCGTGCATGGCGTTTGCATTGTCGCCGGCGTTCGATTAGACAAGCGGAAAATAGAGCCGTATGAATAATTCGATAATTGAGTGGTTCATCAAGAAAGTGTGTTATTCCACAATTTTCGCAATGAGGCCTGATCGAGAAAGATCGATCTTTCTATAATACTCACAACTGGCACATATTCGATATTAATATAGCGTTATTTCTCTGTTCGTTATATATTATATGTCTAGTATTTAAAAAATTATTATTAAACCTCTGAAAATAATTTACGTTTTTTTATTTTCTCGAAAGTTTGAAAAGCGAGCACTCCAATATGCAATATTTTTACAGTAATAACTATATAATTTACAATATTAAAAACATGAACTATTAAGACATTCCTACTCACTTTTTCCCTACTCTTTCAGCATATTGCAGAATCATTTACTTGACATTTTTTTAACGATTATTAAATTCCATTTCCCCTCCCCTATTCCATTGATTTTTAATATTCATTACCACTATTTATAGCTAAAATATAACGCAAGACGAGAACGCAAAAAAATAATTATCTCGAAATGAAAGATATAATTTACGCCACTTTCGTAATCTCGGGCACAAATCACGGCGAAACGACTATCAATCATCAATAATATCGCAAAGATTCCAGAAGTATCATTATCGCGACTGTAATCTGTACGATTTGCACGAATGATTGAAATGAAGTTTTCGCCGTTCGTTACGACTCGTTAAAGAGAGAACCGCGCCGCAGAAAACGCAATTGCAACGGCCCCGCGCAATTATGCAGATTATTCCTGGCCGCGTGAAGGATCGCGAACCCGTCGGCGTAAACTTCCCTACGTTGCCACACACGGAAAACTTGGGTGCGCGCTGTCGTAAGCGACAGCGACGCGGATATAACGCGCGCAGAATGTCGGCTGAAAACTGATAGCGACGACAGATTACGGGGATAGATCTTGTTGCGCGTTCCCTCCACGCCTACTCTTTCTCCGTCATTCTTTAAACGAATCCATGCATCTTCCGCGATCTTACTGCGCATATTCAACGTGTTTTCGACGTGCTTACTTGAAATGATTATCAAATTTCTTGTTCTTTCGAAATAACATAATTCTCTCGATAAGACACTCCTTCATTCCATCTTACTATCCGACACACTTTTTTTGAAAGAGAGCATTATCTTTTTCTCGTTGTAAGATTTGCTTTGAGCTTGAAAAAAAAAAGTACAGGTCGTATAATTGAGAAGCACACATTTAAAGACTGGGATGCGTATATCCCCCTTAATAAGATTCGTCATCGAGCCGGACGGACGGGAATCATTGCGACAACAGTAGGATGCAACGTGCCGAAGCGTACAACACGTGCATCCGGATGCAGGGGCGCATCCCTGAGGGAAGTCTTCCGTGTTGCGTCTCACGTTTAGCTAATGTCATTCCTCGCGAGCGAAATTAGCATCTTCATCGAATACGACCGAATATATAAAAGCGAAGCGGGAGCACGACGCGTTCTATTTTCGCCCAGCGCGCCCCAGTTGCGTCGATATTACATGAAATTTAACTGCAAGTCATATTTAAATGCGATCGATCGCTATCGTATGATAAAGCGCAGCCACGGGTCATCTTATTTCGTCTCTCCTCTTGCCGATTAAAAACTCATACACGAGATTTTGTACACTAGTATCTACAGATTAAATAATAGGTAATATATATATACTTGTTAATAATATGCGCAATTAAATCATCAGCAATAATAGTTAATTAATTAATTCTAAATCGTATTTCCTTTAAAAAAGATTTTTTTATGTCAGATATTTTTCTTAAAAGTGAGAAAATGTAAAAAATTTGGAGAGTGATCTGCATTCTGCCAAAGGATAAGAGATATACTTAAATGTGTAGTAAGCTTGATAAACTTATATACATTTAGAAATTAGTAATTTATATAATACTCTAATCGAGAGTGATACCGACTATTCCTTACTAATATCTCAACTTAAAATTTCCTCCCAAGCGACTTTAATTATCAACTCAAATATTTCTTTTCCTCCGCGAGCTGCGGATCATTTTTTTTTTTCGAAAACGAGAACAATTTCGATCGCTTACATTCGCGCATCGTATTCGGCTAAATACAGTAGCAATGAAAAGAAAGGGGGGAAAAACCGATATTGATGCACACTGGTGTTTATTGCGCCGGCACTGTTTGGAGTCATCCGTGTATACCATCGAATAAACTCGATAGAGCTCAAACCGTCCGGCCGCCATTACTCGGACGGTTCGAGTCTTCGTATACGTAGAAATCTAGGCCGCATTATGGATCTACATGCGGATAGCTCAGTGAGGAACTTTGGTTCGAGCGCACGTGATCATCCTGAATTCGACCATGTACATATAACACCGACCGTATAAAAAGTACACAAATATTGCAGCGCAAAAATAAAGCTACGCAAAATCCTAGTGGAGCTAATAAAATCTTTCTAAATAGGAAGCATTATTTACAAGCATTAGCTTCAATATTTACGTTAATTATTACGTTAATTGTTACGTATTTTTTATTGCATCATATAATTGCATTGCACTTTTGTGCTTTAATGGACCAACAATTAATTGTTATCAGATCCTTACGCGACATTTTTGAAATATTTCTATTAGTTTTTTTGTCAAATAAATTTCTTTCGATTCCATTCAGATATTCCCTAAATTGTAATGGTTAATCGATTAATATTGGAAATGGACTCATCGCGACTTTATACTTATATATAATTCAAAATAGTCTTCATAGAATATGTTATTATTTAATTAACAGAAAGTCTCTCATTCAGACTTATTCGTGAAATAGAGAACGTCGCCTCGGCGAATGTTTTAAAGCATATCGTCTCGGCGTCTGGATATAAGATTTACGTAATTAAATCAAGCGAAGGTACATTATTTAATCAAGCATGTATAAAATATCAATATAAAAAACATACTATCTCATTACTCTAAATTTACTCAGGCATACAGCGAAATAGTAAAATTTCGCATACTTTTGTGTTTTCTCCTTTGTCAAAAGTGCATTTAACATTATCTTATTATTGTTGAAATATAACATACATGTTTTCTATATAAATCACAAATTAACAGACTAATCCATAGCGGACAAGAAGACGTTATAACAATACTCCGATATTATTTTCGTACATACTTTTAAAATAAAATATATTTGATATCGAGAAAGACAGAGAGAGATAAAGCTAAAAAGACAAAAGCACAACAATAACAAAGATAATATAATAAAATAATAAAAATAAAGTACAACAAAATGTATAGTTCTAAATTACAACCTTAGTGTTTTTAGAAGTAAATTCTGTTATATTATAAATATCTAATAATTTCTTACATTTTAGTTGGGCATATTAATCTTTAAATTGAATAATAAATAAATTTCCTATCTTCAAAATATTGTAGTTTCCTTCAGTGTCTCACTTTGAAAGAAAAAAGAGACAAAAGAGAAAACAGAGACACTAAAAATTTAAATCTTGTTTTAAAGATAGAAAACAAGATTTTCTAGATTCAAGGAAGTGATAATTTCCGATCGCCCAAGTGTTTATGAACGAGTTAAAGCTGTTTTAATCACCCGTTTCTCCCGTGAATTTCCATAACGCGATATCGGACAATGTTCTGAAATTAAGCGCGACCTGTTTAATGCCCGACGCGTTGATTACACGCGGCGCATCCTGCGTGCGGCTAAAAGGGCCGTCATTTAAACGACCGTGAGCGACGCGGCGACGTTAAAAGTCTTTCCCAACAACGACCACCAATTATTTACAATTACAATCGACTTACAAGCGTGCGCGGCAGTTTCTGTGACCGCGACGACGTTACGGCGCGTCGTAATTACGCGCTATCACGTGCGATCTTCTGATACGTTTATTGGGACTAAATTATTCCGGTAATTCCGGATGGTCTTTCAAGATCACAGATAGCATTCTTATTAAATATCGTAGGACGAGTTTTAATGGTAATGGCAATAATAACTTTTTTCATCGTTACAAAATATTCTTTATATGCAGATAATTCTATTTGTTTTATTGTGTTGCCGTGTTTTGTATGCATAATATAGCAAATCGGAAAACTAGATAAATCGCTAAAATAGAAAAATTAATTTGAGTGATCAAAATACTTAATGTTGAAATTTAAAAAGTTATATATATGTATAAGAGTAGATGACGTCTAGTTACATTTTAAAACAAATCGAGTCTAAATAATTAAATAACAATGTCTTCGAAATAATCAAGACCACGTGTTTTATAGATATTTGAATCGTAGCGTCGCAATTTTATATGCACTATGCTTACGATAATGTCGCATACGTTTGGATCAATAGACTCACCGGCAAAATAGGACACAGCACACACCTAATGGAATCATTTATATACCATCCCGCAAAAATAATCGTCCCTGTAACCGCGTCATTTCGCGCACGATATACGAGCGACTCGTGAAAATTAAACGTCATCGTCGCTATATAGACGTCATTCTGTAGGGCGACAAGTAATATTCGCCAGTGAAAGACTATTTCGCGATTGAGAGAAAATTGTGTGGACGGCGATAAAATCATTACTGCTTTTCTATGATCGTTATTTTGTGATACAGCGTTAAATGTACAATTCGACTCCACGTATACAGTAAAGTACAACGAAATAAATTTTTTTACACTCAGCATTCGTTTATCGGTCTATATATATGTATAACTATCGCGTACTAATATCATAAGGAAGTTGTACAGGGTATTTAAAATTAATCAGCATATATTTGAACGAGAGACACTATAACTCGAGTTCAAGATACCTCGCGGTTTTTCAGAAATAGCTATCCTTTTTAAATTATAATCGTTACACGCAAACGTGATAGAAAATATATCGTGAAAAGACTTGTAAAAAGCATCTATTTCGAAATCTATGTCACGAGATTAAAATAAATGATCAACTCCTTTTAGAATATATTTAAAATATTTAGAATATTTAGAATATACCGCAAAACTTGGCGCTATTTAATTTATAATTAAACCTAACAATCGAGAGAAAATAATTTGTCAAAAGTCTCCCTATCGTGTATAAAACTGTTATTATTATTATTATGTTGCTATTATGTGTGTACTCACCCGCTAAAATTAGGTTGCACTCTTGCTTCAACAGCCAATCCAAAAATATATGGAACATGATGTGTGTACATATAGTATATATCAATATATATGTACATATATATCAATCAACGAGTCTATAGAAGCTCCTAATATCGGCATGAAACGTTAATCACAGTTGCTGCTGTTCTATGCTCCTCTCAAAGCGATGTCGTCCTCGTCCAGTCGGCGATCCTCGATCGAGCATTCCTGCTCAACACGTCGCGTGCGTTAACGTGTGCGATCTAGAGATCATCGGCTCGCTGACGAAGGACGAACATTGCGAACGGGAGAAAGAGCGAGAGAGATCGCGCAGCGGCACAGAGAACGAACGCTACTTAATTGCGCGTAATAGGGGGGAAAATAAATCAGCGAGAATGACGAGAGCAAAGCCATAGGGAGTGACGGGGCCCGATCTCTCGCGAGAGCGCGAGACAAATTTCCCATAAATTACCGGAATAACGGAAAACTACCGGTTGTCGCGGCGAGATATATTACGCCTATAAATTACGGTTATCACGACGGTAAAGTGGATTTGTTGATCCCTCTCTACCCGCAATCGCTATCATTTACATTAAAGGTAACAATAATTTGATTATGTCCCCGATATCGCTCGTAAGCCGCGAGATTTCGTTTGGCGCGAACGGTGATCACTGCTCCAATGACAACACTTTTTGCTAACAATAACGATCAGCGCGCGAAACAGACATTCGGGATATTAATTATGGGGATACAATTATGTACGCCGCGCTCGATCTCTCTCGCTCGCATCTCCTTCCTTTCTGTTGTTACACGAATCGCGGAAAAATCTCGGCGGCGACAAATTCCTTTCCCGATTACTCGACAGCCTCGATCATTCGCTCACAACGCATGTGAGTTTCAAATTTTCCCTCGTTATAATGTAGCATCAGATGTTATCGGAATTCATAGAAAATCAAATTAACAAATTTAAAGGTAAAAAGGAATATGAAACATATAATTCAGAGTTTCCTTCGCGTTTAGATATTTCGCAATTCCGACAGAGCCAAAACCGCGAACGCGATGCTCGATCGTTTATATAATTCTCCCGCGCGAATTTCCTCGCGTTACACGCACTCACGTGATTTCTCTCGCACATGGTGGAGTAACTTGCATGGTTCGCAAACTCAACATTTTCCAATTTGTAACAGCGCCGCGCGGTTTTACATTGTTAGTACAACACCGAGCGGAAATCCCCTTCGAACTTAAATTTCCCTAGTATAAATTAATTCTATGCGTAATACCGCCCATATTGTATGTGTACATATATATATGTGTGCGTGTGTGTGCGTGCGTGCATTAACAAAGTTTGAAATTACGTTACGGTATCGGCTGCGTGGGTCACTTAAATATCAGTTACGTTAATTTCCACCTGCATGCGGAATGTGTTCGCGAGATCCCATATTTTTTTGTCCCTTTCCGTAGCGAACTTTCGGCTTCGAAGATGATGCGGTACGATGTGCTTTTTAATTAATAAACGCGCGATGTACGCTTTTTAATTAATACCCGTGATACATGACACCGTAACTGTTCTGGTATTGTAATCGAGAACATTTATTCATTCCGCCGAGTCACAGTCGAGTTGTAGCAAGTTCCAATGTTAATTAATCGATTTGTTTATAAACGTTAATGGACGCCTATGCGCGGTGTTACTAGTCAAATCAACAGCGATGCTCTCTCCAATATTCATGCGAAACAATGCCCAATCGAATATTTCAAATTGTGTCTTGTTTTTTTTTAATGGTTCTATCTATTTTGATCAATAACAAAAATAATGTATTTTATCATCATGGTAGAATTACAACAATACCGTCGCATATAAATCTATGCGTATTTAACATTATTATATAAATATTGCAGATATCAGGTGTTTACTTGACTTAATGATCACGCAATTCGTTAAAATTACAAGATTTTAAAATTTTTTTATAAACTATTAATTTGCTAGTATTAAAAGAAAATTAAAAACGTTCATTAACTCAATTTTTAATAAACGTAACGATAAACCCGAATCTAATTGGAACGGCTGGGGATATACGATAATTTCCATCACACTTTAGCCTCAATTTCCAGAGATATTTTCGCAACATTCGATAATAACAGACTTTACACATCTCGTTTAATAAATTACGCAAGCATGAATCTCGTTCGATCTCTATAAATATTTAATCCGTTCAATCTTTACTCCGATAAAAACGAATGCGATACGTCAAGCCGAGACGCGTATATTCCTTCAATCATTCCGACGTTTATACAAATTATTTATCTCTTCACGTACTACAGAGCGCCCACATAACTTTCATTAATTGTGCAATTGTACATTGGAAATATTAGATTCTCATCAAGATTTAGTAAAAGTACACTTCAGTTATCGAATGCACATTTATATCTCCAATAACGGCAGACGGTTTTCATCGCGAATGATCGCTTGGCATTTGAAAAATTAAAATCGTAATGTATATATTCTGCGCCTAGCAAAAATAAAATATCAAATAGATTTAATTCCCAGCGCTGTGCGCGCATAATTCGCAATTTCGCATTACACCGAGTTGTTATCGCGTCGATACGCGCGCTCTCTCGGTTGGAAGCGACGGAGAAAAAAAAAACAAACGAATCGCAACGAAAGATTTCTGTGCTCATTTCAATCCGATTCTATCTCAGATTGTCGACGATGGCGAACGGACGGTGCGATCTCTGTTTGTCGAAGAGCGCGAGACCGTCGCGTTCGGTTCGGTCGCGTAAATATTTATCCGGACCTTATTCCTCTCTCTCTCTCTTTCTCTCTTCCTGTCCCTCTTTTATGCGCGATTCGCTGAAATATTTGCGATAAGAAAGTCACGCGTTCGTTAACGACACCACGCGCCACGTGGCGAGAGCAAAGTAAAAAAAAAAAAACCGACGCGATTCTCCATCGTACGCGTACCACACACTCGTTTGCGGCGTATTTTAAGACATCGCATTATAAATTCAACGACTGATATCATATCAATCGATTGCATTCGACTTGTGCGCACGTGAACGCGAGAGATAGTCGCAATTATGACGCGATAGGTAACAGCACACGCCTGAACGGTGTGAACGAATGCGAGTATTTCGCAAATGCCGACACGTGCCAAAAAGTGGGCGTCAAAAAAACCGTCGTCGTGCCCGTACGTGATAGCCATAAATTATTCGCAAAGTTCAGTCGCCCTTTTAACACGCTCCGCCATGTTCGCCATCATAATAAAAAATAAAGACATGTTAATACATAGTCGTTAACGCGGAACCATACTGGGTTAATAGCAAACAACGATTACTCCAAAGTGACGACAGCACTCTATCGTTTAATATTTCTCTCGACTATCTAACTATAACTCTGTTCGGTTTAATGAACCGCGTGTATATGTACATGTACGTCTCTACAAATAAAAGTAAATTTACAAAAATTCCCCATTACTTTTTATTTTCAACGATGTATCCGTTTAAAAGATTCACTCACACGCTTTTTCAATACATTCGACAATATTACGCGAGTAATTCGGTCAACAAGGTAAACACACATTGCTGACCGATAGAGACGCGCGTAATAAAAACGGAGCGATAAACCCCGTTCGCGTAAATAAAAGTTATGATTGAAAAACCTTTCGGAAGCAACGCGGCCGTCGACCGAGAAAACTGCGCACGATTCCGCATCCTATTCGATCGTAAATGCGGCATTAAACGGACCGGCCGTTGCTCGACTTCCATCGACTTCGATGAATCGCTTCGAACGGTTCCACGTTTACCACGGTTTACATTACTCTCGAAATCTTGCGCGTATAAGTGAGAAGCAGGCGTTCTCAAGCAGAGAACGTACTATCGCCAAATTTTACGATGCCGCCGTCAAACTCAAAAAGAGCCTGTGTGTGTGTGTGTGTGTGTGTGTGTGCGCGCGAGATAATTTATTTATTTTCTGTGGATTAACATTCGGAAAAATAGTTTCATAAACTATTTTCCAGATACGAATAAAGAGCTTATTTTAAAAGATACTGATTATGTATTTAAAGAACTATTTTTTAATCAATTTTGAATTTATATTTTCATGAAGTATTCTTAAGAATGACAGAGGTTTACTTCTTTCCGGAATTACATTCATAAACGGACTATTTCTCATTAATATTCCATATCTTCTTTATTGTGTCGGAAATAGAAAATGCTATATAAATTTAGTCCAATTGAATATTTTAAGATCTAAACTCTTTAGTAGCTCTCCTTTTGATAGGACAGCGACCTAATATAATTTTTTTTTGTATTATACACACACACACACACACACACACATACCCTTTCGCGTTGTAACGTAGTATCATTACCGGGCTTAAAGTGTCGACCTACAACCGATATCGCAAACTAATATATCGTAACCTAATCGATATTTCATACCGGTCGTTTTCCACCCATCAGGAAGCTGTATGTTTAGTTAATCTTAACCGCAAAGGGGTCAAAATGTAAATTTCAAACTCCGAGACGTTATCCTAAAGCACTTCAAAGGACTGTTTCACCGCGACGTAAGAGGATTCGTGCGATCTCGCGATCGATAAACGAAACTCTGGAGCGGCGTCGATCAAGGATTAAAGTAGATGCCGGATTTATAACGGACTGACCGCGTGCGTACTTACGTCACCGAAACGGAAATCGCCACAATGGTGTATCGGAGTTTGCGAATCACGCGCGTATTCGGAGCATTGAACTCGGACGGTGGCATCGAATGAAGCCACCGCTTTAACGATGTTATCGGAATTGATCGCATTACGAGCGAAATACTACACGTCGTGCAAAAGGATTTTTCGCCGATTCCAAGAACTTCGAATGTGCGTCTAAAGTGATCAGATTTTTTCTATGTGGTAGCGACAATATTGAAAAAGATTAGAATTTATTTGTCATTTTTCAAGACAGAATAAAATTGTCATTAATATAAAGCTTAATTTCCTACTGTTAGAAGAAATGTATAGACTGTTCCGCGACTACTATTATTATATTCTTTTGTATTTTAAAGTTCGACATATTTTTCAATTTAACATCAATTTAAATAAGACAAAGTGATGAACAGAACTTTCAATCACAGATCGTAAATATGAAACAAGAGAGGAAGAGAGAGCAAATTTAAAAAAAAAAAATTTTTTTTCGGAAATACCTTGCAAAAGAATACGAGCAAGAGTTTTCGAAAGTCAGAAAGTCTGGTCACGCTACCGTTATACAGCGGAATTATGCGATTAATCTCCGCTAAAATTTGCAAGATTGCATATTTATAAATTTTCTACTCTAGTCAGCAAAAACATCACATCTACGTTTTGCATTTACTAAATGTCGTTCTATGTAAGATATCCCAAATAATCGAGTAATATCCGTGAATTTTTCTTTTCTATAACTGTCGGATATACAAACTGCTGGATTATAACGGAAGATTCTTCGATTCATACTGATGTATTACTAATGTCGAGTATTCTAATAAAAATTAAATTTTTTTTTCTCTATTTTATTCAAGGTTTACTCGATCTTGATTGCGTATTCAGTCAGGCCCTAAATGCACGCTCTCAGACACATGAAGAGGTATCGCAGCTTCGCTTTGGATTTTCATCGACAAGGGAGCGCGTAATGTATCCGAAGGACTCACCGAGCGGCGTTCACGCGAGAATTTTCGCGAACGGGCAGATCCTCTCGCGGTGGATGGCTTCTCACGAGAATGCGCTTCGCGGAAGATCCTGCGCGGACCTCATTATCTCTTCCGCCGTATTCAGCCGCGGAAATTGCCGGCATCCATTCGCGGTTTTCGCGCGCGTGAAAGGAAGCTGGCGAGAGGCCAGAGCTCTCCCAGTTTCGCGCCCGCGTCCGGCCCCGGGTGTCGCGGGTCTATTTTCAAATTCCGAGTAAAACCATCGCGCGTTCGCCCTGTCCGTGATAACCGCCACCGCGTGTCTAACATAAGCGGCGCCGAGGCGTCCCAAGCGCCGGCGCGCATATTTTCGACGCGTAGTAGTTACTGCAGCTACCACAAAATCCGGTATTGCGATTCAGCCCGGGCGATTAATTAATTGCGACTCGCCACGACGAATACAAGAGAGGACAAGAATGTCAGAGACGGGACGGGCGAACGCCGACGTGTGTATGGGCGTTCCTGTTCTGCTTCGCGGAGGAATGTAAGAATTTTCGATACGCCAGGATTTCGCTCGACGCATATAATTTCTGCTTATGTCACCGAGATCCACGTAACACAACATTCGAAGCGCAAGCATAACGGATGTAAATCGTAAACGCCGTGAGTGTCTAATTTTATGAGACTAAAACACGCAATGGATATCTCATATCAATGACGCAGAGATAATACTTTGCATTTGAAATTGTGTTTTGCGCATTATTTATAAATTATGTGGAAAACCGTGTAACGATTTTATGACAGTATGAAATAAATCTATTATAATATGTATTATAATTATATTATATATAGGAATTATAAATATGTGCAAATAAAATTATAATTTTAATGTTAAAACATATACACTTGGTTTTTAATTATGCAATGTTTCATAAAATACCTTTTGCAAAATTCGACAATTTAAATTATTACAACGTACTGTATCAAAATTTATCCAAAAGTTCTTTTCGTCTAAATCATTTTTTAGATGTGTTTTATGCATCGCTAAATATTAGCGCTTAAAAAATATTTTTTATGGTTAACAGATTTTTTATTTTTTCTGTAAGGTGACTCTAGAAGCACTTACGTGAGGTATAATGTATCTATACCGTCGATATTTTTATTTTCTCCTGTATCCGCGACACAGGACAGTCACGCGTCTATCGTTCTAATCTATCTACCATATCATCATGCCGTGAAATATTTGCTCCGAGATAGTAAAGATCGAACTGTAAAGAGGATGATCCGAAATAATTCTCCGAAAGACGAAGAAGGCGCTGGAAGAGGCTTGCGACGCTTGCGCGACCTTGTTTCATTGCTGTTTTTAGTGTTACGCGAGTTTCCGGATAAGGAAACGAATATATCAAATGTGATGACAAGAAAACGCGCACGGAAAATATATAGAAAGTGTATCGTAATATGTAATACCTGCTGTATGAATTTACAACGTAAAAATAATAAACGCGAATTTTACGGATTAGTGTCGTTAAACATTAAAGACAATCTTCAAAATAATCGCGCTACGTTTGACTAAATGTTCGACAATGCGTTGTCACAAATTATCGTGGAGCGTATTTTTTTATATCAAGTTCTATTCATGGGTAAAAATTTCAATGTTCTTTCCCCCCGCAGAAAAAAAAATTCAAAGAAATATGGACAAAAATTATAATGTTAATACATAGTTTGCAATTATCTTTCATAGTAATATTTGATAAAAATAACGTGTAACATTTTCTTATAAATAGTAAATCATAATATGATGTTAATATATATGCTGTATGAATTATATAATTATTATCAATAATGTCGTGTATATTCAAAAGCTTAATCGCTGTGTAAATGATCGAGGCTGTTATAATCGGCAGTTTAAATTAATTATCAACATCTATACGTTATACGAGGAGTGTTAAAATTGATGGAGCCAATAAACACATAACGTTATTACTTGTAAAATTTGGAATTGATTTTTAGTAGTGAAAATATGGAAGAGAGCGTTCCAATAATTTTCGAGCCGTAAATAAAAACAAGAAACGTAAATAAACAACAAAACATATCGCTTTTCCAATTTAAAACGAGAATTTTTAACAGATTTTTTGCTTAATATCGAATCATTAAAATATCAGACATTACAGTTTGAAAAATTGTTAGAATAAAATTGACAAAAAATCAAGGAACATCTCTCGATATTTTCGCTAAGAAAAGATCGGCTGAAAAATTCAACAACACGTTAGATGTTTATTCTCCTCTCTGGAAAACACGGTTAAAAAAATAACATGTAATTAAAATTATTACTTCTCTTGTGAAAATTACTCCGTCGCAAGAGATCAATTTTACTTGAATCGCTTGAATCCGATATCAGAGATGCATCTCGAAAATATTGAAATTATAACATTCCTCCTTGTCTCACGTTCGAAATGTTCATTTCACCGAGCGAATGTTTGTCGCGCGAGACGCGGAAGATCATTCGCAGTAATCTACATCTCTATCGAGCCGAATGAAGCGAGAGACGAAAACGGCCGTCAATACGGTCTATTGAGTATACCGAAGCGTTCGTCACTTCGTCAACGAGCGTCCGCCAGATCGAAAGGTGACACCACGACGACTCGTCCATGTCGATCACGAGCATGAATAACGTCGACGAGCGTCGCACACGTGTCACTCGTCGAATTTGCCGCGACTGTAAAGCCGAATTGCACCGACAATCTACGTCACTATTATATATATATGCTTAGCGCGATTCGCACTCGTATTTCTTCCAGATTATAGCCTTATCTTATATTATACAAAATATGTCACCGAATTATATCACCGTTCCCTCCGTCTATAAATATCTCGATCAATCGACATTTCCGTAAGAATTCGTTTGAACATGTTTTTTCTTTTTCAATTCTCTATCTGTTTAATACTCAACAATAAATATCTTTGTACCTAACCTTCAAATCGAACTTCCGTCAGGATAAGACGCGCGCGCGGAAGTAAATCGAGGAAACGAAGCTTCCTTAACGTTGCACATAACCTTACATTTTCAAACTTACGCGTTACGATTGCGAAATCGCCGCTAATGTCTCGATATACTTCCAAGACGAAGTGAAATCGATTCCGAATCTGTCGAAGACAGAGGGAAGGGCGTTTTACGGCACATTGTGCGGGACGAGACGATTCAGTCGAGCAGATTGCTCGGTGCAATCGGGGACTCTATCTACCTACCTACCTACTTTTCGCGCCGTGGTTCCATTTCATTCGTTCGTACTCCCGGCGGCTACAACGTACACGACGCGGCTGTATATTCACAGGAATACAGAGACACTATCAGGCCGACGACAACACCAGCGAACACTTTGCGACACCCCGACCGGCGACGCGCACTGCGAGAGGGAGGCGAAATCACTACTACTACTACTACTACTTTCACCGACGTTTCAACCCGCCGGCATGCGCGACCGAGTAACAAAGCCGGGTCGGTCGCAGGAAACGTTCGTCTTCCCCGGCTGCCAGTAGAACACTGTCAGGTGTGCGTCCTCGCGACGCGTACTGGCGTCGCACTATCCCCACTTTACCCCCCCCCCCATTCTACCCCCTCCCCCAACCCCCCATCGCTGCCGCTACCAGCGCGCCACCGTCATATGTGTACGCATACGTGTGTGTTGTGTGTGTGTGTATGTAGCGAGCGCGATCTCTGACGGTCATAACATATACACACATGGAACACGCGCAGTCGGAAACATACGACTATGGCATACGGTTTACATAAGAAGGGGAGTTCTACATATTAGATTCGGCTTTTTCGGGCGTTTTACTATAAGCGGAAAAATAGTACATATTTTAAACGTTTATTTATTACGATGTGTAAAAGAGAAGGATCTCTCTCTCTCTCTCTCTCTTCGCGAAATTCTATTTATTTACTTTTTTTTTCTCTCTCTCTCTCTCTCTCTCTCTCTCTCTTTCAAGACATTTCCCTCGATTATACTTTCGATCGCTGTTTACTCTCTCGTTGATCATTTTTAGAGAAATGTTAAAAGCCGATATTTTTAGATTAGTAATACTCGATTTAAGTTTATCAAAATTATTATTTTTTTTTTCTATTCGAGTTTTTACAAACTTTCGTTAGGAGGCCACAGTCTGTTTTCAGAGTTGTAGTGTTGCATGATTTATATACAAGAAGACTCGGCTCGCGTTTCATAAAGCGGTAATTGCGGAAAAAAATACGCACGCGAAAACACTGTTCTTTGAAAAATAGCACGTTTCAAATTTTTACTCGATTTCGCACGATGAACAGAGGCAACTCATAATTGGCACACGACGTTGCGCCAGTAAGATTCTAGCACGCACTGACCTTGCTCTCGAAAAACGACGCGGGATAATTGTGCAGACGGATGTGTATATATCGTTTGCGAGCGTGTCATTCGCTCTTATCGAAGCATTCTCTTCGAAGAATCGTTGCATTTGATTTAGGATAACACGGGAAAAAGAAGTAACTCTCCTCTCGAGAGAGTGCGCGCGTTTGCGCGCATTAATCCCGGTAGATATTAGGTAGATTTCATCCTTATCCGGGCAATCTATTTTCGTAACGCGGTCGGGCGAGCAGAGTGCATCGCCCGACCTACAGTTATTTCAACATTTTTACATAAATAACGTTCACATTAATATTAAAAGGAGAGAGGGAGAAGTTTATTCGATCGTATGTACGTTCCAGCTTTAACTCGTCATACTTCTTAGATATTATTTAATGTTACTTCAATGATAAGAAGTAGATATTTCGGGATCCGCGAATAATCTTCTCGCTCACCTAAGGATTAAATTTAATGCAGTCTTAAGCTACATCATGACTAAGACGCTTTTCCCTCCGCCACACAATAATGATTGTTAAGAAGTCATTTTTCTCAGCATCGCGTGGTCTCTCGTAATGTGAAACTCTAAGCGCTATAGGTCTTGTTCAGTTTACATATAAATCGAGCCCTGAATTAATCTTTAGAATGCTCGAGAAAAGTATATTTTCTCGAATCCTGAAGGTTTTGTTTTAGAATGAAGAAGTTTTCCAAGAATTTAGTATGTTCTTTGTCTCTCTCTCTCTCACAATAAAACACGGTCTTAGGGACATTACATAGTCTTACATATGTACGTATGTCATTCACCAACGCTCGAAAATTTAATTCTTCCACTCTCTCCAATGCTTAATCCAATCGTTATCCTTATCTTCCAATTATATGGTTTATTATAATAACTTTATATTGTGCAATATAATTGGATAAGTATAAAATCAAATAACACATTCTGCAAATCAACATCGTGTGTCGATAAAAAAAATTATGCCAGATATATATATATATTTGATTCTCAAAAGATTCTCACGGAGTCAAGAACTCGCAGGATTTAAAAAAGAATTAATCATTTGACCGATCGATTCGTTTTAAAATATAATAATACGTAATAATACATAATGTTCGATATTTTGCCATTGTACTTACCCTTGTAAATACTTTATTTTCCTGAGAGAAACTAAGAGAAACTCTCTCTCAATTTAATCGGATAATTTAGTCTATGCTACAACTAAAGTATGTGCGACAATAAACAAAGCAGGATAGATTTGTTGAAAACTTCACTTTCAAACAAAATTTACTTTCTCTCAATTACTCTTTAAAAAGTATCAAAGACTGTACGATACCATATTAATCACGCTAAATTCTTCGCATAATATTTTTGTTCAAAGTTAATTTTTATCCCAAGTCTTCACAAAACGAGAAGTCTCATAAATTATCACGAGACACGCTAATAATAGTATACTTACTTCAATAGATCTCTGAGGTAATTAAGATTCTTTTTTTACGATACGACTCGGAATGAAGATCTTAATGCGATAAACACTCGGGGAGCGTAACTAAATATTACGTACATATGTACGAGAAAGGGTTCCTTATTGCAAGTCCTGCGCTTACGCGTATTTACATATCTTCAGATATATCAGAGATGCGGAGAATAATGAAAGTGTGGAATTAAGAAGCCAGTAATTACGCGAGTCGTAAAATGAACGGAATAATGCAAAGAATAATATAACAAGTACGCAGAACGACGCCTTTTCGATTCTGAATCGCCAAGCAAATGGCGCGGCCTTTCTCGTACGCGCGTACACGTGTATTCGCACGCTGTCATCGTAGACGATGGCGTGCAATGTGTATGTCTCGCGAGTGAATCGCGAGTGGGATAATGAGGGTGAGAGAATGAGACGCGCGGTGAGAAAGCGTCAATGGAACAAAGAGAAAAGCGAACCGTTCGCCGCGGGTTGGAAGAGGAGGAAATCGCCGAGCAGCAGTAATAACACGCGCTCGGACGATATAATATACGTCGGAAAGAGAGGGGAAAAATTTTCGTGGCACATCTTTTCTTCATTAGCAAAAAAAAAAAAAAAAAAAAAAAAAAAATTCGCCCGCTCCCGACTCGCTTATCGTAATTTACGCGAAATTTCAGCGTATGTGCTTCAACTCGTTTATCCAACAGATGCGTAATTTTTCGTTTAGATTATTTCACGAATATATACGTTATCATATGCGCGAGAGGTGAGTAAATTAATTATAACGAGCGGTGAATTTACGTGAAACGCGATCCTGTTAAAACTAAATTTAAATCATGTCGAATAATAAACGGAAAATGGAATGCGAGAACACGATGTAATGGCTTTTAGAGGATTAAGACGGTTTATGATAAATTTCGATAATCATGACCTATGAGATGCGGCTGAGAAATAAAGCGTAGAAACATGCAGTTGCGTTTGACTCACCGTGCTGATGAGGAGCTGAGAATGCTGAATGCCTGCGAGGTGACACGTTAGGATGATTACCCTGGCTACCTGGTGGCTGCATGGAAGATAATGCACCCAGTGGTGTGTAGGATTTGCAAGGCTGTTCCGTCTTTTGCTGAATAAGAACAGAGATAACCGAAACTATATATATTTATAATCACTTAAACATTAAATTTAAAAAAATTAATAAAATTTTTAATTTGGATAAAAAATTTGAATGAAGAGATTAATTTATAAGAATATGAGTTGTTTAATATAACATTAATATAAAGTAATGTAAGTTTATGAAACAATATGAATATAAAAATAGAAATATATGTATAGATTTTTTAAAATATAAGATCAATAATGAAAATTGAAAATAATGATAAAATTATAATGTTCAAATACAATGTAAAATATACATATTTATGTAATAAACTTATAAAAAGTACATTATAATAAACAAACGAAACGGAAACATAATTAATAATTTTAGCTTTTATAAGCTTAAGTTAAAAAAAAAAATTTTTTTTTTCAATTTTGTGAAATATATCAAAAATTTGTGATATTTTGTTGAATATAGTACCGATAAATTTACTTTCCAATTAATAATGTGTTAAAAACGATATTTTATTATATTGATTTTTTTGACAATATTTTCTATTTAAAAATAAAAAAATACTGTTTGTATCTATCTGTAAAAGCGATCCATTTACGAATGTATTCAATAAGTCATAGCTTTTATTTTGATTGTGTAGATGATGTAAAGTGAATGTTTATCTGACTAAATGAGAAGCAAATAATCTTGAATTAAACACAAACCTGATCATGAAGTTCAGTAGCCACTGCGGTAGCTGCAGTTTGAGTATGACTGGTAGAACTGATTCTGTACTGCATACCAGCAATACTGCAAAAACCTTCATGGTGGGTGGATCGAGTTTGATTGACGTAAACACCTTGAAAAGAATTTGTTATCGTAGTAAGAAGATCATTAGAATTTTCGTGCTTAAGTCACGCATGATTAATTACCAGTGATAGTGACGTCCGTGTCCTGATTAACGATGACAACTTTCTTGGATGGCTTAATAACCTCCTCCGGATCGGAGCCTTGTCTGGATTTCTTCTTATCTACGTCCAAGTCATTTTGTCTACGTCTTTTAATTATCTCTACTTCCGACTCACTGGAGGTATCACTGCTGCTGCTGCTGCTGCTGCTACCGCAAAGATGTTTCTCGTCGGAGTAGGAAGCAGCCAAAATGGCAGTGGCATTAAGACTGGCCATCCTCTTGCAAACAACCATGTCCTTCAGATCCATTACTTCCTCGTTTTTCTTCCTCCTCTTGGTCATTTTCTTCTTGCTTGGTTCAACATTCTTTTCCGTCTCGCAGTCTTCATCGGAGGAAGACGAAGATGACGAGCTCTCCAACATATCCCAGTGCTTGCCACGTAATCCTGGTACATTCCTCAATTTTCTCTTCAAAACGTTGTCTTCCGTTTTGCATTCGACCTTCTTCTCCTTCTCCTTACGCGGCTGCTCCTCCTTCTCCTCCTTCATTTTCTTCGGCTTTTCCTTTTCCCTCTCGGGTTTCGACTTGCAAAAACCTCCAAGATAGACTCCGCCGGTCTCATTTTCGTAGAGGCAGTGAACTTTAGCCAAGGCATTCAATGACGCGACCCTGGGTGGTTTTGGTTTACTCCAAAAGCCAAAAAGTCGCATTCCTCGCGCACGTTCGTCCGACGGTGAGTTAGCACGATCTTTATTCTTGGCATCCTTTTGCTTACTTTTCTTGTATTCATCGTCAAAATCGTCCTCCGAGTCAGATTGAGATGTAACGCCACTCTCTCCATTCATTGCTTCGACCTTTAGATCTAATTCAACCGTGTTCTCAGCGCCGATTTGTTCCTGTTTCGCAGACTTCACGCCGTCTTCAGAAACTTTAGTTTGTTTGTTAGATTCCTCGAAAGATACATCTTCAGATGAAGCTGATGTTTGATTATTGCTCTCCGTTTGTACCTTTATTGTTTTTCCTGCCTTTTTTGGAGCCTTGCCGCTAATTTTGTTACCACTTTTGATAGATTTCTTATTATCCTGTAATTTTGGTTGAAAACTCTCCTCTTTCCTTTTATCTGAATCCTCTTCGATTTCACTTTTAATGCTACTCACTTCTGGCCCTTGACAAGCCTCATCTTTGCTTGCAATCTTTTTATGTTCGGTTTCCTCAGATTCTTTCAATTCAATTTTCTTTCTTGCCATAATCTTCTCCGTTATAGCCTTCAATTTATCTTCCCTTTTTAAAACAGCACTGATCTTTGAATGTTTCTGAGGCAATTTGGCTTTCATCTGCTTCGCCAACTTCGGTTTCTTTTCTTGCAAAATTTTGTTCTTGGCAATGTTACTATTCTTCTTTTTCGCTTTTTTAACTGCATCCTCATCTTCGCTCATTTCTTCGCTTTTAATTGGCTTGACTAATTTGATTTTTTTATCCACCAATCTTTTAACTACCGATAAATTAGGCTTCTTTGTCAGAACTGTTTTTCTTGTAATACTTTTCTTCTGACCTTGTTTCGTTTTCGAATCTTTCTTTGTTTTAGCAGAAGAAAGTTTATTGCTTGCCGGATCCTTCTCGGGAATTTTCTTTCGTTCAGATTTCTTCTCTTTCACGGTAGAATTTTTCGATATTGTCTTGACATCAGATTTAATCAGCTTGACATCTTTCTTCTTCTCATCTTTGCCTCTTTTTTTAGTAAGTGAAGAGAGAGTATCAATCTTATCTTCAAATGCATCCTTATTTTCCATTGTATTTAAAGATTTTACATTATCCTCCATACTTGCATTATCGTCGAATTTTATATTCTTCTTTTTTTCCTCCGCTTTTTCAATCTTCTTTTTGTTATCAACAAATTGCTTCTCCAATTTCGCCTTCTCTTCACATTTTGGTAATTTTTTCTTGTCCGTATTTTCTTGACTTATTTCTTCGTTATTTGTTTTATCATCTCCCTTTTCTATCTTCCTTTCATCAATTTTGTCAGATTTCTTTTCGTAATCTTTGCTTAATTGTTTCTTCTTTTCATCTGGCTTATCAGATCGCTCTTTTCGTTTTTCCTCCATCTTCTTCTTGTCATCAAATTTTTTCTTGTCTTCCACCTTTTCCATTTTCTTCTTATCATTGTCTATCTTCTTCTTTGAATCTCCCATTTTGTCATTTTTCTTTGATTTCTTCTCCTTCTTCACATCGGACATGGTCTTCTCTATAAATGTGCGACGTTTCTTGGCGACTGTTGGCATTTTAGTTGCCTTTTTGGCAACAACAGCCTTCTTCTGTGGCTTCATTATGATTGTTTTCTTTACATCTTCAAAATAAATAAATATACTCGAAGTTCACGAATGTTCAATGTTAATTTCCACAACTACCTAACTGCCATTGTGGATTTTAATAATTGCGATACGGCTCGCGAGCTGGATTTATCTGTAAACAATTCCAATGCAAATAACACCTCGATCAAAACAGCAAACGCGATTATTATATTTATATTATAATTTCACAAATATTTTATCAACTATTAACTGTTATCGCGTCTCTTTGTTGCAATATATGACTTTTTTTATTTCGCGATAAAAATAATTTCCACAAAAACAGACACAATCGAAGAAATATATTCATAAGCAAGATATTACCGCGAACGCTACGTTTTATCAATCTGTATTAAAAAAAAAAAAAAAACGAATTATGTACTACAATAAAATGACAACTGCACGCATTCGCGAGACGCGCGCGACGAAAATGGTGATAAAACTACTACGAGCGAAGCGAGAATCCGTCATAATGTGGTCGGAACTGTGCGCGCACTCTCTCATCGACTTGTTGACAAATCGATCCCTTTAAATCTCATTGCGCCCTCATCGCGATTCGGCTCTCTCCGCACACGTAGCACACACAGCTCTAGGGACTCGTGCGATAAATAATTTACCGCGTCCGCCACTCTCCGGACTTCTCTCGAGCGTGCTCGTTCTCGTTCTCCGGACGACGGGACAAAGATGCTCGTACGCGACGCACACAGGACGACGCGAATCGAGAACGAGAAACGCCGCGGCGGCGACGACGGCAACGACGACGAGCAGCACGCCCTTAAAAAAAAAAAAAAAAAAAAAAAAAAAACGACCACTGGCCTACGCAGGGCCACAAGTGGCCCTGACAAGTGCGCGAGAGAGCGAGAGAACCACCAACCTGCTGATCGATCAATCGTCGTCGCACGCGGAGAATCTCACGGACGGCGATCGCGCGGCGACGCGATCGCGACGACGACGCTTAGCAACGCGGGAGAACGATATAGGATGGATGCCGGATAAGAAGACGGCAGGCAGAGGTGGCATAGGCGCCAGTAACGAGATCGTGTTTACCTCTCTCGGCGAGCCCGCTCCGGTCGGCTAACCTCGGCCCCGCGAGCGCTTTTTTAAAACGACGAGGCGAGAAACACACCGACGAACGATCGGACGACAGGTGACGGCGGACGATGAGGCAGGGGATCCCAATCCTGTCTGCGTGGTGCGGCTTTTCCGCGGCGGGACGCGCGACCGTGAGCGACGTCGTGAGGCCCTCCCCGGCGGAAGTTCGACGGCCCTTTTTCGCGCGGTCTATCGCGAAACTGGCAATCTCGTGTCGCGCAGCGCGCACCTCGCACGACGTCCCTGCCCTTTTACCGTAGCCTCGTCGGCCATTTTCTTCCTCGCGCCGCTCCCCCACTTTTCCGACTCCGGAGCCCTCTGCCGCGTAGTTTCGGAAGCGCGATCCTTCAATCGTCGCCAGATGGCAGCACCTCGCGGCTTCGCGTCCTACCGCGTCCTAACGCGAGAAAAAATGCGCGAATTTTCCCCACGGACATTATTCTCTATTACAACATATAATTCTATTACGTCAATTATGCGAAATGAATGAATCTTCCATGGTAGAATATGCATGCAGGCACATGACTTTGACGTTGATCAATATCTCTTCCGACACGACTTGTGTTCTTAATTAAGTAAAATTCGCGTTATTTAAATGAAATAGACTTGTCCTTAATAAAGTGAAATCACGCTATTTAATTTATCCTATTTTGGTAACAGTCAAATAATTCTGATGAGACAAGAAAGTTAATAAGTTGTGATATGGTCGATGATCGCTTGTGCATCGTTGATGCACAAAGTGCCGCGAAATCAGAAAATGGCGCGATCGCCATTTGCATATATGTTTTGCACATTTATTTTACAACATATATATTGTTCAAATATCGCAGGAGAAAAAAGCGCAATCAGTATCGCTAATTCTAAAATGCACAGAGAACGACACGCGACATATGTTATATACATACCTTATAACGGTCGATGCACTTTGGCGAGAAGACAACGTAAAATATGCGGAGGGAGATGCGATTGACTCTCGGCGTATATAAGAGCGAATTGTCGCGATAATATGGCGATTGCACGCCGTATTTAACGTATCACAGTGAACGTTCGTTCGACACTCGACGAGAGACATTTGCGAAGATTTCTTGCGCGCGAGACTCTTTTTTTAGGCAACAACAATCGCGAAAAATAGCGAGAGCGATTCGAATGCTACTTCACGATCGCGTCGAATGCAAAACGTACCTTCGCGTCACTATCGAATCGATCGATATTGCGATTCTCGAAGTATCGAATGAAATGATTGAAACAGCAGACCAATCGGAGTTAAATTATTTTACATAGCAATAAAATTCGAAATATTTTTATACAACATATTAGAAATACAATGCACCAATTCATCAACATCATTGCTACGAATTATTATAAATAATAATTTATTTATTATAATTTTCAATATCGAAGGCAAAATATCATAACGCGCGTATGTGTATGTGTGTATGCAATGTATGATGAATCTTTCTCTGATTTTTGATAATTACAGCAATACTTACGCATCGCGAATATCGGAATGGCAAAATTTGTTGAATACTCTCTCGTCGGATTTCTCTCTTAGATGAATCTTCAATTAATCAATGTAATAAAGTACCAAACGCGCGAAGATAATATTCAGTCCTCGGCACATGATGCGAATGGGCTTTCGATAAATTCAAGATGTCTGTACTACTATAGACATCTAGACATCTGTGGATAAATTAAATATTTAAGCTAGAGAAATTTTCAACCTATCATCGGCCATGATTCTAATACCAACTTTACGTTTTTAGGAATACATCATACGTTAATATTGGCTGCGTGCAACGACTTCGGCAGTTTCAGCCAGCTTCGTAGTTTCGTAGCAGACGGAGCATGAGAGAGAGTGTTTTGTGTTTATTTAGTTTTTTTGTAATCTAAACAATTTAAAGTCAGTAACAATGGAATGTGTAGTAGCAAACGTCGAACACATGCGATTTGACATTGAGATTGCTCTCGACGAGCAGTATGGAGCTCTTTCGTTACCTTTCACCGGCATGGACAGTACGTCCTTTTATATGTTTGTTTTTATACATGTGGGCTGTGTGAGGTTAAGTTTGTGCACAGCATAATGTCATATATTTATATCTTTGTACCTTTTATATTTCAATTTATAAACATATATAATATACGGTATATTTTTTCCAACAATACTAATTATAAACAATATTAATATGCAGTGGCAGAGTTTTTGATTAATTTTTATTTTTTTTTTTTTTTCAGTAATAATGTCCAGTAGAATCTTTTAGCATTTAACGATTGAAGGTATAATTGCTCTCGTGATTTAAACTTTATATAAACATATGAAAACAGATAATATTATATTCAACAACTAATTTCAGTATTTTAGAAATGTATGTAATCTTGAAAAGTAAATAACAACCTTTTCCTTTCTCTTAATAGACATGCTTAGAATAAATCTCTAACTCTAAACTTTTTGAAGAATCTAGTACTACTAAACAATGGTATAATAGTATTCTGTATATTATTCTCTTTTGGTTACATTTTCTACAATTGTATAATTTGTACTATTTTTTTTTATAATTTCTATGAATTATACTTATTTAATAACTTTATGTTTACTACTGCAGTAAAAACATATGCTTTTATAAGGAGCACATTTTATATGAAAAATGTAAAACTGTTAATAAATAATTTTCTTTCCTTCAATTTGCAGAATCAATTGCTGCAGTATGTCAATTTTATCCAAGAGGTACTTGTAGTAAAGGAGCATCATGTCCATTTAGACACGTTCGTGGTGATCGCACAATAGTATGTAAACATTGGTTAAGAGGTCTTTGTAAAAAAGGTGATCAGTGTGAATTTCTGCACGAATATGACATGACAAAAATGCCAGAATGTTATTTTTATTCTAGATTCAGTAAGTAGCCTAAATACAAGTATTATGCATCCTATTATTATTATTTACAAAACTAAAAATTTCCTTCTCTTGTGAATACTTTATGCAAGAATTCAATATAATGATCCCTTTGTATAATATTTAGTATATATCTTAACTATGTAACATAATTAAATTATATCTAAACAAATGGAATTAATTATAGATGCATGTCACAATAAGGAATGTCCATTCTTACACATTGATCCTGAGACAAAAGTCAGAGATTGTCCATGGTACGATCGTGGTTTCTGTAGGCATGGTCCTTTGTGCAGGCATCGACATGTCAGACGTGTTCTTTGTATGGCTTACTTGGCTGGTTTTTGTCCAGAAGGACCAAATTGCAAATTCATGCAGTAAGTGTACAAAATTCAAATATCCATTATATTGAATTTTATTCGAGATCTCTATATCTTAATCTCTGTTTAGTCCAAGGTTTGAATTACCGGCGGTACAAGATATGCAACCGAAGGAAGGCAAAAAGGTGATGATTACTTGTCACTTCTGTGGAGAAGGCGGTCACAAGGCAATCTATTGCAATAAAATGCCGCCCGATGTACGGGAGGCTCAAGTCAGACAAGATGTTGATAATAATTCTCACGCATCACATCATCATATGAATCTACATAATGGCCCGCCGCCACCGCGAGGGCCGCAAAAACCACTCGAAGAAGTAACATGCTACAAGTGTGGGCAGAAAGGTCATTATGCCAATAAATGTCCGAAAGGACACTTAGCGTTTTTGAGTCATGCGGGTAGTGGAAGTGGCGGTCAGAATCAGAATTATCGGAGATGATTTTCTTCGTTTTATTTATGTAACATGAATATTGCGATACTACTTTATCTCATTATTAATTATCTATAAAAATTTGTGTCTCATATACAATAAAATAATTTCATATCTAACGTGTTGATATATCATCGCTCTTATGCTATTTCACTGACAACCATCAGCCTTTTCATGCTTCTTTTCTTTTTAGATATAAATAATAGCACCAATAATTAAAAGGAGTAACGTAAAAAAAAAAAAAGCACAGCTTTTTCATATATATAAGCGGGTATTTTAATATTAAAAATTTCTTGCGTTATTAAACTGTAACAAATTGAAGTATTTATTGTTCTAAAAATGATATATGTTTGAATAAGTAGCTATTACAGTTTTGTGTGACACAGTTCTGTAGATATTGTAAGGTTCTTAGTTATTGCTACATCGGAATCTGATACAGGGTGTTATAAAAAGATATATATATTTATATAATATCGATTATTGGATAAAACCTATATGACCTGCTGGGAAGACGTACACTTCACCGGGTATAATTAACATTTTAATCAAATATGAGGTTTTACTAATTGAAAGATCAACTGTGTATACTCACTTCTTGGATAAATGTCTTAAGATTAAACAATGGCATGGAAGGCGCAAAACGTTGTGGAGACGTACATTTCAACCGCTATCAAATATGCTAAGCACATTTTTCTCACAAAAATGTTCGCTAGTCATTCAAAACCTTCTTCTAGTCATTATCTTATCACGTGGTTCAGTTTCAGTTACATCTAAAGACATAGTTGTAATTATCAAGGATAAAATTGCGTATTAATTTTCGCAAACGATTGTATGCGGGTGATTATGAAGAGAAGAAAAGAAACAGAATGTCAATCATTTTTTTTGGAAATTACCGTCCTATCATGTTGTATTATAGTCAATAACTTCAACATAATTGGCAGGAAAGAGTCCGTAAGTCCCGTCAGGCCCAAGCCCTTGCCACCAGCCTTCATCGATGGCGTCTATATGCGTAATTATATCTCCAGGATCAAAAGTGATTTCCGTATCGTCAGCGGCTTGATAGTCGTACAAAGCTCTGGCTTTCATTCCCTCGTTATTCGGATCGAAGTATAAGTACGGGCCATCCAATTGATTGTACAATTCATTTTCGGTCACTTGTTCCTTAGTTTCTACCGCTTGTTCGGATTCTGACTGTAGATTCTTCGCGGTTGTTTTCGATTCCTGATTAGTATTTTGAGATTGAGGCACTGCAGACAATGAAGTCGTCACTGTCTCCGCATTTGTAAGTTTCTTCTCTTCGGCCGGTGTTTCCTCGCGTGATTTTACATCAGGCTGGTCCTTTATCTGAGTGTCCTCTAACGCTTTCCTCACAGACTCCACGTGATTGTTCTTGGGTAAAAATTGTTGAGCCGAACTTGTTTTCATTTGACCGGCCGCCGAATTCTGTTCGAATACCGCTCTAGCGTTTATTGTTCTTTGAGCTATCAACTGTTGTGTCTCTTTACTTCTTTGTCTTCGTAGCTCTTCGCTTCGCAATTTATGATCATCCTCGAGATCATTGCTATAATTTTGTGCAGCTAATTGATTGCGTAAGTTGTTCCCGTCCTCGACACGTTGTTCGGCCAACTTTTGCCGCGCGATCGAGTTTTCTTTAGCGGTTACCTAGTAGAAATGATTTTACATGAAATATACGCGTTGGTATGATATCTCTAAGATACATATGATATATACAAACAAAAAATACGAGATAAGATTACAACGTACTTTTTGCTCTCTCAGCTGTGTTTCCTTTTCTTCTCGAGCTCTAACTTCTCTTTCTAACTTCTGTCGTTCTTGTTCACAACGTAGCCGCTCTTGCTCCAGTCTCTTTTTCTCTTCCATTTCTTCCTTTTGCCAAAATTGATCTCTTTCTGTTGCATTTATCTCTTGTTCAGGGATTACTCTGTCGAGTATATGTTAGTTAGAGACTGCATTGTAAATGATACTACTTATCCAAAACTGAGATTGACATCTTAAAATGTGAATATCGTGAAAGAGAGATAGAAATATACCGGCGATATGTTGTTCCAATAGGACCCGTATGTCCTTCATTTTCACCACGAGGTTCGTTAAACGTATACGCGGAAGCTGTCGCTCGTGCAAGTTTTCCCATAATTGCATCTACCTCTACATCATCTTCAGAACGTGCAGTAATTGTTATGTGTGCACCCTTTAATAATTTCTCTACATCTCTAATGTGATTAGCGCATGTTCCTTTCCTAACAATTGGAGCACCTTCTCCTTGCTGTAAAAAAACATATTTTACCATACATGTAAAAGCTTTTACATAGACTACAAATTATTATTGCTCTTTTTTTCTTTATTATAAAAAATGAAATGTATGAAAAGTAAATCACATTATTTTATATAAATTATATTCCTCCATTTTTCCATTATGTGTTATATTTCATTTTATCTTTCGTTATTATGGTATATTAATTATCTTTACACTTACCCAATTAATGAGCAAACACTTTGGTAGACTTGTTTTAGTATCAATGACTTTGCAAAATGCATACATAATGTGACTACTATTCAATCGATCAATCATTTCTTCCAACCCGCCATTTCCCGTTCCGACTACTTTTAAGTCATTTGTCTGCCCTTCATAACCGAACAGAGCCCTGTCAAGAATAGAAATGCATCTTAATTATCAACCATGCAATATATTTGATTGAATAACAATTGTACAAGATGTGTTTTGTCATCAAATTTATGAGAATCAAAGCAAGAGTTGAATTATATTAATGAATAATATGTTGTTATAAATCATGCAGTTATAAACTATATATATTTTTTTTTTAAATAATCACATAATCAGATTCAATCATTTATAACTAACATTTTATTTATAGAAATGATTACAAGTTTAATTATATATCTTCTATCAAGATATAAACTAATTTAATTTATAGTTTATAAATTTTTCTACTTGGCAGCACAATTATATCAAAGTAAGAAATAACAAAAACATTTATATTATCAATTTCTATCGCTAGAATGCGACGAGGTCGAGAATAGCCGGAATCGATAAGAATGAAAGGGCTTATCATCGGGGGAGCCCGATGTTTACACGAAACGATAGTGTTTGCCGTGAATCCATACGAATATTACGATTCGGCATTGCAGGGTTCGATACAGACGGAAAATACGCAACGGGTCGAATACTAATACTTGGTATATTCGTCCGATTGACAGAAAACGCATTGGGAGCTTAAATATATGCGCCTACCAGTTAGTAGACGATTTATCGTCGACCACGCTGTGCCAAGCGGCCGCCAAGGCATCTTTGTTTTTCGTCAGATTAATTGACATGTTTCTCGCTAAATTAATTAATTCATAACAAATTCAGGTGAATTTATGACGGGGGCGGGCGATCGTGCGATACCGCAAAACTACGCAAATATCACACGCGCATACCACTTGGCCGATCGCCTCTTCGACTAATGTCAACGCCCTATCCGTAGCCAATCGTTTACATCGTAATGTCCCTAGTAATCACCATCCTTGCGTCCGCGAGATTGCGTTCGAAAGTCCACTCATCGAACATATCAGCGTTTTAGCCAATCGAAACAAAGAAATCTTTGCTCCTTTTATCCCGATTGGTCAATCGAACGCTGCTCCGTTCCGACAAGTAGATTTTCGAACGCGATTCAAAAGGATAATGAGATGTATCTTTTTAGTTTAGCAAGCTTCGGAAAATTGATGTGCGAAATTAAACTACTCATATATCATTTTGATTAATATTAATCGCAGAAACAAATATAATTAGGCGCGCGCGCACATAGATTTTTGAATCCGATTCGATATTCGTTACGTCACGTAGTTCGCTACTTCCGGATAGATTGCGCTGGAATCTCTTTTTATTTCAAGAGAGAAGCGAGTCTTTATCACCGCGCTGCCATGTTTGTATGTCGCTCTTGTGTATTCGGCGGTTTCGGCGTTCGACTGAAATTCTCGACTTTCAATTGCGTTTCCTGCATGTAACTTGCGTCCTCGATCGTAGAAGATCGCGCGTAAACTTCACCATGAGTACTGACAGTATCGAAAAGTTGTACAAAAACTTTGGCATCCTCGCAGATGCTAAGGATAAATTGGTGCAGGTACGTGCCGCATTGGTTATATCGTGCGCGATCGCAGTCGGTTAAATATAGCTATGAGGAGAACTTGTCCCGTGTATATTTTCTTGTTTGTACATTTCCGTATACGTTTTCCCTCGTTTAACTTAATTTCACTGATAAGAATTGTTCGCAAGTCATTCTCTCGCCGCGTGAAACATCAATAATGCATGTCGAAAGATCGAAGATGTACGTGGCGTCTTAACATGGTGTGTCTGCACATTGCACAATATGAATCAAGCAAGATAATTTTCTCTATGAACATACACACGAGGGCAGAAGTGCCTTAATACATAAACTTCGGTGCCGTAATACATATCGCAGCAATGTTTGTAATATGCGGCTAAATTTATGTGTTAGGCATTCCTGTCTCTGCGTACTATTAATTTTTTTATTACGAAGGTCCGCTATAGTGGTTTGCTGATAATATTCTCTGTGTACAAAGAGCCGCTATAGTCTGCCGCTAATTTTCTAGCTTAGAAATTGTCGAATATACATTGTAACAGATATTTATCTATTTATGATAATTTTTACAAGTACATTTACGCAATGTGATGTAATAATCTTGGAATAGAGTAGCATTTTACTGTACTGTATAGTGATAATGCTTTTCATTTAGTTTTATCATCGCGAGGTCTAATTTGTAGTTTTCAGCCCCATATTTAGATAATGACAGATTTTTTTCAATTTTGTATACAAGTAATTGTAAGAAATATTAAAAATACATTTATATTAAATATCTTTATAACAAGTTTACAACCAGAAAAGCTGTTGTATTTTTTTGTAAATTATGCTCTCTAATATTGTTTATATTGCAGCATGAAAAGGAGTATTTGGAAATTTTAACAGCAGTTAAAGGATCACCCAAAGAAAAACGGCTAGCATCGCAATTCATTGCGAGATTTTTCAAGCATTTTCCAAAACTAGCGGATCAAGCTATAGATGCCCATTTGGATTTATGTGAAGATGAAGACATGGCTGTAAGTTTTCAAATATGAATTGATATATCCTTTCCTTTTTATTTGTACGCAGCTTTTGAACAAAAATGTTTTAAGGCTTTAATGTATCAATTAATCAATAATTAACAAAAATAATTAATCACATATACATACATAATATATTTTTGTTTTTTTTACAGATTCGAAAACAAGCTATTAAAGATTTACCGTCTCTTTGTAAAGATAATAAGGAACATACAGCAAGAATTGCAGACATCTTAGCGCAATTATTGCAAGCTGAGGACTCTTCAGAATTATCAGTTGTACATAACAGTATTATGTCACTTATGAAGAGTGATCCAAAAGGTATACTCAATGTCATAAATATAAAGACTTGGCATTTATGTAATATCATATTATAAAACAATTCTGTATTTGCAGGTACTTTGAGTGGATTTTTCAGTCAAATCATTAATGGTGATGATGGGACAAGAGAACGTTGCATAAAATTTTTAGCTACCAAACTGAAAGCGATAGGACACGACGTTATTACAAAGGAACCAGAAGATTTGTTAATTGGAGAATGTAAAAAAGTATTGCAGGTACATTTCTATTATGCTCCTATATTATAACAAATGTATACATTTATTTTTTACTTTAATTGATGTATTTTAATATACAGGATGTAACTGCTGACGAATTTCACAGTATCATGGAAATTCTTGCTTGGACTAGACTAGGATCCACTGTTACTGGTCAACAAGAATTGGTTGATATTACAATAGAACAAGCTGAACTATCTGTACCTTTCAAACATACTAATGTTGAACAGTGGAATAGATTGGTTCAATGTATTAAACATGCTCTTCCATTCTTTAGCGTATGTATATGTACATGTTTAATACACATTTCAATATATCTTAGAACAAGATTTAATATTTTACGTATTTGTATAATTAATGCTTTATTTATATTTAAATATTTTTTTTCAGTCACAGATAGATTCGTCAAAATTTGTTTCATATATTTGCGTGCAAGTCCTACCACATCTCTCTTTGATGACTTCTCCCGATGGTAGAGACATTCAATTGGAACTAATAAAATTGCTTGCTGAATTAACAGTGTTCTGCGGAAATATTGAAAAACCAGAGGACAAAGTTCAACAACTTTATAACACTCTCATTGTGAGTAATATGTTTCCTTTTTCATATTTTGTATTACAAATCTAATGTGTGCTTTTTATTCTGTTTACATAGTGAGGTTCTGTTTTTATCTTGTTTATTAAAATTATCATTGGTATATCATTTATCGTTATTCATTACTTTATATATTTCAGACTTATATGCCACTTCCTCCAGCTACAGAGATTACTGATGTACCAAAGTTACAATTTAGTCACGTGGAATGTTTGATGTATGCTTTTCATAAATTGTGTAAGCAAACTCCTGAATTTCTGATAAAAGATCCAGAGCAGCTTAAAGAATTTCGTTTAAGATTACAATACTTTGCAAGAGGTATTCAAGGTTATATAAAGAAATTACGTGAAGCTATTAGTGGGAAGACAGAAGAAGAATTAAAATCTGAAGAAAATCAATTAAAGGTTGTTGCACTGAAAACAACTAATAACATCAATACTTTAATCAAAGATCTATTTCATTCACCTCCTAGCTTTAAGAGCATAATACATCTCTCATGGAAAACGCCTTGCAATGACAAGAAGGTAATTAATTTTTAGAAGTATTTTAAATAATTTGTATGTGTGTGTGTATAACAGAATAAAAACAATAAAATTGAAACATTGTGTAAAATGCTCACAGATGTATAAATTGTGTGTGTGTGTGTGTGTGTACACTCACACACATATATATACTATTTACACAAAGATCTATTTCAACAATAGTTTAATTTTATTATGTCTGTTTTAGAATGAAAAGAATTCTGCTCAGAAGAGACATACACCAATTACATTTGGAAATGACAGTGGTTCGAATAAACGTAATAAAGAAGATAAAAGCAACAAAAGGGAAATATATACACCTCCTAGTGGCAAATACAGTTCCAACATATCGAATTATGGTATATAAGTAGTTAAAGATACATGATATTAAAATTTGAAAAAATAAAATAAATGTTAATTTATTATTTATTAATTTTTTTTTTAATTTTTAGGTCGCGGTAGATTTAAAGGTAATAGATCTGGAGGAAGAGGTGGATACAGACCAAGAGGCCGTGGTTCATGGCGAAAGAATTTTTATTAATTATAAAACTAAAATTCACTAAAGAGAAACGAAATTGCAAGCAGCTAAGATTGGAATAATGACATATAAGTGCTTATCTATCTTGAGATAAAACATGAAAGTACTTTCAAAAAAGTGACATTACAAAATCTAATTCTCTTATTCTCTATGATTATAAGTATAATCGAAATGATTTTGTCATTATCTAAACTCTTTGACAAATTGCAGATAAGTAACAAAAAAAGGAAAATCAATAACTTTCCAAATTTTTATTAATGTTTTCCAAACATTGAGTAAAGGATTTAAGAGAATGCAATTATTATATAAATTTATTGTTTAATTCTTCTAATATGAATTCTGCAATGAAAATCCAAGACATATATAAAGTTGTGAAAGAGAATGAAAATATGCAATCAATATGCGCACTGCAGACAAATGTATCAAGATTAAGAGAGAACACAGTATGATTAATTGATTTGATGAAGATGTTGGTGGAACAATGTATCAAAAAAGGAAGAAAGAAGAGATCGCAGAATGCGAAACTCGTCAAGATAATACTTGAGGAAATTGAAGCAAATCTTGATGGAGATGCATTCAAAAATTCAAACTACGTAATCGAGACATCGTGAGACATCATCGATAGTGTCATGGATAGAGAAGCATATGAAAATGGACTGGTGTTCTTTCTTCGTCAAAAACTTCAAGAGTGCAAAAATTTAATCTCCTATATATCCATTCCTAGATTAGCTTCCCTATCCTTCCAAACTTTTATATTTGTTGATATTTGTCAACAGGATCAGTGTATAATAAAGGGGATCCACAAGCAGTCGTGCAGAAGAGCAACATAATCGAAGAAACATCAGATATAATTTTCTGTTGATAAAAGCAACAATACTTATACAAAATTTTAATTTCTTCTTTCAGTAAACAGAATTTATAAATCTATAATGGATATATTACTTTTCATATATATATATATTTTTTTTTATATATTTTTTGTATATGTAAATTATATATCACTTTTTCAAAATATATTTATAAAATCTAAAGTTTTCTCTCACACATATATATGTATCAATATATTTTCAATTATAAAAATTTGTTTCATGAATCTATGTTTCTTCGATAAGTAAGATGAAGAGGAATTGAAGCAATGATTATTATGTTGTTTTTCTTTTGCAGGAAGCACATACTAACAAGAGGCTTGGAAATCGTGGATTGGATCAAAGCGCTGTATAAAATTATACATATATATATATATATATATATTGGTTTTTTCATTACAGACTTTTCAAAAAAGATGCAGAAGCAAAGGTTACTTGGAGAAGCTAATTGATATCTTTTCTTTTTCAGCAACTAATGATATTATATGTTTATTATCATATATGTATATCGTCTTGGTATAATTGCTGTTTGTGAGGTGAGTTTTAAAAAAAAATATTGTTCCATCTTTCCCTTCCCTCTTTCCATGATCATTGTGTAAAAACATTTTGTGTTGTCAGCAATTCATCAATGTTTCTAATTATTTCAATAAATAACATTATTTAATACTACACGGTGTTTTTTTATCCAGTAAATACAAGAGGTGAGAAAATAAAGCTAGAAAACGAAAATTAATAAAAACAGTTGATTCCAAGAGCAAACAGGTAAACCTCCATATGTGTATATGTGTCACTTATATCTAACCTGTCCTATATATTTAAGGTTTTATATTGCATTAATATGTTTATAAAAACTATGTATATAATTACACATTATTTGTGTTAAATGCAATTGGATTTTCACAATCATGTAATAATCTTAATCTTACTGTATTAAGAGTGTATTTCAATCTTACTAGAATACGAGTGATATAGCTGAGTTTTATATATATATATATAATTGATCAAACTTCTGTATTATACTAATGTATAAATAAAATGTTAATTTTAAGTAATCTTATAAAAATGTTTATAGATAAAGCAACAAAGGTATATATAAGATACAAGATGTGTTTCAAGCACTATTTCTATTAATAATCTTTGAGAAGAAAGTAGTAATTCTAAACAATACTTCATTATGTCAGATTATTCTTAAAACTAATTATGAAATAACTAATCCTAGCATTAAAAAAAATGTAAATAAATAAAATATTGAGAAAAGATCACATTTTTCCTTATATCACCATTTGTAACTTATATATATATTATACATTATTATAGCATATTTATTAATACATTGATTAGCGCTCAAAATAATCCATTTGAAGAAATCATATCGTCTATCACTTTGCACATAATACGATCGCTTGGACTACACGGATCCTGAGTTTGTTGTTTAAAACCCATATTATCAACAGATTCCATAATATCTGTACTTATTGCAAGTTTAGAATCCAGTTCCGAAGTATCCGGAAGCATCTGTAAGGCATGCTGTAATATTTCTTGAACCTAGACAGAGAAAATAACGCCATATTTATTATTCAATAAAAATCATTAACATATGTGCGAATATTATAGAAATTTTAAATTCCAATAATCAATATACTTTTTCAAGGTGTTTCTGGAAACGCAGTGCCGTTTCAAGACGTTGTCTACGCTGTAATTCCATCATAACTCGTAACGTTTCCCTGGCCTGATGCGGTCTAAATTCGTTCAGCAGATGATGGATGTGGATAAATAACAAACTCAAGTCTTCGACCTACAAAGTATCAATTATTGTTATGCGAGAATGATATAAAAGGATATTAAATATTTTTCGAATCAAAGTCAGAGTGCGCTGATAAAAGCTCATTCGAATTACAGATTACATTACCTTCTCCGCGCGTCTGGGACTGTCGGGACATTGAACGAGTAAATCTATCAAGTCCAAGAAATTTACGAGCAGAGAGTGATTGAGCTTCTTTAATTCACGTCGACGGTCAAAGTGTTGCGGGTACAGTCTTTTGATTCCTTGCGCCTCCAGCGGTCTGATAATCGTGTCGTCCGCATTGAACACATTCCCGAACATGGAGTAGCTGTCGTGAATCGGCGGCGGTGGCCGCGGAGACCTTCCACGACGTACATTCTCGTCCGTGTATAGATTGATATATTGGACGGGCGGTAATGGCAGGGAACTGACTTGTATCGCTTCGGGCGCTGCCATGTCCTTAGCAATGAACCGATATCACGATGACAAACAATATCCTCGACTCATCGACGAAAGGACAAGATTTCAAACGTAAGACGGGTAAGATAGGTTAGGCCGGATTCCGTAAACACGTAATCGAGATGGTATACTCTTTCGATACCGATTCAAGAGAAGCAACCCGTGTCTCCTTTCCGAAATTCCTCTAAACGAACGCCGAAAAGATGCTCCTTCTCGTGTTACGCTCTCGAAGGCCCGTATACGACGATAACGTAAACGCCTTCCAAGAAAAACAAAGTGACAGGCTGCCGCTAGTCCGCCATTTTGTTACATGTCGGATTACGCGAGTCGGCGAACGTCTCGCGTTGTCCGTTCGACGACGTTTCCACGATCGCGGAAAATCGCAAGAATTTCGTAAATTTCTTTCTTTTTTTCAATATTCAGGGCGACACTCGACCCAACCAGAGTATCGGTCCGGGTTTGCGATCCCGTTTCTCGCGCGCACGTTTCTTTATTCGCGGGCGGTACGGATCGCCATGTTGACCAGCGTAGTGAGGCATTTCCTGATATCTCGCGAATTCCCGACGTCGCCGCGAGACGTCTTCGTTTGACAGATTGTCGGTGTGTGTATATGCGTACGTTCCACGTGAATTCTTTGTTTGGGGCGCCGGTCATGCCTCTGACAAGTGTCGGAATTGCGTGGTGCTAGCGCATACCTCTGCTGCATGGTAAGAGCGAGATTTCGTACGAGAGTGTCGGAGGCGCGACCGAGAAAAGCGAGGCCCTCGCTGGACCTCGCGTGTGTAGAATTCGAATTATCAAACGTTGGTGGATAACCGCGCATATACACGTATTCTCGCGCTGTCGCTTACACGCACGGTTTTCGGTGCGTTGACACCGGAGATTTTTCAGGCAACGTTCGCTCGTGTTTTTTTCCGGTTTTTTTTTCTCATTTTCGATCTCGCTGTGACGACAATACCGGTCGCTCTCGCGTCCACGATGTGGACAATAATTGCTCGTTAATAATCGACACGTGAGTTGAATTGTAGGAGGCAGGAAGCGGGTTGTAGAACGAGGAAAAAAGTCCGGTGTGCTATATTTAGAAATTCCGTTCGCGTCCCTTTTGTCACTTCGGATATAGACTGGATACGCGAGATAAACTAAAATACAGAGAAATTGAATGAAATATGTGACTTTTAGTTCCACCACATGTAGAAATGTTAGATCAGAATGTGGTGTGCAACAAGTATCAGTTTCTAACTCTATGCACAGAATGTGCAATAAGATATTTAATTTCTAATGAAGATTTATTATTGTGCATAAAAATGATATTTTTACTGTTGCTAGGGAGGCCCTCCATCTGTGATGGCAGGGAAGGATGGGAAGCTAGAGTCAAAAGGTGGAGATGTTATTCGTCAAGGATTTATGATCAAACGTTCCCAAAACAAGAAACGCTTCACTCCAGTCAATTACAAGCAACGATGGTTTGTCCTGACAAAACACTATCTCATTTACTACGATGGAGATGGCGAGGTGAGTATAGTTTTGAAATTTATATAATATCTCAATTTATATTTTCTATAATAATATCAAGTAAAACGTAACATATAAATCCATGATTAATGTAGCCCTTATGTTATGGTAATCGTATGGCAGCAATAGCAAATTCAATTTTAGTTAGCTCATTATCTTTTCTCTCTCTCTCTCAGTAATATTTTATTACTCTTATAAAATTCTTGTTCTATATTGAAGAATTGCTATTACTATAAAGAAACACTGTAACAAATAATAAGTGTGAATATTAAAAAAAATCTTGTTAAATCATAATTATACGTAAATTATACAGATAATTGAATGCAAAGAATAATTGAAATACATTGCAACATTTTCACTTATTTGTAATTATATCATACATACTTGTATATAAGGAAAAACAATTATTTTCTTATTAAACATCAGAAACATTTATTTTGAAATTTTTCCTCTTTACAATGACACACAAAATTTAATATTATTAATTTCTTTTTTAAATTATAAAAATAGTTTTAAATTATTTAAAAAAAATTGAGAGATAGAAAGACCTATCTTATTATTAATCTTGTAATTAGCTTTTAAACTTACGTTAATTACGTGCTAATTTATATGATTAATTTAGACAATTATGTGTTCACCATCCTGACATAGATTTCATCAGAGAATAGCGTTCGGGGCTTAATCCTGCCTTTGTTGCAATGGTCCCCTCAACCTTCCCAGCGACGAGCAGGGTGATAATCGGTAACTATCGGCTCGGTAACTGCATGCGGTCGCGACTAGTACCAATAGCTACCTCCGTAGCCAAGCGAGCTGTTAGGTAGGTGGACCGGGCTGCTTTCGATGGAGGGTTGGCGGATAACATGCACCGTGATATACCGTGTGTAAAATTAGTGGCGCAGGCGCCCCGTGCGAATTCTCTATCCTACCTCCTCCTCCTACTCTTCATCCTTTCTTCCGCTCCGTCGTTGGGTTCCTGATACCGTTCGCTCGCTCAGTCAGTGGCCGTCGTTCGAGGTCGGTCTCGACGAAGCGCAAGGAATTTGGCTACGTTGATTCTTCCGATTCCGTTTGGTATCCCGATACCATTTCGCGAGTTGACGATTCCTTGGACGAGTCTATGACGTTTTAATCTCTCTCGTCGAAGGCGACGAGAGTGCGAAGGAACGAGACGCGCGTCTTGATCCTCGGCTGTAACGGTCGTTCTCTGGTCAGATCCTGATCCGATACGCTTTATCCAGGTTCCATCTGATCCGCGATATCGAGCTACAGTACATCTATCGATTCTCAACACTGTAGGACATTTCGCGAACTAGACGCGAGATCAATCTCGATCTTTTCACCCGTTAAACGTTGTGCGTTTCGAGGAGATCGTCCGTTTCCGAACGTCCGTCCGTTTCATCATCGTACCGATCTCGGGCCGAGACGAGCCCAGCGCGCTCCACGTGCGGATCTCCCGATATAAACCGACTTGGTCGGTTTCGTTTTGTTCACCGCGTCGCGAGATCCATCGTACAAAGTGGAGGTAAAGAAAGTTTCGATGAAATTTGGATATTTCTCCCTGTTCCCCCCTTTTGTCTCTGTTCGATTAGATCCCCACGTCGTCAGATGGAAAATCCATGTTGCGCGCGAACCCGCTTATCATGAATTCCGCTACGAATCCTCCCCGGGGAGAGTCGCTCGATGCCATCCGCGCTCGTAAATTACTTTTTCACGTCTGAAGCGTAGCTATATCATATCTTGAAATTCGGAGGATTGATCTACATTGTAATATGTGTGAATATTTTATTAGAATTTGATTTCGTCGTTAGAAATTACGGTTCCGTACACTAAGACCATATGAGCTAAATGTAATCCTGGCAACGGTTACATCAAGATTATTCCAATATTGAGACATCTCTCTCTCACCTGCATTCTAACTTTTTATCTAATTCCGGGATTATTTATTATATAAATCTATATATAGTATTCTAAATATAAAAAAATCCTAAACATATAGTTTCAATATAAAACAATTTATTTTTTATATTTTTTTATTCTATATCTAAAATTTATTTTAAAATTATATTTGATATATTTTATATGTTTTTTATTATATATTAATACAATTATTTATACAATTTATAATTTATATATATATATTATATGTATATTTACATATATACATATATATTTCATAAATGTGATAATAAAAGCAAGAGAAAAAGGGAGTGCTCGATAAAAATACACTAGTGCATTTTGTATTTTTATTGAGCTATCTCTATCTCTCGCTTTTATTATAAAATTTGTGAAATATGTATAAGCTAAATTGATTTAGTAACAATTATTAAATATGTATGCAAATATTTATACTGTTTTTAAGACAAAATATATATTTCTATATACATATCTTGTAATATTTCAACTACAGCTACATTTAGTGAAAGTTGTTGGTAGCAGATCCAGATCGAGAGATTGCGGCACGATGGATTTTTAATGTATTAACTATTAAATTCTCTAATTATAGAAATCGTGGTTGGTTACAGCGCCGTAAGGAACGTGGACGGATCGCCGTGGAGAGCGTCCACGTGGTGGAGACGGCCAGTCTCGGAAGTGGTAGCACCGGAAGCGGCGGAGGCGGTGGTGTTGGCGATGCGGCGGGTGGTGGCGACGCGGGCAGCGGAAGCGGCGGAATACCATCCGGACTACCCTTCCAGGTGGGATATCGAGAAGCTGGTCAAGAATATACGCTCTATCTACTCGCCGCTCGCGAGCAGGATCGCGCCGAATGGATACGTGCCATACGTGCTGGTAAGTTTTCTTTTTTTTTTTTTTTTTTTTTATTCCTTTTATACTCTTTCCCTCATTCCATTTTCCGCTTTCCCCTCCCCCTTCCTCCCCTCCTCCTCCTTCGCATTGACATTCAATGCGGGTTCGTGCAAAAATTGCGCTCGTGAAGAAGCTTCTTACGACAAGTAAGATGCGTATTATCCTTGCTACTGTGATATTTATTTCGATAACTTATGATATGTGTCGAACACATTAATATTGATAATTCTTTCGGTCTCCAAACTTTATCGCAGATGGAAAGAAATCTCATATCGTGTATTTTATAAATATAAGTATAAGTTTATAGATATGTACGACACGATTTTTGTCATAATCTATAAAAACCGCATCAAACATGGCATAGTGCATGCGTGCGTGTGTGATATTTTGAGCTTAAGTATTAATTCTTCTTCTCAAAATATAAATTGCAGTAAAATTGATTTTCATTATGACTGAAAGGGTTGAGTCAATATTATATTCCGAGAGGGATAAATTCTAAGGTGATAAATTGATATCCTGCGCGTCCATATAAAAAAAAAGAGATACGATTTCATCGCAATCTATCATAGAGGCACCATGAATATACCATTCTTTAGAAACGAAAGCGAGCGATATTCGTTGTTTCTAGTGTGCAGTGAGAATTCGGGCTTGAGCGGGCGTTATCACGCGGGTCTGTGGAGCGGGAAACGTTGGTCCTGCTGCCGATTATCGACACGCTCCGCCGAAGGCTGCGACACTTGCAGTTCCTGGTCCGCTACGAAATCGGCTACGAACGTCACGAATCCGTCCTCAACGACAACGTCGGTCTCGACAACATCGACATCTGTGCCCGGCAGTACCATTAACAACACCATTTCGACGACCACCGTCACGTCCGATCATCGTGCACAGTTGACGAACGCCGAGGCGAATAACAATCCGATCATCCAGACCCAGGCCCGTTCAACGATCGGTTCGTACCCTATATTTATTATACGCTTTGGCCTTTGTCTTTTACAAAACCTACTGGGATTAATTGGCCCACTGGCGAATCGATACGCTTCTCATTTCGATGTCAGCGTGAGAGTTCCGCTGTTATCATGTCGTTTAATAGCTAGGATCCGTTAATTGACGCAATCGATATAAAGAATCAAACGCGGAAAAGCGTTATTTATTGTTATTTGTATTGGACTTTTTTATGTCGATATACCATCTAGTTTTACAACGATACGCTTGTCGAAATGTCGTGTCGTATTTCATGCGGCCGAACACAAGCTAATTGTACGATTCAATTGGATATATGTATATATTTTATATATATATATATATCACAAATGACAATATATACATATATGCAATATATGAATATTCATAATCGCGGAAAAAAAATTGTCCAAACATATTGGAATAATGCGCGAAACGAATACGCGATTGGTAATGCGTGTGATTAGCAGCGTGTAATTAACTGATTGCCGTTTTATCTCTCGTTAAATATTTAGTGATGCGCGCAATAACGAGTCTATCTCGACCGTTTCAAAATCGACCGACACTTTGTTTACTGCATTACCTCTAGTCTATATTGCCACGGAGCGATATTATCTATCGGAATTTATCGGAATAAGCAGTGGATTCCTCTGCTCTGGAGAAAATCTCGTTTTCCTCGTGCGATTGTCGGGCTAATATGAGGGCGCCGGAAGAGGATTGTCTCCGAGCAACTGATTTTCTGCGAATCTAGATTTCTTACATCTTGTCTAACGATGCGGAATCTCTCGTGACTCTCTCGAAAAAGCGTTTTATGTGCGTCTTCAAAGTTGGAATTGTTTCAAAGTTCGCGATTCCCAAGAATATATATCGCGTGCGCGAATCTTTGTACAGCTTCCACAAAATTTGCACTTTTAATGAAAGAAGATAAAGAACTGTATTTAGAGAGCAGTACTTGTCAGGAAAATTTCTCGCGCTATTCGATTCAAATAATTCGATAATAAGCATTATTGATAAATTACACGCGTGAACATATACGTCTATGTACGTGTACTTCCGTACGTGTGCTTCCGTTTCCGAAGTCTTTGTCGTGGACGAGACAGCCGTAAAACGATGAAACGGAGCTTTGTCGTGAACAGGAGCACTATCCGCGAATTGGCGTAATGTCAAAGTCTCTGGCGTCTCTGCCACGAAAACTTTTCTCTTAGACAACAGGAAGCGTGACATTTTTGTGTACCGTTGAAACGCGACTTCTGACTCTTCGAGCTGCAACGTCGAAACTCGAATCGACGCGAAAAATCGTCTCGGTCAAGCGTCATTCCTCTCCGATAACCCGAGTTGTCCCAGTTCCTTTATCGCTCGAGGCAAGACAGGCCTTTCGATTTCGCTAAACGGTGCCCCCGATACCCGCGAATCGGTAATTGAAATTTCGTATCATCGCGATTTCGCGGGACGAACTTTTCGCGTTTTCATTCCGCCGGGAAATGGTAGAACGAGAATCCCCGACCCACCCCGTCCGGTTGTGGATTCATCTGATTATCGCGCGAAGCGCTCATTACTTAGCGGATCAAAAGACGAACTTAAGGAGATTGAAATTGTCACGGGATAAAATACGTAATACGACAGTTACAAAGGAGGAGCGCTGCGAAAGATATACACTAGAACTCGATTCTCGACGCGTCGTACTAAGAGAGGATGTATCTCTTATCCGCAAATATTATCTCTCCTCATTCGCAAATATCCAAAAGCGTGATATTCTATCCAGGAACGGTATGACGCAGATGACAGTTTTTACCAAGGAAATCTTATTATTAGATAGCCTTTTATATTAAAAATCGATACGTGTGCCATCGAGCGATCGCGCAAAATAAGTGTCCACATATATTTTTGTTTTAACGCGCCACTGTATGTGTAATTCGCGTTAAATTAATGCGGCATAGTTTGAGTTTGACTTAGATGGTTTTCCCGTGCATTATCATCCTTTTCATCATAATTTTGACAGTAACTTTTTCCATACACCAGAAGTTTATCTTTCTCTAGTGTGTCGGTCTATCATCCATTTGTGTTAAAGTCTGAAGCGGAATATATTGGGGGCGAACCGCACGAGACGAAACTTAGGATAGCCTTCGCGAAGAGTTCCTTGAACGAAGCTGACCTACTTAACGGCAAAATTGAATTTAAGATATTTTAATCGCAAATCTTAAGTATTGAGATGGCGTTCGATGTGCTTCTGAGGCGCGCGCATAATAAAAATACAAATTTCATTCGGGAGATTAATCGAATTCATCTCGGTGATGCATCGAAGCGGCATATACCGGCGAGAATCGATTTAATTATTTAATTTATTTACTTAAAGAAGAGCATCTTTCTCTCCTATCATACGTCTATTGTCGAATATTTCACGTGTTATTATCATTTTTCAGCTTTTCCGATAGTTCTGCTAAAACTTGATGGTGTTAGGTAACGACCATTATCCGGTTAGCAATTATCCCAACTTGGTCAAAGTAATCGCTTAGGGCGTTTCTCATTAGAGAGAGAGAGAGAGAGAGAGAGACTGCCTGAAAGTTCCTATATTATAAAATTCCGCTTAAGTAACGATATTATTCTCTATTGATCTCTCTCGAATCAATGTGATTTACTAAAAATCTCGCACTTCCCCCGAATTTATCATTCGCGATGTAGTGCCAATCTGTGCATTGTTTCCGCGGGAGATAGGCTTGCATTTATGCATGCAATATTCGATCCTCGGTGCCTTGGAGCCGCGGTAGAGCGTAATTTAACTCAAGACTCCTATCTTGATTTATGACATTGTATGTTACGCGTAAGGTTGCGTCATGTTGCGAATGAAAATCTCGCGAATTTAGGATAAATAATCGCGATAATTACGAGAGAAATTGTGAAAAGCACGATTTCAAGAACCGCACGAAGGTTCGAGTGTGAATAGTTCGCGAATACGTTCCTAGTGTATAAATTACACTTGGTCGTTACTCGTTTACGCTTTGACGAGTATCGGTCTCTCGTGTCTCGGATCTTCATCTTTCATCCGGGTCCTGCCGCTTTAAACTCGCTCGCCGCGCTATATCAGACATGACACGACTCCATTATATGAACGTCGAGTAGGTCGAGCACGCAATTAACAAGTTCGCTTGACTACGGAGAACGGAGGCGCTACAGTTAAGCAAATGAATGCAGCCGAGAGCTAAATCTTAACTATCTCCGAATACACGACGCATCGCGAAACACAGCAGCGGTCCCTTTTTTCTTTCCCTCGAGCAACCCTCGACTTATCGTCGCCGAGCGTGCATTTCTCTTTTTCGTCCGACATGATTTTTTTTTCTTCTTTTTTTTTTTTTTGCTTTATCACCGAAGTGCGATTCTCGGCATGTATTATTACGAGACATTCGTTAATGTCGCAGCCAATTGCGTGCGCTTCGTCGAATCGAATGTCGATCGATTATATCGAGTCAATTCGTGCTCGCAATTGATTACTTCTATATCAAAGCAATTCGCGGCCGTTTTCGTTTCCCGTTTTCGTTTTTCCGAGCGATTGCTCTTCATCGGCGACGCGTCATCCGTGGGATATATCCGAGAAGGCGGAGATGTGTCTGTCAGACAATCTGCACGCTGGAGCGTGCCGTGAAATAAAAGCCGGACGAGCAAAGCACACACAGAGGACTACGCCGTACAACGGATAATCAATAAATTGTAGTGAGAGATATTTGATTAAATAACCGATAGAGCGCAACCGGTTCGCGAGATCCCCCCCAGAGTTGACTCGATCGGGGAATTGCGGGAAGGGAAAAGAGACAAAACAAAAAGAAAATGAATGAATAGAGAGACGGAAACCGGTGTGGCGCAGCGACAGCAAAACTAACGTAACGTTGCTCGAGAAAATCCCAAAGCTACCTCCCGAACGAACTACTCAGTCAGTGTAACTGCGCGCGCCGCGACGTTTCCTTCTTATTGCGAATCTCGTTTCTCTTCGGGGCTATTAAATCCGCAGCCTTGAATGAATCTTCAAGAGGAGCTTCCAGTTTGATTCTCGGAGACGCGAATATCGTCCGAAGGCGAAGTTCATCACGAGAGAGAGACACGTCGCGATGGCTGATCTCTGACGGTAATAAATGCTAATTGATTGAGAGCGTTCTTTCAAAGGATTCTCGAATGATCACGATCGAAACTTCGGACTCTTTCGTTATGCCGTTATCCTTTTTGGTGCAAAATGAGTGCTCTGAAGATTTCTTTTCAAGTGTCATATCATCGCGTTTGCGAAGAATATTATACTCACTCGGATTCGATAGAGCGAGCGTGTGAAAATTCTCTGCTAGAAGCTATTAATATTTTTTTCTTTCGAAGAAAGAAGAATATATAAAAGATCTTAAGCGATTTTGACAACTTTGTTTAATTACGATTCAAATCGTTTCTGACATCATCTCGCTGAAAGTTTGACTGCGAATTCTGTCTCATTGCCTCTAATTGTTGCCTCTCCATTCTCGCGTACATATGTATAAAGTAGCAGACACCACGTGCAAATACACAAGTTAAGTTATTCGAAGAGCACAGCTGATTCGCGCGAACGACTACAAATCGTCGTTCATTTACAAGTATTGCGATCATCATTGCGATACCACTTTTTCTTCATTATATTAAACGCGCCTAAAGATACGATGCTTTAGAATCTTTACCAATTTTACCCGCGTTTCGCAAATAGAATTATACCACGTTTTAACGCGGAGATAGCCAGTTCTAGTTTATAACTGCTACTTTATATCGGTATCGTATCGTCACAAAAATGCCTCCAGCTGCGATCTCTCTCGCTGTTAAATTGTGCGTTTGGTCAGTGAGGCGTGCCACGTTAGCCAGTAGTTTAGCCATCGTAGGCTAAACTGTTTTTCTATACACTATTTTTACATCCTTTTCTAAAAACTATTTCTTCTCATTGTTTTATTTACTTTTTGGAAATTTTCTTAGATTGTGCATTGCCAGGAAAATACGTTTCTGTTGCTATCGCCTTTGCGCTGTTAAATTTTCAGAATATTATGAAAGAAATATCTCGGCGATAAGTTATATCAAGTAGCGTAAAAAAATGATAGAGATTAGTCCAAAAATAACTCACTAAAAAAGATTATATTTAAAAAAGAAGTGTATCAAAGATTGAATGAGAAATCTAATATTTATGAATCAGAAACACAATACTAACAATTCTACTAAAATGCGATTGTCTGCAATACGATTATCTGTATAATATTACAGATTTATCAGGTTTATCGCAGATAATCTTGTACATTCGTAATCGGATATACAGAGCAATGAGATAATAAGTGATTCGAAAATCACTGAAATTACTGGTAATTTCGTTGCGTAATTGTCGCTCAGTTGCGCGACCACGCGCAATTGTATTGAATTTAAATTTTTTCAGCGTATGATATTACATTACGACACATTAATTTATTGATTTTCTCACTTCGCCGAGATCAGCAGATGATTTACAATCTTAATCTTCGCTCGTGACCCGACTCAGGTCATCGGTATCTTACCGAACAAGTATAAGAGAGACATTAACTAGCGATACCGTGGCATTGCTTCGCGAGACCGTCAAGTAGCAACATTTAACAATGTTCAAATATCTCCTAGTAGTTTTTATTTTTTGGTGTCAAACGCAAGGATATGCATTCCCTCAAAGTGACACGACTCAGATCCTTCCGTTAAAACCGGTAAAATCAAATGATCTCAATTACAGTGGAATTGCAGGTAAATAATACTTTTGTCCAATAATATATATTTCATTTGCAAATACAATGAAAACGAATATTCTAAACATTTTATGCGATTCTTTTACTCTTTAACTCTCTATATTTCTCTATATTTCTCTATATTTCTTTCAATTTTATCGTAATCATTTAAAGAGAGAAAAGGAGAGAGATCGCTACAAAAGAACTTTGTGATTTTTTTTTCCATAAAATAATTTTTTTTTATTGAAGATTAGATTATCAGTTATCATGAGAGAAATATTGAATTCCCCGTGATTCGCTCGCTTTTGTAGACGCGATGTATTACATAAGCAAAGAAGTATAATTCGAAGTGTTAGAAATGCGGAACATTCTTGATACGTTTCGAAGAATATTAAAATATCTCTTAATTCTTCTATTAGAGGAGTTCGATAAGAGGCCCGTGGTTGTTATAAACGGAAACAATAACCAAAACGTGGGCCTGGAAGTATATTATATATACAACGAGGAACAATTCAAACGACTGTTACCGAGTAGTAAGGAAAGATTGAAAGATTACATCGTCACACCTGGCATAAGTGCGCACAAGCTGAATCCACGCAAGCTCACCTGGAACAAGGCTCGCCAGGCTTGTATCCAGGAAGGAGGTAAAAAAAAAATGATTCACGTGGTCGATAAATCGAACGGTCCTTACGAGCAAATGTTACGCGAATAATTGGCTTAACGTTATATCATCTAAATGAAAGAATCGACGTAATAATGATAGATTTGAGCAGAATACTTTTTATTATACTTTATTCGCGATTAGGTCATTTGGCGATTATCAATTTGGAGTCGGAGGAGAAGATTCTTTTGCGTATGCTGCAAGAGGAAAACATCGGCGTAGCTTGGCTCGGGGTCCATGATTATTTTGAAGAGGGCGATTGGGTTACCGTTAAGGGCGAGACCTTAGAAAATATCGGGTACACGAGATGGACGACTAAATGGCCGAACCAACCCGATAACCGCGACGGTAATCAAAATTGTGCGGCTCTCATTACGGAAGGCGGGATGGACGACGTCAAATGTGACATATCGCTTCCCTTCTTCTGCGAGATTCCTATGTAAAATTGTATTAGAGAGATCTATCAGCGTGATAGATAATCGCACGCGCGTACGTTTATAATAGTACGTGTAAATAAATGAGCAACTCCATTTACATCCTGTTCCTGTAATTTTGAATCGAGGATTGGATTTTTATAAAATATTTTATATTATATAAATATAGATTCTATATTTTATCGAAATTCACTTTTACTTTTTGAATATTGATGTCGTTAATATCCAAGTGTTTGCGCGATGTCGCAAACTTGATTTCCCTCTCGCTTCCGCAAAGCGTGGGAAGCGCGAGGACGGATTAAATTAATCGCGACGCGACACCGAACCGCAATTTCACTCAGTTCCCCGTTATTCCCTACCGATATTAAGGGATCCCATTGAAAGATCGACCTGCGTCTGGAGTGCAATGATAGCGTACAGTTAGATGAGCGAGTGTGTATCCTATAGTTTGAACTGCGCGAGAGTAAGACCGACGAAAAGTGTCGCGCTCGCGATATTGTACAGCCGTGAATACTATTCAGTTGTCTTGAATAGCGAGTAATCGAGTTTACGAATGAAGACGATTGAGTTCTCTTCCGGTTTCGTTGTATGGATGAGAGATCGCTGGGAATGAAGGAGCGTCAATCGGATGATTGTAAAATCGAAGTTGGTTCCATTGAAATTTAGCTATGAATATATATAAATTATATTTACATTTAGTTTCGCGTGTATGTAACTGTACGTTACATATCATCCGTACGCTTTCATCTCACACGGATGCTTTATTCGGCGCAAACGTTACGGAATATTATCGAATTTCCCGTGCTTCGAATCGCTCTGTCTTATTTTCGTTCGCTGAAACAATCCGTTTATCCCCGAGATGTATTTCGCAAAGACTGGCTTCTTCCTTTTCACAAAAGACAACGTTCCGTAACATCTACCATAATAATAATAAATAAGGCCGATTCGTACGTGACGACACCGACAAACGTAGATTCAATAAGAGAGAGAGGAGCGATAGGTGTGGTAAAACGAGATTGAATGTAGTCGTAACTGCCGGTCTAATGGCCTCTAACAGATACATCGTGTATATTGTGTTTTTATAGGAGACGATGCGAGAGAAGTATTTGATCATGGGATATATATATATAAACGAGAGGAAGCAAAAAAGAGACTAGACAGAATTGATTCTGTTCATGCGTGTATTTACTGCGTTGTATAAAAAAAATTATTTACTATTAAAAATTATTTACGCGCGTTAGAGATACGAATAATTAACGAAAAGCGCACGTCGAACTGCATCATTAATTTTGCACAATTAACAAGTTAATTATTAAGTTACTAAGATCTCTCTATCCAATAAAGAGTATTCGAGACACCTGGGAGAGTAGCGCATAAATCTAAATGCATATTTGAATATTGGACTGTCAGGGATGTTCTTGGCGCACACAATTGTGTCTCTCAATAGGGATTCATCGGCGACCGCGAGAACCGCAAATGGAAAACGGCTCGTAAAAAGCGCTTCGAGTTTAGCTGCTCTCCACGTATTGATTGGCAGCATTGGCGAGTGCGATCCCTTCCTTCATCTTGAACGTTGTGTTGCTGCTCGATAGAAGTTTCTAGCAGCTGAAATAATGTTTACTCTGATTTCTTATGCGTTTTCGCGAATATCGGATGAGGATTTCACCGAAACCAATTGGTGGATCTACGATATCGCGCATTATCTCTTCTTTTTCTTGTTAATTCGTTAGAGGTGTGAAATTTAGTCGGTCCGATTAGCTTCGAGATACATATCAGTTTCCACTCCCCGTTTCTTTTCTTGCACAAAATGTAGCGAAACTTTAATTAATTGGTCACGCGTTAAGATAGAAGACCTGTATAGGTATATTTTTATTTTCCATATCTTTAATTTTTATTTTATTTTTAATTTTTTTCCAACGATTACTTAGAATCTCGGCTTAGATTGTACTAGAAAATTTTGTATTTAGATATTTTTTTCTCTACAAATGTTGAAACATATCAATTATTACAAGATATATATCAGTCTCTTTTTTAGATGAGATGTATTATTTGAATAAATAATTTTTAATTTTTAAAAGGATAGAGACGCGAAACATTTTTCGCGTCTCTAAAAAATATTAAAAATATTAAAATGACTATCAGTTTTTTGATGAGAGATATAGCAAGAAACCGGTAATTAGTACGAATGACGATAATAATGCAGACCAGCAAATGTTTTATATATATGATCAACATTAATCCGAACGATTATTATCAGATAATAAAGAGAATTAGAGAACATCTTTGTCAGATTGGGCGCGCATGTGCTCTATCATAGACTCACCCGGAACAAGACTCATCGGGCTTGAATTCAGGAAAGAGATAAAGAGAATGATTCATCACAAGTATCATATATATATGTATGAAACATTCTCATGTCCTAACCAGCACATTATACACGTTTGTATAATTGACTTCAGATTGCAAGCTGTCTGTATTAATTAATAGATTAATTAGATAATAATTACGAATGCGAATATCGAGCCAAAGATTTCGTATTTTGCGTAATTATTTAAATTACTTAGCGATTATCAATTCCAATTTTGAATTAAAAGAGAAAAACATAAAACATGACTTGGCTCGGACTTTATGATTTTTATGAAGAAGATGACGTTATACACGTTGCAGGATACACCAGATGGACGACCGAATTGTTTAACAAATCTGATAACGCTAATGATAAAAAATCGCGCGATTTTCATGGAAGGAAAAATAAATAATCTGCAATGTTACTTTTTTACATTCTTTTACGAGATAGACTTGTCAAATTGTTAAAAAGAGAAAGAGAGAGAGAGAAAGATTTATCAGATAATCTCTTTACGTATATTCACATTTATAATCGTACATACATATAAATATACAAGTAATGTGTGTTATTCTCCCTCTGGTGCGTTCTTTGAATTGGATTTCTAATGTGAATTAAAGATTATATTTTTAGGAATACTCTTTTAGAAGTATATCCATGTCGTTAATACCGAAATGGTAATACCAGAAGCTTGTTTTCCCTCCCATTTCCGCGAAAGCGTCGGGGCTTAAACCGCTTTGCGGGAATCCGCTTGTGCAAAACGCAACGTGAATGTAGAGACAGGATCGACCGAAATTCAAGCAAAGACCGCATATCACGTGACTGGGATCCCGGGATGATTCGACGAGATTCAATGAAATTCGATTCCCCTAATACGCAAAGTGATGGTGAATGATGCGTTATCGAGATCGCTTACGGTCGATCAATCGCGATCATTTGTCCGTCTTTCGGCGGAGATATTCGTCTATTCTGTTACTCGCGGACGCGATTAAAAATCGCGAAAAATTCGCGACGCGTCTCCGCGAGTCGGAAACTATTTAAAATTAGCCTCCACTTAGATCGCGCGGTGGAATTACACGTGCGTCCTGGAAACCCAGTTATGCATTCGGCTCGAGAGTGTCGGTTGTTCGGAGAATCAGGAATCTACCTCCCCAGTTTCTCTCCCCACGTTTTGACGAACCGGATTTCCCGGAAAATGCTTGCGACGCAACGGCTCTGTCTACGACAGGCACTTCTTATTTGACTCCCTATTTTCGCGATATTCGGGTCATCGTCGTCGTCGGCATATTACTCTTTTGTTACAGCAGCAGCGGCAGGGAGGTCGAAATCGGCGTCTACTCCGCCGCGAAGAACTCGAATAATGCATATAATAGTGCGCTGTATAGCAGCTACGAGAATTTTCAGCGAATTTGGAGAGGCAAAATCTCGATATCCCTCGAGGGGCCGGTACTGAATTCGCGATATTATAGAGGATGCGGGTCTCTTAACGAACCGAAATCTCCCGGATTGTAAACTACGCCCGCGCGCGATCTCTCTTCTGCTTTTATGTTCGCGGATAATAATCGTTTCGCGCGCGTGAGCCGAGCCGAGCCAAGCCGAGTGATTTAAGACGCGCACCGGGAATCGGATGCATCCGAAAAACGTCTCGCCTCCCGAAAGTGGTTGCCGCGCATATCCCGACGTACGGTATTCCCCGTCATTCGTGCTCGGAAAACTCGAGGAGATCACCGAATTTCTCAAGTACACGTAGACGGAAGCCGAGGAAGCGGGCTCGAAATTCGATTTAGCGCGAGTCTCGATAACGATATCACGTTTGCTGTCGCGCGCCTCTCGCTTCCTTTCATTTTTTTTCCCCCTCTTTTCTTTTTCTTTTTGTTCTTCTACTCTAACACTCTTCTAACGTTTTATTGCGTATCTTTATCTTCATTAAAGTCGGGCAATTTATTTATCCGCGTCGCTAAAATACGCGCTTTGTTTGTCGTCCACGCGTGTATATACGTGTATATTCCTTCGCCTGCGCTGCTGTTTCAAGCTGCTGCTTCCCGTGATAATCTTAGCGCACACTTAATTGGACATCGCTGAGGGAGAGTGGTACAGATAGGTGCTTGTCGCAAAGTGCTGAGTTTGCCGGTAAGCTGGTCTACAATGTCACAAGCCATTTTCCCGGGTCCTATAAACTTCTACACGATGCACTTCTCCCGATGCCTGAGCGGAATCGACGCGCGAACCGATATCGATATTCGTCAATCTATCTCCGTCCGCGCGAATATTATTGTCCTTGCGGTGAGAATCTTTACTTGGATTCTCTTGCACAAGGTGACTGGATTCCGTTAATTGAGTGGCAATCTTTTTCGTTAGAATAAGAAGATGAGAAAATGTTTATTTAATCGTTTAAATACATCATTTTTTTACTATATAATTATTTTTTTTATTTTGATTCTTAATATTGTGCTCCCAATAAAATTGTTTATTATTATAATCTCTTTCTATATAGATATATATACAGGGAGAGATTCTAATAATAATTTTATTGCGAGCAGAATTGATATTAAGAACCGAAATAAAAAAATAATTATACAATAAAAAAAATATATATATATAATAATTAATTTCCGGACGCGATTACACATATTAATTTCCGGACAGAGGAACAATGTTCCACGTAACGTTCGCATCACGCGTCGCAGTGCGTGTCGAAGAGCCGTCTTAGTCTACGGTCGGCGTGCTTTAATCGGCGGCGAGGGAAGACTTCCGTGAAGGTGAAACTCCGAAGAAGGGGACCAAGCGAGACGATGACGATGACGACGACGATTCCGACTCCCTTTCGCGTTGGTGCTGCTGTTGCTCGTGCGAGCGAGCGAACAACCAGTCGCGCGCGTTTAAGACCGTCTCGAGCCGAATCCAGTCCGCGTCGAGCCAGCAGCTTGGACAGTTGTTCTCGTCTTTTCCTTGTTTGCTCCGTGCGAAGTCAAAAGTGCATCGAAAGTGCGTGTCGTGCGCCACAGATGTTACGGATCGCGATCGGATTAATTAACGGGAAACTATGATGGTGATTAGCGCCTTGAAACAGGTCGCGAACGCCGCTACCAATGCGGTCCACTCGGCCACCGGTAACGTTACCGGACACGCTCATAGCAATTCCGGTGAGTCGAATCGACTTTTTTTTTTCTATCTTTGGAATCTAAACGCTTCGACAATCAGATCTCTCTCCTCGACATCGATTCACCGCATACGCCACGAAAATGATCGATATTAATTTCGATTCTCCTCCGGTTTAGTCGACGAGGCGGGGCTAATGGCCTCAAAGTACGATATTTCTCAACGATAATTTCTACGATAAGCTGAAATTATCCGAATACCTTTTGCAACGAGAGAGCGACCGGATTCGTTTTAATAGAACGAGATATTAAAATTTACAAGCCACGATATAAGCGGTACGGAACATTCAACAGATATGTTTAAGGAGATGTAACGATAAATCTGCACAGCAACAAATGTATCGTCGCTTCAAAACAATTAAAGCTTGCGTTCTCCATTTGTAATGTAAAATAACCACGCTATATGCAGGTGAAACAATCTAGAGCGCGTTCTCTCTCTCTTGCTTTTTCTTTTGCTTCTAAATCTCGCTCTTCTCTCCGGCTACTTATTTTTTTTTTTTATCTTTTTGGTTCAGTCTCCGGGAAAGCTGTATGCACATTTGTATTCCCGCAGAAATATCGCTTGCGCAAATTGTAAAAGGTTACACGGAGGCGCGCTCTCGACCGACCTCTATAGGTTTCATAAGAACGGTACTACGGTAACTTTCCTGCCACGCCTAATGTCAAGATCGTAACGTCAATCGGCATGTAGATCATTCCGCATCATCGGAAGAATGTACTCTTGCATTTGTTAAATAAAAAAAAAATCCGCGCCCACAAATTACAAGCTTTCCAGGGATCCTCGGAG